>OY728138.1:1060319068-1061519068 GCA_963277665.1 Viscum album
CATACAAAAGTGGTAAATTTTTAATGATACAGTCTTATTATTTATCCGAAATGATTATGATTATTCTTAAAATGGGGAAATATTATGGAAGATATCGAATTCAAAATGTATATTCTTATTATCCTCTAGTAATTTTAATAGAATACATGTTTTAGTTTTATCTTCATTTCATTAAGAAATAAATTGTCGGAATAGATGTTTTTTAGGTAGACTATCTATGTAACTCCCTTTAGTCTAAAACCCTTTCTCTTCCATGTATATTTTTTTTAAAATTATTTTTAATAATTTCTTTACTACTCTATAAAGATTTTTTAAATTCGTGTTTTCCCAAGTAATACATTTTGCATAATTATTTAAATGTAATATTATTTTTTATCTAAAATAAGAAACATCAAACATTGTACCAAACATTTTAAAGGAATATTTATTTTGACCTCTTTAGTATTAATTGTATTTTTTATCTTAATGAATTATAAATGACTTAAAAGTAACCATAATAGTTTTCAGGTTAATATTAAATGAAATTTGTTTCTCTGTTTTTCTAGGAAATTTTTATATTTTAAATAAGTATTTTCAAAATTGAAAGGATATTTTCCTCGATTATGTTTCTTTACCTTTTTCTGGAATTTATAGTCATCAATGAAAAAAAAATCTTTTATTTTACTATAAATGTTATCAAATTGTTCAATCACTATTCTTTCTTTGGATGGTTTATGATTATGATGATTAACTATTAATGAAACCCGTTTATTTTCCATGCCTTTTGTTTAGATTGATTGAAGAAATGTTTATAAAACCCCATTTATATTACCATGTTTTGATATTATTATATGATGAATGATTCCTAAGTTTATGGAATACATATGTTTTTTTTCATTATGTGACTGGTGGGACCATCATTATATATCCCTCAAATGAAAATGGTAAATATGGGTATCTCATTAGTTAATTAGGTTATGAATGAACTTGATTTTGTGTTCTTTATTTTTTGTGTGGACCTTTTTTCAAGTCAAAATGGTTATAAGTGTGTCTGGTTTCATGTACATAATGTTCTGGTCAGAACTAGTTTCATGTCTATATGGTTATGTATAAACCTAGTTTGATGGACATAAAGTTATGTGTGGACCTAGTCGTATGTCCATAAAGATATGTGTGGACCTAGTTTCCTGTCTGTAAGGTTATGCGTTGATCTGGTATCATATACATAAGGTTACATGTGTACCTGGTCTCATGTCCATAAGTTTATGTGAGGGCTAATTTCATTACCTTAACATAATGACTGAACCTATTTCAATTTATTTTGGTTTAAAATGTAATAATATTATATTTTCTCCACATTATTATGTTTATTTATTTTTTCTCATGGATTATGTTCATTGATTTCCATTATGATTTATTTCTTTTAAAATCCCATGATTTATTCCTTGAATCAAGGATATGATCTATGTTATATAGGGTACAGTTTATAAAATCATGATTCTTGTTCCATACCCCTATATCGATGTTACGTGTAACTGATTGATGATATACTCCTTTCATAACCTAATTAATAATATGATCTCACCCTTTCTTATTATTTCCTTCACCGAGTCATGAAGAAATGGTATAAGTAGGGTATGTCAATGGAGCATATATTTATGGGATATATTAGATATATTTCCTGAAATAAGAGTATTTTGTATCAATTCTCAAAATAAACTATACTATTATATTACTAGGATATTTATTTGAGAAATGTATTGAATGTTTATCATAAAGGATTTAATATTTGTGTATGAAAATCCCAGGTTTCTATACTTGGTATCAGATCATTGATTAATTAATATTAGTATATTATGATTAGAAAACAATGGAAAAAATCATGGGGATAATTTTATGTTCAGGATAATATCATAATGTTTTGGTAAGAAATATATTGGGAGATTTTCCATGACAATATATCCCTTTCTAGATATAACAAGTGGATGGGGATCATGAATAGTTAAACATAGGGGTAATAACACCAAAAAGAGACCATTTATAATTGAATTTATTGTCAACTTATGCCTGAAAATGGGATTTTCTGCTCAACTAGTTTTACACTCCAAGGGTATATGATTTGACTCATTAAAATTTTCGTTATAAACAATTATGAAGAATTTTAATAGATTCTAATTATGTGTGGCCTAGTATAAACACATGTGATCTTATATTCAAATGTATGTGTGAGGATTTAGGCATACTATAAATTATTTTTCATTATAATGTGGTTTCCCAATATGATTATTATTTTTCAACCTATGATTTTTGGTTTTATTAAATGGACAGAAAATGATGAAATTGGGTTAAAAATGTGATAGAAAATTTGTTAATATGAAACAAAACAATATAAACCTTACCAAACATTCAAAATTACCAAAAGAGATAATTAAAGTGTTTTTTAGTGCTCTGATGCTGTTAACCATGGAAGAATGAGTATTCAGTATCGTATATGTTGAGAATGTGGGATTAATCACACAAGGTATTGTCTTATAGGAACATAAAGAAGTGTTTTGTGTTCATAATAATGGAATTGAGTGAGTAATTTATAAATAAAAATGGTAAGTTTAGTTATCTAAATAGATTAGAGTAATGGAAAAATAAGGCATCCTTTCATTATTAAAATTAATATCCTATTTATATATATCATGAATATTATCAAAAAGGTTTCACAGGTAATGTTATTTATATTTATGATGAAGTGACTACATATGAAAAATAAAAGTAAGTAGGTATTAAAGAATAATATAATTAAACCTACATAATGGTTTAATAATGATTTATGATTATTGAAGTGTTTATGTGTTGTATATCAATAATTGTGTAATACAAATCATAAAATATATAGGGATTCTCCTATTGAATTTTTTATTTAAATATCTTCATTAATATTTTGAATAGAATTGATATCTATTAAAAGTGATTTAATGGAAATGTGATATTTTATAGTAAATATATAATTAATGGAATGATTACCCTTAATGTGCTCCAGATGTTTAGATAATGATGATTTTTTGGGACAATTATATCATTGAGATGGATAAAAATTTGGATAGTATTGATGACCTTGGAAAAATTTATGATTTTATGAAAAAGTGTATTATGTTATCCTAGATGTAGTTTATTAATTTTTTGGATTTATGGAATATATTAAATAATCTATGATTTAATTTAATTAATGAGGAATTATTTATGTTTTCATTTAGTTATTATGGAAATTCTAGTTATTAACATTTTATAGTAGAATATATAACCAAGGAATTCACATATTTTGTAGAAGATAATTAAGATCTATTTTATGATATTTGTTAGATAATGTTAACTTGAAATTTAGTGACATTCATTATAAATTTTTTAATTTTTGAGGAGCCTTAAGGTTAACCATTTGTGGAATTGTTTTTTAAACTTTTTATAAGGTTTTATAGATTAATATATGATTTTTTTCATATTAAGATTTAACTACATTAGATAACCTCTACTAAACATTTTAGTTTTTATGATAACTATAGATAGAAGGAATTCCATATCATTCTTTTATGGATCTAGTGATCTAATAGTGTTTTAGGTATAAACAACTCACATTTATTTTGTAGAGTATGAGGTGAATCTATGATTCATCAAAGAAAAACCCATTAGTGATATTATGCTTTTGAAATGGAAATAAATCATGTAAGTTCATTTTCTTTCATTCTCTTTCTTAATAGTAAAAATTATCTCAACATTAGAAAAAGGATCTTTTGAAACTATTGGTTTCCAAATACTTTAATTTTTTATGAATCAATGGTAATTTAACTCAACAAATAATTATTTTTTTTGGGTTGTTAACATTCACATTTCCGTGTTATCTATCACTCTCTATTAATCCATGAGAATTACTATTATATTTTATTTCTATATTTTCACTTCACATTAATATTATCCTATTTATAAGGAGAGTTTTTTTCTAGATAGACTTTATATTTCTCATTTTCCCTTTCTAAGAGGAAGTTTTATTAACCCCTTTTATGATGTTGTTTTCCTAAAAATGGAATTTTTAAATTTAAATTCCATTATTATAGAGTAGAAAATTAAATTGTGAGGACAAAATTTGTTAATCTAGGAAAATGTATCACCCTTACATTTTATGGAATATGTTTTTAAAATAAATTTTATTTCATCAATAGTGTGTGTTACCCACAATATTGAGTTGAAATGAACTGCACTATACTATAAAAATATTAATAATGTGACAGTTATAACATATCATTTATATTATCAAGTATTAATTGGTCTAAATAATAAGAAAAAGTGTATTTTTTACCCATGTAAACAATAACATCACTAGTTACCAATTTATTATAATGGAAAATAAAGATCATTTTATAGTAAAAGAGTTGTTTTTGTTTTCAGAAAAACAGATTGTATTAGTGAAATTAGTTTTTAAATTAATAAATTAAATTAAGGTCCAATCTTGAATGATTTTAAAAATAATTTATATATCATTAATTTAAGCAAGAATATTTCCATTAATTTAATATTTTTCTAGGCTTGGGATACGAATAAATCAATTTTTATACGTATAACATTTATTATTCTAAAAAGAGGATTCATTTCATGTTGTACACATTTGATAAATCAAATATTTAACAATTTTAGGACATTTTATAAAAAATTAAATATGGTTTTGAAAGAAAAATAACTAAATTAACATTTAGTTATTTCTTAATAACTATTTGGATGTTTTATTTTCTTTGTTGAATGGTGAAAATACTATTTTTTTTTTAATTTTACCTTTTCATTTAAAGAATTTAAAAAAGATTATGTGACATTTAATATGGTTTCAAAAGTAATATTAGTTCAATTATATAATTATTATTTCAATTTATGTCATTAATATCTATTTTATGTTTAGTTTTTATATAAAAACTCTTTCTATTTGAGAAAACATTTCCATTAGAAACAAAAAAAAAATTATGCTTGTATGATTAATTTAAAATTAAATTATGCCACAGCAATGAATGGAATTTTAAAAATGGATTAAATATTTCGAATCGTATTTATTTATATTATTTAATAATTTAAACTTTATTTTTTCATACTTGTTTTTGAAGACAATAAATTAATTTTTTCGGTTAAGGTTAAAATGTAGTTTTGTATGTTACATTCACCTGTGTTAAAAAAAATTTCTACAATCATGTGAAATTTATTTAAGAAATATTATTTAATATTTATAATCAATGGGTCCAAATTAACTAATAATTATCACTTATTTTTTGTTTTAAAGGATAAATTATGTATGTGAATAAATAAAATACTAGTTGCCATAGTAAAAACTAAAATTGTATGAGTATGTAAGCATAGAGAGTATGTAATCAAAATTTTAAAACGTGTGATTTTTTTTGAGAAGGTGTTTCTGGACTATATAATCCCTATAATCCATTATTGACTAATTTTTTAGGTTTTTAGGTTCGGAGTGACCTCCAATTATTGTATAGTTTTCTTTATTGACAAAAATGGCACTTATCCTCAATTAAAATAGACCACCACCTCTCCTCACTTATTCAAAACTATAAAGCCAATTGAAATGAAAAAAACCTACCAAAATATCTCCCAAATTTCATTAAAAATTTCATATTTTTAGTTCTTCCCAAAATACCAGCCCTAGTGACCTTAATATGAGATCCAAATGAGGTTTTTCTAAGTAAAGATAATTGTCTTCACTAAGATCTTTATTTTCAATTAATCTTTTACAACATTAAATTGTGCATAAATAATTAAAATATAATAACAAAATTATTAGCAATATATTGAGACGTTGTTTTTATTATGGAATTACATATATCCATATCATCTTCCATCAAATAAGAACTGAAATTGTCGATCATCTGTATGGTAGACTACCACCTCACAAAATGATTTAATTAGTTTTCTATCACCACCGTTCATAGTTAGATAAAATGATGGAATAAAATTATATATATATTATATTAATGGAATATTTATAACTTCTTATATATAATATTACATCCACCTTCTTACCTTCAAATCATTTGGAAATTGATATCTTTTCTCGTGTGTACGTGTGGACTGCCACCTCCACAATGTATTATAATTCATTTTTTATTTATTTTGACATGGATTATAATAAATAAATATTAAAATATTATATTTTATATATATTTTATCAAAATTATGTTTTAAATAAAAATTAAAAATTACCATTCCTTTGTTCCATCTGTTAAGGAAATTGAAATAAAAATCATGAGTATGTACGACCTTACATCTCTTGAAATAGTGTAACCCATTTTTCTATATCTAACTATAATGGGTGATAATTAATGTATATAAAATTAAGATATGTGATATTAATATCATTATTAAAATTATTTATATAACTTAACAATAATTAGATCCTAGGGTTCAAATCTATGATACCAAAACATAGTAAAAAACTAAGCAGTTGTTATTTCAAATAATTATTTTCACAATGAATTATTAATGAGGGGGTGATAAAAACGATATATGTAAATCATAAATTCTATTATATATATGACTATTATTCTATAATATATGTATAACATATATATATATATATATATTTAAATATATATATAAATAACAAATTATTTTTGAACATGTATGAAAAAATATGATGATTTAGGTAAGGAATTCTTATCTCTACTTGCCTATTTGGGACATATGTTATGTTATACAACTATAATATTTTATGATGTGTATGTAAAGTCCCTATAACATTATATATCTTTAATTTTTTTCATATCATGATATTTAGAGTTTAATTTGATATTAATCTTTCGTGGGACTTCTTATTCAAATGTTATCAAAGCCTGGACGGAATTTCATCTAACATTTTTTCTATCAGACACATGACATATTCCCCACATTTTTCTTTTATGTCTTGTATATACTACCCATAAATGTATTTAATGATACTTATTATGATTCTTATAGGTATTTATATATCTATATTAGTGTATTTCATTTATGGGGATTATGATTCAAATATTACTTATGTGGTAAGGGTTTTATGATATAATCTCATTCTTTATCAGGATTGTTTATGATTATGCTTCTCATGATGAAATACTATGATATTTCATTCAAGAAACTCATGAATTCATATTTTAATCTGGCTACTTCTATAAATAAGATTTTCTCTTTTCATGTATCTCACTTTATGAACTAAAGAGAGTAACATATGTTTTTTTGTGAAAATGAAATTTATTTCTCTATTCAGTTAACGAACATTTCCATTTAATGTCTATGTGTAATGAAAATGATATCGAGATTGTTTTAAATATATTAAAAATATTTTTTGTAGTAATTTTTCATTTTCATTGATTAAAAAAATGATGTGTTTATTTTCTAAAATAATGCATATTTTACATTGTAAAATTAATAATAAAGGAATCATTATTTTAACGTGTATGGAATTAATGACATTTTCCCCCACCAACCCCACTAAATGATTAAAATATTCCCTTACAATTTTACATGGTTATATTCCAAGAAAATGTTTTCATTAATATTTTTAAACAAATTATATATCAATTAAATGATTTCAAAATAAAAGGGTTATTTTTCTCTACAATGTATTTAGGATATTTTATTATATTTCTAATTACCAGCAACAAAAAACATTGGTATTTATCATATTTCACTATGAATATGATCCAATGGTACGATCCTTACTCTTAATTTTGGATGGTTTATTATTAAGATGATTTTTTTTAGGAAACTAATTTATTTTCCATGGATTATACGAATATGGAATGATGAAATATTTATGTAATTCCATTTATTTATAGAAGTTATGATGTCATGATATGATGAATTATTAATGTGTTTAAGGAACAAATATAAATGGTTTCCATTATGTGATGGATGGGACCATAATTACATCACCCTTAAATTTATTAGGTAGATATGTATAACTCATGAGTAAATTATGATATGCCTGAACCTGATATCATGACAAAAATGTTGTGTGCGGTCACGGTTTTATATCCATGAGGTTTTATATGGACCTTGATTAATGTTTACAAGGTTATTTGTGGTCCTAGTTTCTTGTCCCTAATTTATTATATAGACCTATTTTCATGTATATAAGTTTATTTGGGGACCTGTATTCATGCCTATATGGTTATGCATCGACTGAGTTTCATGTCTGTATAGTTATGTGTGGACCGAGTTTAGTTTCCATAAATTTATTAAAGGGCCTGATTTCATGTCCTTACCATAAAAAGTGGCCACTTTTTTAAATATAAATGTTCACAATGTTACAAGATTATGTTTTCCAACAGTTTTATGACTTATTTTTTCACTCATTGATTCTGTTAAATGATTTCCTTTTTAATTTATATCCTATGGAATACCAATAAATATTTCCTGACTAAATGTTATGATCTATGTTATATTAGGTATGTTTTTAAAATAGTAAGATAATATTCTCATACCCATATCCCAATGATATGTTTAATTTATTTTTGATATATCCCTCTCTAAAATATATAGATTATATGATCTCAATATTTATTTTATTTCATTATCATATTTCATGATGAATGAATTTAGGTAGGTTTTTTCAAATGAAAAGATTTGTGTGGTATATATTGATGATCATTCAAGAAATAATAGGATTTTGGAACTTGTCTCCAAAAACACTAAAACTTTATATCCCTTAGGAATGTATTTGTCAAATATTTTAAAATTTTACCTTAAATGTTTTTATATTTATATATGAAAATACTGGGATTATATAATGTTGGTGGTACCATTCTTTTCTAATGGTTACTTCATTTAACATGCATCATAATAGAATCAGTAAAGGAATATTTGTTTTGTTTAACCTAAATTTATATTTAATTGTTTATCATCAAACTGGAAGTGGTTAATAGAGTCCAAAAGGTTGAAAGTGTCCCATGAGATGTGTTTATTGACACCTTTAGTCATGTATAACCATTTTTTATATGGAATTTAGTATAAAATAATGACTATGTATGGTGCCTATAATTGGGAACTGGAACTAGAAACCTTGTGTAGATCTGTAGAGTATTCCTTATTTTGGAGTTTTTAGAACAAACTAGGATAAATGAGAGATACCATGCATCTAGGACATTAGGCTGGGTTGAAAGATTAATGTTTATCCTTTTAGATATGAAAATTTAAACAATTATATTTCATTAAAATGAAAATTTGTTTTAGGCTTTATTTACTAATATGTTGTGGTGTTTTATCCAACCATGATGAATTATTGGTAAATCGACCACATAGATTTGACATGTGGTATGAAATCCATGTAAATAGGTCTAATCATAAATCATTCAATATTAGGATAATGAAATAGTTGAACCTCATCCACTTCATAGTATCATACTAGTGATATATCATCCACTTAAAATTTCATATCAATAGATTATCATCCATTTATTAAACTCATCACAGTGGTGCATCATCTACTTAGGTACTTATTATAGAAGAATAACATCGACATAATATCTAATGATGTGGTTTATTAGCTACTAATTATGTGATACAATTGGTACACCATCCACTTAGAATATGGTATTGGTACATCATCTCATACCTTTGTAGTTGTAGTCATAGTGGTGCATTGTCCACCTTGAGACTTGGTTTTTATAGGGTATCATCTTCCCGAGGAGTTGATTCATGTGGTTCATCATCCAACTTCTTGAGTTATATTGATTTTATGTCATCCATCAATGATGGGAAAAGGTAGTGTATCGTCTACCTAGGTTTGGTGATTCCCCATTAACCAAGAAATTTATCATTCTCTCGTGATTTTAGATTAGTGATAGATAGTTCACCTGGATTGATTGTGATGGTAATGTATCATTTACTTGATAAACATAATGATGATAGTAAATTCACCTTGATTACTATATTAATATTGGAACCTCATTAATCCTATAGTTGTGTAAATAACATTGGTATATTTTCCCATTCTAGAAGGTTCCAAATCTAGTATGGTAATACATGGTATGGTGGGTGTTCTCTCTGAGATAATGGGTTATTTATTTATTATTATTTACATTAACTATATTTTGTATCGTGCATGAACCTAAATTTACTAAAAATTATAGGGAAATTATTTCTGGTAGCCTATTAGGTAATACTGATAACCCACTCATGCACTCAATAGCCAATAAAACATAATGCATCATGATAAAATTAAGAAAAAGGGCCTTCATACTTTAGATGGATGAGCTGTTAGAGCTTATTTGGGGTGGGTATATAGGAAACATCTAGTTTTAGAGACTTATTGTGGACATATCTTTTAGTTTTAATAAATTTATACCGCAGTTGTAAATGATATTACTATAAGGGAACCATCATGATATTTTATAACTTATATGACCTATAAACTAGTTCATATCGACATAGAATATTATTTATATTTTCCACTGATTATAAATAATTAGTGTTATTTATTATTATTATTTTAATATATTATGATGATTGTTTCAATGATATTGCTTGTATTATGTTGTGATGGTTATTTAAACATGACGGTACAGTCTCAGAACCAATAAATGTAAAACTTAACTATTAATTGGTAGCCTCTATAATATATAGAATAATGTATAAGGGGTGTAACATCTAGAATTTTTCCAATGAATGTAAACCTAATTTTCAAAATTATATCAAACATAATTTTTTGTATTTATCCATTAACTTAATACACGTAAGTGATGTTATTTTATTTTGAATGGTAGATTAATATTGGGAATTTCATAATACTAATGTAATGGAAAATGAACCTCTCTTGGATTATTATAAATTCAGATTTAGATAAAGGTTATGTTATTTACATCTTCCAAAACGATATGTTACAAATTTTTCAACATCGATAATGGAGAAAACATTTTGAACGAGGAATTGTTAAATGTTTGAAAAAAAATGTTTGAAGATTTGGAAATATGTTCCGATAAAAACATTCATAGTTTCTTAAATTTCCAAGTTGATATCATATGATCAATTTTTTCACAAGATGATAATAAAAAAAGGATAAACATATAGATAATATAGTTAAAATATTTCCACCACTATACAATACAATGAAATTGGAATTTGAATCATGATACCTCATGTAGTTATCCCTTGATGATTTAAATTTAAATTTGGTGGTCTATGAAGTATGAGTGAAAGAAGAATTTAGTTCATTTAATTCATCAAAAAAATGAATTTAAATCCATAGGGGACAATGAAAATAATTATAAAGAAAATGAATAAAAAATTTAGTGATGAATTATGATCACTTATTGAAAAAAAATCAAGAAATTGAAGTGAATATTTAAAGTAAAGGTAACATTTTTTTAGTGTGGGAGGTCAGGAATATCAATTAAATATGCATAAATAGATAAACAAAGTGAAGGGGATATGTTACTTATAAAAACATAAACAACGGTTTCCCTATAAACAAAACATGTAATAGCTCATCACCAAAGACTGCTATATGGTTCCTAGACTTTCGGTCAATATGTACCTTAGGCATGCCTTCCCTCACACTAGAGGCTACCCACATAAAAATTGAGCCCGTGAATTTACATTGAAGAATATATGACACCATTTTAGAGTATAAATGGGAGAATAATAAATAAAAACCAATAAATAAACATCCATACAAGCATCCCAACCTAAAAGGGAAAGTGACGATAAATAAACCAAACATCACATGTGATAATAATTAATGCTCCATATATACATAACTAGATACCCCATGACATATAATATATAAACAAACCAAAAGAAATAAATAAAATAGATACTAATATCCTATCCCCCAGCTATTGTAAAAGTGCATTCCCTAAAACCAACGTGAACATCACTTTTTTGTTACTATATCATATAGAGATAGAGCTATGCATGTTGTTATCATTCCACAATAGTATTGATACTTAGTTATCTTCTATTATAAATTTAATATCAAAATATTATTTATTTTATCAATGGGTTATAGTAGTTACCATATACAAAGAGAACCCCAAGATACTGTGACATTAATCTAAAACTTATTTTTTATGGTCTAGATATATTATAATGATTGGATATGAATGATGTATGACTATCAAATATTGGGGGATCATAAGTATTCAGACATATTCTCATGATGATCTATCTTGATGATCACATGTAGAGTTGATCATGAAGACTGAGCCTCCAATGGAAACAACACAAGTTGTAGGTTTTATAGGTAGAATCTATCTTCAAACACCTGAATTTGTCTCAATAATTTCAATCATTCTCAATTTTTACTATTAGATCATGTAAATTTATTCAATAATAAAACCATGAAATTTATGTTCTGTAGAGAATGATATCATTGTGAGTGTCATTGGTGGTATGACATTGATTGAATGATCAATATATTTTTTTCACTTCTGAAAGGATGGGATGTCTTGGGGCCAATTTACCAGGATGGTAGTTCCATTATTAAATCCATGTCCATTGTCATGAACTATCCTAGGGATCGTGGTAACACGACACCCAAACTAATTTCGACATCGCCTGAGTGGCATTAATAATACCCATAAGTTTGATACCAGTACCTTTTTATGATTCTAAATGATAGTGACAATGAATATTTCAACAAAAATTGTGGAAGAAGTAGAAAAACCAGTATGTATGCACAAGAAACTCTATAAGGAGAAGTTTATGAGAAATAGAATAGGAAAACATCCTTAATTAATATAGAAAAGTACTTGAAAAATAGTAATATTAACAACTAAAGTGCCAACGGATGCAACATTGCATGTATACAGATCAATATCTAGAACTAAATCCAAGTGGTGCATTACCCTTACTTGAACCTATAAGGATATAATCATTAAACACCAGAAGGAATAGGCAGGGTGCTGGATAATGGAACAATAGGGTCTCACCAAAAATCCATAATTGATTCTAATATCAAATAAACAAAAGAGATATTTTAATTTTAAATATAATAGTTTGTCATTTCAAAAAAATAATTAATATAATTCATGCTTTACATTTAAAATGATTGAATTTCATTTAATCAAAATCATCACAATTTAGTTGATGGAATATTTCTATAACATTTTATTAAATAATTTTTTTATATAAAATAGTATATATAAATTCATAAGTCATATAAAATATTTTACAAACATTGGAAAACATTTATCTATCAAATATAAACAAGTGGGAAACAAATCCATTTTTTAAAAGGTATAATAGTTCCAGGTTATGGGATCCTCACACACTCATGTGGTAAACCAAAATGAGTACACATGTCCCTCGATATTGGTAAGAGAGTACTCATCTATATTCCACTGGGGAAGTAAAATTTTTAAACTAATTTTAATTTTAGTGTCTTAAATAGTCAATTATATGTTTGGTAATTCCTATAATAACATTAATGTCTCCAATAACTCACTAACTACAAATGAATGTATGTCCTCTAGTGAAATTCAAGGTTAAACTATATATTTTAGAAATAGATTAAAATAAAATTCACTCTATTATAACATTTCAAAAGTTCCAATTTACATTTTGAAATTAAAAATATTTTCTAATCAAAACATAACTTTTTCAAGGATAAAACAAGTGGGTTTATATCAAAAAAAATTAATCCAATTTTACAAAAAAATTATGAATTCTCAATTTCATGATGAAATTCCACAATTAAATTAAAAAATTTAATTTCAAAATATTACATCAAATTCAAAACAAAATACCAATTCAATGGAATTAGTATTTTTCAAAAAAAACTATCAACATTATTTTGTAGTTTAAATTTCACAATTTAAATTTCATGAATGACCATAAACACACCCCAATTAATTGTAATCAGGGGTTTTCCAATTTCATTCAAGAAACCCATTTTTAAAACCCAAATTAAATGGACTTTGGTTTTTCCAACAATAAAATTTAATGAAATTTAATTAAATTAAAGATTTTATATTTAATTAAACAAATTGAAATTAAATAAAAGATGAAGGTTTGAAATATATTGGGAATCATGAAGGAGCCACATACCTTTGTCATGGAAACATAATACCCACAATAGAACCTACTAATAATAACGAAGAATGCAAAAAATAGGAAATTTAAGTTGAAACAAGATTTTACAAAATAGATCTTATATTCATTAATCCAAATACAATCTATCAAACACTAAATATGATAAAAGAAAGGTTCAAATAGATAGGGAAACACTTACCCGGTGAATAACACAATAATCGGAACAATGGTCAATCACTGATAAAAATGACCCAAAATTTATCAAGGGATATAAAATCGTCTGGGAATGGATCTTGGGTCAACTATAATGAAAACTAGATTGGTTTAAATGAAAATAATCTAGGAAACCTATTAAAGACACCCATCATGATATTACATAACATGTAACCCAATTATGTGTCGTGTAATTTAAAAATGCATTATTCGCAAATAAACATATCACATTTTGATAAATACCATATTTATTCTTATTTTTGAGCATGGAGATCATGTAACCACATTACAAGGTATGTAAATTCCTAGTAGACTAAAAAACCAACATGAATTATGCTGAGAATAAAAAAACTCTTTGACATCACCATTATAGGTATCCTCCCAATACCTTCCCAACCCTACCAAAATAATGCAAAATGAAAAAATAAATAATATTTTAAAAGACATGATAGAATGGTAACAAGATGTTGCATCCTCAACACCATAGAAACCTAATATCCCGAGAAAGTCTACTCAAATGATTCGTCTCTAAAAAGATGAGTCCAATATTATTCTATCAATGTATTGTGCTCCCATATCCCATTATTAACGAAATATTGATACCATTGATTAGGAACCAAAGGTATCTGTCCCCCATGATGTACCTTTGTTACAGAATCAACTATCCTAACTCATCATTCTATCATTGAGAAATCAGGTCCAATTTTGAGATCACTCCATCTCAAAATGTGAGATGGATTAGAAAGATACATGAATAGAAGTGATATATGAAACACTTTATTTATCGATGATTTATATGGTGGAAGTGATAAATAGTACAAAATTTTACCTACCTATTGAAAATGTCAAAACGCCCCAAAAATGGGGGGGAATGTTTATGTTTCCTCCCTATTCATCAATGACCAAGTTGTGGTGAAACCTTTAGGAACACATGGTCACTATCTGAAAAATCCAATGAACTGTGATGATGATTAATATGAGACATATACATGCTCCGTTCCATCCTTTTTTTTAACGTCTCTATTGAATTTTTTCTTTCATCACCAGAATCAAACATGGTATGACCATGTAATGTTCACCAATCTCCAACCAATATAACAAATATTAGTAAGTTCGGCCATTCAAGGCTTCAAAATGATCCATTTTGATCAAAATTAGGTTACTATTGATATTTTAAAGAATGAAACACCCACAAATTATCTTCCCAAGCTCCACCAATGTTGAGAACATAATCATGACGCATATCCTGGTTAGTCTGTATTTCTCTTTCTGTCTAGTCATCAGACTATGGGTTATATTCCATTCTCAAATAGAACTACGAGACTAGTACCTCCTAAGGGCCTCTCCAAAAATGAGAAGTGAACCATGGACCTCTATCAGGTACTATAGTAGAGAAGAAATCCATACAAACTAATAACCTCTTTCTTATAGATAATTCTAAACATCGAAACATTAGTTGTATCAAGAATGGGTATAAAGTGATTCTATTTGGTTATCCTATTAATCAGAACCCATATCACATTCTTCTTACTCTGGGTATGAGGAAACCCAACCAAAATGTCCTTAGTGATTCCATCCCACTTCCAAGTAGGAACATGATGTGGATGAAGAAAACATGAATGTTTTTGGTGCTCGACCTTGACATGTGGGCATGTATAAAAATGAGAGACAACTCAATGATTCCTTATCTCATACATAGAAACCATAATTTCAGTGAAAATTAAATGACCACCATTATGGTTCTTACATTCACTTCCCACTAGGAAAAATTGTTATCCCATCACAACCATCTATACTGAAGATGATACCTTGAAATCGCTCAGAAATTTTAGAATACCGACTTTAGAGAATGAAAAATCAAGCTCAGTCACCCCACCATTAAGACAGTGTCTAATTCTATATAATTGATCGTCAAGATGTTGTCCTTGAAAAATAATTTCAAGATGTTGTTCTTGAAAAATCATTTCAAGATGTCAAGATGTCAAATGAACACTGGAAAAAGAAACCATTCCCTATATTCTTGGACTCCAATATGATATTATTCCAAGAGGGCCATCAATTTCTACTCCTCTAAAGATTCATTCACGTCCAGAGTTGTGATTTTCTTACATAAATAATGTTAAACAAAATTCAATTTACTTGGGGTATAAGAGATATCGAAGTTGAATTATTGCAGGCATCCCACCCAATTCTACTGACATATGTTAAAATATTTTTGAGAGAATATATGACTCAGGATCTTATGGTAAAAAATAGGATAAATATTTCTCCTTAAAGGTAGCTCCAGCAACTCTTAAGAACACGCATCATACACATATTTCTATTTCAATTGGTTGTGTAATTTTTCTCATATTTCCTAAGCTAACAAGAGATATAGGAAATCAAAATATCATTGTTCATAAAATTTTTCCCAACCCTAAACTTGATGCATCATAGAAATCAACATATCCCTACTCAGCATCTGGAAGAGTCCACACCGATGTAACAGTTCAAAGATGTATCATCTAAACAAAATAATTTTTGAAATTTTCATCACAAGAAAACAATACTCTCTACAAAGATAGAGAAATCATTACTGAATAAAAAATTGGGAGGTTCATAAAGAAAAGGTAATAATACAAAAATAGACCAAAGAAGCCCCAAATAATGAAAAACATACTTTCTTATTCCTAGATCATAATAGATTTTACCTTTTCATGATCAACTAAAACATCATGTTCTCAAACAACATGTTGGAAAAATTTCATTTCATGAATATAGAAATCACATTTCTAAAACATGTAATGAAATCATTGATTTCTTATAATGCTCATAAATTCTCTTAGATGATGCACATGGTACTTACTAGGAATAGGAAAAAAATAAGGTTTCATACAAAAACCCATCTCTAATGATAACTATATACTCATGGAAAATCTGTTTCAATAAGTCCATGAACAAATAAGGAGCATTAGTTAATCAAAAGTGGAATAAAACGTTCTCATAATGGTTGTTCCTTCTCTAAAAGGTAGTTCTCAAAATGTCAGATTCATTTATCCATAAATAATTGAAACCATATTGAATGTCTATATTTGATAAAAAAGGTTCCCCTTCAACTGTTCAAATATATTATCCATCTTTGGAAATATAAAATTGTTCTTTACTATCACTTGATTTATTTTTTGATAATCGATGTAATTGAATAGTAATCCATCATCTTTCTTATAAAAAAAGAACCAGTGTCACCCAAGGTTACACAATATATTTAATAAATCATTTATGAATAAGATCATCCAATTAGATCATCAACACATTCATATGAACGGTTTCTATTATTTAAAATGGAATAAAATCATTTTGAGAACCAGGGATAATGTCAATAGGGAACTCTACATCCCTTACTAGTGGAAAAATATAGATGTTAGAATTAAACACTTTGGGAAACATGAAAACCCCTAGAGGGAGCTCTCAACTCAAATATTCCAAATCCAAATCAATTTTGAACATTGATAAAGCTATACCCAACTCCTGGGAAGAAGGCCCGACCTTTCTTTACATTGGGTCCAATTCTCCTTTAAAGAAACTGCACACACCACTACATGTATTAAAGGAGACCCGTTAATGTTAACAATCAATTTGGGATTTATTACAAATGATTTGTATATCCATTATATTGTTTCTTTCATTTATGGATCTATAAAACATCATTCATGCTTGACATCTTATACAGAGATAACACATGTGGGACTATAGAGGCCCTTCTCTCTATTCTTACAAAGGGGTGTAGTAATTTCCATTACACAAGATAAAAGCTCCATATGATGATTTAGATTATTAGAAATGTAGGTTGAAATAAATGAATGAAATGAACCAGTATCAAATAGATCATTCAATAATGAAGAACCTATTTTAATTTTCCTCTCACAATCATTAGACCTTTAGCTGCTTCCTCTAGATACAATTCCACTCTATAAAGTAGCTTCATATGAATTACTATGTCTAGAACCTTTCCACGCATGAAGAATCTAATTATTTCAGAGATATAGAAGGTGAGGATGATCATTTTACACTACATGGAGTTATATAAAAATGTATAAATCCATACATGTCACTCGTGCATCAACAATAGCTACATTTCTTTTGTGATTTAGTGAAAACTCAAATAGAATGTCAAAGATTTACACACTTTTAACAAACTAGTAGAACACTACTAGGAACTATGGGAGTTATAGATTGGAATTTCTGTTGATATTCACTATAATAATCATCATGATTCCAATACCCCTTATAGTAATGCACACTACCACTAGTATAGAAAAAAACTCTTGATAACCCTACCTTGATAGACACGTCCATCTCGACCATCAGCGCTCTATCCAATACATCAACATAAGAAGAAAACATCAGCAAGAAAACACGGGGAAGAATATCCAAAATAAGTCTCAACTAAACACTTTTATCTTTCATCTGGTCACTCGACACAATGTTATGTGCGAAATTCCTGAATTCAGAAAAATAGTTTCAATACTCTTTTATGGTCCTCTCAACCTTCCCCTGTTTGAAAAACCCAGCGACCTTGTCCAAAAACATGAACTCTAGGAATAATTAGTCGGTGAAAATGACATAGAAGTCTTTCTACTCTAAGACTCCATTATATCTTCACTATCACCATCATGTACCACCATCTCCTGCTCAGTCCTTCCAATATAAAGGTTGAAAATTTAACTTAATTTTATTAGGTGTGTCCATGAACACAAATAAATACACCATTCTACCAGTCAATTCTTCATCCTCTTAAGAATAATTTGAGCCATTCAATGTTGTTTGATTTTGTAAAATGATATCTTATAAAAAATTATTAATAACATCCCTCTAAGGTTAAACAATTGGATCCTGAATGGGAACATGATGTGGTGCATGTACCCGAGCTTAAACAGTGTGCATAATCAACTCTACCAGATTTGGGTTCATGATAAGATTTGTTTTCTGAGATTCAGCAACAACTTTCTCCTTGAATCGAATCACACATATTTTTGAAGGTATGATACCACAAAACATTAATATTAAATAATGAAGACATTATATTAACACTCAAATAGAGCCATGAAGGAAATTAATCCAAAAATATAGACAAATAATATTTCGATTTTCATCATATTCAAATCAAATATAGGGAAATGACTAGAACAAATACCCAAGACATCTTTTCTAAACCAAACATAGTGACATAAGGTTCATTGTGGTTAGATATGGTAAGCCAATCATTCATAACTACCACCAATGTCGTAAAAAGTTTACACAATTTATAATAACTTTGTTACATAAAGATTAATCTAGATCTCTAATACCACATTGTCACGAACCATCTCGGGTACCCAGGTATCCTGACACTTGAACCGATTTGGAAATAGCTTGAAAGGAATTCTTGATCCCCAAAATTCATTGACTAAGACATAGAATGATATAAAAAAGATAGTTTGAATGGTTTTTTCCACAAATAATGTGGGTGAAGACAATCAAATCTGGATGCGTACAAAAGAAACATATCATTGAGAAGTGTACCAGAAGCCAAATAGGTAAAACGAAACAAAGAAATGTAGTAAATTACAAGTAATCTACAAGACAAATAGCCAATTCCCAATGGACACAACTCTTGAAGTCCATGAATCAGTAGCTAGAACCACTTTACTTTGGTGATTTAACCTTTCTTGATCATAGAAGGAGATAATTTACAATGACCTGAAGGAACATGTAGGGTCTGAGCTAAAATCCCAATTGCATCTCACCAATAATTCCATAATGTATTCCAATATCAAATTAACCACAAATATATTTCAATTTTTAATTAATATGCTTGCTGTTTAAAAAACTGATTAAAACAAATCATGCATTACATTTCAAATAATGGAAATACTTTTTAAAAAATACTCAAATTTCAATTCATAGAATATTTCTAAAATAATGCATTAAATTTAAATTTTATATTAAATAATTTATATCAATTCAAAAGTCATATAAAATAGTATATAAACCATCCAAAAATATATATATAAAATATAAAAAAGAAACGAACATGGTAATCTTCCAAAATTTTCAATAGTTCAAGGTTATGGGATCCTCTAAAACTTATGTCATAAATAGAAATGTGTACACATGTCCCTAGACACAAGCAATACAGGACTCATCTATGTCCTACTGGGAACTAAATATGTTCTAATTAATTCTCAGGTTATAGTTTTAAATCATCAATCCAATGTTAGGTTATGTCCATCTAAACATTCTTGTCATAAATAACTCACTCACTAACTAGAATTTCATGGGATCTTGTACAAATCAATGATGAGAAATTTATTTTAAAAACATTTTAATATAAAATTCATTCCATTATCCCATTTCAAATAGACCAATTACCATTTTAAAAACAAAAACATTCCCTTTTCCAAGATAAATCAATTGGGTTTCTATCAAAATCATTTAATCCATTTTTACAAATATTTGTTTGAATTATCAAATTCATGACTCTCTTTCACAATTAAATTTAATAATTTAATTTAAAAAATTTCCATAAATTTCACATCAATCCCCTATTTCAATTTAATTTTCTTTTTCAAAACATTTCAATAATATACAATTCACAATGGAAATTAGAATATTTAAAATTCACCAATTTTCATAATCACACCCTAAATAAATTGAATTGGTTGTTTTCCAATTTCATGCAAAAACACCAATTCAACCGAATTGGGTTTCTCCAAAAAATTAAAGGAAATAAATTTACTTTAAAATTTTAATTTTATTTAATTAAGTAATGAAACTTAGTATTAAAATAAATTGGATATCTTGACGGGGCCACCTATCATTCTCATGGAAACACAATACCTGCAATAGAACCCACCAATATGAATGAATGCATATAAATTATAGGAACTCTCCCTAGAAACCAGAGTCTACAAGAATTTAAATCCAATAATCATAAGATGATCTATCAAACTCAAAAGATAAAAATATAATGAGACAATGACACAAGGGTAATGCTTACTCGGCGAGTCACAATGCAATGAAAACAACGATCAATCATCGATCGAAATGTTCTGGAAGGGTTTGAGGTCACCAAAATCACATGGGAATTTCTCTTTGATCATGATAAATGAAAACTGGAGAGGTTGTAATACAAAATCACATTCGGAGCCTTAAAAAATCATCAAGACCTTACAAGATGAGTAACCAAAAAAATAATACTGTAAATGACGGAAAACCAAATTCACTGAAAAACCAATTGGGTTTTGATAAAAAACCAGAATTATTATTATTTTGGAACATACACATCATGTAGCCACATTACTTGGCATTTATATTCCCAACTATTTGCAGAACCAAAATATTTTATAATGAGAATCTAGCATACCTTTGACATCACCCTTACAGGTATCCTCCCAATACCTTCATTACTATAACCGGATAATGAAAAATGGCAACCAAAATACAGTTTTAAATGTTCTTGATAGATTGGTAAAGGGATGTTTAAGCTAGAGTGATTGAATTTACATCCATCTAGTAAGTCCAATGAATCATAAAGTAATAAAATGTGTCAACATGAAGTGTACATCATATATATTTAGAGACAATGTGATAATATTACATGGAGTGTGTTTATAGAAGTTTTTCACTGTTATAGAAATTAAATTACTCTTTAGAAGCCATAATGGGTTTCAACACTTTTCTCCCGGTATATTTATACTATTAACTGGTATTGAGATAAGTTCTTAGATAGTCTCACACAATTAAGATTCAAAAGCTTGGCCAATTCTAGTGAATTTGAGTTTAGGACATAGTGGGACCTATATCAGTGGTTGGGTAATGTCCTTTTTTATACAATAGAAAATGAAATAAATAATTTCAATATTATTTGAGTTTGTAATAATAAAAATTTATTTTATTTTATTTTATATTCATATGTAATTTAGTGAATATAATGGTAATAATTTTTGATTGAATGATAAATATTTTACATTAAATGATTCTTCTAATATTATTGTAATGAAAAAGGATATAATGACTTATATTTTGGAAAAAAACATTGTTTAAGTGTTATAATCATGTGATAAAATTTATGCTATATTTGTGGAAAATTTTTACTGTGGTTTTTTTTGTTTTTTTTTTTGGTATGTTTGATGGGTTAACATTCATAAAGACATATTACAATTTTTTGAAGTTAAAATTTTTTGAATAAGATGTTTTGAGATCCCAAATTAGTAACTTAAGGGATTTCATAATTTCATTATCTTGTTACCCCTCTCTCATGTCCTAGAGAATGAATGTAAATTTGAGAATAAATATTTTCCCATCCAATGTTCATGGATTGTTAAAACTATCTCTTATGATCAAGAGGATTTCTAAGAGCCAATAATTATCCATGTTAGCACAAAAAATTCATAGTGTGATGATTGATAATGGTTCTGAAGCATGTGTGGATAGTCTAGGGGTTTTGGGTTCAGTTACATGGAGCAATGATTACTAATGATGAGTGAAATGACTTTCAAATAAAAATTGGATGAGGAATGATTTTAAGTGAATTTTTTATATTTAATTCATCATGTTAAATAAAATTTATCATTATCCATGGATGAATCTAGGAAATGGTATACCAGATGTGATGATTTTTCATAAATCTGGACACAAATATTTTAATATAAAAATTTTCACTCTTCAACAGAGAACCAGAATTCCTCAAATTGGTACTAGATAAATTCTTGAAATAAATTAATTTGATCTTAAAAATAAATTCTCAATTATTCAAGATGAGGTTTTTATCATTGTCTAACTACCAAAAATAGTGTATTAATCAGGAGAGGGTTAAAAAATTCTTGGGAGCCTACATAATTATAAATAATTCCTAAAGTATTTTTAAAAACTATGTAAAATTTAATTAAATATTTTATGGGAATGTGTTACAACTATCTGGGAATTAAAATTTATTTAAATTTTTTTTATCTAATAAAAAATACACCAAAAAATGAAATCATCATAAAATTAATTAATATTCATGAGTTTAATAAGTATTGATGGATCATGATCCATAAATTGGCTAATTTATATATTGTATTTTTTTATTTATTTAATTATTATTATGTATTTATTTTTAATAATTATTTATAAAATGACTATCTGTGTATCATATTTTTCATCATTATATATATATATAGGCCTATCGTCACAGATATATTTAATTTATATTTATTCTATTTTCTTAAGATCCCATCTTATACCTGTGAGTATTTTTTTATAACGAAGATGATTTATAGTGTTGTGGTTCGAGTTGAGATATGCAAAGACAGGAGAAAAAAATAAATGCATTTGATGGGTGAGCGATTCAACTTGATTCATGTGTGTAACAACACTAATAGTTAATCCTTGTGTATAGTTTGATTCATTATGAACTCTATGGATCAACTAGTAGTTCTGAATCATGATCACATCATTTATTTTTATTTATGTATGATTTATTATTTTCTGTATGTATTGATTTTATCGTGACCACATAAAATAATAAGTGAGAATGTATAAATTAAATTAACATGTGTGTTTATTTTTATTCTTTTTATATGTGAGTATAGTCACATATAATATGAATTTTTAAATAAACATTGATTACATTCACTGAGAATTAAATAAATCTTCAATGAAATGTTGTGTCATAATTCCTTCCATATATTAATTTTAAGCTAACTCAATTGTGAAAGGTCATCTTCATCACCAGTCGGGGGAGACTCATATTACTAGAGATTCTTTATTTGAGTGATGGGCCAACATAACTTATGTTCATAAAAAATACATATCTATATATTTCATGTGCTATCCTTAGATTTAGATGTTGACCAATTTAATGTTATCATTTTTGGTAGATAGGAGTTCACTCAATAAATCATGGAGCCACATGTTAATGTAGTCGGCGAGCTAAAATCCAAACTTAACACTCTCTAAGTAGTTTCATAGACTTATATTATATTAGGGGAATAGTTTTTAAGGATATGTTCCTCAATAATACTAAAGTGAGTGATTATTCCAAAACTAATATTGGAGGGATATAATTCATTACAATAGTCGGATAAAATAATGAAAATAAAATCTATAATTTATAAATAACTGATAATCAAGATAAAGTAATAATTTTCATTTTTTTTATTTGATCTAAAATGGAAGGAAGACCATAATTTAATTATTATCGATTCAAGATGAAAACCTATTCTATCATACAATAATTTCCAAGTGTGGTACATGAACATATGAAAAGTGATACAAAATTAATGGAAATAAAAAGTGCTAGAGCACCCACTACCTATTAATCCCCTAAAGAACATGATCGAGACTATACTTACATAATTATCATGTATATAATATTTAATTTTTACATCATAATAATATCACCAATTTCTAATGAGTCATGGAAACATCGTTAGAAAAAGTAATATATTCACATTTTTTCTCTTCTCAATGAATCTTGCAAGGAAAATATGAAGTTAGATATGAATGTGATGAAAATTAAACTAACATTTTTTTATGTATAAGTAAGGGTCATAATCATTCAACACATACCATTATACTATCTTTATAACGTATTTAATCATGTTTAATTTAATACAGAAAATGATTAGTATAGAGAAAAACTATTAATTACATTTTGGGTAAGATTCACAAATAAGATAAGAACATAAAGAATGGTTAATATTTAGTTCTAATGGATGGAAATTTTAAATACAATGAAAAAGGCCAATAGAAAGTGTGATACAATATATATTATCACAACATCATTAAATGATTATAGTAAAAGCATCATACATTAGGTTTCTTATTTTTCATGTCTTGATACAAACCTATTTGTAATAAAATGTAATGATTTTATTATTATAAAAATATAGTCTACCATATTCTATATATTAATCACTATATGTGGTGTTTATATTTTACTTCCTTTGGTAATATACACTGAATGTGTTTCTCGCATTTTTATCCAGATAAAATAACCATGTAATTATTTAAATACTTTAGTAATAAGGATAAATTAGGCATGTGGATGGGAAAGGGTCATTCCAATGTTAGCATTTATAAGTACACAACTTCTAATTACCAATATTAATGATTTTAGTTTTATTTTAGAATTACCAAAAAAAGTTATCGAATGTGTACATTTCGAATCATTATACATTATTCAATTTTTTAATGATTTTTTATACCTCTTACTCTACTTATAGTTCAGTAATTATTGAATCATTGTAAGTATCTGATAAATATAAAATGTAATCCATAAATACGTAGTTGTGGAAAGTTGATTATTTGTCTAGTAAAACTAAAATTAACTATCAATTATATATCCATTATGGTATTAATTCTCCATAGAGTTAAGAAACCATAGGTATAATCAATGAAATTACTTATCAAGTTTTGGATTATGAAACATTATAAATAAAGGTAGGACAAAAGGCCTTCACAATTTTTTCATCTTGAGGGAGAGAACTATTACAAGGTTTAGCTAGAGTTAAATTATTGTACTTCATAAGATTCCACCAAGTGTTTTATGGAATGAAAAGTGAATTTAACTATATTCAAACTAATAAGATATGATTTTATTCAAGATAATGTGTCAAATAATACCTTTACCAAGCATCCATCAATCATTATAATGTGTCATGGAGTAATTTAAAAATAAAAAGTTCCTTAAAAACATCAATCAATGATGTTAGAAAAATAGATCTATTATGAGTCATATATAAAAACATTGATCATTAAAATTTAACATGGAGTAATTCCTAAATTCATCTTTACTTATACACATCAGAGTCATGATATTCATAAGAGGATAATAAATTATAAGACTCAAATTCTTAGAGATACTTTTATTATCATTCAATACATGCTTTGAAAATAAAAAATTTATCCCATGATCATATACCAACTATAAATAAAAATGGATATCATATGATTTATAGTTTTATATAAACCTATTATGTCATAAGAACAAATTTTAATATGAAAATTGTTTGTTTATGATATGAAATAACATGCATCAAGAAAAACACAATGTGCATCTTTCGTAACTATTAAAATGTTTTTAAGGATATTGCAAAATACCTATGATAGAAAATTTATTGTCAAGTGCTATAATATATTTCTATAAAATGGTTCACATGTATATTTTTGATATTGTGGGGATGATTTAATTGGATTTATTAAATGTTTGAGATCCACAAATAGTTTACATTGGAAAAAGTTCGACAGTATCTTATGGAAAAGGAATGTTCTAGGGAAACATATTCCATAAGAAGATTAAAATTTTGTATCTGTTGTATATATACCTAAGTGAGTAATATATTATTCAATAATTATAATAGATTCTACAAGTAAATGGAAAATTAAAAAAACTATGATTGAAAATATTATATAAATTCAAGAAAATGGATTCCTTCAAACATATTCAAGCATTTATTTAGGATGTTACGCTAATTGATGTAAATTAATTTATGTTTATTCAAGATAAACTATACATTGATGGAATAATAATAATATCAATAAATATTTATAGGTTATAAAAAATAATTAGTCATAAATTTATTTCAAATCCCCTTGTCCGGGAAACCTTTTTTATCATAATATTGGGCATTTAATGTCTAAATCGCAAATCCTGGAAGTTATTTTTATGATAAAACCAACATGATTCTATGAAACCATTGAATTATTATATGTAATATTGGTATTATAAATCCAATTAGGATTAATGTATGTAGTGTGTTCATAAAATATTCATTTAGAAGGATAGTATGTTATGTGTCTGCAAGTGGTTTATGGGGAAGCTATTGTTTCCAGGTAAAATATGTTGATAACTTATAAAAAATGGTATTGGTATTATAGTTAGTTAATACTAGGATTAAATTAGTGATATTATTTTATTTAATAAAAAAATTATTAATATTTTTTATTTTTTTATATTACTCTCCATCGCCATTACAAAAATTCGGTTATTGTTTTATATGTGTTTTAATTAACTCTATTTTGTTATTATGTGTTCTAATAAATTAATGATTTGTTAATTACTTGTTTTAAAAAAATCATCTTTTTATTTAAATTATAATGTTCATTTAAATGTTAATATACCAATAATTTATTTTCTTTTATAATTTTACACTTTTTTTAATAATACATTAATTTTTTTATACTCTTTATTTAATAAGGTTTTATTTTTTATAAGTAATGAAGTTTGGAATTCCATGATAGGAACCTTGGATATCCCTAAACCAAATAAGTGAAAAATTAGGTTAAACCCCATTGTAATGTTAACCAAATGAATTGTCATAGTGATGTTGGGATGCCACATGCATATCATGCACCTATAGCATTCTATCACTTATATAAGGCACATGGGTCATGTACACAGTAGATATAGTTTTAGATAGGTTTAATGCATAGTGTGCCTTGTGTTTCTATTATGAAATAATTATCATAAGTGATCGAATGGTATACCACTCATATGGGGTGTTTTTAATTCAATGTTGGAAAATATCATTTTCTTATTTCTCACCCGATATAAAAAATTTGGATACACGCATAACCAACAATTAATTTTTAATCTCATATGTCCTTGTATTTTTTTATCTCGTGGTCATGTTTTGAAATTCCACCCATCCTCATTGACCTTATTTCATTCATTAATTTAGTAATTATTTTATTCTTGTATAAATCATAAAATATTCAGAGTGTCTCAATTATAAATAACCATGTTTTATCTATCTTCTATTTTATCTCATATGATCTCGGTTTATTTTTGTATTATGAATATTATCTCAGAAAAATTAAAGATGGACTTAATATTCATATCATTTGTTTTGGATTGGTTTTTTAAATATATCCACTACTTATACTTCTTCAGGTTGGTCATCTAGCTCATAGGTACTTCTCAAATTCGGTGCTCGATGAATCTCCATTGAAAAATTCCAATGATGGATGTTAAGACACCATTAGAAATTTGAAAATGGAGTATGAAATAACCCACAGTTGGAACCCTATTGTGGGTCAATGAACCACCACCAGAAAATAACAATGGCTAATTTTACCAACTATTGGGAATCAGTAATGGGTTATTTAGTCATCATTGGACTTCAATGGTGAGTGTTTTTTTTACCCACCATTTGTATCTTTCCTCTACTATACATCCCTCTCCAAGAAAATCTTCATGCTCCAACATGATATTTTTGATCCCCCTTCAACATTCTATTACTGGTTAAGTTTTATGTATGATCTATTTTGATTGCATATTTTATCCTTATTAATCTAAAAACAAAAGGAAAAATCTCATAATGATTTAATATGAGCTATTTCTTCTTAATAGTTTTAGTAGTTATTATTTCTTTTTTATTTTATTTTTCCTAATTTTTTTATCAAAATATTATCCATATTTTATTCATTATTTATCATTTTTTTATCAACAACTTTTTTATGCTGTATTATTTTTTCCATTTTTGGTCTTTACCAATAGTTTCACTTCGCTCATATGCAATAAACCTTTGTAGAAGCTACATCAAGATCTAGTAAGATATCTCCCTTCATCAATTGGATTGTGGTAAATTTATTCATTATATTTAAAGTTATTTTTATGTTTTATTAACTTATTTATTCACTATTTTATAATTCTAGTTTTTTTTCATGTTTTTATCGGAGTCACCATGGGTGACATCCAATGGTAGGTCATGAGTCACTCCCTGACATTTCTAATATAATGTTATGAGTTATTGTTGGTTATCCAATAGTGGGAAAAGGAATTATGTATTCTTATGAAAAAATTGTATTAGTTTGTAACCTGAAATTATTTTATCTTTGGACAGTTTTAATTATTTTTAGTAGTGAAATGGTATATTATACTATGTTAATCCATCATTTTACATTTTCAGTGATGTTTCATGAGTCATCTCTCTTTATTTTCAGTGATGAGTCCTGAGCCACCACTCTATGTTCCAACCGTAGAACAATCCACTATTAGTAGAAATTTAGCTTTCTAAAATATTATTACTTATTTTTATAATATTAATAAAAATATTAATTTGTTAAAATAATTATAATATTATGTTTAAATTTATTTAGAGTGATAAAAATTAGTTGTAATTATATTTTCATGAATAGTCTCATATGAAAAATTAAATTCATATGATAATATGTTTTAACATATATTATGTGGTATTTATATTCTATAATATTGTATATTTATTTAATTTTTTTATAATTTATAATTTTTTAAAAATTATTTACATAATATATTAATAGTTTTATTCTAAAATTTCACGACTAAATATAAACTGTAATTATTTCAAAAATTTATTCAGACAAGATTTAACAAATAATGATAACAGTCACATTATCATATTAATTTTTACAAACAAGTGTCACTCTAATGTCGGATATGTACAACACCCTTGTAGATCCTAGTTTTAGTGATCTATGATATCACATCATGTTTTAAAATACATCCAAGTGAAGATTAATTTATTGAGATCACATATGACACATCATAAACATTATTATTAATCTGAAATGTTCATGACCTTTTGGAATTTCATCCCACATAATGGGGTCACTAACATAATTCTTCTAAATAATTTGTTCCTTTCAAGATATCAATGATCATCAAACATAAACATCATCGACATTCTAATCATCTATTGCAATTCTTGTGTTTTTTGTTTCTGTAATATTTTTTTTCTGTTTTTAGTTTCTCTATGATTAATTTATTATTTTCATATCAAAAGAATGTATTTATTTTGATTGGTTATTCTACCACCAAAAATGATGTTGGGTTGGTGAATCCCCATTAAAATTTAGGACACAACTTTGTTTGGTTCTCAGGTAAAAAGAATAGGTTGTTCCTTCAAGTAGTTTAAAAGGTGGTGTTTGTACTAAGGTTCTCATAAATTTAAAATTAAGGTTTTATTGGTTATCAGAATCAGAGGGGAGTAGAAAATATTGATTAGTATACTATGATCATAGGGATATAAACTACTATAAATCCTTGTCTTCTATACTTTTTATTTCTACTACATCTCTTATCACGAAAATTCCTCTCACTACAAATTACTATTTTATAAACTATGCCATTGTTTTTATTATATTTTTAAGGATACTTTTCAACCCCCCCCCCCCCCCCTCTAGAAATATTTTCCATTTATAATGATCAAACCTTTTATATCAGATCTAGGTAAATATATCTATGGTTTTTATACATATTAATTGGTATGAGTGATATATTTTTGATTGTTTTGTCATTTTTAGTTTTAATATAAAATAATAAATCTGATTTCAAAACCATATCTCAAATAAGATAATATTTATGATATTACGTATATAAACAACTTTGTTAACATGTTCTTATATGTAACAATCTATGAAAAAAGAAAAGATCTATTTTTAAAATTGATGGTATAAATTCTAATGATAAAAGCATACTATATAAACCCTCATTATTTTATGGGAGTGACTATGGATACTAGAAAAACAGAATGGAATCCTACTTGAAGAAATTAACTATATATCACCTGAATATCATAGAAAATCCATATGATATACCTCATGAAAATTTGGGGAGACTAGTAGGGAATGAGATAGTAAAATATGTTTTAAATTATAATGATAAGAATATTTTACACTTTTCAATAAGTAGAAGTATCTATATTTATGTTTCAGCTTGTAAGACAGCCCAAAATATATCTAGGATACTACAAGTGACCCATTACGACACTGAAAAGTTGAATTGAACCAAGATAGGAATCCTATTGTTAGATTACCATGAATTCAAGATGGTAGGAGAAGAATCTCTAAACCAGATCTTCCTTTGATTCACATATATAACCAATGGAATGGGTGTCTATGGAAAAGGATATGAAAATGTAGCTGACATAGAAAGATTATTCAAATATCTTCCAATGAGATGGCATGAATAGAAATTGGCAATCGATGAGATTAATAATTTTAAGGTATATTCTTTTGATTACCTCATAGGCTCTTACTGGAATATAATTTAATGTTCAATAATATTTCTGATTAGGAGTCATAGAAAATAATAGTTACTTATTTTTAATGTAATATTACAGATAACTCTAATGCCTCTGATTTTGAGTTCAAGGATATTGATAATGAGATGGCACACATTAGTAATAAACTTTACAAATTTATGAAAATTAATGGTGGTAAGAGATAGTTTACAAGAAAGAATGAAAATAATTAAGGGAAAGGAGATTCAAGTAATAATTATGATGATTCAGATTAAATATGTTATGATTTTCAAAATAAAGGTCTCATAATACCTCATTTCATGAAACCCATTAACACAAATGTTTACAAACACAAAATAAGTAATGAAAAAAAGATATGTCTGGATGATGGGATAACATAGACAATCCTGACTCCAATAGTAACTCTAGAAGTGAAATAGAAAATACTTACCTATCCCTGATGGGTATTACATGTGAGGAAAATTATTCTCTATTCTCTTATAAGATAACACATGCAAATTTTGATCATAATTAAATATATAAAAATGAAAAAGATACAAATTTTGATTCTAATTGTGATTCAAGTTCTAAGAATTCTATATTAAAAAAATTGATGTCAATGAAGAATTGAGAAATGGAAGTTTTAGAATGATTGAAAAATAAAAATAATTTATGTTTATAATTAAAAATTTAGTCAAACAAAATGATAAGCTAGAACATGAATTTGAAAATGTTAACCTAATTGAATAAAACAATAAAGATAGTAAAATTAATTCTGAATCTGAGTTTTTCAAACTAAAAGATGAAAAATAAAAACATAAGTAATTTTTGGATGTAAATTATAAAGACCAATAGAATATATCTACTTTAGTTTTGGATAATTTAGATAAAAAATAAAATGAGTGTATGAAATTAAAACAAGAAAATAAATAAAAAATTAGGAATATAGAAACCAGATCCAATGAAATGTTTTCTACAGATATAGAAACTATTCAATTAGAGAATATAGTTGGGAAAACTGATGTTATTAATAATATAGAGTAATTATCAGTTTTTTTACGTGGTTAAAAAATATAATGAGGTAATTTCTTTAGTGAAACAAAACACAAATAAAAATGGATTGGTTATAGAAATTTTACACCAAACATGAATATTACATCATTTGTTTAAAGATGAAAAGGAAGTATCTATACTGTAATTTTCATTAAATGTATAATGAAAAGTAACTATGCTAATGAATGATAATTGAGATTCACTCAAAATTTTGGTCATTCTAGAACTGCATTATCTAAAAATTTGTATTCAGATTCACCCTGGAACAAATGTTTAACGCTTTTTTGGGTATTCAAAAGACCTTCTGATAAATTCATGAAATCAAGGGTACTAAAATGTTGTTACTCAAATCCTATTATACCAAAGATACTCACCATGACCATATATATATATATATATATATTTGATCAGCATGGATATAGTCTACTATAATACAATTTTATTTGATAGCATACATAATATCTAATATTATTAAAATAATTTTTTTATTTTTGATTCAAGGACTATTCATTAATTTCAATATATTTTTATTTAGTAAGATATATTATTCTATTTTACATATTAAAATTTCAGTTTTAAATATGATTTCTATATTCATACTCTTATATAAATTTTTTTGATAGTATTTTTATATCTTTCATTAATGATTTTTGAAATAATGGCGGTTACACCATGTCTATTATTTTAAATAAGATACTACCAATTAAATATTAACAAAGTGATTAAACCATTAGTTTAGGAATTTATCAAATTTCCATAGTTTGTATGAAATAAGTTTTTAACAAATATTCTAGGGAATTCATTTAAACTCTTCAAATCATCTTATGTGTTTTATAATTTAGTTTTTCAAAATTAAAATTCTAAAAAAGTTTGGAATTAGTAATTGTTTTAAGTAATAAATATATTCTAAAATTTATTTGTTTATTGACAATAAAATTTGATATGTTTATCTCTCTTCAATTTAATAGTTTTGTGCCTCAACTCTAATGGCGTTCATTTGACACATAAATAAGTTAAATAAATGATTTATTTTGGAAGCGTTTTTATCTAAATATCCATAGAAATCAGTTTTATTTGTTCACAAAATATTTTAATATTTTTTAATATTATTGTGTTCTAACATTACTTGAATGAAGCTTGATATTTTTTTATAAATATTATATCTGTATTAATGTTGTTCACTATTATCTAAATTTTAATTAGTTCATTATGTTTATAATTTCATTTCTATAATTTTACTATGTCTTAATTCAATGTTTCATTGAATTTTATAACTAATGTATTCCATCATTAGAATAAACTACTCAAGTTATTTTTAAATAATTATTTTTTTAACAAATTCATAGTATACTTTATATTAAAAATTTCTAGCGTAATATTTGATACTTTTCAAATTGTGGGATATTTTTGTAAAAAAAATTAATAAATGTTTTATTTTCTCATTTACAATAATAGGGAGTTTTTTAGTATTTTAATTTTCTGAAATAGATTATTAATTTCATTTAATTTAATTAATTACTATCTATTAAGATTTATTAAATTATGATATTATTTTTTAAGTATTTTAATTAAAAATATTAAATATGTATGTTTTTTAATAAATTAATAATATATTGATAAAATGTTTGAACAGGTTTTAAAAAATATTCAATTTTTTAAATTCTCTACTTCATTTAAATGTTAATAAATTTTCAATTATTTTTTTTATAATTTTATAATTATTATAAAAATTATAATAAATAATTTTTTATACTCTTTATTTACTACCATTTTAATTTTTATGTAAAAATGCAGGCTACCCATGAGAGGAACCTTGGTTAGCCCTCAAAAAAATAGGGGACCTATTAGGGACAACCCCAGAAGAAGTCCTGTCAAAGGAATCCTCCCTAATATACTGGGCTTCATTGTATATAGTGATCACAAATAGTATGTGGGCCCATTTAAATGCCTCGTGGGTCGCTCCCCAAATGTGCTTGGTTTGGGTTAGGTCGTATGTGGTGTCTACCTTCTATTTCAATTAAAACAAAGGATCATAATTGGTTAAATGTTATAATGAATATATATTTTTTCAATATAATGTGGGACCTCAATTTTGTATTACTATTCAACCACCATTAAAAGTCAAATAAACGCAGAGTGATTGATTCCTTTTTAATCCCATCTGTTTGTCCTCCTTTTTCTCCTACAATCATGTTTCAAAACGTCATGAAGCCTCACTATTCAAATTTCATTCATATTTATTACATCATCATATTCATGTGTACTCTAGAAAATATGTATACTACCTCTCGTGTATATAACTGATATTCATCAAGCATCATTTTTATATCATATTATATTGATGTTTTTATATTACTTCTCTCGAGTGAATTATTTCTCAACATAGACCACTTTTCATTTGTTTTTTTCTATTTTAAATTATATTCAGTTACTATTCATCTTCAGGTTGTTCATATGGATCTTAGGTCCTTCCCCAATAAGTTCCTAATTGATTTTCCTTTTGAAAATTCCAATAGTTGATATCAAGTCGCCATTAGAAAATTTTCAATGGTTGGTGATTTCACGCACCATTAGATCCCAACTGTTAGTTAGTGACCCACTACAAGACATCAACAATGAGACATTATTCCCACCATTGGACACCAATAATGGGTGATTTATACTCACCATTGGAATTCAATGGTGGGTTATTTTTTTACCCAACATTTGTACCTTCCCTTCGCTATAAGTCCATTGGCATAATGTTTTTCAATATCTAGCGTGAGATTTTCCACCCTCCTTCATTATTCATTTACTAATTTTGTTTTATAGTTAATCTTTTCAAATTGTAGTTTATATTATTCTAACTATGAAAACAAATGCAAAAATCTCATCAATTTTAAATAAGAGCTATTCCTTCTTTTCAATTAAGTAATATTTTCTTTCTATTTTAAATTTCTATTAATTTTTTTAAATTTTTATCAAAATATTATTTATTTTGTTCATTCCTTATCATCTTATTTATCAATATATTCATCATGGTGTTTTATTTTTTGATTTTCACCATAGGTCTTCACCAACTATTCCCCTATTCTCATGTTCAAAGAATCCTGTAATAAGAACCATCATGCACTAAAAAGATCTCTCCATTCTTAAATTTGATTGTAGTAGATTTATTTTTTTATGTGAAGTGATCTTTATATTTTATTAATTCATATATTAATTTTTTTTATTATTGATTTTTTTTTTGAAATGTTTTCCTTTGACAATCAATTAGATATCTCTAGTGGTAGGTCATGAGTCATCACTAGACATTTCCAATGGTGAGTTTTTAATCACCATTAGTTATCCAATAGTGATAAATTTTTTATTTCCTTCTTATGAGGCTTTTATTATTCCTTAACATGAAATAATTTTTTTGTTTGATTTATTTAATTAAATTTGTAAATATAGTGGTATATTATACTCTTTTAAGCCATAATTTTAAATTTTCAGGGGTGGTTCATGAGTCACATATCACTATTTTCAGTGGTGACTCGTGTTCCATTTCTATCTATTCAAGTAATAGGAAAATCCATCATTTATAAAAAAATTTACCATTAAAAAATTTATTTCCTATTTTAATTGATGTTAAAAAGGTAATTATTTTGTCAATTTTTTTTATTTTACGTTCAAATGTATATGTAGTGTTTAAAATAAATGTGATCTTATTTTCATGAACACTAACACATGAAGAATGAAATACCTTCGATGATGTGTTTTTACAAACATTATGTTGTCTTTGTTTTCTAGACTATTTTTTATTTATTTCAATTTTTTTATAATTTTTAATTAGTTACAAATGATCTTTTAATATAAAAAATGTTTTATATTAATATTTCAGAAAGAAATATAATGCCTAATTATTTTTATATTGTTTTTTAGCGTGGCTTTAACAAAAAAACGTAACTATCACATTATCATATTAATTTTCTCTAACAACTGGCCTGATGATATGGGACATATACTTATTAAATTGTGTCTTCTTATATAGCTGAAAATGAAGTGTGAAATTCACAAAAATTTGTGAAAATTCATAGAATCTCACTATGTTTGTAAAGTATTATCATAATTATGATTAACATATGTTAATGGAACTATCCATGATTTCATATTTAGACAGAAAATAATAGGAATATACTTATGTATATCACCTCTTGAGGTGTATTACTCAATGAGCTAAAGTCACATATAACATAGAAACCATGTTAAGAAACATGGTGGTCCCAATGACTAATTCCATAACTCAATATAAGCATGATCTTATCATGTGAGTGATAATAAGTTTATCATTAGCATGTTGGATCTAGTGAATGTAGGAGTGTGGTAGAATTGGTTACCCTAGACCCAACTATAATATTACTTTTATATTACCATGTCTTGTAGAAAAATAGTTATACATGATGAAACCATACTATAATAGTGTTGACTATTATTTATCCACTAGTAGAATAGTAATTTCTTCATATTGTTTTCTATATAAATGGGTTATATCAGTTCCCTATTATAATGAGAAAAAAATATACTATGAAATTAATCATAAACATAAATTAAATTTTCTAGATACATCATACTGGTTGGACATAGACGATGTCTGACTATTAGGTGTTGGGATATCATAAACATAGAGACTTCCTCTCAAAAAGATCTTACTTGGGGATATTTAGTATAGTATACCCTGATGAATGTCCCACAAAGAAAAATAAAACATGTTATAAGTGTCATTGGTCATTTTTATCTATGACAACATGAATAGGTCTCAACAAATGAGATCATTATCAATGTGTACTATTTTATCTGGTACCTTTATTCAAGCTAAAATCGCCATGTTGTGGTGAGTTAGTTTATGTTGGTGTGTAGTTGGATGTATGAAATCTATTAAATAATAAAGTTATTTTTTCAGTTTTTCAAAATAATTTATTTGAAGAACAATTATCCAGAGTCACGACCCGTACCCCCACGGCCCGTGTCGTGACTAACCCAAGTCCGCCTTCCATAGGCCAGGGGTTGGCGACAAGCACCAAAAAGGAGAATCCCTATAATAGGAAGGCATTGTCTTTAAACCTGTAAGAACACACAAACCAAGAACACAAAAAAATGAAACCATGATGTAAACAGGTTTAGTAAAAAGTGTACTGAATGTAAAGGGGTCAGAATACAAGCCCAACATAAAAGTACAAGTACAACTGAAAAGGGAAAACAGCTCCTTGATCATCCACCGAGGATCCAACCAGAAGGGTAGGTACAGATCACATCCACATCACTCTACTTCATCCCATATCTTCTGTGTACCACCTAGTCCTAGTTCCCTCAAGTCTCATCCCAGAAACTCATCATCATCTTAGGATAGAATAAGGTGCGGGTGAAGCCCATGTAGGGCTGAGTATAACAATAATGAGTATGGGACCTGATACCCCCATTGGCCTCCAAAGGTTCCACAAATGAAAAGACCACAAGGCAGGACCTCAATCACAAGCATGAAATAATAGTTAGCTCACACCAGGTAGACGACTCAGTGATTGGGAATATAGATTATTAGTCTTAACCTATATCATCTTATTCCATTTAAAAGTTCCACAACTAATCCACGTGGAAGTGGTTTCATTGACGATCCATACAGGGTCGTATGTATTTGATCCACGACAATCCACTCTTAGGCAGGTCCTCATTGGGTTGCTGTGATGCTAATCCACACAGGGTCACCATGAGGCTGATCCACATAGGGTCTCCATGATGCTGATCCACACAAGATCGCGATGAGGCTGATCTATACAGGTTGTCCATGAGGCTGATCCACACAGGGTCACCATTTTTCTAATCCACACAAGGTCTCCATGAGGCTGATCCACACAGGGTCACCATGAGGCTGATCCACATAGGTTCACCATGATGTTGATCTACACAGAGTTGGTGTGAGTCTGATCCACACAGGTTCTCCATGATACAGATGCACATAGGGTCACTATTTTTCTTTATGTCACAGTATACCACAGGATCCCCGCTCAACACGCTTGATTCTGGGAGAACCACTCCACAAGCCATCAATCATATTTCAACTAGTACGAAGTCCTGCAAAAATACTACCAAAGGGACCACTCCATCATAGGGGCCCCAACGTGATAGACAGCACGTCGATCAGATGCCCGGACTATGAGATATGGACACTTTTGTAAAAAGGGCTTGGTTGGATTCAAGTCTGACCCAACCTGCGACACAAGTCAATCTCTAACAAAACTCACTTTGAATTTCACAAAAGGACCGCCTTGTCACCAGGGTCCTTATTCCACATATGGAGCATCAATAAAACATATGTTCTACTAGTTACATCCTTTTACGTGAAATTGGGGTCTTCGTACCTCGGTCTGGACCGTCAGAATAAGACAAAGTGACTTCTTTCCAAAAGGGGTCACAATTCCACTAACGACATGTCAACTAGACACTGTGTTTGTTAGTTATGGGCAATTATTTATTCAAGGAATGGTTGGGTCTAGGCCTGGTCTGACATAATCAGACCGGTTATACGAAACGTGTCCCAAGGTCTACCTGAACCCACCCAGGTCCGGCTCATTAAGGGTCATCTTGGTTCACTAGGTCCGGCCAATAGGGGTCGGCCTAGTTTGGTTTGCGGGCATCGGTTGTGGGTATCCCATCCCACCAGATGGGGCTCGTCCCAACAGCATTTTCCCGTCGGGCTGCGGGTCAGGCCCAGCCCACTGGTGGGTCCGGTACGCTTGGTCGGCCCAATCCGGCTCAATCCCCCAAGAGGCGGATTGTTGCGTCTCTCAGGCCCTGTGCTTGTATGGAATTTTCTCAATAGGTGGGGCGCATCCCCACTGCATTTAACAATTATCCATTTGGCAGCCCGAGTTTTTCCAATTTTGCGCGGTGCGGGCTGCACTGCACCATCCTTCTGCGGCCTTCTAATCATGGCCGCTTAAACCAGCAGCGCCTGCAGACACAGCCCTTGTCCTATGTGGCCAGATCGGGCCAGCCGCCCTTGGCCGCTGAATCCTGTGATGGCGCACTGCTTTCCCCTACCCACGGCCAATCTTTGTGGGTCTCCTCTTTCCCCCATCGGTCGTCGCTGACATGGAGTGCTGGTAGTTTCTTCTACGTGTCAGTAGACATACTTAGGTGGCCTATTTTTGATGTCGTATGTGCCTACGGCTCTCCTGGGATACCACCGTCATTGTATTTCCAACTATTTTGTGTTTCCCGTGTGTTGGAAAAATTGTCTCCCAAATTTCACATCAAGAACGAAGTGGTGGTGTGTTCGGGCCTTGTTTGTTTGGCTCGGGCGCTCTGCATTACACGATAATAAGCATGAGAGAAATTTAATTAATCAAAGGCAACATCAAAATATATCCTTTATCCAGAAGAGACGTTCATTGAGGAAGATCGATGGAACTCCTTTATCATTGTTGTCAGTTTGTGATTTGGTGGCATTCATTACCACTCATTGTAACTGGTCTTTTCCTCCACGTGGTTGGTGTCGTGGTAGGTTACCAGAGATTCTTCACTTGGTGAAGTCATGCCAACACCCTAGCCCGAGATCCATATCAATAGCAGAGGGGGAGGGTGATTAATGCACATGGAATTAATTGAGTTCATTTAATTAAGGAATCTTTCTAATTCCAATAGTGTAGCTACAAGTATAAATCAGAGTGAATCCATTTAATGGTTTGATAAGTCATTGGTCCCGCCACCGATGCTCGTCCGTTGGAGGAAATGACCAAGAGAAATAATATAACTTTGTTATTTTACTATTATTTTAAATGTTCAAAAACTACCTTTTTTCTGACCTACTACGGTCGATCTGAATCCTTAAGAAAATCCAGTGGCAGCATAATCAATGGTGCCCTTAGATTTTTAATCCGAGCACCAGTTCAGAAGATAGAAAACACCAATCACGCTTCTACTGAATGTAACTTAAAAAAAGTTGAAAAAATAATTCTGAGAACATTAGGTATCGAAATCATAAACCGTCAAAATTTACAGACTCGTAATAATTCCATATAGTAATAAAAACATTTATATAGAAAATACAGGTACTTACATTCTCTCCACCTTAGGTATTATCGTCCTTGAAAGCCACAACATATAATAAGGAAAAAAAGGGGTTACTAAGCACAAATTTGAGCCTCCCACTCCTATATTCTCTCCTAGAGTTTCCCTTGCTACCAGAGAACTCACACTAGAGGTCTCGATCATCCACGGAAAACCCGTTCTTTTCGATCCTCAATCTACGCTGGAACCACTATAAACATCAAACCATCATCCATGTATAGCTCTCCTTAGATGATAACGTGTGATGGATCATGCACGTACCTCCTCAGCTGTGACACATAGAAATATTCATGCACCCAATGCATCTGTGGGGGAAAATCTAGGCGATACGCCACCTCACCACCTCTCCTGAGAACCTAAAAGGGTCCGATGAACCTCAGAGATATCATTCTGCCCATGCCAAATATTTTTAAACCTCATCAAGGTGATACCCATAAGAAGACATGGTCTCCCTCCTCGAACTCCAAAGGTCTCCATCTCTTATCAATATAAAACATTTCTATACTATGTGCAGTCTTTATCTGCACCTGGATGATCTACACCTTCTTAGTGGTAGCCCATACCAACTCTACACCCATAAGTGCTGACTCCCCTAGGCCTCTCCAGCATAGAGGTGATCTACATGGTCGATGGTACAAGGCATCAAATGGTACTATACCAATGGTTGAGTGATAACTATTCTTGTAAGTGAACTATCCTAATGGAAATTAATCCTCCCAACTACTACCATAATCTAGGATGCAAACACGATGCATGTCCTCTGGTGTCTGAATAGTCCTCTCTATCTGACCATCCCTCTAAGGATGAAAGGCGGTGCTAAAACGTAGTCGAGTCCCAAATGCCTCCTATAATAACTTACACAAATGGGAAGTAAAATTTGTGTTACGATCAGATATGATCATTGATGGAACCCCATGAAGCCAAAAAATCTCTTGTACATAGAGGCGTCCCAAGCACTCTACTAATCCCTACTATCGGATGGGTAGGAAGTGGGCCGACATGGTGAGTCAGTCAAAGATCACCATGTTGGAATCATGTCCCATAAACATCCATGGTATCCCTGTCAAAAATTCCATGGATATACCATCCCACTTCTAGTTTGGTTCTTTAGTGGATGCGCTAATCCTGTTGGAACCTAATGCTCGGCCTTCACTTGCTGACAAGTGAGGCATAGTGAAACAAACTCCGCCACTGCTTTCTTCATCCCTGGCCACCAGTTCTGACACCGGAGGTCCTGGTACATCTTCTCCACATGAGGATTCACCACCATACGAGATGTATGGAACTTCTTCCACACCTCCTCCGATAGTACCACAGGTACTAGGATGCATCCTATGAAGAGGATGACATGCTCCCTACCTTCATAAAATCCATCAGGCACCATTCCTGCGGATATCATAGCTCATCAAGCCTCGAAGTCAATGTCCTCAAGCTATGCCTCTCGTACATGCTGAATAAGTGGGGGAGTGATAGTCATATACTGGAGGAATGCTACTCCATCTTTATCCAAAAATGATATATGTAACATGGCTAGCTGCTCTATCGACTCACCCAGTAATTGTAGACCAGACCTCCTGCTGAGTGCGTCTGCTACTACGTTCCCCTTCCCAAGAGTATAGCCTATCTCAATGTCATAGTCCTGGGGTAACTCTATCCAATTTCGTTGTATCAGGTTCATGTCCTTCTGTGAGAAGATATACCAGAGACTCTTGAGATCAGAGAAAATAGTAAATTGTTCACCCATTAAGTATTGTCGCCACATCTTCAAGGCGAAGAAGACTTCTTCTAACTCCGGGTCATAGGAAGCGTAGTTCTTCTAATGTTGTATCATCTATCGTGAACCATAAGTGATCATAACAATCTCATGCATCAGGACATAGCCAAGTCCTATCCCAAACGCGTCACAGTAGACTACATACCCAACACCCTTTTCTGGTTGCCTCATGATGGAGGCACTCGTCAGTCTCTACCTCAGCATCTGAAAACTCTGATGGCATCTTTCGATCCATATGAAGGGTTATCCATTCTTTTTCAATGCTGCAAAGGGTCCCAAAACACTGTAAATGTTATGTACGAATCACTGGTAGTACCCTACGAACCGTAGTAAACTTCTCACCTTGGTCACACTCCTGGGTGGCTCCCTATCAAGAACAACCTCTATCATTGCTGGATCCACTATAACTCTGGCCTTTGAGATAACGTGTCCCAAAAAGTGGACATCCCTTGTCAATAACTGGCACTTCGAGAGTTTACCATAAATATGGTGCTCTTGGAGTGTATCCAGTACTATCTACAGATGATAGGCATGCTCCTACTCTTTTGCAAAGTACACCAAGATGTTGTCAATGAAGAACACCACAAAGAAATAGAAGTATGGCTATAGGATTTTTTCATGAGTCCCATGAACACCATAGGGGCGTTGTTCATGCCAAATGGCATGACCAAGAACTCATAGTGGCTATACCAACATATGAAGGTCATATTCTTCACATCCTCATCTCATACCCTGAGCTAAGGATATCCGGATCTAAGGTCTATCTTAGAAAACCAAAGAGCTCCCATCAGCTGATCGAAAATATCATCAATCCTCAAAATTGGATACTTGTTCTTTACGATCACCTGGTTCAGGCACTGATAATCTATATAGAGCCTCAAACTCCCATCTTCCTTCTTGGCGATCAAAATCGGGGCTGCCCATGGAGAAATATTGGGCCTTATGAACCCCCATCCACTACAAGTCCTCCAGCTATAACTATAACTCGAGAAGTTGCCCGAGAGCCATATGATATGCTGGTGTAGATACCGGTGTCGTACCGGGGTGCAGGATGATGTAGAATTCCACCTCTCAACGAAGAGGTTGTACCAGAACATCATCAGGGAAGACATCGACATACAGGTCCACCACTACAGGATAGCTCAGACTCTCAACATCAACTACTCTGATGGTAAGGCTATCCAACTGATGTGTGATCGGCTTCACCCTCCTCCAGGTAAGTCCATTCTATGATGAAAATGCTCCCTTCCTATTGGTGAAGTAAAACATGGTCCCATCTACATGGACAACCCACACTTTTTTCATAATACAGTCAATTTGAGCATGGGATGTAGACAACTAGTCCATACCCAAGATGAGGTTGTAAGGCCTCTACGCCGCAACTAGAAGATCCCAGCCAAAGATCTCAACTCTAGAGTAATCTCACACTACTAAAATTAGTGTGTAATTGTTGAATCATCTCCTTTAGGAGTCTCTAATCACAAGGTTTGAGCCAACTCCTCTACCAGAATCTCTGAGCTCCGAATGAGAGACGTGGAAATGAAAGAGTGACTAGCACCTATGTCTATAAGAACTGCATCTAAGGTGGAGTAGACATAGATCGTACCTAGAATCATCTCTGGAGCACCATGGTTGTAGGTCTCAGCTGCCTAGAGCTGAAATCATCCCTGTCCTCCTGCTCCCTGTGATTGGGGTGGACTACCTGGATGTAGTGGTAGTTGAACTTTGAATTGTCATCCACCACTTGCTACACAAACTGCTTATCTTCCATGTACGAAAACCTACGGACCTCATCGATCGAATATAAACCTCTTACTCGGTGTTCCCTTGACCATTTGATGATCTTCAGTGCAACTTTTCGGGTAGTCGCGAGCCATGTGACCCTATCTGCCACACGTGAAGCATTGTCTACTCCTATGTTGGCCTGCTCAACCTCAGGAGCCTTGCCCCTCTGAGCCTACGTCTCGGGGTCGTCCACCAGAAGGTGTTATCCACATGGGAATTTGTGTAATCATCCTACTACCTACCACATAATACTCTGATATATGTTTCCTGGTGGTGGGTCTCGCTGTCGGTGCTTGCTCGGCATGGAAGCTCTCCATCAAGAGTGCTCTCTCCAGCACTCCAGCATGTGGCGGGATGCTGAGCGATACCTTCTAATATTTTATCTTCTGTCGGAGTTCCTTCTCGATGGTCTAGTCCTTGTATAAAGGGTCCCATGCCATGTCAGTAGAGTAGGTTGAGAGGTCGATGAACCTTGCTCAGTACTAGGGCACGGTCAGGCTGCTCGGTTATATGTGTAGCAACTCCTGTATACGTATAGTGCATAGAGTTGTTGGAACAAACTCTTCCGTAAAGAGGTCCTCAAAATCTACCCAAGTGAGGGTATCTTGGTCATGTGTCTAGAGCATCAGGATCCACCATCTTCCTATTTTACCCTAGAAAAGGCTGGAATCTAGGATCACCATTGGGTCAGTTTGGGTCCCAACCAGGCGAAAAACTCTGGCCACAGCCTCCAGTGAGTCCTCACCTGCCTACAGATTTGTCTTGTTTTAGAACCTTAAAGGCCTCTACCACTGGAACTCGTGCAACGCGCTCAGTCAATGGGAACCATATACTAGTGGGGATAGTGGAAAATTCTTCACAATAGGTAGTGGTGATGTTGGTACACCACCTGAAGATGCTAAAATAGTAAGAGGGACTCGCACCAAGGCCCCATAACTCGGTGAGCCATCATCGTGTACTCTATCGGGAATCCTAGCTGGCTATCAACGTGGAGGCATCCTAAAATAAAACTGGTGTCCCATGGTAAATAAGTTATACCTAGAGTGCTGAATCAAAGAGATCAAAGAAAAACCATTTCCAAAACACACGCAATCAGTGTTTTTTGTGCACCGAGTCGGAAATCATAATTTAGGGTCCTGGTGTATGGATACATCAACCGCCGAACCTGTATTGGACTCCCCGAACATAAAACCACATTCAAAACACTTAAAACTATTTCTCCATTAAAAATATAAGAGTCCTAGTCCTTCAGTGGAACAAAATCCTCTAATAAAACTTTTCCATGACCTGTCCCCCTGGGGTTCATGTTGTGACTACCCCAAGTCCACCTTTCATAGGCCATGGGCTGGAGACTAGCACCGAAAAGGCATATAACTATAATGGGAAGGAATTTCATTTAATCTTGTACAAACACAAAAACCAAGAACACATCAAGAATAAACCATGAAGTAAACTGCGGTAGTAAAAGGTGTATAGAATGTAAATGGACCAGAATACAAGACCAACTGAAAAGTACGAGTACAACTGAAAAAGAAAAAACCGCTCCTGGATCTTCCACTGATGATCTTACCTGAATGGTATGTATAGATCTTCTCCACATCACTCCATGTTATCCTATATCCTCCACGTAATACCTAGTCCTGGCTCCCTAAATTCTTAGCCCACCTTCTCATCGTCTGCATAGGACACAACAAGGTTCAGGTGAAGCCCGTGCAGGGTTGAGTATAACAATACTCCTTAGGGACCCCGAGACCCCTTAAGGTCTCATAGAGTTCCACAAATGAAATTCCACAAGGTAATACCTTAATCACAATAATGAAACAATAATAATCTCACACCAGGTATATAAATCAGTGATTAGGAATAAAGATGATTAGTCTTATGATATATCATATTATTCCAATTAAAAGTTCCATAACTAATCCACAAAGAAGTTGTTATATTGATGATCCACATAGGGTCATATGTCGCTTATCCATGATGAGCAGCTCAAAGGTTTTTCCTTGTCGGGTCTCTAGGAGGTTGATCCACACAGGGTTTCCATGAGGCTGATCAACAAAGGATCTCCATGATCCTAATCCACACAGGGTCGTGATGAGGCTGATCCAAAAATGGTCACCATGAGGCTGATCCACATAGGGTTTCCATGTTGTTGATCCACATTGGGTCACTATGAGGATGATCCACACAGGGTCCATATGAGTCTGATCCACTCAAGGTCCCCAAGATGCTATTTCATACAGGGTCGCAATGAGAGTGATCCACACATGGTCACCATAAATCTGATATACAAAGGGTCTCTCTTCTTTTTCATGTCAAATCTAGCCATAGGATTCCCTCTCAACATGCTTGATTCTAGAAGAACTGCTTCTCAAGACATCGATCATATTTCAACCTGTATGATTCCTGAAAATATCATACCAGAGGGACCTCCCTATCAAAGGACTCCCAACATGACAGACAGTGCGTCGATCAGATGCCTGGTCTATGAGATATGGATTCATTGGTAAAAAGGGCCTGATTTGATTCATGTTTGACACAACCTAGGTCGCATGTAAAACTCTGACAAAACTCACTTAGAGATTCTCAAAAATATATCCTTGTTAGTATGTTCCTTATTCCCTAGACATCGTATCAATCAGATGCCTGATCAGTTAGTTACATATTATTCTGTGAAATGGGGGTGTTCACACATAGGTCCGCCCCGACTCAGTCGGGCCTGCTAGAATTAGCCAAATGGAAAGCTTCCCAAAATGGGTACCAATTTCAATGATGTTGTTTCACTTGGAAACCTGGTTCATCAGTTATGGGAGTTTATTTATTTAGGGACCAGTTGTGTCTATGCCCAGTCTGACTCAGTCTGACCGGCCCGACGCAATGGGTCTATGGTTCTACCTGACACCACTTGGGTCCAGCCTATTAAAGGTCATCCCTGTTCATTGGGTCCAGCTCATAGGTGTCAGCCTAGTTCAGTTCATAGGCATGGGTTGCAGTTGGCCCGGCCCGCCGAGTGGGGCTCATCCCCCTGCGCTGGCCCACTAGGCCGCGGGTCAAGCCCCCTTGGCAGCAGGTCCGGCCCTCTTGGCTAGCTTGCGTCAGCTCAGTCCTCACAGTTGAAGACCATTGTGTCTCGTTGTCCCCCAACTTGCGGGACCATTCTCCAACCATTGGGGTTCTTCCCCACCTCATTTAACGATTATTCATTTGTACGACCAGGTTTCGCCAATGTGGCGCAATACGGGCTGCACCATACCCTCCTACCGCAGCCTGCTGGTCGTGCCTATTTATACTGTTCGCACCTACGGGCACTGACATGGTCTCATGTGGCCGGCATGGGACAGTCGCCCTTGGCTACCTTAGCACGCTACGGTGTGCCACTTTCCACTGCCCATGGTTGGACGTCGCAGGTCTCCTCCGGCCACCGCTAACATGGAATGCTGGCAGTTTCTTCCACGGGGCACCAGACATGCTTCGGTGGCCCATTTTTGACATCGTATGCACCTATGACTATTTCGGGATACCGTCATCATAGAGTGACACACTTGTTTTTGTTTCCGTCGAGTTGGAAAAAATTTCAGCCAAATTTTACATCAATAACGACTTGGTAGAGGGTCCAGGCCTTGTTCATTTGGCCCACGCCCTTTGCATTGCAAGATAAAAAGTGGGATAAAATTCAATTAATCAAAGAAAACTTCAAAATAAACCCCCTACCTGGAAGAGACATTTTCTGACAATTATTTATGGAACTCCTTCATCTTTGTCGTTAGTTCATGATTCAGTAGCATTCATCACCGCTCTCTGGAACCAGCCTTGTCCTCTATGTGGTTGGCATCGTGGTACATTACTAGAGCTCTTCCACTTTTTGAATATGTGCCAACACCCTTCCCATAGCCCCATATAAATATGAGAGGGGGTGAGTAACACATGTGGAATTAATGGGGTTCATTTAATTATGGAACATTCATAATTCCAATGGTACATTTACAAGAATAAAGAGAGTTCAAGCCATTTAATGACATGACATGTCCTTGGTCCCACCAACACTGCTCGTCTGTTGGAGTAAAGGAAAAAGATAAATAAAATAACTTGGTAATTTTATTATTCTTTTAAATGTCCAAACACTATCTTCGTATCCAAACCTACTATGGTCGAAGTAAATCCTCCCATAAGAAAATCCTAGTCTTTTGGATTCAATGGTTCCCTCTGAGTTCTAATTCGTTCACCATATCAAAAGTTATAAAACTCAACTTTTCCACTTACAGAACAAACCTTAAAAATAATAAATTCATTCTGGGCCCACCAGGCCTTGGGATCATGCACCGTCAAAATTATCGGACTTGTAATAATTCAATATAGTAATAAAATAAATTACATTGAAAATATGGGTCTTTACATCCAGGATAGTAGTTACATTATTAAATATTTTGAAATTTTGATTAAATGTATGTCAATCGAGTAAGGTTAATGAATAGTAAATAAAGGATGATGAAACAAAGTATGTGTCCTTCTATATGGGATATCATGAGATAAAAAGATAATATAACATGGTGTGCATTGATAGGATGTTGTCATTGCTGTGAATATTTTATAACTCCTTAGAATTCAAGATGGGTTTGTAGAATCTCTTCTTATTATGTGAATAATATTAACTTCTACTAAGATAATGTTTTTGAGGGTCACACATAAAGCATATTCAGATGCTTGGAAAATTATAGTGAATTGGAGTTTGGGACCTGGCGGTCCCTACAATATTGTTCTGGAATTGTCCAATTTTATACGATCCTAATGAAACTAAATAAATAAAATATTATTCAAGTTTACAATAATAACCATTAAATTTGTTTTTTTATTTTATTAAAAATTTATTTAGTTTATATATTCAAAATAATTTGAAAATGAATATTAAATGTTTAATATTCAAGGAGTCATTTGATATTTTTCTTAGCACAGAGTCAAGTTAATGACACCTATTTGATCATGTAAATTTTTAATGTGTTAAATGAATGTGATAAATCATCCATGATATTTTTAAAATGATTTATGTTCCATTTATGTCATTTTTTGGTACATTTGAAGTGTTAAAATTCATAAATACCTATATATAGTTTATGAATTTGAAAAACAACGTTTATAATATCTTATAAGACCAAAAATGATAGATATAATGTTTTTCGTGAATTATATCACTTATCCTACCTCAATCAGGTCCTAGTGAGGGAAAGTCAATGTAAGATCAAATATTTCATGATCAAAGTTCATGGATCGATATCTTGATCTAAAAGGATCAAGAAGACATTGAATAAAAATATATTCCCTTAGATAGGAATAAAATTTCATCGGGCAATGATTAACCATGATTATAGAGAATTTGTGGATGACATGGAGGGTTTCGGGCTTCAGGTCCCTTCAGTGACGATCATCAATTATGTGAGAAAAGTGCTTCCCATCAAAAACAGATGTGGTAATATTATGATTTAATTTCTCATTTTAAATTATTTATTCTTAATTATATTTTACTTGATCCATGGATGAATTTGGGCTAGGACAAAGAATATTTTATGTCCAAACACAAATTATGTCCTGAAAAGATTAATATACAATCATTCACACATCCAAAAACCCCAGAACATCCTCACTAACTAGTATTGATTCTTACCTATTCCCATCACCCAACTCTAAAATTGTACTCCAATAAAACCATGAGGTGACCCGTACCCCATAAACTATAACTTGTAAATATGTAACATTTGATAAAGTACCCAAGATTTACAATGGCTCGAGCAGGGTGTTAGTACATCTTAGTACACAACAACCATCAGTATCCCTTATATAATCAGTCTGATATTAAAAAAAAATCATAGAGAATTACAATAACTAAATAGTTTAATTGTTTTAAGAACATATTTTATTCATGAAATAAATAACTATAGAATCCATAGTTTCTATATGACACTCATGGTATGTTATACCATTTTCAATCCTTTATTCATGGACTATGATAAATGATAACTAATTTGGCCAGTGTTGGGGTGTCTCTATGGAAGTCATGAAATCATACCAACCATAACATATTGAACCACCCAAGGGGTTTTTACTATGGTAGTATCACAAACCACTTGTATGGGATTATTCCATAGTCATCATGTACCTCTACCCAAGGACCATCTTTGTTAACACACGCCTCCATATTGAGTATTCATAGTTTTCAAGGGCATCCTCCTAGGGAGTATTAAATTTTTATCACACACCACACTTTTGAGTATTTTCATATTTTTCACAGACCCCTATATGGATTTGTCATAGTTATATTTAACCAGCTATATGGGTGTTCTATTATTTAGATCAATGTCTAAAAGGTATCATATTCCTCCCATATGGGAGTATTCAACAGTTATCGCAATCCTCTATTATGGGAGTTTTCCTTATTGTTATCACATACCACCCCTTATATTTTTTTCCATCCCATTGTTACATAACCACCCATATGTGTATTTCTATATTAAAATATATCACAAAAATTATTGGAATTTTAAATATATAAAAACATTAAAACCCTTATGATATTTTCTATTAAAATAAATTGTGATTCACTTCCTCAATACCATTCCAAAAAATAAAACTTTTCATCCAATCCATTATAAATATTTGTTTTAAAAACATATATAATTTACCATTTTTAAAATAATTTAAAAATATAAAAAATTATCAATGGCTTTGAAATATAATTTCACAACCATTGATTCAAACAATTTTTCATAGAAAATCATTTACGAATAATTTATTCATTTAAAGTTGATAGGACTTATCATGTTTATGTTCTACCACTATGAATTATTTTAAATATATTATTCCACATGGTCTAATACATTATAATTACATTTTGAATATTGATAAATCCAAATAAAATATTTTATTTTAAAAAGGGTCAAGAATAGAGAGACCTACATGAATTTACTAAAAATTTATTTGGAAATTGAGGTGAGACTATGTGTTAAATTGGAATGCACCAACAAAATTAACTTCGTAAGAGATTGTTCATTCGATATCATATCCCGGTTTGAATATAAGAAGAAGATATCAAATAACTATAAATGTACATAGAAAATAGGGAAAGTATACCATAAATGGAGTGAGATAATTAGATAGAAAATGAAAAAAATTATATGGGATATAGGAAACATAGACTCACCTATAGGCTTCCAAAACCACCTATAGAAATTTATTTAGACCATAAAAAGAGGAAATCCACCATGGAAGAGAGGAGATGGAAATGTGAGGAAACATGATGGAGATACCGGCAGAATGGGGGAAGAGAAGGGGATAAACCACATTAATAAGTGTGGGGAAACTTGAAATTTTTTCACCTTTTAAATGGCATGTGGTTTGGCCAAACAGTTTCATAATCTATGTACCAACCATGAAATCTACATTGTCCACGACCTTCCCCCTTTCATAGTTATATCACATATAAGGAACCCACCCTAGTTTTCTAAAGAAGGTTCCTTAATTAATTACATTAGAATGATTACAATAATGTTGTATCCTGGAGGAATGAATAGCTTAGTCATTTTGGAAATCAAGATAGATTCATAAGTTCAACAATACAACTTGAAAGGAAATACAATATAAAAATTCATTTTAAAATATTCATATCTCTTAGGTTATTTCTTTTTGTATTTCATAATATACCTCTTCATGTCCTAGGAAAATAAAACATAAGAAAGGGTTGAGGTAAAAATCTCAGTAAGCGTAGGAAATAAAAAATATGATATCACAAACATAAACATTAGGCATGGTGAATAACTAAAAACACATGCCTTTAAAAATAAACATAACCCCATTATGGCATGAATAAGAGTTAAATAAATAAATACATAATAAAGCATATTCATGGGTATTATACTGATGAAATAACATAATTAAATTTCAATTACATGTCTCATAATTATTTAATGCATAATGTCAGACATCTTAACAATTTCGTCAAGGCCTCGCGCCACGACAATAAATAATCCTTTGGTAACAGCCTTGTGTGAAGTCCGTAGTTTGCCTCATGAGACCTATTGATGCATGAAGGGGTGATAGTATGAACCACTCATAACATTATAAGTCTAATTATTTCCTTATATTAATGGGGATAAAACTAAACAATGTATACATTCATATTAAAAGTAACATATGAAATGTAGATTATTCTCCCCAAATGATAAGCATAAACACTAACCATTTAGAGTAAATTGGTGAATGGTTTAATGATAGAAGATCCATAGTAAAACTAACTATAATAAATTCAATTAAATATGGTATATGATATCATAAAATATTATTCCTGATAATACATAAGAATTTAAAACAAGTGTTGAAATAGATTAAGATAAAACTATAAAATTATCGAGTAATTCTTGAGATAAATATTCTTTAATTTTTAAAAGAATAGATTATTTTGAAACATATTTTTATGAAACTAGAAATTAATTATGGTATTATTTTTATAAAAAAATGAGTTATTTTACAAAGATAATTGTTTTTAGAAAAAATTATAGAGTTCCCTTGAAAATAGGTAAGAATATGATAAATTCCTTTGAATCGGGCTTGTATTTCAGGAATATTTTTTAAATTATCCTTCTAAAATAGAGAACTCAACATAAATTAATGTAATGTTATGGTTGGAAAACATATATAGAACATTAACACATTTATGAGGATTAAATATTAATAAATAAAAAATTATTTCAGGTAAGTAGATAATAAGAGTAACCCAAATGAAAATGGAGGTTCTGGTAGAAAGTTGTTACCTTATGTTTGATGTTGTACATCACTATATATTAGTGTCCTGGATGAAAAAAAATTAAATTTATTAATTAATATTTCAAGAACCTAATATTTATGCAATTGATTTATTATATCCTTATTATGTTTATTCATGGCCTTCTTGAGGGGTTTAAGTGGGTAAATTTTATTATTTGGGAGAGTAATAATCATTGGTATTCATGACATGTTTTCTTATATACATGAAAAGATAAACCTTTAAGATGAGAATGGATTTCTAGAATTTATGTTTTATTGTAATTTTTAACATCTATATTATTACATTGTTATAATAATCATTTCTTTGTTGGGGGTGATGATGAATCATTATATGAAACAATAATGATAATATTTTGGGTTATTTGGTGGTTTTTTATCATAATGATGTCATTCTAATATAAAAATTAATATCATGTGTAAAAAATCCTAAAAATATAAAAATAATTTATAATACATATATTATAGTCTGGTTCAACCATAAAAATATTCTAATGACCATAATTTAATAGGTTAATATAAATTTAGAACTTTTCGTACTTCAATGTGATAAATTAGCACATCTCGATTGCTGTTTTCATTTATAGTATAATAAAAGATGAAATGAGATATTTTTATGAATTATTCCATTATAATAAAAAAATTACAGTACATTAAATTCACTAGATTTATCATAACATTTGGATGAAATGATGTGAGGAAAGAAAAAAAAGAAAGGAACTCAAAATTAAAAAGAGAAGTTGAAAAATACCTTAAAAATTTTGGTAGCCTAATGGCATCACATAAAATTTATAAAGTAATTTTATGATAGAAAAAGGTGTATCATATTATTATTACAAAATACATACATTAAGGGGATATATAATGACATATCTCAATATAATCCAATTGAAACTAAAAGAGAGTAACATAAAAAATATAGATTGAAAAGGCTAAGGGTGGTTGATTCCCTTACATCAAACAGTTACACCTAAAACATGATGGTTGGGACCTTGAGAACCAAAGGAAACCTATGGAAACTCCTTGGTAGGTAAAACTACCATTTCTTTGAGGCAGATGAAATTGTAATTAAGAAAAAGGGAGGAATGAATGGGTATTTATTATAAAAGAGTGGGAGTTTTTTATTAATTTCAAAGGACAACTCATTAGTGGTATTTGTAAAAATGTGGGCTTGACCAATGAATTTTCTCATGGTATTGGACATTTGGGACACCTAATATCCTATTTTAATGTACACAAATTGACAATAATTATATTTTAATTATTATACCATTATGATTTCATAAATCATGCCGAAAACTCGAAACTATATTTTTTACTATTCCCAAAAAACTAAAGTCCTTTATAAAATTCACATAAATTCAGTGTAACCTAATATCAATGCTTTGAATTCTAAAATGAACTCCATTTTTTGAAAATAATTTTATAAATATGATTAATTAAAATTTTAAATAAAATCCTAGTTTATTTGAAAAATAATAATTTTAAAATAATAATTTTTTTATATCAGCTTGAAAAATTAATCAGGATCTCATTATCATATAACTTTAAGATAATAATATAATAATATGATTTAATATTAATAAATCTCATATTAATATTTGTATTAATATTCATAATGGTATGTTATGTAAGGGTTGGTGTCCTGAGAACCAACTATTTTGTACTTTGATTACATGAATGTTCACTTATTATATATTGTTCATTGTTCTGCATGACTATAATATAATAATGTCCTTGAATATTTTGCATTGATAAGGTCATGGAAGATCCTCTCTATGATGAGAACCTTGAAATTCTATAAAAATATTCTTAACTAAATTCTACGGTTGGATGACATACCATGATAGGACACATAGTATATAGACTGTCATGTGCGAGCACTCGTAAGAAAACGAGACTCTCTCTCATGGAGTTTGCACTTGGTAATTTCCAGGATGGGGGATTATGAGAACAGACCCACCAGTATCAATTCTGCATGTCTTGGTGTCATCATACATTTCTATCTACGAGCATGTGTAATGGTCCTCAGACTGGATGATTATCATTAACTCATGTCATGACTCGCGCACTTAGATTTACTGACGAAAACCGTCATGCAGATAGTTGGCGGGAAGTAAGATACGTTGGGTGCGTCATGAGTGACATGTTGTTAATGGATAAGTCGAGGAAGGATTTGTCCCTTACATTTATGGAAGTTGATATCTCGGCCCTTTAATTGAAATAGAACTGTCGCATTAAATTCCATGGCCATGGTGTGAACGACGAGTTTATTTCTGGTAGTCAAAGAACGACGGATCGAGCATATTGGTTTATCACACTGTCATGAAACCTGCTTGATGAGATATCGAGACAAAGGGATTAAATTACACAGTAAGCATTCGTATGTGGTGAAACTTCAATGCAGCGTCAACTTCTTTCTCTTGGGTGACTTGACCCATTGCTAGACAGTAATCTTGGACTTTAGGCAAGGCCGCTAAATGCCAATGAGAAAGAGGCCTAGAGGGTCAGACACTAAGTGTATTCAATTATCTCAAGTAGAATAAATATTATTCCCGTATGTGGTTTAATAATTATTCAAGGAAGCCTAAATCATTTTAATGATGGAGGAAAAAGGAAATGAAAAACAAGATATACATGCTGTGTATTAAAGATTACACGCTGTGTAGTTTTTCATGGAAAACAAGTACACGCCGTGTATTAATAATTACATTCCGTGTAGTTTTCATTATGGAAAGGAAATGAATAAATGAAAACAAGATATACACATTGTGTACATTTAATGTACACATCATGTAGTTTTCAATGAAAAACAAGTACACGCCATGTATTTATTAATACACGCTGTGTAGTTTTTCCAGTCAGGATTTTGAGGATATAATATTGTTTTAAATGATATTTATTATAATCAGTGTGGGCCCATGTCAAGGAATTAATTATTAGACATGGGGTTTTCAATAAGAGTTAATGAAATAAATAAAACAAGTAACGCATTTATTTATTGTCATAACTCAATAACCCCACACACACGATTATAAATATCCTCACAACCCCAACTCTTTTCTGATAGAAAACATATCTAGAGAATTCTTTCAAGGCTGAAAGAACCTCTTCCTCCAAGAACTCTCTCAAGACAAATATAGATCCTCTTCCATCGGATCAAAACGATCTAAGGTGGAAAATTCAAGCAAAGGTTTCTCCACGGTATCACCTGGAGAATCCTTTGGCGACGTCCTGAGATACGAGGTACATGTGTGGATCACCGCTAGAGGAAGTCTACACTTGGCATCTGCGACGCAACGAAGAATCACATCATAACATGATAAAGAACATCAACGAAGAAAGAACACCCAAAATGTATTTATTTTCAATGGATTAAATTAATTATAATCAATCTGTAATGATCCTACTTTGTGGTTCCGGGACTTTCTATTTATTTTGTCTATTTCTATGATTCGATCCATGGAGACTAGCATTTATCATCGTATTGATCCCGGATTGATCATTGCTAATGACAAAAATCCAAGTTGGTACATCCACCCACGTGCTTCCGCTACACCCGGAACTGACAAATGGTATCAGAGGAAGGTAACAATGTTGATTATAGTTATTTAATTTTTGTTTATAACTTACACATTTATATTTGATTCAATTCAAAATAAATCATTCTATAAATCTGAATAAATGAGATCTATTCTTCCTCCTTCATTTCTTGATTCATATCACAGAAACGACCTTTTAATTTTAATTAATGATTAAAATAGAAATGAGAAACTCATCTAGAGGAGCCGCTCTTTCTGTCTGTACAACACGGGATTACACGGCGTGTAATTAAAACTACACATTCTGTACTTAGGTTCAATGAACCGGCACTGGTCCGCCAAACCACGCCGTGTAAACTAAATATGACTAAGTATTAATCACTCTGTGTTGACCAGAATTGAACGGCGTGTGGGAACCGGAATACACGGTGTGTATGTTGGAAAAACACGCCATGTAGTCTGATCCGGTCCAGGTAAAACCGTGTACAAGGAGAAACCATGTTCCGCGTACACGGGATCCCCAGGTCGGTTACCGCGTAACAAGGAAGTACATGTCATGTATGATTTATCTACATGCCGTGTACTCCAAAATTTACAAATTAATGAAAACACGCCCCTAGCATGTAATTTCGATAAAGGGTGAAAAGAAATACACGTTGTGTAATTATAAACTACACGCCGTGTACTTTCCATAAATGGAATTTCACCATGTTTCCTCTAATGTAAAAAGACCCGTACAAGGAATATAGATAAGAAGAATCTCAAGTAAATTCCGAAAGTAATTTAAGATAATGAATTAATTAATTATAATATCATAATTAATTAAATTCAAGCGTGACTTATATTAAATGAAAGAATGGTTAAAAGAATTTGAATTCTAAATATGCATAAATGTCGTTGCATGCTATGGATGAACATGAGCTAGACCAAAGACCCTTTGTATGTGTATGGTTTCATTTAAATTTATTTAATTTAATTTTGTTGGTCTGTGATCCTTCTTCTAATAAAATGTAGGGCATGCGTGCCCACGGTTTCTTTAATGTAAACCCATGTAATGGAGGATCTCCCAAGCCAGAGGAGACGGTTCAATTCCCGAAGCCGAGGCGAAACTGATGCAAGAAGATACAAAGGTGAACAGGTGGGAGCTGCAAAACATGAACCATCAGGTTCAAGGTGTTTTCCCTAGGTTAGGGATAGATTATCAAAACTGCTAGATAAGATAACCAAATAGAAGCTCATGATCATGACATCCTATTTTATTTCTGTCTGATTGCATGGTTTATTTATTATGTATGTCTTGTCACGATCACATAATTAATAAAATGAACAAGCATGCAAAGATGTAATAAAAGAAAAATCGGACTATGCGTAAACATTATTAGAACATGGTTAATCACTTAAGAAATCATCACATAATATTAACAATCATGTGATAATGTGAAAACTACGCATAAAAGACTAAAATCCCTCAATACCATATTAAGTCAGACCAAGTCTTTTGTTACCTGATTAAGTGCAAGACTCAATAAAACTATGTGTTTGACCAACCCTTGTTGGGACACTAACTATTATAAAGGAAGCCCTTATGAATGGTTTCGGGTTGACTTAGCCATATTACATCAAGAGAAGTAGACCTTTATAGACTTGGTGTAATATTGGAGGCAAGAGTTGATGAAATACAAGTCAGGATTTCAGGATTGGGAGTCCACTCAACAGATCAAGGAACTTTAATCTCACAGTTGGCAAAGACCTTCCTACCTAAATACCTTCAAATAGCTTGAAAAACCCTTGTTGGGGTTATGCGAAGGTGAATATGGATCCTTGCCACTAGAATGTCAAAGAAACTGGACATTCCGAGTTCAATGGTGAGGGACATTGGGACTTGATAAAATAGTGGGAGAATTAATTAATTAATTCATTATTTCTCATAAATTGTAATCAAGAAAGTACTAATAAATCTTCTCTTTTAAATTGTAGAATCAAGATGAAAAACTCATCAACCTCATTTTCTCTGCGATCAATACTGGATAAAGACAATATCCTCACCGGAAGTAACTTTCAGGAATGGTTTAGGCTCCTTCAGGTTATCCTACGCCATGAACGAAAGTTTTATGTGCTGGAGTCCTCACTTCCTAATTCTCCTGCCCCAGGGGCAAGTGGTGAAGATTTCCTGGTCTATGATCAACATTTGAACAATGCTCTCGACGTTCAATGTTTGATGCTATCATCGATGTCTAGTGATATCATGAAGTCTCATGAAGACATGGATGCCTATAGCATGCTCGAGCACCTCCGTGGTCTATACCAGGAGAGAGCAAGACAGGAAATGTTTGAGATCTCCAAGGCTCTATTTTAGATCAATCTTGGAGAGGGTTCTCCAGCCGGGACTCATGTAGTCAAGCTCATTGTCTACATTGAGTGCTTGGAGGTTCTAGGGTTTAAACTCCCCGAAGAACTAGGTACCGATCTCATTCTTGCATCACTCCCCTAGAGCTTCTCAAACTTTGTTATTAATTTCAACATGAACAACATTGAGAAGTCTCTATGTGATCTTCTTATCCTTATTCTCCAGGTAGAAAATTACATGAAGCGTGGAAAGACTTCTGTCCTTATGGTGAATAAAAGGAAAGGGAAGGAGAAGAGATTTAAGCCCAAATCATCTTCAAGGCCTTCCAAGAAAAGGAAGATCAAAGGGGAGGAAAAGGAACATGATGTTGTTTGTTTTGCATGTGGCAAGAAGGGCCACTGGAAGAAAAACTGCACCCATCCAAGGAAGCAAGGGGAAGCTTCTGGTGCGTTTGTTATCGAACGCAATCTATCTATTTCTACTAATTGGGTATTAGATACTGCTTGTGGTGCTCACATATGTATCCAAATATAGGAACCAAGTAGATTCAAGAAGATTGGTCGAGGGGAGGTAGATCTACGAGCATCCAATGGAGCCAAACTTGCTGTTGTAGCTGTCAGAGACTACCACCTCAAGTTTCCAAATGGAATGATATTGGTGTTAAAGGGTTGTTATTATGTTCTTTCTGTTACTAAAAACATTATTTCAGTATCCATATTAGATACTGATGGATTCATGTTCAAGTTTGGAAATGAATGTTGCTACTTTTATAAAGATAGCATTTGTTTTGGTAGGGCACAATTATATAACGTAATTTATGTGTTAGAATAGACAAACCATGTAATGGAAATTGATGACAAAGTGAATTCACATGACCCATACCACACCCAAATTTGGCATCACCAGCTAGGTCATGTCAATGAGGAACATTTGACAAAACTACATCAAGATGGGTATTTAGATTATTTCGAACTAAAACCACTTGGTGTATGTCATGCGTGTCTACAAGGAAAAATGACCAAATCCCCACTTAGTGGGAAAGGTGAAAGAGCTAAAGAGATTCTAGAATTAGTTCACACAGATGTGTGTGGGCCATTTCCAGTTGAGGCAAGGGTTGGGTTCACGTACTTAATAACTTTTACTAATAATTTTAGTAGATATTGATATATCTACTTAATGAGGTATAAGTCAGATTTTTTGATCGGTTTAAAGAATACAAGAATGAGGTTGAGAACCAGCTTGGTAAGAAGATTAAGAAACTCCACTCAGACAGAGGAGGGGAATATCTTAATCAGGACTTCATTGATTTCTTACAGGAGTTTGGGATTCTGTCTCAACTCACTTCTCCTTACACACCATAGTGGAATGGTGTAAGTGAAAGGAGTAATTGCACCCTGTTGGACATGGGGAGATCAATGATGTGTTATGCGAGTCTTCCATTATCCTTTTGGGGATATGTATTACAAACAGAAGTGCACATACTAAACCAAGTACCAACTAAATTGATAAATGGTATTCCATATAAGTTATAGAGTGGACACAAAGCCATGTTATCAAATTTACATGTGTGGGGTAGTGAAGAATTTGTTAAGGCCTCTTCAGGTAACAAACTTGCACCCGGAGTCACAAAGTGTTTCTTTATAGGATATCCCAAAGAAACATGGGGATATTACCTATAAAACCCCTCACAAAAAAAGGTTACAGTGGAAAGACACGCCATATTAATTTATAGGGAGCACATCTCCAAAAGAGATAGTTGGATCGAGATATACTTCGATGAAGTCGAGGCTTAAGATACACAAGAGTTGGTACAAGAACAGATTCCACAACGCCTCGTGGAAGAACAATCTGTTCCAGAGACACAAGAACTGTGTAGAAGCACAAGAGACGTGAGAGAACCAGAACGATATGGTTTTCTTGTCACCAAGGATGGTGACTCATTATTGGTGGACAATGATGATACTCTTACCTACAAGGAAGCAGTTGAAGGAACAGACGTTTCCAAGTGGCAAGAAGCCATGAATTCTGAAATGGATTCCATGTACCAAAACCAAGTCTGGATTTTGGTAGATCCTCCAGTTGATGTAAATCCTATTGGTAATAAATGGGTATTCAAGAAGAAACTGGACATGGAGGGTCAAGTCAGCACCTACAAGGAATGAATGGTTACAAAAGTTTTTAGGCAGCGTCAAGGAATTGACTATGATGAAACTTTTTCACCGGTTGCGATGTTGAAATCCATCAGAATCTTATTGTCCATTTCCGCTTACCTTGACTTTGAAATTTGGAAAATGGATTTCAAAACAGAATTCCTTAATGGGAACCTCCAGGAAGATGTCTACATGACAAAACCTGAAGGGTTTGTGACTCCAAAGGATACCAATAAGGTATGCAAGTTGCAGAAATCCATTAAAGGATTAATGCAAGCATCAAGGTCATGGAACATTCGTTTTGATGAAGCTGTAATGGAATTTGGCTTTGTTGAGAATGAATGTGATCCTTATGTCTATAAGAGGTTTAGTGGAAGTGCAGTTGTTTTCCTAATAGTATATGTTGATGAAATATTACTAATTAGAAACGAAGTACCTGTCTTACAGTCATTTAAGGAATGGTTTCATAAATGCTTCTCCATGAAAAACATGGGCAAGGCATCATATAGTCTTGGGATCAAGATCCATTGTGATAGATCCAAGAGAATGTTGGGCCTGAGTCAAAGTACATACATTGACAAGATACTGAAGAGATACAGTATGGAACAGTCTAAGAGGGGATTGTTTCCATTGTCACATGGAATTCATCTTTCCAAGAGATTGTGTCCTCAGACACATGAGGAAAGAAAGAGAATGGCAAGGATCCCTTATGCATCCGTGATTGGGTCAGTCATGTATGTTATGCTATGTACGAGGCTAGATGTTGCTTACGCATTAAGTGCGGTAGGCAGATATCAAGCTGATCCAGGAGACCGCCATTGGATGGCAGTCAAGACTATCCTTAAGTATCTGAGGCGTACTAAGGATAAGTTCCTGGTTTATGGAAGATATGAGTAACTAGTCATTATAGGACATGTAGATGCTAGTTTCCAGACTGATGAAGATGACATGAAGTCGCATACTGGATACATCTTCATTTTTAATGGAGGTGCAGTGAGCTGGAAGAGCTCAAAGCATAGTGTGGTGGCAGATTCTACAGCAGAGTCCGAGTATATCACAGCTTTTGAGGCAACTAAAGAAGCAGTATGGATGCGAAGCTTTGTCCAAGAGCTGGATGTAATACCGAGTAGTAAAGATCCTATCACACTCTATTGTGATAATAATGCATCGATGGAACTTGCTAAAGAGCCAAGGTCGCATCAGTGGACAAAGCACATACATTGGAAGTATCATCTCTTGAGGGATTTCTCTCAAAGAGGTGAAGTTGTAGTGAGCAGTATTTCCACAGAAGACAACATGGCGGACCCCTTGACTAAAGCCTTGACTCAGCAGAAACATGATCACCATGTGAGTTCTAGCGGACTAAAAGTTGTAGGCAGTTGGCTCTAGTAAAAGTGGAATTTTGTAAGGGTTGGTGTCCTGAGAACCAACTGATTTGTACTTTGATTACATGAATGTTCACTTATTATATATTGTTCATTGTTCTGTATGACTCTATTATAATAATGTCCTGTAATATTTTGCATTGATAAGGTCATGGAAGATCCTCGCTATGATGAGAACCTTGAAATGATATAACAATATTATTAAATAAAGTTCTACGGTTGTATGAAATACTATGATAGGACACATAGTATACAGACTGTCATGTGTGAGAACTCGTATGAAAACGAGACTCTCTCTCATGGAGTTCGCACTTGGTAATCTCCAAGATGGGGGATTATGAGAACAGACCCACCAGTAGCAATTCTGCATGTCTTGGTTTCATCAGACATTGCTATCTACGAGCGTGTGTAATGGTCCTTAGAATGTAAGATTATCATTAACCCATGTCATGACTCGAGCACTTATATTTACTGACGAAAACGGTCACGCAGATAGTTGGCGGGAAGTAGGGTACGTTGGGTGCATCATGAGTGACATGTTGTAAATGGATAAGTTGAGGATGGATTTGTCCCTTCCATTTATGGAAGTTGATATCTCGGCCCTTTGGTTTAAATAGAACTGTCGCATTAAATTCCATGGCCATGGTGTGATCAAAGAGTTTATTTCATGTAGTTAAAGAACGACAGATCAAGAATATAGGTTTATGACACTGCCATGAAACCTACTTGATGAGATATCAATAAAAAGGGATTAAATTACACAGTAAGTGTTTGTATGTGGTGATACGTCAATGTGGAGTCAACTTCTTTCTCTTGGGTGCCTTGACCTATTTCTAGACAGTAATCATGGACTTTAGGCAAGCCCGCCTAATGCCAATTAGAAAGAGGCCTAGAGGGTCACACACTAAGTGTATTCAAGTATCTCAAGTAGAATAAAGATTATTCCCATACGTGGTTTAATAATTATTCAATGAATCCTAAATCATTTTAATGATGGGGGAAAAAGGAAATGAAAAACAAGATATACACGCCATGTATTAAAGATTACACACCGTGTATTTTTTCATGGAAAACAAGTACACGTTGTGTATTAATAATTACACGCCGTGTAGTTTTCTTTATGGAAAAGAAATGAATAATTGAAAACAAGATATACACACCATGTACATTGAATGTACACGCCATGTAGTTTTCAATTAAAAACAAGTACAAGTCGTGTATTTATTAATACACGCCGTGTAGTTTTTCCAGACGGGATTTTGAGGATATAATATTGTTTTAAATGATATTTATTATAATCAGCATGGGCACATGTCAAGGAATTAATTATTCGACATGGCGTTTTAAATATGAGTTAATGAAATAAATAAAATGTGTAACGGGTTTCTTTATTTTCAAAACTCTATAACCCCACACACCCGATTATAAATATCCTCACAACCCCAACTCTTTTCTAATAGGAAACATCTCTAGAGAATTCTTTCAAGGCCGAAATAACCTCTTCCTCCAAGAATGCTCTCAAGACCGACAGATATCCTCTTCCATCGGATCAAGATGATCTAAGGCGGACAACACATGCAATGGTTTCTCCATGCTAGCACCCGCAGAATCCTTTGGTGACATCCTGAGATACGAGGTACACGTGTGGATCACTACTAGAGGAAGTCTACACTTGGCTTCTGCGACGCAACGATGAATCACATCGGAACATGATCAAGAACATCAACAAGGAAACAACACCCAAAAGGTATTTCTTTTCAATTGATTAAATTAATTTTAATCAGCCTGTAACGATCCTAATTTGTGGTTCCGATAATTTCTATTTCTTTTGTCTATTTCTATGATTTGATCCATGGAGACTGGCATTTATCGTCGTATTGATCCCGGATTGATCATTTCTAATGACAAAAAATCCAAGTGGGCACATCCACCCACGCGCTTCCACTACGCCCAGAACCTTCATGTTATTATTCACCAAAAATTATTTTTTTCTTATAAAACTTTAAATATCATACATAACCCAACTACGTATGTCAATTTTTCAAAATTCAAATCAGAAATGTGGAAAATTTATTTTTACTCTCTAGGTTATAATAAATTTGTGTTTTTTTAAGTCTCATTGTTTCAGAAATTTAATATTAAATTTATTTATAAAAGATTAGGGTGTTATATCCCCCCCTAAAAATTCATCCTCAATATTTCCAAAATGTTATCTCACAAAAAGAATTTGGCATGTTCTTAATTATTAGCTCCTCAGGCCTCCATGTTACCTCTTCAATTTTATGATTTATCCAAAGTATTATTAATAGTCATGTCTTTGGATTCCTCAACACATTTTTTTAGTGTTGAGAATGTGTACAGGCTATTTAATGTAAGATAGGTCAGGTTCCAATTCATTATCATCAGAGGTGAGGACATCAATTGGGTCTAGAATGTACTTTCTCTACAATGAGACATGGAACACATTGTGTACATTAGATAGGATTGGTAGCATATCCAAACAAAATGAAACAACTCCAATTCTCTCTAGCATTTTAGAAGGGACTATGTACCTAGGTTTCAGCCTCCCTTTCTTCCAAACCATATAACATGTTTCCATGGATATAATTTTAAGAAAATAGGTTCTCTCACATGATATTCCAAATCCTTCCTTCGATTATCATCGTAGCTCTTTTGTATTTTTTGAGATGCATTGATAAGGCCTTGAATTGTATTTATCTTCACTGTTGTTTCCTCCACAATCTCTTGACCCACAAGCTTCCTTTCACCAACATCATCCCAAAAACTTTGTGTACGGAATTGGATTCTATAAAATGCTTTCTATGGTTCCATTTGAATTCTAGAATGGAAAAAATTATTTTAGGAAAACTCCAACAAAGTTAATTACTGATCCAACATACATTGAAGATTCTATGAGCATGATCTCAACATGTCTTATAAATTTTTGATGGCCCATTCTATTTTCAAATAATTCTAAGGATGATAAAGAGTACTCAATCAAATATCAGTATCCAAATATTTCTGAAGAATTTTCCATAATTTCATTGTAAATAATGGGTCATGACCAGACACTATTGAAAGAGGTTCCCTATATATTCTTAAAACTTTATTTATATATAGTAGTTCAAGGCAATCTAGTGTAAAATCCTCCCTTATAGAAAGGAAATGTGAATATTTCTTATTTTGATCCATAATTACTCATATTGAATCACTTTTTCTTTGAGTTTTGGGTGATCCAGGGACAAAATACTTGGGGATGTCATCACATTTCCATGTAGGAATTGGAATAGTTTTCATGACTCCACTAGGATTTTTTCAATTTGGGCTTCAATTGTTGACAAACTAAATATCTTGATACATAATCAGAAATTTCCCACTTCATGATATCTAACTAGAAATATTACTTAATATCTCAATATATTTTTGTACTACCATGATGTATAGTGAAATTCAAGCTTTGGGAATCATCCAATAAATCCCTTTTCAGGTCAGGTATAGAGGGAAAACATATCATCTTCCCAAAATTCAAAATTATATCTTCACATATAATGTTATCCAGCTTCCCATATTTCACATCACTAATTTTCTTCTAAAGGTTCTTATAATTAGGTTGAGAGATTTTAATCCTTTCTAATAAAGATAGTTGGGAAAACGATTGAAAAGGTAATGATGTTTTACCTGCATTAATAATTTCCATGTCCATCCTCTCAGATCCATGAATATAGGATCCCTTTCAATCCACATTTTTTTAAAACTCCACAATACATCAGTCTTAATGCATCCGCTACCTTATATTTCATTCCATGATGGTAGTGTATGGAACAATCAAAATCGATGTGTAGCTTGAGCCATTACATTTTCCTCAAGTTGAGTTCTTTTGGTTAGAAGATATATTTTAAACTCTTTTGATCGGTATATATGTGAAACCTTTCTCCATTGAGATAGTGTCTCCATATCTTTAGATCAACAATTAAAACTTCTAACTCAATATCATGAGTTGGATAGTTGGGTTCATGATTTTTTAACTCCCTTTATAGGTAGGAAATAACTCTATCATTCTGTATAAGGATGCAACCAAGTCCTTTTTTAATGCATTACTAGAGATAAAAAAATCAACCATTCCTTGATGGTAGAGTTAGGATTAGTGAATTCACTAATATCCTCTTCAATATTTCAAAACATTCCTCGCATTGGTTGGTCATTGGGTTGGCTAAATGGGTGATGTTATGAACAATAAGCTGATAATAACAAGCTAAACCAACAAAAAATACATACATAACTTATGTTCATTAGAGTATTAAATTCCTCAACAGCCTTTTTCTTTTCAAGATCATCATTTATTCTATCCTTAGACACAATGCAGGAAAGAATGGAAACATATTGAAGCCAAAATTCACACCTTCAAAACTTCTAATTTACTTTATTTTTTATAAGATTCTTCGTAATAGTGTGTATGTGATTTCCATGATCTTCATATCTTTCGAATTATACAATGATATCATCAATAAATACCACAACATTGTCATCAAGATATTCCTTGAAAACTCTATTCATTATATCCATAAAAATAGAGGGTGCATTAGTCAGTCCAAAAAGGCATTACTCAAAAATTGTAATTTTCATAAGTGGATCGAAATGATATATTTGGAATATCTTCCTTCATCACATGCAACCAGTGATATCTAGATCGAATATCAATCTTTGAAAAAAAATTGGGCTCTATGAATTTTATAAAATAAATCGTCAATGTGAGGTAGGGATACTTGTTCTTTATTTTTACAGTATTGATCTCCCTATAGCTAATGCACAACCTCATAGATCCATCTTTCTTTATAACAAAAAATACATGGGCTCCCCATGGAGATTCGCTAATGTGAATAACAACTTTATCACTCAATTCCTCTAGTTTTTTATTTAGTTCTAAAATTTCCACAATGGCCATTATATAAGGATTATTTGATATAGGCCTTGAACAATGAATTAAATTAATAAAGAACTCAACTTTTCACTCTGGAGGATGTCTAGGTAAAACCTCTGGAAAAACATCATTATATTCTTTCACAATAGTAACATCCTCTATTTTAAAATTTCTTTCCTCACTCATAGATATCGAGTTCTCATACTATATGAGAATTAAATTTAGTATAGCTACTGAAGGGTGGATCTATATGAGAAACATATTGTAATGTTTTTCCCTACTTATAAGTAATTCCAAATCTTCATAGAAAATTGGAACTTCCTTCTTCTTGTCATATATTTTCGCATCATAATTTGAAATCCAATACATATCAAGGATTATATCAAATACATTCATTGGTATGATAAAAATTCATAATATGAAGCATGTTTATATGCCATAACGTGGAATTCCAAGAATATCTTTGTTTCGATGATAATTCCTCTATGATTTTTAACTAACAACTTGATCATTCCATGATTCACTATTTTATTTCACCCTTGTACCAATGTATTAAACTTGTTTAGTATTTAAATTACAAGTACAATAACATATTTCACATCATTTTTGGTTCAATAATTTAATTGTTATAACTGTTAAAAATGTCCATTTCATTTGTTTTTTGGTTTTTTTAAAAGTTGGTGGTGATTTGGAAGGCCCAAGATGCTGTTGATGAAAAAATGGGACAAATTGCACCGGAATCCAAGAACATCTCTACACTCAATTGCATACTACTAGTAATATATGTGCCCAATTGGGTATACATTTTGATTGATGATCGAACATTCATTTGGATACAAATTTTATGAATTAAATGAATCCCAATTATTCCATTAAAGGGCCCATCCAAACCAATCATTCTACAAAAATAAATATGCACGGAGTCGAAAGATTGCCTCTTTATTTTACAAAAAACTATTATTATAATAAATATCTGGCTACCAAATTTGCCATGAAGAGAGAAAAGAGGTCATCCAAGATGTATCTAGTTTTTTTAATTCAAGATAAGGAATTAGAGTTTCCACAAACCATAGTCCATGTGGTTTTTCAAAATTAGGGTGCCCAAAACCACCTCCCATTTTGGACATAAAAACGCAAATTGAGAACCAGATATAGGAGTTTAACTAGGTGGAAAGTTTATACCATTTTGGAGTCCAAAATGATTCCTCTCATTATAACTAGATTTTCTTGAGGCTATGGTATGTACTACATCAACATCTTCATCTTCCTCAACTCCCATGGATCTAAAATCCCCTTGTGATCACTAGGGGCGGAACGTGATGTAATCCTGAGATTTTTTTTAATATATGAATGTTATTTTAAATTAATGGTTAGTTTATTGTTTTTAATCATCATATATTATTATTTAATTGAGTTGTGTACTAGTATGTTATGGTTAACTCATATGATCATGTTTGAGGGTACCCATTCATGTGATGTTTCACACACTATTCACCACTTCTTCACCCCTTCTCAATTTCTATGTTTGTGCAATTCATATTCTTTAATTTAACTCACATAAACACTATAGTGGACATGTACTTTGATTTCATTATAACACATTGAAATAACAAACAAACTTGGTTAGCACATCTAGTTCTTCATGTGTTTCCTTAGTGAGTTTCAATTTGGAAGTCGAACACAAATCACCCAATAATCGGTGGTATCTGGTGAATCATTGTGTGTTTCTGACTGAACTCTAGGAGTTATCCTATCATAAAATCAATAAAATTATGGTTATAGGTGTTAAAAATAAGGATTAAAATATTATAATCCTATCTCTTAAATTGACGAAGGATGAGAATCATGAAATTTCCCCATTTTGACCACACATAATCAATTCTTTTAGTTTCAACTTTGTTTTATCACATTAATTTTTCTATTGAATTATTAGATTATCGACCCCTATGTTTTAAAAAATCTAATTCATTTATTTTAATAAAAATGATTTTATTTTATAAATAATTTAAGTCTCTATCTAAAGATGACCTAAAGTCCCTACAATACTGTAGAAATTCTAGTAAAACTAAATATCTATTTTGACGTACTTGGAAATGCGATAAACTGTTAGCACCATTTCCAAGGATCCCATATCATTTTATATTTCTTTATATTCATTTGTTCAATAATTTTTCTTTTTATTTATTACTCCTTTAAATATCCCCATTCCCTTTTGATTTTTTTTTTGTTTTTCTTTTTTCTTTTTATTTTTGTCTTTCTTCTTCTCTTTATCTTTTTGTCTATCTCTCTCTCCAGAATTCAGTAGTATAACATTATCTATTATTTTATCATCTCATTTATTATGTGTTTTTATTTCAATAATAATCCATAAATAATACTAAAATATCACCAAAAAAATCAATCAACTAGACAAATAAATATCATAACTTAATTGTATGACCGGATCTGGAAAATGAACACTACATGTATTTGACCCTAAAATTGAAAAGTCACTTCACACAAAAATTAGGCCATAAAGAGTAATAATATAAATTAAAAATGAGAACCCCCTTTTGGAAAAAATTTTTTGCCTAAACCATTATAAATTTGAACCAAATCAAACCCTCTAAATCATGGCTGCAAATAATTAAACCTTTAAAGAACTGACCTCCGCAGATGTAGAGTACCAACCTACGTACATCTAATATCCAAATGAAGAATCCAGCTTTAAGCTGATATAATGCCTCATCTATGACCTATAAAAATTCAATGGTCATCCATGTGAGTACCCTCACAAACATCTCAATGTTTTTCATATAGTGTGGTCCACCATGAAACCTCAAAATGGATCTGTGGATCTAATTATGTTTAGGTCATTCCATTTCTCCATTGATGGTGCATCAAAATACTAGATAAACTGTATGCCTACAACAATTGGGGGTTGGAATGACCATAAAATACTCTTTTTAGATAATTTATTCCCTTCCTCCCAAACTGTATCAATTAGGAAAGAAATATGTGGCATTAGGAAATCACAAGGAGAGACCCTTCATGAATACTGGGAGAGATTCATATGAAATTTCTCAAGATACCCCTCCCCCAAATTGGTGAGAAATTGTTATTATAGTGTTTCAATGAGGATCTTATCCTCATGGATAATGGAATGATTGATGTTGTAGCTGGTGGTGCCCTAGTTGATAAAACTCCTTTCGCCACTCTTGACATAATTGGAATCATGGATCAAAATGAACAACAATGTGGTACAAGAGCTATTGCACCCATCCATGGATTTCATGAGGTAATTAATCCATCTTTAGAAAAAAAAGGTAGATAAAAATCTTGAAGAAATGCATACCCTTCTATAGAAATTAGCTCAAGCACAATATAACTTAAAATTTCCTCCTATTTCAATACAATGTGGTATTTGTTTTGATAAACTCATTTTTCTGACTAGTGAACACAACATTAGGATTCAACTGAGTCTTGAGCAGTAGTATCCCTTTTTCATTTAGTCCAATGAGCACCTCCGTTCAATAAATAACCATTTAGGCCAAATCCCAACCCAAAGTTGCAAGAATAACCATAGTACTGACAAGGAGGAAATTCAAGCTCCCCCACGAAGAATTGGAATTAACTAGGAAAAGGTATGAAACATTATTATCTGTTAACATCTCCAAACAATACTTCTCCTCCCAAATCTTAACCATGTCTCGAGGACATGGTAAAGAAAATGGAAACCCAAAACCTCTAGTTCCAACAGACCACATAATTGATTATTCGGGACCTATGAACTAAAGTGGGATAATTTCAAAACACCATCAATGAGATAAATATTCATGGTTATGGAAAACTACCACCCTAACTAGTTTTTAATATGAAGTTAAAAGATAATGAATGTTGAATTACACATCATAAGGGTAAAGAATTTTATCCTTCTACTAATTTTACACAATAGTTAAGTCCCTCACATGAAAAATCTATTTCCAAGAATAAAAATACTATAGTAATGAAAAAAAGGATAAAAAGGGTAAAATATTTATCATTGAGGATTCTCATGAACAATACATTGCTCTTGATTTCCTCTAAATAATATCTTATCCAAATTAAAATTATGATAATGAGATTGATAATAAAATAATGGATATATTTAAAAAAGTTCAAGTTATTTTTCGTTTATTGGATACTGTCAAAAAAATTACCTATTATTCCAAATTTGATAATTAACTTTGCACCCACAGATAAGGGATGAAGGGTAATGAGAGAGTCAACCTAGGAAGGAATGTATTGACCTTGATTCCAACAGAAATTCCAACCCAGTGCAAGGATCCAAGAACTTTCACAATACCTTGAACTATATAGGAGGCATTACTTTCATATGTTATGACATATTTATGTGCTTCAATTAATGTAATGCCTTACTATATATACACTTCTCTAAAGGTTTGAGAGCTACAACCAATAGCCATCATAGTGAAACTTCTCAACCGGGCCACAACACACCCACCTGGAGTGGTTGAGGACATCCTTGTAAAAGTGTAGAATCTCATCTTCCCTTATAACTTCTATATTCTTGTGATAGAGGACATCGGAACCCAAGAAAATTCCACTCTCATACTTGGAAGGCCATTCTTAGAAACAGTAAAGGTGATTATCAACGTTCACTATGGTACATTGTCCATGGAGTTTGGTGAAGAAAAAGTTTGTTTTAGCATCCTTGAGGCTATGAAACACCCTGTTAAAGAGCACTCATTTTTCATGTATATTCGGTGTATGTTCCCTCAAACAATGCACACACACCAAACTCTCTCCTCGACCCATACTCTTATTCATTTTCCTCTTCGTCACCCATAGATGATTACAATTTTGATTCATTTTTCGGATTGTTGTGTGGGTTCTGAAAAGTGTAAAAAAATTTCTCTAATTGGTTGTTATGTTCATTCTAAGGTACCCATGATTTTCCATGATTATGAAAATACCATTTGAATATATTTTTTGTCCATAGGGAATAATCCTGATCAAATAGATAGTTTCATGGACCTCACTCCCCCAAAATCCCCTCCCTCAATCCAAAAACTACAAGTGTTGGAATTTAGACCACTTCTATCTAATTTAAAATACACCTATCTTGAGTTTTTTGACTAATTTCCCATCATTATTTCCAATAAAATCTCTCATCTGTAGGAATCAAAAATTATTGTTCTTTTGAGAGAGTGTAAAATGAGATATGATGAAAATTTAAGGTTATTCTCGGTATTAGCCAATAAATTTTTTATTCACCATATACCTTTGTATGATGACCCAATTCCTATAATACAATCTCAACATTAATTAAATCCCACTGTCCCAGAAGTGGTAAAATTGAAAGTCAGTAAATTACATGCTACAGAGATAATTTATCATATATCTGATAGTAAATGGGTTAGCGTACTACAAATTGTGCCTAAAAACTGAAATAACCATTGTGTAAAATGAATGTAATGAATTGGTTAAAACACATGTTCAAAATAGTTAGCGAGCCTGTATTTACTATCATAGATGAATCAACCCATGAAGAAGGACCATTTTCCTCTACCATTAATTGACTAAGTGTTAGAATGATAAGATGGTAAGTCCCATTATTGTTTCATTGATTCATGTACAGATTATTTTTAAATCCATATAACTCTTAAGGATCAATAAAATACAATATTTACTTATATATTTATCATATTTTCATACATAAGGATTCATTTTAGTCTTAGTAATGTTCTTGGTACTTTTCAGTGTATTATGTTGAGTCTATTTTAAGAGTTCCTTGAGAACTGCATTGATGTTTTTATGGATGATTTCACCATTTATGGAACTTTTTCTAATGAATGTATTACACACCTAGGTTCCATCCTCCACTATTTTATAGAAAAATATATTTTATTAAATTATGAGAAATTCTATTTCATTGTTTGAACAGGGGATAGATCGTGTCAATTTTATTTCAAATGAGTGAATTCATGTGGGTAAATAAAAAAATTGAATTAATTTCAACCCTTCCATATCCCAAATGTGTTTGTGAGGTGAGATCTTTCTTTGTTAATGATGGTATTTACCTCTGATTCATTAAATAATTTAGTACGATCTCACTTCCCATGTCCCGGTTATTACAAGCATATTTTGATATTATGTTTGATAAAAATTTTGAGGATGATTTCAATTATCTAAAATGGAGTCTCACGACACCACCCATCATCCAAAAACAAATGTGGGATCTCTCCTTTGATACTTTGTGTGATACCTATAACTTTTTATTAGGGTAAATTTTATCACAAAGGGCTGAGGTGGTTACTCCTTTCATTGTGTATGTCTCACATACCCTTGACCCTGCCCAAAAAAACAACACAACCACGGAAAAAGAACTTCTTTCTATTATATTTTCCTTAGAAAATTTATGTTGACATCTTATTGGGTCAAAAAACATTATCCTTTATGATCATTCTTTCCTTTTTTTTCCTCCTAATGAAACCTGAATCAAAGCCCCTCCACATTCGGTGGATACTCCTCCTTTAGGATTTTGACCATGAGATTAGAGATAAGAGATGAGTGGAAAAATTTGGTTTCAGACCAAATTAGTAGGATTTCCCCACCACTGGACCACCACTATGACTCACACCTCCACATTAATGAATTCTTCCCTCATGAGAACATTTTAGGATGTCATGGACCTTACCCCCAAATTTGTGGACATTGTAAATTTTTTACCAACATCTAGGGTCCCTAATTATTTCATCACTTCAAAATATAATATAATTAATAATGATTCAAGATGGTAAATTTGGGATTACCCTTACATATAGAGAATTTTTATTTACCATGTTGTTCATCAGTGTGTCCCTAACCATGAGTTCACCTCTGTTTTTAACTTCTACCACACTTTGGCCTGTGGGTGACAATTTGGATCTCAATGTATAGATGAGAAAGTCATTGACTCGAGTCTTTATTGGAAAACATTGTATATGGATTCCCATTGGTTTTGTAATCCATGTACACAATGTCACCTCCCTGGGAATATATCCAAGAGAAATGAAATGCTTAAACAGACCATCTAATTTTGTGAGATCTTTTATGTATGGGGCATGGTCTTCATGGGTCATTTTTCAAATTCATTTGGCATTGTGTAAATATTATTGTCTATTGACTATGTATCTAAATGGGTAGATGAAAAGTCCACTTGGACCGATGACTATCAAGTTGTTGTTTATTTTGTGAGGTCCCAAATTTTTAGTAGGTTTAGTTTTCCATTATTGTTCATTATGGACCAGGGATCACATTTTTGCAATCATAACATGAAAAAAAAAATTGTAAGTGTGGGTTTGTTCATAATGTATCCACTACATATCACCCTCAAAATAACGTAAAAGCATAAATCTCAAATTAAGAAGTTAATTGAGTCATGAAAAAATGGTACAGCCCAATCGAAAAGATTGGAAGTTGTTCTTGGATGATGCACTTTTTGGTATACCATACATATTTTAAAACCCCGATTGGATTTTAACCGTATAATATTATGTTTGGAAAGTCCCATCACCTCTCAATAGAGGTAGAGAATAATTCATATTGGTCTATGAAACAATGTAATATGAATATATCAAACACATGTGAACATATCATGTTGTATATTCAAGTGTTAACAGAAATGTTGCATGATTCATATGATAACTCCTAAATCTATAAAGAGAAAACTACAGAAATCCATGATACGATGATTCATTAGTGGAAGTTTTATATTGTTGATAAGGACTTCGTGTATAATTCCATGTTAAAGCTCCACCGAGGTAAGCTTCATTCCTAGTGGCTTAGTCCTTATACTATTACTTATGTTTACCATTTTGGATCTATACATGTTTTGCATGAGAAGAGTGTACAAAGATATACTGTTTATGGGAAGAGTCTCAAAAACCTCTGTTAGGATTTTCCAAAACATCTTTTGGAGGAAATCCAAATGTTGGATGCCATATATGACACCACTTAGAAGGTTTTCCATTCTCCCTACCTTTATTTACAAGTCTATTTATTTAAAATACTTATATAGAGGAAAATGTAATTTTTAGGTGTGGGGGAAGGGGACATGTCATATTTAGGATTAAACAAACAAAAAAAACAACAAATTTTGTTTTTCATTATATTTTTTTAGAAAAAAAACTAATCTTAAAAAGAATATGGAAAATCATTTTTTATTATTGATTCGATTGGGTGTAAAATTTCATGTTTTTTTGGAAAACAAATTTCCAAATTAATATTGATATAGACTATTTTTCTATTATTTGTATTTTTGAATCATTATTAGTTGTTTAATGGATTTCTGAAACCAATGTCTCATTAGCAAAGACCAATATTTTACTCACTTTACTAAGAAACATTATAAGTCCTTTATTTCATATCCTTAATTTTAATCACTTTATTGAGAGTCTTAGGTAATGTAGTGAAACTAGAACATTCCATGATTCTGTTTGAAGCCATAATATTCAAGTGTGCTACATTCATGATATGGTAAACCTTTTATTGAAAACACATTTGTACAATTGACCTCTATTTTTGGCCACCTTGACATTTAACCCATATTAAGCCTTAGTGACCATTAAATGACTATTAGGTAACCGCATTACAAGATAATTTATCCCTTTATACACATATCTTATGTATATTATTATTTTACTTTCAGAAACTTTTGGGTTTAATGTGTTTCCATGGGAATTATTGAGATAGAGTCCATGTTATGTGTAGATAGAATGGGTTCCTACGTTTTCCTTGGGTATCAGGTTTACAATACACATTGTATAAATGTATTACACATGTTTTTCTCTTTATCTATAATGAAAATTGTTAAAAAAATATTGTTTTATGCATTGAAAAAAATAGAACAAAAAGAAAAAATACAATAAAAGAGGAAGTTTCTTTATTATTCATCATGGATTGGCTATGACTCTCACAAATAGACAATGGATATAGTGAGTTAGAAGTGATACAAAATACGTGGATTATTAACAGTGGGTTCCCATCCTACCTAACTAGGAACATGAATCACTTGAAAAATGTGATGGGTTATGTTGTTGGTACAATAAAATTTGGGGAATAATGATCACTAAAACAAAATTATTATGAAATAATTCTATTTCTATGAATTCATAGAAAAATAAGGAAATATTTTATGTAGATTTTCTTCAATAAAATATAAATAGCACAATATGACTATGTGATTCCAGACTTTAAGTCATATTTAACTATAAGGGTTTCCGTCTTAAAGGCGATGAATTAAATTCCTTGATATTAGTATGGAGAACAAATGGATAATTGTTATATGTGGAAAACATAGAGAAAATGTTCCTCCTCATAAAAGAATAGGAGAATATCTAATAAAAATTGAAGGCTCATTCACCAAAATCAAGAAATCATGAAAATTTTATTAATGTTGATGTATGAAATAAATATTACAAATTAGAATTGTGATGGGAAAAAAATTGTGATACATATATGAGAGTTTAATACCCCAACCCCAATTACCCAGAGTCAATACATTATTTTAATACATTGGCATGATTACAAGGAATAAAGTCCCAAAAGACTGATCAGTTTAGCAGTCTTGGAAAATATATTACATACATGAACATTAAATTAAACCTTAGAAAATAAAACACTACATAATTGATCCTTTGAGAATTCCATTAATCCCATAGATTAACCCTACTTATCAATGATAATACACTTCTTGAAATATGGGGAAAATAAAACATAAGAAAGTGGTGAGATCAAACACTCAATAAGGGTAAGCAATATAGAAGAAGATAACATAAACATTAGGCATGGTGAATAATTTAAAACACATTCCTTTACAAATAATAAATATGAAGACTTTATGGCAGGAATATGAGATGAGTAAATAATTCCATAATAAAACACATTCATGGGTATCCTACTATTTGAATAACCACATGAACCATTAATAATATTATCATAATGAGGGAACGTATAATGTGATACATTCTGAAACGTTTTGTCAAGGCCTCGGCCAAGGCGTCCAAAAAGTATTAAGGCCTCATCCAAAACCATATACCAATATTGGGAAATTCATGGCCAATTCCACATATAATTATCTCATGATACCCACTGATGCACCAAGGAGCTATAGAGGGCTCCACTCGTCACATATCAAGTATAATACATTCTCATATGAAAAGGTTGAAACGTAACATAAACAGTCATTTTAAAACTAGCATATGAAATTTCAATAATTTAACCCTAAACCATGAATTGTATAAAAATAACACATCCAAAGTCAAATATATCACAAAACCTTCAATAAAATATGGATGATTTGTATCATAATAAATCAACCTTGATCAAGAATAATATCACGTAAATTATGTTGACATAGTCGAAAATGATCAGTAAAAATCATTGAGAGAAATATCCATTTTACATGAAATCATGTAAAAGTCACATAATTTATAAAGGATTTCATTTGAAATATAGTTTTGAATAAAAGTTTCCCATACCACATTGATACTTTTGAAAGAAATTAACATTTTAAAACATTCATTCCCATGTAAATAAATCCTTAAACCCATTTTGAAAACATGGACATTATTGAGAAGGTTTTAGAAGAATAAATCTTTAAAACGTTTAAAATGATGTTTTAGTAAAAAATTCCCTTAAAAATAATACCTTTGAGAACTATTTTATGAACCATGTACATGGATAATAAATATTTCCCAGTAGATACTAACGTAAAAACAACGTCGGATAATAAAGAGATTGTGAAATTAACCCTTACCTTGCACTTTCCTTTGGTCGAAGGTATGTTGAACCTCCTATATAATTACCATAGTATGTTATAAAATTATACCAGAACCATATTCATATTTATTATATCATACATGATTCATTTATGACTTTATGCTGCCCATTTAATAATGATTTCCATGATAAATTAACCTTTGGGGTAATAGTTGCTTTATTAATCGTACGTGTTTTAACTTGTTATTCAAGATCGTATTATTTAGATCATGATTTACATACTTCCAGAATATAATACATGATTTATATATCATAAATTTTTATAATATAAATTTTTATAATAGATAGATATATGAAATGGAAAACACCATTTAGGGAGACGGTAGGTCGTACGTACGCATAAACGTTGTTTCTGCTTTCATATCGTATTGAATGGAAGTAAGTGAATATGATATATGTAAATAAATACAACCACACAAATATATATATATATATATTAAGTAGAATTATTATTTCATATATTACATACTTATTAATAATATATATTTTTATAATCATTGTTGAATGGTGAATATGGAAATGAATCTCATCACGTCGTGGAGACAGTAATCTGTACGTACGCACGAGCGATAATATATTTATATTGATGGTAAAATTGTATGTAATTGGATGTTATATCATATATACATAATAATTAACATTTTATATTTATTATTTACATCATCTATACTGATTATTATACCCATCCAAAAAATGATGTGTTTGAATAACAAACTATACCACGACGAGGAGACGGTAAGTTGTACGTACGCACATATGGTGACGTAGTCATTTATAGAATGGATTGAATAATTAATATGGTTGTACCATATTTATAATAACATCATATTATTTAATAGTTACTAGAGTTATTATTATGGTATGGAATCAACAAAGAAAGAGGAAGTGGAAGAAGAAAAGTACATGAAATAGGGTGGTGAAATTATTACCTCTTCTTTGTGTGTTTCCTTTCGAGATGATCAAAAGGGCTCCTTAGGTTGGCTTTATGATCAAAATAAGGACACTAAGATGAATTTTGGGAAATTTGGAGGATATTTGGGCAGGTTTTGGCCGAGACAAATGGCTTTGGAGGTGTGATATTGAGATAAGGGGAAGTACCATTTTATAAGATAAGTGAGGGTCACTTTAGGAAAATCTTGAAATATTATTTTATAATAAATTAAATTTCTATTTATAATGGCTCAAAAATTATTTATTTCTATGATAAGGTGTTTATGGGTCTAAAACCACTCAATAAATAGGTTTTTTATAGGTTTAGGTCACCATATTAACCTTATCTTTTAGATTTAATTCTTTGTTAAATAGTTTATTTATTACCGTGTCTTCTTATAGTCTTACACTATATGGTTAATAAACATACTATAAACTTACAAGAGAACCTAAATTGGTTCATTAATGACATATATAATATTATATAATCCCTTTGGATAAACCTTAAGTTTTTTGTAATATTATATAATTTAATAATATAATATTTGTTTTAAAAACTCATTTATGTCTATTATTACAATATTTAGTATTTGGTTTTGGTGAAAGTCATCACAACTTGATTAATTAAAAAAAGATACATTTAATCTATAATAACATGTCATATGAATCTATAATATTCTTTTATGTCATAAAAACTTTTAAATTATATTTATTTTATTCTTTATAATACCATTTATTTGATTCTTTCATTAATAAAATAATTAATGCGTCATCATTGTATCATAAAAAAATTTAATTATTTAATGTCTAAAAATTATAAATAAAATACCATGATAAAGGAAATCAGTTAATCTTTCTAAAGAATATTTATAGTCAAATTTATATTATGTATAACATTATATTAAAAATGGTTCAATTATTAAACTTTAAATTTAACACTTTTAACTCTTCTTTAAATAAAATAATAATAAATGTCCTCATATAATACAAGTAGACCAAAGAGGATCATATTTTATTAATAAGGTTTTTTTGGTCAAATTGAACTTATCCAATAGAATTTAGACATTTTAGGGTAATTATAATATCATTTTTATCCTTAATTACCCTATTTACTTTTAACTGTGGAAAATATGTGTCAAAAGTTACTATTTTCCAGGAATTATTTTAATCTTATTGAATCACATTTCACTGACTGATTTCAACTGTGTCTATCATATTTTTGAACTTCAACTCACAGAATCAGTAAAATTATGTTTTATGTAAATTTGGAGATGCTCCTAAAAGGTGGGTAAAAGACGGTAAAAATTTCAATAAAAATTTATACATCTAATTTTATTATAAAATGACTCTAATGAATTAAATTGACCATATATAGGTACTATATAAATATATTTTCACTTAAAATAAAATAAAATAAAATAAATAATTATTTAAATAAAAATCTAGTTTTAAACAATAACGTAGTGTTTTTCACTATTCATCAAAAAATTGGATGTTTTCAGAAAAATACCAAAACATTACGTCAAGAAAATTTTGATATTCTGAATTAAAAAATGAATTATATTTTACAAAATTCAAAACATATAAGTTTCATTTATTAATTTAAAATTAATTCTCGTTGTCAAAACCAAAAAATGGGATTATTTTAATTAAAAACTATCAAAAGATTGACATGGGTTTATGTCAAATTTAAATGTGAAATTACATAGAATGGACTACATTGTATTAAATGAGAAAAATATAATCTAATTATATATCCAAACCATTAAAATTAATAATTTACCACTGTAAATTATTTCAATTAAAAAAGTTGTTTTCAATTAAAATTTAGTATTTTTCACTATTGATCAAAATATGAAAGTTATCAGAAAAGTACCAAAAATTTATCCAAACTAAATTTTTATGTCCCAATTCTAAATAAGAATTTAATTTCATTATATTTAATATATAAATGTGTAAAATATGTTTTTTAAATAGTGTTCTCCATTAAAAGGTGGTAAAATTGCATTTTTTGAAAAATATTTTTTTATCTAAAAAATGAATTTGTTCTCATATTATGTCTAATAAACACATAATATGGGTGTTAAAATTATTTAGAGTATATAAGATTAAAAATTCGATTAATACGATTCATAACAACTTTTTGAACATCTTGTTTGGTAAGTTGTGGTGTGTTTGAACTCGGTGTTGCGTGTAGTATAAGTTATTGAATTACTTTAATGAGATAATGTACAATGAAATCATGGGGTGTTAAATTATCCCCTCCTTCAATAAATTTCATCCTCTCAATTTAAAGTTGTTCTTCGAAAATAAATGGTTAAAAATAGAAAAATTACTTTCTGGAAAACCCACATTGGAAATTGGGTTAATAAAATTTAGTCATAATAAGAGGGAAAAGGAAATGAAAGTCACCACCAAATTATGATCTCGATTAGGAGAAAATTGGTTGTAATTAGAGACACATAATTGGAGGGAAAACATAAATATTTATCGGGAGTGATTGAGGTCATCAATCACAAATAAGTGTAAAATTGAGGGCCTCAAAGCCATAAATCTATGGTGATTTAAAATATCATCAGTTCAAAAAAACATATGGTATTAGGATAATAGATTTTTGGTTTTATGATACCCTTCATAATGTTTTAGAATTAATTTATTCATAGAATAAGAGGAAAAATATACTTGATAAGTAGAGTTTCATACTTCAACTAATTCCTACCATAAACTCACATTTCACTCCAAAAGATAATGTAATTTAATAATATTCTATATATCGTAATCGTATAGGGTTACAAAAATATTGAATTTTTAATTCATTTGTCAGAATATTTAAAAAAACTACATTATACAAACCAGGACATCATGTAGGCCAGTGGTAGGTGATGCACCCTTGTCGCCCTTCAGTTGCGGGTTCATGTCTCGCGCCCTTGCCGGACGCGATGGGTTGTCTCCCAACCTCCGGGATGACCATTTTATAACAATACAAAAATAATATTATGAGATTTTTTAACCTTAATAATAGTATCCAACATCAAACATAAATTATTCCAACCTTTAGACTTATCCAAAATACTTCTGTCCAAACTCACAGTCAAAAATTTATAAGGAAGGTAATCAAAATGAAGATATATTTTTCCGTGTAATAATATATGAATACCTTCATCATGTATTATTTTAAAACATGGTAACACCTTGAATTACTATAAAAATTATTTATTATATTCATTCTCCCTTATTCTTATATAATACTAGATATATTCCTTATATCCAAAAAAATTGAATATTCCAACAATGATGGAATAAACAAACCATTAATCAGTTTCAATGTAGTCAAGAATGTCCAATATAATTTATCCAAATCAACCATCTATAATTTAAAAATCAATAACTCAGTATCAGTACCATATTATGGTTTAACTTTTCTTCAAATATGTATTTTTCAAAAAGTATAACTTGAAACTATGTCACTTTACTTGGTACCATACAATCTAAAATCCTTAATGAAATAGTACTACAGTACAATCCTTATATACTCCATAATTCTTATAACAAGTACATCATCGATACAACACTAAAATTAAATAATTCATTAATAAAAACATAGGTACACTAGTCATTACACTTCATCTGTGGTATTATCATAACTTGATTATTATCCGATAGCATCATTTGGTCATACTCTGATGATTTGGACATTAATTTGTGTGTTGTCCCAACTCTATAAAGATGAAGAATTGTACATTTGAAACTTTTTTATCCTTGCAATCACGTACTTGGTGTCCTTTTTCTCCAAACTTATAAAAACTCCCATTCCCTTCAAGAATATACCATTGTGATTCTTTCCACAGTTATCACATATAGAAAAATCATTCTTTTCCCTCTTCCCTTTATCCATCTTTCTCTATAACATCCTTTTCTTCTCATTATTTTCTTAAATCCATTAGAAATATAGAATTAATCACTTATCTTATTGACTTATGATACTATTTTTTCATTTGATGAGAATACGGGGGGAGACTATTTCCATTCTAAATGCTGGATTAAGATTATGAAAGATATGATCCTTCTTACACTTTAGATCATGCATATTTTTGGAGTTCTCATTCCTTCTACAAGGTGCCATTTCTAAATGACGACACACACTAGGTTAGATCATATCATACTGTATAATCCAAAAACTAGAAAAATTATCAACATTAATTAAATATTTTCACAGATCTGGTCTTGTAATAATAAAAATGGTTTCTGTGCTAGAATATTTACTCATATATCCTTCATAATGGTTTGTAAATAAATTGTGAATTATCCTAAGAATATCCCCCATGATTGTTATAACCAATAGTGCAGCAAGGTCCATTGTCAGGTACCAGGATACCACGTGTCAATCCTAAAACTCCTTGTCAGAGTTTTCACTCCTAGGTATATCTGTTCCAGATCCACCTCTACCTGCTCGTAACCAGACATGGATGTATTTCTTGGAAATCCCATATAAGATCTACAATACCAAAATTTTTGGATGTTATTCTATATTAATCATCATATTATATATAAGCATAATGTTTTCAAATCATAGTTTATCTAAATCTAGTTTCCAAGGTTATTTCTAAACTTCCTTGGATACCAACTATGACACCCTGACCCCATTTACCTAGATTCGGTGCATTATTTTAATTCATTGGCATGATAATAAGGAGTCATGTCCTGAAATACCAATTAGTTTAGTAGTATTGAAAAATATATTACATAAATGAATGTTATATTACACCTTAGAAAATAAAACATTACATAAATGATCCTTTGAGAACTCCATTAATCCCCTAGATTAACCCTGCTTATCAATCATAATACAATTCTTAGAATAGTTTGAAAATAAAACACAAGAAAGGGTGTGCTCAAATTCTCAATAAGGGTATGAAATACAACAGAAGATTACATAAACATTAGGTTTGGTGAATAATTTAAAACACGTGACTTTACAAATAATAAACATGAACACTTTATGGATGAAATTTGAGATGAGTAAATAATGCCATAATTTAACATAGTCATGGTTATTCAACTAGTCTAATTACCACATGAACCATCAATTATATTTTCATAATGAGGAAATGTATAATGTGGGACATTCTGAAACGTTTTCTCAAGGCCTCGTCCAGGACATTTAAAAGTGATTAAGGCCTCAGCAAAAACCATATATCAAAATTGGGAACGACCTCATCAAATTCCATGTCTAATTGTCTCATGAGACCTACCGATGCACTGAGGAGTTATATAATTCTCCACCCATCACTTATTATGTCCAATACATTCCTCATATGAAAAGGTTGAAACATAACATGAAAATTAATATTAAAACTATCATACAAAATTTCAATACTTTAACCATAAACCAAGAAGGGTATAAAAATAACATATCCACAATCAAATATATCACAAAACCTTTGATATAAAATGAAATATTTTTAACATAATAAATCAACCTTGGTCAAGAATAATATCCTGTAAATATGATGACATAGTTGAAAATGATCAGTATAAATTTGGAGAGAAATACCCCTTTTTCAAGAAATCAATTAAAAGTCACATAATTTATAAAGGAATTCATTTAAAAGATAGTTTTGAATAAAAGTGTCACATACCACATCCAAAATTTTGATAGGAATTAACATTTTAAAACATTCATCTCCATATAAATAAATCCTTAAAACTATTTTGAAAACATAGACATTAATGAGAAAGGTTTATAAGAATGAATCATTAAAACGTTTAAAATGATGTTTTAGTAAAAAATTCCATTTAAAAAAATATCTTTGAAATATATTTTAGAAACATGGACATGGATTATAAATATGTCCCACTATGTACTTACATAAAACAACCTCACATTATAAAGAGATTTTTAAATTAACTCTTACCTTCCACTTTCATTTGGTCGAGGGTATGTTTAACCTCTTGTATAATGACCATAGTATGTTATTAAATTATAAAAGAACCATAATTATATTTATTATATAATACATGATTCATTTATGACTTTATACAACCCATTTAATATTGATTTCCTTGTTAAATTATCATTTCGGGTTATAATCACTTTATATATCGTACGTGTTTTAACTTGTTATTCTTGATCATATCATTTAGCTCATGATTTACATAATTCCAAAATATAACACATGATTTATATATCATATATATTTAGAATATAAATATGTATAATAGATAGATATATGAAATGGATAACACAGTTTATGGAGACGGTAGGTCGTACGTACACATAAATGATGTTTTTGTTTTTATATCGTATTGAATGGAAGTAAGTGAATAAGATATATGTATGTACATACACACAAACACAAAAAAACACACACACATATATATATATATTAATTAGAATTATTATTTCATATATTACATACTTATTAATAATATATATTTTTATAATCATCCTTGAATGGTGAATGTGAAAATGAATCTCATCGTGTCGTGGAGACGGTAATCCGTACGTATGCACAAACAACACTATCATTATATTGATGGTGAAATCATATGTAATTGGATGTTATATCATATATATATTATCATTAACATGTTATATTTATTTTTTACATTAGTTATACTCACTATTGTACCCATCCAAATAATGAAGTGTTTGAATAACAAACTACACCACGGCGTGGAGACGGTAAGCCGTACATACACACGTATGGTGACTTTGTCATTTATAGGATGGATAGAATAAAAAATATGGTTATATCATATTTATAATAACATAAAAATATTTAGGAGGTAGTGGAGTTATTATTTTGGTATGGAAACAAAAAAGAAAGAGGATGTGGAAGATGAAAAGAACTTGAAAGAGGGTGTTGAAATTATTACATCTTCTTCTGGTGTTTCCTTTTGAGTTGATCAAAATGAATCCTTAGGTTGTCTTTATGATCTAGGTAAAGACTCTAGGTTATTTTGAGGGATGTTGGGAGGATATTTGGGCAGGTTTTGGCTGCTCTAAATGGCTTTGGAGGTTTGGTTTTGAGAGATGGGGAGGTACCCTTTTATAAGAGAGGTGAGGGTCACATTAAGAAAATCTTGAAATATTATTTTATAATTAAATAATTTTCGGTTTATAATGGCTCAAATATTATTTATTTCTAGGATAAGGTGGTTATGGGTCGAAAAATACTCAACCAGTAAGTTTTATATAGGTTTAGGTCACCATATTAACATTATCTTTTAGATTTAACTCTTAGTTAAATAGTTTAACTTTTACCATGTCCTCTTGTATTCTTACAGTATAAGGTTAATAAAATTACACAAAACATCCAAAATAATCTAAAATGGTTTATTAATGAAATATATAATATTATTTAAGCCCTTTGGATGGACCTTAAATTTATAGGAATATTATACAACTTAATAATATAATATTTTTTTTAAGAGCTCATTTATGTCAATTTTCACACTATTTAGTATTTGGTTTTTGTGAAAGTCGTGAATATCATAAAAAATTTCAAATTAAAATTGTTTTAATATTTATAATACCATTTATTTGATTCATTCATTAATAATATAATTACTGCATCATCATTGTGTCATAAATAAATTTAATTATTTAATGTCTAAAAATTATAAATAAAATACCATAATGTAGGAAATCAATTTAGATTTTTAATGAATATTTATAGTCTAATTTTTATTATTTATCACCCTATACTAAAAATGGTTTAATTATTAAACTTTTAATTTAACACTTTTAACTTTTCTTAAAATAAAATAATAATAAATGTCCTAATCTAATCCAAGTGGACCAAAGAGGATCATATTTTATTCCTAAGGTTGTTTTTGGTTGAATTTAACTTATCCAATAGAATTAGGATATGTGTTACGGTAATTATAATATCATTTTTACACTTAATTACCCTATTTACTTTTAACAATGGTAAATAAAAGTCAAAAGTTACAAATTACCAAAAAAAATCATTTTATTGAACCACATTTCACTTATGGATGACAACTGTGTCTCTCAGATTTTGGGGATTTAACTCACAGAAGTGGTAAAATTGAGTTTTATGCAAATTTTCAAATGCTCCTAGAAGGTCGGTAAAAGAAAGAAAAATGTTCAATAAAAATTTATACATCCAGTTTTACTATAAAATGACTCCAATGAATTAAATTTAACATATATAGGTAGTATATATATATTTTGACTTAAAATAAATTTAAATAAAATTAATAATTATTTAAATAAGAAGTTGGTTTTAAACAATAACGCAGTGTTCTCACTATTCATCAAAAATTGGATGTTTTCAGAAAAATACCCAATGACACGATGAGTCCCTAGGGGTCCGTGCTGTGACTACCCCAAGCCCACATTCCATAGGCTAAGGGTTTGTGACTAGCACCAAAAGGTGTATTCCCTATAACCAGGAAGGCATTGCCTTTATAACTTGTAAACACACACAACCAAGTAGATAGCAAGATATGAACACAAGTCAACTGTATAGCCAAAAGTGTGATGAAAGTAAAAATGGGCTGGAATACAAGCCCAATAGTAATAGTACAAGTACAACTGAAATACAATACAACTAAAGAAAAATAAAGGCAGCTACTGGGTCATCCTCTGAGGTTCTTACCTGAAGGGTAGGTACATATTACCTCCTCAGCACTCCACTTATGTCTGTCTCCTCTACGTATCGTCACACCATATGGTCCACCTACGGGCCACCTCTAGTCCTGGTACTCTCGTCCTCAGTCAGCGTTCTCTATAATCTACACCAAACCCAACGCAGTGTGGGAATATCCCATGTAGGGGTGAGTATAATGATACTCAGTAGGGACCCCGAGACCCTTAAGGTCTCACAAAATCATCTAAGGATAAACCAAAAATCATGAAATCAACTGATAACCCTATTTAGGTATATTCCCATATATATACCTAAGTTATAAAGTATACCCATCTCAATTAAGAGGAAACATAGACTCCAAATTGAAATCTCAAAGCTCAGCTGTTCCACAAAGCAAGGAGAACCACGAAGGTAAGTACCACATAGGTACACCACACAGATGAATACCACAAAGGTACTGACTCAGCTCACATGAGGATTTATTATATCTGTAGTATTAAGTAACATCTCCAGTCGCATCTTCGAACACCTCGGCTGCTGAAGAACCCCTCCTCTATCGAGTATAGTGGGCCTTCTATGTCACACAGAGGTGTTTCCCACTACACTAGGACTGCTGAGGTGCTCATCCTGTTTAGTACAGTGGGTCTGTCGTGTTACATATAGGAACTCCCCACTGTGGGTCTGCCACGTCACATAGAGGCGCTCCCCCTCGTGTCCTGCTGAGGTACTTCTTTTGTTGAGTACCATAGGTCTGCTGAATTACATAAAGGCACTCCCCCTCATGGCCTATTGAGGTACTCCTTCTGTCGAGTATCGTGGGACTGTCGCGTCACATAGAGGTGCTCCCACCGTGGGTCTGCCGCGTCCCACCGAGGCGCTCCCCCTAATGGATTATTGAGGTACTCATCCTGTTGAGTAATATGGGTCTGCCACGTCACACAGAGGCTCTCCCCATAATGGATTGACCGCGTCACACAGAGGCGCTCCCCACGGGCCTGTTGAGTCACTCTGAGTCTAAACAGTCAACAGTAATCAAGTCTCAGTCAATCGTAGGGTTCCGTACGTATAGTGCTTGGGATAACCACTCCCCAAGCCATAGGTAAATACTCCAACTGCCACTAATTCCCACTGAGAGGCTTCCCAATGGACTGCCACATCATAGGGGTCTCAACACAACAGACGGTGCATCAATCGGACACCCGGTCTGTAAGTTATAAGCCTTTTAGTCCCGAGGAACCGGTTGGATTCGTGCTCGATCAACCAGACCATATCCAAAATTTATCCAAATCTCATTTGCAGTATTCCAAATGGGTCATCTCGCTCCAGGGTTTCCAATGCCGAAGACGGTTCGTCAAACTGATGTCCAGTACCAAAGTTATGTCCAAAAGAGCGTAAATGGGTTGAAGTTGGCCCGGGTCTGGTCTGACCCGGTCAAACCTACCCGGCCCAACCTATCCTGGGCCGACTTGACCTTGTTCGGGTCGACCTGGCCCATTGGGTACAGCCCGGCCCGCTATGCGGTGCGGGGGCCACAGGATTTTGAGGGCGGCGTTAGGCCGTAATGGCAGTGCGGAGGCCACGAGGGTGGCGCGGAGGCTGCATGGTCGTCAGGGCGGCGCGGTCCATGGGGGCCGTGAGGGCCATGGAATCCATGAGGGCCGCGGAGTCTATGAGGGCCACGGAGGCTTCTAGGGTCGCGGAGGCCACGAGGGACGTTGAGGTTGTGGGTTCAGTAGTGGCCACGGGGTTCGTGGAGGCCGCGGGGGTCGCAGAGGCTACAAGGGCCACAAAGGCGGCGAGGACCATGCGGTCTTGGGCCGGCGAGGGGTCACAGAGGTTGTTCGGTCGTGAAGGCAGTGGGGGTTGCAAGGCCGCGGGGCAGCAAGGGGTAGTGGAGGCTCTGAGATCTGGGGAGGTCGTCGTGCGGCAGGGCGGTCGCGGTGCGGAGGTCTGCTGCGGCTGGCTGGATGGCCAGCCATCCTCTCTATGCAGCATGGTCATGCACTGCGCCTTCACCGGTGGTTGGTTCAGTCAGCCAATATTCATTCCTTTCCATGGCACAAATTCGACTTCTTCCATCGCAAAGAACACGCCAATAAAGAAGAACGGCAGAGGGGTCTGGCCATGTTTGGTTGGTCTGCACCCTCCGCGTTAGAGCGGTAGCAAGCGGCAGATCAAAAACCTTTAATGAAGAATGTCAAACTCTACAACCCCTGGGAATGATTATTCCCAAACCCGCAGAAAAGAAATCATTCACTGATCAACTAGTTAGAGATTTGATCTGAGTTCTTTGTTTATAAGGTAGGAACATGTGAATCCATAATCACACATAATAAAAACCCTACCTCGAAGGTTTTTTGATGTTGGCGTGAGAAAGAATTTGAAGATATCAATGTTCATCGCACCTCCCACACACCTTCGATCTTGGGCTCATTCGTCGGTTGATCTTAGTTGAATTTATTCCACATTGGCAAGAGCATTCTTCGTTTGAGGATGAGTTTCTCCATGATTCTCCAATGATTCTACCTTTTCCAATAGTTTCCCCAATTCCACCTAAATGAGGAATAGCCAAATTATTAATTTAATTTAAGTAGATTAATAATGTTGGCACAATTAAAAATGCTGACACATTTCATTAATTTTTGGTTGGGTCTAACAACAAATGGGGTGCTGGCATATTTAATTGTATCAATTTAATTGGCTCAAATTAATGTATTAAATAAATTAATGGAAAGTTAAGTGGTTACTCCCCTCTTAAGAGGGTTTGGGTGGTCCCCACCATTAATTTCAAATTGGGAGGTTTTAAATTTGGTGGTCCCCACCTCTATAACAACCACGCGGGAGTCTCAAATAAAAATAAAATGTTAAACAATTTTATTTTTATTCTTCAATGAAAACCCAAATTCTACCTTTCACCCTCGACCTACAGCGGTTGAGGTGAAGGTCTCCTTAAGCGAATACTGGCGCTGCGAGTTCAACGGTGCCCTTTGATTTCAATTTTGAGCACAGGTTCAAATGTTACAAAAACCTGGTCTTACGTTTACTGAACGTACCTGGAAAAAAAATCATAAAATCATTCTGGGCACACTGGGCCTCAGAATCACGTGCTGTCAATTTTTACAGACTCATAAAAGTACCATATATTTAAAAAAAAATGGAGATTCGGGGTCATTAAATTCTCCCCACCTTAGGGATTTTCATCCTCGTAATCCACGACTCAAACTAAGGGAACATGTGGGGTTAATGATCACATATCTGAGACTCCAGCTCCCATGGGATCTCATGGAGGTTTATGTGATGCCAAAGAATATACACCAGAGGTATTGACTGCCCACAAAGGTCCTGCTCTTGTTGATCCTCAATCTCAACTGGAACTTCTGTAAAAGTCACCCCATCTCTCCATGGTCGATGATGTGGGAAGGGTTAGGCATGTATCTCCTCAACTGGTATATGTGGAAGACGTTGTTCACCCGGTGCAACTGAGGTGGAAGAGCTAAGTGGTAAGTCACCTCTCCAACTCTACTAAGGACCTAAAAGGGTCCAATGAACCTCGAAGATAACATGTAGCATTGGCCATATCTCTGCAAACCTCATTGGGGTGAGACCAGTAGAAAAATGTGGTCACCATCCTTGAACTCTAGAGGTCTCCATCTCCTATCGGCATAAGAATTCTGCCGGCTCTGTGCAGTCTTCATCCGGTCCTGGATGATCTGCACTTTCTCTATAGTAGCTCGTACCATCTTTGGTCCCACTAGTGCTGACTCCCCTGGGTCAGTCCAGCACAAAGGTGATCTTCAAGGTCACCCATACAACGCCCCAAAAGGTGTCACCCGAATGGTGGAGTGATAGCTGTTGTTGTATGCAAGCTCCACCAAAGGCAGGTGAACCTCCCAACTATGACCGAAGTCGTGGATACAAGTACTCATCATGTCCTCGAGGGTCTGAATGGTCCGCTTAGTCTGGAAATCTATATGTAGATGGAAAGAGGTGCTCAAATGAATTTTTGTCCCGAAATCCTCCTGCAACCCCTTCCATAGACGAGAAGTAAAACATGCATCATGATCAGAGACAATCGTCAAGGGTAATCCATATAACTTCACAATATCCTGCACATAGAGGTATCCCAATCTCTCTACTAAACCTCTTTCTCTAATCTGTAGTAAGTGGGTGGACATGGTGAGTCGGTCAATGATCACCCAAATCGAGGCATGAACCCTGGATGTACATGGAAGTCCTGTCACAAATTCCATGGATATCCCATTCCACTTCAACTCTGGGACCTCCAAAGGCTAAACCAAGATTGCTGGTACCTAATGCTCCATCTTCACTTGGAGACAAGTGAGGCATCGAGAGACAAACTCTAAAACTACTTTCTTCATTCCCATCCACCAGTGCTGTCATCGGAGATCCTGGTACATCTTCGCCACTCTTGGATGTACCACTAGATGGGATGCATGTAAATCCATCAACACTTCCTCTTGAATTGATATTGGAACCATGGTACATCCTCTATAGATGATAACGTTCTCCCCACCTTCGTAAAATCCATTAGGTGCATATCCTGTGGATATCTGAACACATCGAGCCTCGTAGTCAGCATCCCCATGCTGCACCTCCATGACTCACTGAAGAAGTGGGGGACTGACTGTAAGAGACTAAAGAAAAGCTTCTCCATCCTGATCCACAAAGGATATCTACAAAGAGGTTAGCTGCTCCATAGCCTCACATAGTATCTATATACCATATCTCCTTCTGAGTGCATCTGTTACAATGATCCCCTTCCCTAGAGTATAGACTATATCGAAGTCATAGTTCTGGAAGAACTCAAGCCAACATTGTTGTCTCAGGTTCAGGTCCTTGTGAGAGAAGATATACATGAGGATCTTCTGATTTGAGTAGACTATAAATCATTCTCCCATCAGAGAGTGTCACCACATCTTCAAGTTGAAGACCAATGCTACTATCACCAGTTCATGGGTAATGTATTTCTTCTCATTTTGTATTAGTTTTCGAGAAACATATGTGATCGCTGCTCTCTCCTGCATCAGGACTCATCTGAGCCTGGTCTCTGTTGCATCGCAGTAGACTAGGTACCCTACGCCCTCCTCTGGAATCCTCAAGATGGTGGTACTAGTCATCCTCTACCTCAGTTCGTGAAAACTCTGATGGCATCTCTTTGACCACACGAAGGGTTTCCCCATCATCATCAATGCTGATATAGGTGATGCAAATCTGGAGAAATCTGGCGCAAATATCTGGTAGTATCCAGCCAAACCCAGGAAACTTCGTACCTCCATCACACTCATGGGTGGCTCCCAAGCAAGTATCACCTCAATCTTCAATGGATCCACTGCAACTCCAGCCCCCGATATGACATGTCCCATAATGTGAACCTCTAGGATCTAGAACTGGAACTTCAAGAACTTACCATAAAGCTGGTGCTCTCGGAGTGTGTCCAGTACTACCAGAAATGATAGGCCCGCTCCTCCTCAGCAGCCGTGTAGATCAGAATGTCGTCGATGAAGAGTAATACAAAGGAATCACGGTATGGCTGAAATATCCTATTTGTGAGTCCCATGAACACTTCTGGATCATTGGTTACACAAAATTTCATAACCAAGAACTCGTAATGGCCATACCGACGTGTGAAAGTTGTCTTCTTCACATCCTCGTCGCGTACTCTGAGTTGGTGATAGCCTGATCTGAGGTCTATCTTCAAGAACCGTCATGCTCCCTTCAACTGATCAAAGAGGTTGTCACTCCTCAAAAGTGGGTACATTTTCTTCATGGTCATCTGGTTTAGGCTCCAATAGTCGACACAATGTCCCAAACACCCATCTGCCATCTTGGAAAAAAAATCAGGGCTGCCCAAGTAGAAACACTGGGTCGAATGAACCATTTCCCTTGTAAGTCCTCCAGCTATACTCGCAGCTCACGAAGATCCGTGGGAGCCATCCAATACTCTTGTGTAGATATTGGGGTCATCCTGGGGTACATGTCAATGTAAAAGTCCAGTTCTCTCTGAGGAGGTAGACCTGGAACATCATCAGAAAAGTCATTCAAGTATTGGTCGACTACTACATGATAGCTTGGACTCTCCACATCAACTGGTCTAAGGGTAAGTATATCCAACTGATGAGTGATTGGCTACACTCCCCTCTGGGTAAGTTCATCTTTTGCTACATAGGCTCCCTTCTCGCTGGTAAAGTTAAACTAGTCCCATCTGTGCAGACACACTGCACATTGCGCCTAATACTGTCAATTTGAGCATGGACTGTAGATAACCAGTCCATACCAAAGATGACATCGTAAGGCCTCGACACCGCTACTAGTAGATCCCAGCCGAAGCTCTCGCCTCCTAGAGTAAGCTCGCACTGCCGTCACCAGTGCGTAATCATCGAATACACTCCTGTAGGAGTATCTAGCCATAAGGATTGAGCCAAAAGGTCCATCGGAATCTCCGAGTTCCGAACGAGGGCAGTCACAATAAAATAATGAATGTCACCTATGTCTATAAGTACTGCAGCTAAGGTGGAGTAGACACAGATCATACCTTATCTCATCACCGAAGCACCATGGTTGTAGGCCTCAGCTGCATGGAGCTAAGCTCGACCTTGTCCACCTGCTCCCTGTGGTCGGGGTGGACCACTTGGTGGTGGTGACAGTAACATCTCGAATCATCTCCCATCGCCATCTGCATGGCTAGCTCCTCTGCCACGTCTGCCTTCTCCCTCCAGACCTCCTTATTCGAACCTTTGTCTCTACCTGGGTGGTCCTTCAACTGTCTTCTGATCATCCTTATGGTGGGTTGGATAGCCACGAGCCATGTAATCCCACTCGTCGCATGTGTAACACTGCCTGCTCCTGTCATGACTGGCTCAACCTCGGGTTCCCCTCACAACCGACCCTGAATCATGTGGTCTTCCACTTGTAAGTCTGGTCCTCTTAGACTACTGCGACATCTTTCTGCTGTCAGCTATAGTAGACTCCACTATGTGACGACTGGTGATGGGTCTCGTTGTAGGTGACTACTCATCAAAAAAACTCTCTACAAAGAGAGCTCTCTCTAACACCTTAACCTGCGTCAGGATTCTAAGAGAAATCATCGAAGCCCTGATCTCTCACCTGAGCCCCTGATCCATGGTATGGGTCCTGAAGAATGGGTCTCGCACCATATTAGTTGAGTAGAATGAGTGTTCAGTGAACCTCATTGAGTACTATGCTATAGTCATGCTTCCCTACTGTAGATGAAGAAGATCTTGTATGCGCACTGCATGAAGAGTCGCTGGGACAAAATCTACTTGAAATAGGCTCTCAAATTCTCCCTAGAGAAGCGTCGCCTCATCGTGAACATTGATAATCAAGATCCACCATCTACATTCTACTGCCTATTGAAGGATGGAGGAATGGATCACCATGAGATCATCTGGTGTCCCTACCAGTCGGAAGACTCTCACTATAGCCTCCAGCAAATCCTTAGTCTCATGGGGGTCCATCTCTCCACTGAACATGGGTGGACTCTGGCACTGGAACTTGTGCAACGCGCTCAAGAAGCGTGAACCATCTGCTATTGGGGATGGTGGAATCGGTGGCCCAATGGGCAATGGTACCCCAGGTGCCTCCGTCAGCTGAGGGCCTTACACCGAGGCCTCATCACTCGGTGGGCTATTAGTGTGTACTACTCTCAGAACCCTAGATGGTTGTTTGTGTGGAGGCATCCTGAAAGAAACTGGTGCGCCATAGTCAATAAGGTATAAATGGTGAGATGGCCCAAATAGATCGCAAAGAAAACTCTTCAAACACACACGCAATCAGTGTTTTCGTCCACTGAGTCCGAAATCAGAAGTTAGGGTCCTGGTGTATGGATACGTCGGTCACCGCACCAACACTGGATTCCCTAACCTAATAACCACACTCACTAAACATAACATTATTGTCATTAAAAAGATCAGAGACCTATGTTATATGGTATAACTGACTCCTCTGATACCAATTTCTCAGGACCCATTCCCTGGGGCTTGTGTTGTGACTATCCCTAGCCCGCCTTCCATAGGTCAGGGGCTGGTGACTAGCACCGAAAGGCATATTCCTTGTAACTGGGAAAGAATTTCCTTTATATCCTATAAACACACGCGACTAGGCACACATTAAGATATGAACACGAGTCAAATGTATAGAAAAAAGAGTGCATAAAGTAAAAAGGTGCCAGAATACAAGCCCAACAGTAATAGTACCAGTACAACTGAAATACAATGCAACTGAGGAAAAATAAAGGTACCTACTAGGTTTTCCTTCAAGGTTCCTACCTGAAGGGTAGGTACATATCACCTCTTTAGCACTCCACATCCTCGCATCTCCTCTGCGTACTGTCACACTATATGGTCCACCTTTGGGCCACCTCCTGTCCTGGTACTCTCGTCCTCAGTCAGCGTTGTCTGTTGTCTACCCCAAACACAATGAAATGAGGGCATATCTCATGAAGGGGTGAGTATAAAGATACTCAGTAGGGACCCTGAGACCCTCAAGGTCTCACAAAATTCACAAAAGGATAAACCACATAGCATGAAATCAACTGAAAATCCTACTAAAAAATATGCCCATACATATACCTAAGTTATAAAGTATACCCATCTCAATCATGGGGAAACACAGAATCCAACTTAAAAGCCCAAAGCTCAACTGTTTCACAAAGGAAGGAACATTATGAAGGTAAGTACCACATAGGTACGCCACATAGAAGAATACCCCAAAGGTACTGACTCAACTCACATGAGGATTTATTCTAGGGGTAGTATTAAGTAACATATCCAGTCACATCGTCAAACACATCGGCTGCTGGATAACCCCTCCTCTATCGAGTATAGTGGGCCTTCCGCATCACACAGAGGTGATTCCCACTAACCTTGGACTGCTGAGGTACTCCTCCTGTCGAGTACCTTGGGTCATCCACACCACACTGAGGTGATCCCCATTGTAGGTTTGTTGCGTCACACAGAGGCACTTCCCATTGTGGCCTACTAAGGTAATCCTACTATTGAGTGTCGTGGGTCTACCGCGTCACACAGAGGAACTCCCCCTCATGGATTGTTGAGGTACTCCTCATGTAAAGTATCGTGGGTCTGTCGCATCACACAGAGGTGCTCCCCCTCATGGCCTATTGATGTAACCCTCCTGTCGAGTATCATAGGTCTACCATGTCACACAGAGGTGCTCCCTACCATGGGTCTGCCGTATCACACATAGGTGCTCCCCACTGGGCATGTCGAGTCACTCCAAGTCAAAACAGCCAGCAGTCATCAAGTCTCAGCTAGTCACAGGGTTCTGTACATATCGCGCTTGGGAGAACTGCTCCCCAAGCCATAGGTCAATAGTAAAACTACCACTAATTCCCACGAAAAAGTATCCAAAAGAATCACCACGTCATAGGGGCCTCAATGAAATATATGTTGCGTCAATCGGATGCCCGGTCTGTAGGTTATTATCCTTTTAGTCCTGAGGGCGCGGTTGGATTAGTGCTCGATCCATCCCGGCCGTATCCCAACTTTATCCAAATCTCAAGTGGGGTATACCAAAGTGTCTGTCTCACTCCACAGTTTCTGGCACCGTATAAGGTTCATCAAACTGACGTTTAGTACCAAAGTTATGGCCAAAAGAGCATAAATAGGTCAAAGTTACTTGTGGTCTGGTCTGACCCGGTCAGACCACCTGGCCCGACCCGGCCCACTGGGTCCGGCCCAGCCCATGCTAGGAGACCCATCCTGGGCAACGGCCCGCGGTGCAATGCAGGGGTCGTAGGACCGCGAGGGCATCGTGAGGCCGCGGGGGGCCACAAGGGCGGTGTGAAGGCCTCGGGGCCATGAGGGTGGTGTGCAGGATGCGAGGTCATGAGGATGGCACGAGGCCGCGGGAGGCCATGAGGGCCGTAGAGGCCCCGGGGGCCGCGAAGTCCATGAGGACCACAGAGGGGGTGGGGCGTTAGGTAGCGGGGTGGTGAGGTGTCATGGAGGCCATGAGGGCCGCGGAGGCGGCGGGGTCTACGAGGCCACGGGGTGGTGAGGGGCCACAGAGGTGGTGGGGGTCGTGGAGGTTATGGTACGGCGGTCCACCGCGACTGGCTCGAGGGCCAGCCATCCTCTTCGTGCGGTGTGGTCGTGCGACGCGCCTTCACCGACAGTCGGTTCGGCTTGCCGTTATCCGTTCGCCGCCTTGGCACAAAGACGTCTTCTTCCATCATGAAGAACACACCAATAAATAAGAACAATAGAGGGGTTGGGCCTTGTTTATTTTGGCTGCACCCACCACATTGTAGCGGTAGCAAGAAACAATACAAAATCATTGAATGATGAACATAAAACTCTATAACCTCTGGCAATGATTATTCCCAAACACATAAGAAATAAATCATCCATGCATCAAATAGTTAACGAGTTGATCTGCATTCTTTTTTTAGAAGGGTGCAACATGGGAATCCATAGTCACACATAATAATAACCCAACCTTGAAGGTTCGTTGATATTGGCACGAGAAAGAATTCCATGATTTCGACGTTCATTGCGCCCGTCACACACCTCCGATCTGGGGCTCGTTCGCTGGTTTGTCCTAGTTGAAGATGTTCCTCATTGGTGAGAGCATTCTTAGTTGGATGATGAGTTTCTCCACGATTCTCCAAAGATTCTCCCTTTGCAAGTAGTTTCCCCAATTCCACCAAAATGAGGAATATCCAACTTATTAATTTAAATTAAGTAGATTAAAAATGTTGGCACAATTAAAAATGATAACACATGTCATTAATTGTTGGTTTTCTTTAATAATTAAACGTGGTGTTGGAATATTTAATTGTATCAATTTAATTGGATCAAATTAATGGAGGAATAGAATTAATGGGGAGTTAAGGGGATTCTCCCCCATTAAGAGGGTTCGGGTGGTCCTTGCCATTAATTTAAAATTGGAAGGTTTTAAATCTGGTGGTCCCCACCATTATAACATTCACACGGGAGTTTCAAAAAAAATAAAATGTCAAACAATTTTATTTTTATTCTTCCATGAAAAACCCAAATTCTACCTTTCACCCTTGACCTAGTGTGGTCGACGTGAAGGTCCCCTTAAGTGAATATTGGCGCTTTGAGTTCAACGGAGCCCTAATATTTAAATTCCATGCACTATTTAAAAATTTACAAAAACTCGCTCATACATTTATTGAAAGTACCCGAAAAAAATGCAAAAATCCATTCCAGGCACACCGGGCATCGGAATCACACACCGTCAATTTTCTGGGACTCGTAAAATTCCTATATATTTAGAAAAAATTAAATGGAAATTAAGGTTCTTTACTCCCAAAATTCAACTTAAGATAATTTTGATATACCAAATTCAAATATGAATTCTGTTTTACAAAATTTAAAACATAGAAGTTTCATTAATTAATTTAAAATTAATTCCCATTGTCAAAACCAAAAAAGCGTGTATTTTTAAAAGTAAAAACTATCAAAAGATTGACATTTGTTTATGTTAAATTTAAATGTGAAATTACTTATAATGACCTACATTGTATTAAATGATTAAAATATAATCTAATTATACTTTCAAACCAATAAAATGCATAATTTATCACTATAAATTATTTTATTTAAAAATGTTTTTTTCAAATACAATTTAGTATTCTTCACTATTCATCAAAATATGAGAGTTATCAGAAATGTACTAAATATTTATCCAAAATAAATTTATATGTTCCAATTCTAAAGAAGAATTTAAATTCATTAAATTGAAAATAAAAAAGTGTAAAATATTGGTTTTAAAAATGGATCTCTATTAAATGGTGGTAAAATTGCATTTTTTGAAAAATATGTCTTTTATCTGAAAAAATGAATTTGTTCTCATATTATGTATAAGAAACACATAATATGGGTGTTAAAATTATATAGAGTATATAAGATTCAAAATTCAATTAATATGATTCATACCCTTTCTTTCAACGGCTAGTTTGGTAAGTTGTGGTGCTCTCGAACTCGGCATTGCGTGTAGCGCAAGTTATTAAATTACATTAATGAGATAACTTACTATGAAATCTTGGTGTGTCACATTATCCCCTCCTTCAATAAATTGGGTCCTCTCAATTTTAAATTTTTCTTCAAAAGTAAGTGGTTAAAATAGAAAAATACCTTTTTGGAATACCCACATTGGAAATTGGGTTAATAAAATTTAGTCTTAATAAGATGGAAAAGGAAATGAATGTCACCACCAAATTATGATCTCTATTAGGAGAACATTGGTTGAAATTACAGACACATAATTGGAGGAAAAATTTAAATACTTATAGGGAGTGATTTAGGTCATCCATCACAAATAAGTGTAAAATTTAGGGCCTCAAAGCCATCAATCTATAATGATTTAAATAATCGTAGGTTCAACAAAACATTAGGTATTAATATAACACATTATTAGTTATAAGATCACTTCACTAAAGTTTGAGAATTTATTTATTCATATAATAAGTGAGAAAACATACTTGATAAGTAGAGTTTCATCCTTCAACTAATTCCTACCACAAACTCACCTTTCACTCCAAAAGATAATCGAATTAAAAAATATTCTATTTATCTTAATCGTATAGGGTTCGAAAAAATAATTAATTTATAATTAATTTTTCAGAATATTTAAGAAAACTACATTACACAAATTAGGACATCACGTATGCCAGTGGTAGGTGATGCACCCTTGTTGCTATTCGGTTGCGGGTTCATGTCTCGCTCCCTTACCGGACACGACGGGTTGTCGCCCGACCTCCGGGTTGACCTTTTTATAACAATCCAAAAATAATCTTAAGAAATGATTTAACCTTAATAATATTATCCAACATCAAAATTAATCAATTCTAACCTTTAAACATATCCAAAATACTTCTGTCTAAACTCACAATTAAAAATTTATAAGGAAGGTAAACAAAAGGAAGATCTCTTTTTCCACATAATAACATTGGAATACCTTCATCATGTATTATTTTAAAATAGGGTAACACCCTGAATTACCATAAAACCATATTGATTATATTCATTATCCTTTATTCCTTATATAATACTAGATATATTCTTTATAACCAAAAAAATTGAATATTCCAATAGTGATGGAATAAACACACCATTAATCAGTTCCAAGGTAGTCAAGAATATCCAATATAATTTATCCATGTCAACCATCTCAAATTCTAAAATCACAACCTCAGTATCAAGCCCATATTTTGGTTTACCTTTCCTTCAACCATGTATTTTCCAAAAGGTTTTACCTATAACTATGTCACTTTACTTGGTACCATACAATCTCAAATCCTTAATGAAATAGTACTGCAGTATAATCTTTATATACTCCATAATTCTTATAACCAGTACATCGTTGATACAACACTCAAAGTAAATAATTCATTAATAACAACATAGGAACACTAGTAATTCCTCTTCATCTTTGGTAGTATCATAACTTCATTTTTGTCCGATAACAACATTTGGGCATACTCTAATGATTTGGACATTGATTCGCGTAGTGTCCCAACTCCTTGAAGGTGAAGAATTGTTCATTTAAAACATTTTTTTATCCGTGCAATCACGTACTTGGTGTCCTTTTCTATACACTTATAAAGAACTCTCATTCCCATTTAGAATATACCATGGTGATTCTTTCCACAATTATCACATATGGGAAAATTCTTATTCCCCCTCTTCCCATTATCCATCTATCTATCTACCATACTTTTCTTCTCATTCTTCCCATCAAAGCCATAGGACTTAGATAATTATTCACATATCTTATTAAAACATGATACTATTTCTACATATGATGAGAATGCGTTGGAAAATATTTCCCTTATAAATTCTAGCTTAACACTATGAAAGATATGATCCTTCTTACCCTTTAGATCATGAATATTGTTGAAGTTCTCGTTCCTTCTAGTGGGCGCCATTTCTACATGACAACACACTATGTTAGATCATATCATACTGTATAATCCAAATACTAGGAAAATTATCAACATTAATTGAATATTTTCACACATCTATTCTCATAATAATAAAAATGGTTTCTTTGTGGGAATATTTACTCATATATCATTCATAATGGTTTGTAAATAAATTTTGAATTATCTTAAGCATATCCCTCAAGAGTGTCATAACCAAGAGTGCAGTAAGGCCCGTTTTCATGTACCAAGATACCCCGGTTCAATCTCAAAACTCTTTGTCGGTGTTTTTACTCCTAGGTATATTTGTGTCAGAGCTTCCTCTACCTGCATGTATCCAGGAAGGGATGTATTGCTTTGAAAAACAAAATAATATCTAAATTACCTAATTTTTTGGATATTCTTCTATAGTAATCCTAAAAGACTCTCTTAGGGTAATGTTTCCTAATCACAGTTTATCTAAATCTAGTTTCCAAAGTTATTTCTAAACTTCATCTAATACCAACTATAATGCCCCGACCCTAGTTACCCATAGTCGATGCATTATTTTAATACATTGGCATGATTATAAGGAATCATGTCCCAAAAGACCGATTAGTTTAGCAGTCTTGGAAAATAGATTACATACATGAACGTTACATTACAACTTAGAAAATAAAACACTATATAAATAATCCTTTGATAACAACATTAATTCCCTACCTTAACCCTGCTTATCAATCATAATACACTTCTTGGAATCATGGGAATATAAAATGTAAGTAATGGGTGAGCTCAAATGATCAATAAGGCTAAACAATACAGCAGAAGATAACGTAAACATTATGCATGGTGAATAATTTAAAACACACGAATTTACAAATAATAAACATGAAAAATTTATGGCAGGAATATGATATGGGTAAATAATTCCATAGTGAAACATAGTCATGGGTATTATAATAGTCGAATAACCACATGAACCATCAATAATATTTTCATAATGAGGGAATGTATGATGCGGGAAATTCTGAAACATTTGGTCAAGGCTTCGGCCAAGATATCTAAAAATCATAAATTCCTAGGCCAAAACCATATATCAAAATTGGGAAAGGCCTCAACCAATTCCACATCCAATTGTCTTATGAGACCTAATGATGCACTGAGGATATATATAGGGCACCACCTGTCACTTATTAAGTCCAATACATTCTTCATATAAAAATGTTAAAACATAACAAAAACATTCATATTAAAACTACAATGTGAAATGTCAATACTTTAACCCTAAACCATGAATGGTATAAAAATAACACATACATGGTCAAATTATCAGAAAACCTTCAATAAAATATGGAATCTTTGTATCATAATAAATCAACCTCGATCAAGAATAATATCCCGTAAAGAATGTTGACATTTTTGGAAATGATCAGTAAAAATCTTTGAGAGAAATATCCATTTTTCATGAAATCATTTAAAATTCGCTTAATTTATAAATGAATTCACATAAAAGATAGTTTTTAATTAATTTTTCCCATACCACTTTCAAAGATTTGTAAGTAATTAACATTTTAAAAACATTCATGTCAATATAAATAAATCCTTAAAACCATTTTGAAAACATGGACAATAATGAAAACAATTAGAGGAATAAATCTCTAAAACATTTAAAATGATGTTTTAGTAAAAAATTATCTTAAAAATAATCCCCTTGAAATTTTTTTATGAAATATGTACATGGATAATAAATATTTCATTGTAGATACTTATGTAATAACATCCTCGGATAATAAAGAGATTGTGCAATTAACCATTACCTTGCACTTTCCATTAGTTGAGGGTATGTTTAACATCCTGTATAATGACCATAGTATGTTATTAAATTATAAAAAATCCATATTCATATTTATTAAATCATACATAGTTCATTTATGACTTTATACAACCCATTTAATAATTATTTCCATGTTAAATTATCATTTCGGGTAATAATCTCATTATTTGTCGTGCGTGTTTTAACTTGTTATTCTTGATCTAATCATTTAGATCATGATTTACATACATAAAGAATATAAAACATGGTTTATATATCATATTTATTTAGAATATAAATATGTATAATAGATATATATATAAAATGGATAACATTGTTTATGGATAAAGTAGGTCGTACGTACTCATATACACTGTTTCCGTTTTCATATCGTATTGAATGGAAGTAAGTGAATAAAATATATGTATGTACATACACACACACACACATATATATATATATATTAAGTAAAATTATTATTTAATATATTACATACTTATTAATAATATATATTTTTATTATCATCATTGAATGGTGAATGTGGAAATGAATCTCATCACGTCGTGGAGACGGTAATCCGTACGTATGCACGAGCAACAATATCATTATATTAATTATGAAATCATATGTAATTGGATATTATATCATATATACATAATAATTAACATGTTATATTTATTATTTACATCAGTTATACTCATTATTATACCCATCCAAAGAATGAAGTGTTTGAATAACCAACTACACCGCGATATGGAGACGGTAAGTCGTACTTATGCATGTATGGTAACTTTGTCAATTATAGGATGGGTAGAATAATGAATATGGTTGTACCATATTTATAATAACATAAAAATATGTAGTAGGTACTATAGTTATTATTTTGGTATGGAAACAACAAATAAATAGGAAGTGGAAGAATAAAAGAAGTTGAAATAGGGTGGTGAAATTATTACCTCTTCTTTGGGTGTTTCCTATTGAGTTGATCAAAATAGATCCATAGGTTGGATTTATGATTAAAATAATGACTCAAAGATGATTTTAGGGAACTTAGTAGGATATTTTGGAAGGGTTTTTCTGATCCAAATGGATTTGTGGGTGTGGTTTTGAGAGGAGGGGAAGTACACTTTTATAAGAGAGGTGAGGGTCATTTTAGGAAATGGTTGAAATATTATTTTATAATAAAATAATTTTTAGTTCATAATGGCTAAAAAATGATTTATTTCTATGATAAGGCGGGTATTGGTCAAAAACAACTCATCCAATAGGTTTTAGATAGGTTTATGTCACTATATTGACCTTATCTTTTAGATTTAACTCTTAGTTAAATAGTTTAACTTTTACCGTGTCTTCTTGTATTCTTACACTATATGGTTAATAAATGTACTCTACACTTACAGGAGAAAATCAACTGTTTTATTAATGACATAGATAGTATTATATATTCTCTTTGTATGAACTCTAAATTTTTAGAAATATTATATAATTTAGTAATATAATATTTGTTTTAAAAACACATTATTGTCAATTGTGACACTATTTTGTATTTGGTTTTTGTGAAAGTAATCACGACTTGATAACTTTGAAAAAATACATTGAATAAATCCTAAAATGTCATATTCACCTTATAAAATTCTTTTATGTTAAAAAAACTTCGAAATCATATTTATTTTAATATTTATAATACAATTTATTTGATTCTTTCATTAATAAGGTAATTACTACATCATCATTGTGTGATAAATAAATTTAATTGTTTAATGTATAGAAATTATAAATAAAATACAATGATTTTGGAAATAATTTTATCTTTCTAATGATTATTTGTAACCAAATTTATCTTATGCATAACCCTATACTAAAAATGGCTTAATTATTAAACTTCAAAATTAACACTTTTAACTCTTCTTTAAATAAAATAATAATAAATGTCCTAATCTAGTCCATGTGGACCAAAGAGGATTATATTTTATTCATAAGGTTGTTTTCAGTAGAATTTTACTTATCTAGTAGAATTAATACTTGTGTTAGTGTAATTATAATATCATTTTTACCCTTAATTTCCATATTTACTTTTAATTGTGGTAAATAAAAGTCAAAAGTTACTATTTACCAAATAAATAATTTCATCTTTTTGAACCACATATTACTTACTGATTTCAACCATGTCTCTTAGATTTTTGAAATTCTACTCAGAGATGTGGTAAAATTATGTTTTACGCAAATTGGCAAATGCTCCTAGAAGGTGGGTAAAAGACGGTAAAAAGTTAAATAAAACTTTATACATATAATTTTATTATAAAATAACTCCAATGAATTACATTGAACATATATAGGTACTATATATCTATTTTTACTTAAAACAAATTTAAATAAAATAAATAATTGTTTAAATAAAAAGACGGTTTTAAACAATAACACATTGTTTTTCACTATTCATCAGAAATTTGATGTTTTTAGAAGAATACCAAAAATTCCCCTTAAGCTAATTTTGATTTTCCGAATTCAAAAATGAATTATATTTTACAAAATTCAAAACATAGAAGTGGAATTAATTAATTTAAAATTAATTCATGTAGTTAAAACCAAAAAAGGGTTTTTTTTAATTGTAAAAACTATCAAAAGATTAACATGTGTTTTTGTCAAATTTAGATGTGAAATTACTTATAATGACATAAATTATATTAAATTATAAAAATATAATATAATTATACTTCCAAAACATTCGAATTCATAAATTATCACTACAAATTATTTCAATTAAAAAAGTTGTTTTCAATTAAAATTTAGTATTTTTCATTATTCATCAAAATATTAATGTTATTAGAAAAGTACAAAAAAATATCCAAATGAAATTTTTATGTACCATATCTATATAAGAATTTAATTTCACTGAATTGAATATATAAAAATTTAAAATATTGGTTTTAAAAGGGTTTTCCATTAAAATGTGGTAAATTTTAATTTTTTGAAAAATACATCTTTTATCTAAAAAAATGAATTTGTTCTCATATTATGTATATGTAACACATAATATGGGTGTTAAAATTATATAGAGTTTATAAGATTAAAAATTAAATTAATACGATTCAAAACTTCTTTTTGAACAGCTAGTTTGGTAAGTTTTGGTGCGCTCGAACTCAGTGTTGCATGTAGCGCAAGTTATTGAATTACATAAATGAGATTACGTAATATGAAATCATGGGGTGTTACAGAGAAGATATATGGTCCAGAATCATTATAGGAAAAAATAATTTGGTAGTGTATTTATAGTACATGATCCATACCAATATATTTATACTAGTGGAATATATCATAACATTAGAGGAATTAGAATTTGTCAATTTTTATTGTTGTTTTTAGTAGAATATGTTATATCATTTTTACATAGTTCAATAAAGAAATTATATAGTGGATAAATTATTTTATAAAAGTTATATGGAAATGAAATTATGATAATGATTAAAATTTTTGGATTATATGATACAAGAGAGTATACTTCCATTCTGATGGAAAATTTTCTTAAAAAATAAAGGAATCAAACATGAAGTCTCTTCATTTAGGAAACCATAAGAAAAGTTTCATGGAAAGAATAAACTAAATGGTGAATAAAATTGAAAAAACTCCACTCATAGAGAGTTGAATTTGGTAGCACTATTAGACAAAATTTGTGTAGGTTGTTGTGTAAACAAAAAACCATTCATTACTAAGTCCCAATGAGGATAAGACAATAAATTAAATTTGGAATGGAAGGAATATAATGTTAAATAAATTTATAGTGATTGGTAATTAATGATATATATAGATAAAAAATAATTAATTTAATGAGTATAAAGATATCTATGATAAAGGAATATTCCTCAGATACACAATAAATAATAAATCATTAATTTTATTAATTAATAATTTAAAAAATACTATGTAAATAAATTATGTTAATGTTTTTTAATGGAAATATAAAATAAAATTTGGAAATCGAGGCTTGGGTTAAATTTATGATGAAGAATATGAGGTAAAAAAAATTTGAAGTTTATATAAATTTTCACATGATGACAATCATAAATAATATATAGAGGAAAACGTTTTTTTTAATAAGAGGTTATTAAATATATTCCTAAACAAACTCAATGAATGTAGTCAAGGGGATTTATTTAAGGGAAGTTATACATTATAGTAATGAATTTCTCTCTCGATCTATTATTTTATTCACTATGAATTTCTATGGTATATACAAAGTTATTAAAGAGTAGTTATTTTACATTTTTTATTTACACGAGTTTATATGCCTTTAATTTAAATAGATATATGTTTTATTTATAAGATACAAAAAGAATGTGAGTTTTCAAACCCGGGATGTTTTTCATGGATTCTGTTGGAATATTGGGATTATGTTGGAAATATAATATCATGTTTGTCATCAAGAATGGTTGGTAATTAGTATTTGTTTATTTTATTTTTTATATAAATCATGGAGATACATTGTTATTCCAAAATATTATTTTAAGATAATTTAATGATGTTTGATCAGACTGCACCATAGAGTGGATTTCTATGTCATGGTGATGTTTAATATGATATATTCATCATGGTTATGAGAATTTTGGTTAGTGTGGACAAAAGTGTAAATAATAGTAAAAAATATTTTGGATTTATATATCCTAATTAAACACACTCTAATGAAGGAAAACATGTTGTAGTAATTTTTAGTGGAGGAGTATTTTCATGTTCTTGAAGATTGGACCCAAAATGAATGGTGTATTATGGGTTATGCCAGGGAATATGTCATTTTTTTGTAAAAATATAAATTTATTACATAGGGATTATAGAAATATGAACTGAGGAGGTTATGGAGGAATTAAAATATTAATAACTAAAATGGTACCCAATAGTGATCTATGACATTGTGAGGGCCATTTTATATACAAGGTTTTAATGGAATAAACTGGAAAAGGGTAACATATTTCAAAACTGCCAATGAAGAAAAACCTTTCCCAATTGTGGGGCTATGTTGTGGCCATAATATAATTATTTCATGAAACTTTATGTTATTATATAGTTTTAAATTCAAAATTATTATATTTATCATGATATAGCATCATGGATGTCGTGGAATTTGAAGGTTGAGTTTTGTTGTAGATATCATCATGTGGTACGAAACATCTTCTATGAATTGGGGGATCAATTTATAGAGAAACACCGGTTTAATAATAATTTGGATAATGTTCCTTAAAGATATTTAACAATGACGTTAATTTTTTCAAAATAAATATATTATAAGGACCAATAACATTCTAAATTATAGCATTCTAATATGGATGGATCTGAATGTTTAAATGAGATATTTTCTAATAAAGAAACATAATTTTTTAATGGGGATAAAACTTCTACATCTGGATTTCTAAAGAAGAAGAAATTATAATTGGAGTAGAAAATTGAATATTTGGATTTTAAATGAATATTAGGACATAATGATAACACCATGATTGATTTGATATTGTTAGACGTTAGTGGATATTCCTGTTAGAAACATAATTTTATTTGTATTTTATTTTAATTATTTCTTTACTAAATGTGTAGATTATGAGAAATATGGATATAACCTTTGATTGATAATGTGTCATTGTATAATATTGTATTAAAATATAGGGTGATGTAATATCATTGGAACATTAACAAATTACTAAAGTATACTACTTGGAGTACCCCATAGTGGTGAGCCATAGTAATTTATCTATGTTGTGGTTTCTATAATTCTTACTTGGATGCATTGGATGTGTATTTGATTATTACATCTCTTTATTGTTACTTCTAAAGTGAAAAAAATATCCAATTTTAGTTTCAAATAATTTTATACCCTAATTTATCCCCACTTAGGGTATGTTTAGGATATGTTTATTGTCATAATTTCTCCTTTATACTCAGTGTCCAATGTTGAAACTTATGTATATATTCCAAGATCCACTTCTAAAATCAGGTCCCTAAACTATTTGATATTCTAAAACACAAGTGAAAACATGCCCCATCTTCTCAAGACTGGGAGTCAATAATGTATAATTATGGTAGACTTCCAATAGCTCATCATGATCCAGTAATCCTTGACATTATACACTCATTAATATCTTTTTAATTAATAGATTTATACTCCTATATTGAAACATCAACCATCTTCAAATTAAAAGGTGTAGCCTCTATTGATTCATTTTACCAATAATTATTAGTAGAAGAGTGTAAATGATACTTATAGTGATGATATAAATACATCCTCAATTCATACACAATATGTTTCTTGAAATGATACTCACCATATATATCAATAAAACTAAAATCAATAATAGTCATTATAGAGATGACATCTAGATGTATCTATGTATAAATAATACGTGATGATGATTTTATAAAAATATTGTAATAAAAAATTGACCATTAAAATTAAAAACAAACATAATAATTGAATTAATTAATAAAAGGAAGAGGGAGACCCAAAAATTACCCCCACATTGCTAATGATGGAAGATCGTTGAAGGAATAGAAACTTCATAACCACTTATATAGGGAATAAATGGTATGAATCATAAAATCATGAATTCCTTGACCTCAACTTATTGAGATCATCGAATCATTTTAAAGTGAGAATAATGAGATAAAAACAAGAATCCATATTAAAATTTGATTCTTCAAACCCAAAATACAATCAATGTAATTGATGAAATCAGGAACCAAATGTCTTTGGTGGCTAAATCAGGTAACCAACTAGTAATCATTAATTTTAAATGCCTCTAAAAATTTATTACTATATATATCAAGGACTTGTTTCTCATTAGGAATCAATGGTACCTTAAAAATCACATGAATACCTATGATCTATGAGGGATTTTTAATGTATATCAATGGTATAGGAACCTTAGGAGTGGGAAAGGTAAGAGGAATTAAGGGTTACACCTTCCCCTGTTACTGAGGGAAAGGTTACCACTGCAACCTTCATTAATCAGGGAATCCATAAGGATAGTAAGTCCAAGAAAAATATTATATAATTATTATAAGTAAGAGATGAAATTTATTAGAAAATAAAATGTACTTACAATATGACTAATAAACTAAGGATCATAGAATTAATGAGTCCTTATATACATCGACATTCAATTATTGTGAACACCCTTCCAAAAAGATAAGTTGATGAAGAATTATATACATGTATTTAAACAATGCAAAAAAAAATATAATGACTAATAGATATAAATTTTATTTTAAATATATTACATGATGAAATGGTAGTTTTGATCCATGGAACTCACAAAAAATAACAATCACAATTACCCTAGGACAAAAGTTTTCTAATGAAATATAACTTTTTAATCCTTATGCTCTACCCATACATTAAATTAATCCCATTAAAAAATATGATTTATAAACACCTATACCTCAAATCCTTGATGTTGAGATTCCTCATTTGCAAAAAAAAAATTGGAGTGCACCATCAGTTGGTAGGGATAAAATACACAACTAATGTCTTTCATGTTTTTAATTCATAGTTCTAATATCCACCATCATCCTCAACATGTATCATGATCTATAAGAAACATATCTATATATATTCCTTCATTGTAAATCTACTACTATGTTACATTTCTAAGGAGTAAAAGAGTTTTAAAATTCATAATACTATTAGACCTCCACCCTGATGTATTGTAAAAAAATTATACCCCTCAGAGAGAGGATATATAATAAGATCATGTGATTTTTAATGAACACAACATGATATCTAATGATTTAATTCATCCATAACATAAATGAATACATTATAACCACAGTTGTAATATCTCAAGGGGAAAAATTATATTCTTGAATTAATAAATTATTAGACCCATAAAAGATAATTTATCATTTTTATATCAAAATAAAACCCATGATAATATATGAAGTATTATATTAGACCAAAAATAGGATTCCATCCTCAAGAAAAATAATAATATGAGAATTGATCGAATTTTACATGAGATGATTTAATTTTTTTTGATATTGGTTAATCCTTCTAAAATAAATATAATTCTCAGTCATGGAGGGTAATTGTTTTGTGATCTAAGAAAAATCAAATAGGTACCTCTAATGATAACATACTAAACTAGGAATACAGTTCAAATTTATGATGTTATTCTATAATTACTATGAAAAAATTACCTTAATACTTAAAGGGTAGATGGTTATGGCCAATTGAAACAAAACCAATCCAATGAAATGTATCCAACACATCGAAAACATTGACATATATATCTTATAATACAATTGATATCATTGAATAATTGTAATGTTTTCCTAAAATACTAAATATGCCTCCTTTATCCACAAATATGCTAACATAGAAACATTAAACACCATATTAAACCCATCAAAAAAATCCATGAAACACTTTATTCATCTACATAATAATGAAATTCAGCTCAATAAGGACATTTTATAGAATAAGTAACAATTTGGAAATTCCTATAGTGATATTTGAAAGTGCTTATTTGGAATATCAACATCCTACAGCCCCATTCGTTGATACATTAATCGTAAATCAATCTTTTATAACCAGAATGATCCATTTAACTAATAAATCAAGTTTTCAATACTTGAGAGTGGGTTATGATTATTTTCAATTACAAAATTAAATAATTAGTACTCTATTAAAAGCATGAATCCCCCATCCTCTATCTTTATAAATAACACCACAGCTCAATTTGGGGACACTCTATGTCAAATTGATCCTTTATATAAGAAATAATCAATCTACACATATAGTACCCATATTGTAGATGGATTTATCTTATAATAAGATATAGAATTAAGAGAAAATATATACTTAATTATTTTTTGAGATTATCCATAAATTATTTATTTTAATAATCAAAAATCATTTTTTACATTTTTCTAATTATTTTCTTACTTTATGGAAGATATATATTATTTTGGGAAATTTGGAAAATCTTCCGAAGTATTGAATCGACTATAAATCCAATGAATCTAGAATATCAGTCATGATTCTATATAATATTAATTTCCAAATGTATTGAATCGACCATATAAAGTGTCCATGGACAATATGACGAAATATAGAAAAGCTATATTTGTCTAATTACTATTCCAACTACATAAAAAAATTATTGACTTCATGTATATCAGATCCAAGATGATTAAAATATCATAATTGACCCATTAGAAAATATTCTATATATAGAAAATATTCCTGGTATCAGGATATTCAAAATGTATTTGATTGAACACATGACTTGTTTGATCAACCTATAGATTACATGCCTAGTGAATTGAATATGGATATATTCTGGATGAGTTTTTTATTGACCAACTGAACCTCCATGAGAATACACAGAAATGTTGAAGTTACCTCAATGTTTTTTCATCAATCAAAAATCATGACATGTATTGGAGTGACCATATAATGAATTCATGTGATCATGTGATGTTTTGGGAGTTTTTACCAACTATTGAAGAAACTGTGAGGCACCCAGAAACCACATGTTGAGTTGAGGTGATCATGTGGAAAATTATTTATGCGGAAAAGTGTTGAATGAAACATATGGACATCAAGAGTGTAATAGAATTTTCCATCTTATTAGATCGATCGTACTATCAAGAAACTGATAATATGGATTTCAAGGAATTATATCATGTTTTTTACTGATTCTTGATGTTACTATGGGTAAGATAATGTGTCACACATAAAGGGAATATGTCTAATAGTTGGTAATATATATAAATATAATATTTCCCATCCATTTTTAATTCATAAATAAATGTAAATCTACATGAATTTAATATAAATAGACTTCATGATGAGTATCATGGTTTCTTATGATGTTTTCTCAATGGATATTTTCAGAGAATATTTTCTATTTAAAAGATGACTATAGTTAGAGGAGAAGATATGTGCATAGAATCAAGAAAAATAGAACTTTTAAAAAATAATAATAAACTCACATAATTATATTTTATTACTATACCAAAATATATAAATTGAGAAAAAAGAGAAAGATATTTAGAATAAAATAAATCTAATTATCTTATCTACCAAATAATTTATTCTTATCTTTCCCCATATCTTTGTTTTATTACTTTTGAGTTTTTCATCTGTAATAGAATAATTTGTTTTCACCAACTCCTATGTTTTATAACATAGTTCTCATATACTATCCCCTTTTTATTCTTCTTAATAATACACCCATGAATATTTTTATAAGAGGTTGTGTGTTTCCTGTATAACCCTTTATTCTATTATTTATAAATTTTGATCCTTGTAGTGAATCAATTTCTTTATTATTATACATTCTTAAAAGTAAATGACTAATAATTGGAGAGGATTATGTCTCGACTTGAGAATAAAAATATTTTTTTAACACTACTATATATTTCAACGATTTTCCACCCATATTTTTAAAAACTAATTTAAAAATATATTTTACAAAACTACCCATTTAGAGTTATCTAAAAAAGTGATATTTTTACTATTAAATGTTATTAAATTAATCTCAACTAAATCATATAGTCAAAAAATTATTCTATCATTGTTTTTATTTGAATGTTTAGGGGTTAATTAAAATAATTAAATTAGATATTCTTTTAGTATTAACTAACATGGTCTTATTTTAAACAAGGGGATTGTATTTTTAATTATTTTTAAACATAAAGTTATTTGGAATCAAAATTATCCCTTTTTTGGAATTTTTGTTCAATATAACATTTTGAATGATAAGATTCAATTTTACATCTCATTTAATACTTTTAACTTTAATAATGTTTATAACAATATTTTTTTCCTCTTCATCCTTAAAATTTTAATTATAGATGCTATTTTTGAAGGTTATTATACCAAAAAAATCATAAATTAATGAAAACAATTATGGTATGTATAAAATGAAAATGAAAATTATTTTTTTGATTATAGGTTTTGATATTTATTGATATATTGAAGGTTAACATAAAATACCTAAAACTGCTTGAAAATAATGTGATGGTCGTACTAATGTTTCCTATGGTTATAATATCAGGGAAATGAGTCCTTTTTTTAAATAATATTAATAGAAGTATTTAATAGGATATATTTATGGGAAAATAGTTAATATATTTTGATACCATTTTCATATCTCATTATAGAACTTCTAATGTGAAGAAAATGGGATTAAATATTTATATTATGATTTCTGATACATCTAAAATGATTCCTCGTGAATATATGTATGAAGTGTATGTTAGGATAAATGAGATCATAAATATAATGACTACACCTATATAAAAGAATACTAAAAGAAGTCAAGTGTTGAGGATTTTGAGATGTCTACCAATTCACAAGTGAGAATCATTATTTTCTATTTGAGAATCTTGTGAAATAAAAATTATACATCTATAGGATCTAATTTTATAGTTGAGGATGTGTGAAGAAGATATTAAATTTAACAATGATGAGAATGAATTGAAAATGAAAGTTATTGACTGTAAGGAATCATAGTCAAACGATGATGAATTTTTTAAATTTGTTAGTTTAAGTAGAAGTGAAGATGATGATGAATGTGATGAGGAAATGTATCATTTATCTATAAGGCTTAAGAACCCTTGTAAAAAGAAGATATTATTTTTTATGTCAAATTACATAAGAAAATATGAAAGCTGAGAAAATGAGAAAAAATATTTTGAGAAAGATGATTTCTCAAAATTGAGTAAATGTAAAGAATGATAAGGAAAATTACATATAAAATAAATATGATAGAATATAAAAAATAATAAAAGATATTTGGATAATGAGAAAAGATCAAATAAGGAGACTAAGGCCACATAGAGTGAATCTATTTATATATATATATATATATTCAATTAGATTCAAACTAAAAAAACAAATGAAAATCTATGCTTTATGGATACTTCTTCATAGATACTCTTTGCCTCTTTTTCACATATAGATAATGATTTTGAAATGTCAAATGAATTATAATAATATTAATGTTCTATTTTAGAAGACACTATTAATTAGTTAAAAGATAAACAAAAAATTTTGAAAATGGACACTAATTTATGTACTATAGTTAAATCTGATCTTATTATAAAAATGAAAAATAATTTTAACTTGTAAAAGGAAAATACTGATTTTAAATTGGTTAATGACAAAATTCTAAATTATTTAGAAATTTTTTTTTAGAAGAATTTTTTTTAATATCATACTAGTGACCATGTTAATCACAATTCCAAATCTGTAATATTTTATAGATTTATAATGAAAGGGAATTTGAATAGAAATTATTTTATTCGTAGTTCCAAAAAAGAGATTACTTTTTTGGAAAACTAATTTTTAAAATAATTAAAAAATGGAGTAAAAAAAATTTCCTTATAAATTTGTGTTTTCTATTATATGTAAACATCTAAAAATATATAGATTCCAGAATCCTTTAATGTTAAACATTCTGGACCCATACATATATGGGTACCAATGTCAATTTGTATATAATTTATTATCGAAAAATTATTAAAAATATATAGTAGAAAATAATGGTATCTAGATAGTGGATGTTCCCTACATATGATTGAAGACTATTGAAGCATATAGAATATTATAAAAGTGGATGATGGTCTTCTCACATTCAGTGATAATGAAAAATATAATATTATGGACTTAGAAAAATTGGTAACATTAAATGTATCCTAATTTATAATGTTTTATTTATTGATGGATTACAATATAACCTCCTTTGTATTTATCAGTTATGTGATGATGGTTTTAATGTTAAATTTTGAAAAAAAATTAGATGATTTCTGATTCCATGAATTCTATTATATGTATTCAATTAAGAAATGATAATGATTTTTTGGATAATTTAGATTCCTTATTTCCTCAGAATGATTCTTATTTAATTTCATTTCATGTAGAATATTAGTTGTGGAATATGATACTAGGAAAATAAATTATATACACCCTTAAAAATATAAAAATAAATGTTTAGACAATGATCTTCCTAAGATCTAATTCATCCAATACAAAGTTTGAAATCTCTATCAAAAAGTAATGTAACACATAATTTCATTCAAACTAGAAATTGGTGTCCACCACTCATCCACTATAATTATCACATATGAACAATTTTAGACCATCTAGAGTTACTAGTTTTGAAATAAAACTCTATTATTATGTTATTTTTGTTGATTATTCAACATATAAATAGGTATTTTTTCATACACATAAAATTTATTTTTCTTCCTATATTTTTAAAATATGCAAAGTTAGTAGAAAAACATAGTGTACTCACCATAAAAACCTTGAGAATTGATCATATATGAGATATTGATAATTAAGAATTTGAATCTTTCTTCTCACACCATGGAATACAAACAATTAATTTATGCCTCTGAAAAATAGAAAAAATGGGGTTGTTGAAATTAGAGAAAAGACTCGTCAGAATGTTTCATGTACTATACTCGGTGAATATATCAACCATGTATATTTTTGAGTTAACAATATTAATGTTTTTTGTAATATAATTAATAGATTTCTTATTATACCTATCTTAAATAATATTCTACATGAACTAGTCAATGGTACAAAACCAAAAGTAAATTAATTTAGTGTTTTTTGCATGAAAAGTCTACAATCAAAATAAAATGGAAAATTTGGATACATGTTCTCCAAAAAGATATGATGGAATTTTTCATCGATATTCAGTTAATAGTAAATAATATAATGTATTAAATAATAAATATAATGTTGTGGAAGACTATTTTCCATTCACTTTTTATGAGATATATCCACATGAACTAATATAATATATAGAAAACATTGAGGATGATATTTTAAATATTAATATCAATAATACCTCTAAAGCCTCATATCATTCTATTGATTTATCTGATAAACCTCATATAGAAGATCGTTAAATTTAATATGAACTAGAATAATAATTATATGAACGAAGTTTCTCAATCCCTATAGCCATAAAAATCATCACAAATCATCCCCTTGATGTTTATGTATGTAACCTAGATGATGTTACTCAAACTGAAGACTTGCTAAAAACCCAGGCAGAACATAAATACATTGAATTATATTTGTAATGTAAGAATTTCAATGAAGCAATCAATGGTGAACATTGGGAAATGGATATATAAGAAGAATTGAATCAATATGAAATAAATAGTGTCTAGAAATTTGTAATTAGACATAAATATTACCTCTCTATTGGTACCAGGTTGGCATATAGAAATATTATTGATGAATCTAGACTAATAATTAAAAAAAAATCTATATTGGTAGTATAATCTTAAAGTCAATACAATGAGGTTGATAATGAAGAAATCCTTGTACCTATTGCTAGACATGAATCCATCAACAAAATGCATGATTATGTAGAAAATATTATTATAAAATTATTTTAAATGGATTTCAGGATTTATTTTAAAAATTATTGTATTATTGAAAATTTTTTCATTAAATAGGCTATGTATTTTCAAACCCTCATGTTCAAAATATAGTTTTTAAAATATCTAAAGATTTTAATGGTTTAAAATAATCTCTGAGTCCTTTGTATTATAATCTCGTAATAGCTCTTATTTCAAATGTTTTTATAAAAATTGTTTTTGATCCAAAATTATTTATAAAAATAATTTCATAGGATGTTTTAGTAGTTAAAATATATTTATTTGATACTATTTTTTGGTCATCAAAACACTCTTTTTGTAAAAATATTTCAAATAAAATTTAAAATTAATTTTGTATTGGTTTCTTAACCTTGGAAAAAAATTGAATTATTTTAAATGAAATACATGAATGATCTTTAAATTTTTTCTTTTCTTTGATTACTGAAAAATTAATTGATACTTCAATGAGTCTCATCTATAAACTGTATCATTATGAAACTGGAAAATAAGTTGATCAAACAACTTCCATTAGTATGATAGGGAGTTTACTTTACATGAACTCTTAAAGATCGGATATTATATTTATTTTATGTATGTGATCTAGTTTTCACCACAATTCCAAAGAATCGGATTTAAGTATAATTAAAATAATTTTCTAATACCTCAAAAAGTATATCTAATTTATTACTATTCGATTCTAAAGGGTATTAATTTTATTTAATAAGTTATTTTGTTGTTTATTTTGGTGCATGAAAATTAGATAGATAATGAACCCCTGGAACATGTCATCTATTTGGGATGTATCAGGAATTGTTGTGGATTGAGAAAAAAATTGAGGGATTATCTACCACTGATGTTGAATATTTAGTTTTAGGCAATTTGTTTCACAAATTTTGAGCATAAAACAGACATTACAAGATGATGGATATAAATTCACACATTTCCATATAAATTGTGATAATACAAAATCTATTAACATATTAAATAATTATTATTTTCACTTTAACAAAAAATTCATTGATATAATTGATCAGTTTGGAGAGATAATTTTCCAAAAGGACATATCACTCTTGAATTAATGATTACAGAACATTAGTTTTCTAGAATATTTACAAAACCTATGAATTATGAGAGATTATGTTATAAGAGAAATGTGTTAGGAATGACTAAATAAGTTTATTTTATTTTTTTTGTATCATTTTTAAATGATATGTTTTTTAATATTACTCTTATGTTTTTTATTTAATTATAACATATACAATTTTAAGAATTTTATTTTTATATTATCACATGTTACTATAAAAAATTTTGATAAATGATATTAATATTCCAAATTAGAATCTGAATCGCAACATTTCTTTTCAAACTAAATCAAAACACATTCCTTGACCCTTTCTTACCAAATCCCTATCCTTACTAACATTAGATCTCAATTATAAATAGTTAAGTTTAAGATATCATTAGAATAAGACATTCCTAGATATTATAACCCATTCATGATATCAAAGTAGGTCTATAGTGGATCATGAAATCTATCAAATGATATATTTTATAGCATGAAGTGTCTCCTAGGAAATAATTCAATTCTGAATGGCTTAGGATGATCCATTATATGATTTTTAGAGAAATACTTCATCAAGGATATACTAAGTGTGATTATTGATGAAAATTATCATTTTTATCCTCTCCTAGGGAAGGATACCAATGTCAATATGGTTTTTTATGATAGTTATAATAATAATTTCATATAACAATTTTCTATGGTCAAGAAAGTGATATTTATTCAACCTAATGGGTATAGAACTTTAGAGTACTACACAAAGGTGTTTTATAAGACTATAAAATATCATATCATATAATCCAACCACATTTCAAGTTTGAAAATAATCTAGAATAGTTTTCCAGTGGAATAACTCATTAATGAACTAGTGTTATTGAGTTTACTGGTGAGTGTTGGTTGTTTTAAATTTTGATTCTGCATAATATCTACCCTTGAAAGGGATATTTTTTCTCCATTAGACACCAAGGATTCCTCATCATGGAACTAATGGTTCATGGAATTCAAATCAATCTACCTTGATTTTTTATAAGGTATATAAATGATCTTATAAAAATATCATCAAGGTTTAATTCATTTCCATAAACAATGTTCAATTTTAATCTTCTTATATTTAAAAATATGTTTCCAAGGGAATTTAATAATTCAACATATTTTAGTGGTGTCTTACTTAATAAAACCACATGAAAAAGGATGAAAATTAGTAGGGACCCATGGATGAAAATTTGGGTATCTAATGAATATATGATGTATGAGAAGTTCAATCCAATAAAAAACCTTCATAGACCCAGATATACCATTGATCCATGCTTTGATCATTAATATACAGTCAAGGAAATTTATTCCTCTTGTGATGATGGTTCTTAAGCTGTGGTGCATATAGTTGAAGAATATGTGATGATTATGAAGAGAGTTAGGGTGGCTCTCCAGATCATGAAGTTGTAACGGATTCTGAGGGCCCTATTGAGGATTAACCATTAAATGAAAGAGTAACTCCTAATTGGTAGAAAAATCTAGGATCATTTCATTTTCAACCCATTATTGTTTATTCTTATATTAACATAGAAGATAATCAAACTACAAAGATTCCTATAATGATTGATAAAGGAGGATCCCATATAATTGATTCCACACCAACAAGGTAAGATTATTCACCACATAAACCACAATTTTATTTGGATTAATCATTTATTATTTTTTGTGGTGAAAAGAATATAGATGATGTTGACCATGATAGGAATCCTCATATCCTAGATGATCCTTCTTGTTCTATAATTTCTAGAGATTTTATATCTTTCTTCAAATACATTCTTCGCCAATTAAATATGAAAAAGTTAGTTTTTATCCCACTTAAAATATCCTATAATTTTTTCCACTTCTCCTTAACCTATGCCTATCTCAAAAAATAGTTCTCAATGTGATACTATTTATGAATCATCTCCAATTTCTATGGTGGTGGTTATGAAGTAATTTCAATTTTATATCCCTGATGTTGAATTACCCCTAGGTTTATTTTCAGATAATGAATGATCTATAAAAACAACTTCATAATATGGGTTTGGTGACTATAGTTCTATCTCGTCTTCTTTGGGTTTTCATGCTCTACAATATTCAATTACACAACAAAAATATACTACGACAATTGTTATGTCTTCAATGATCATGTCTACTGACATCATTCATCTTATGAATGATCTTTGGGAAGTAATAAATGATGTATTTATAAGTATTAACTTTTACCTTGAGTATGAAAGGATAAATGATATTTGGCATACCATTGAAAGTGTAGTAAATCATATTCATCCATATGTGTTACTAATGTTTAATCAAATGGCTCCTGAGATTGGTAGTTTTCAAACATAGATGGACGAAATCAGTGTTTATATCAGATTTATTCAGGGTAATCTATTATATATGCTAGTAACTATGGATATAAGATATGATTCAATTATAACATTTCCTTCTTAAACATAAACATCTAAACCTCAATTTATTTTTCAATATTAGGATATTAACTAAAGGGTTGTATATGAAGAAGTAGAAATTATGCATGACAATGTAAATTCTATATTAAATAAATTTAAATAGACATAGTTTCACTTAGATAGAAACTCATTGATATTATTAAAGAAAAATATGTCAAGTTTTCTAAAGACAAGGTTGTAATCAAGGGATCCATCAAGTATTATCTTATCATGATTTATAATATGTATGATTTGAAAATATGGTTTCAATCCACTATAACTGACGTTAAGAAGCTTCATTTCATAGATTATTCAAAATGGAATGCTGAGAAATTGTTGATTAGGAACCTATTTTGGACCATTTGTTATCCGAGAAAGATGAAATATTATAGGTTATTGATAATGGGTTTATAGTTTTAACAGATATTACCAGATTTCTTGAGGTACAAATGTATGTTTCAAATTTTCTACTACTAGAACCTTCATATATATATATATATGTAACTATCATCGCTTTTCTTCCTTTTTAAGCTACAATAGTAGTGCATACTAAAGTTCCTACGTATATTTTATCACCATTAATAGATTTATTGTCTACATCAACCTATGTTCCTATTTCTTATACTCATATTAGTACACCTCCAAAAACACCCTTTATTCTCAACCTTCCAGGGACCCTTGGATATATTATGCCTATTGTTGAATTTCTTATGATTCCAGGAGTGTCTTATACATATCACTCTATAGATCATCCCCATATTGTTAGAAAAATAGAATTTCTAATTGATACATCAACACTTTGAGACTCAGATTTAGATTCGTATTAGGAATTCCAATAAGGATTTTTACTAAACTCTCATGAAATATCAAATTAACCATTTTGATTCATCCTGTTGTACTTATAGTTAATGCAATGTATCTTCTTTTTTTTACTTTCTCTATTTTTCTGTATTATTTTTTATATTCGAAAAATATATAGTAAAGTATGTCCTTTTTCTATGAATTTTTGAAAAAGGGGGTGTAATGTGTGTTTTGATTTTAGAAAATATATCATGTTAACAAATTTATACTTTTTAAATACCATGGTCTTATGATTATTGTATTGTCTGTGTTGATTAATTGAAAGATATTTTATCATCAAAATGGATAATATTACTAGCTTTTTCAAAAAATTTCTTATGATAATAATCATGAATCATGTTTAAATTTCACCAATCATTTCACTATTGTAGAGAATTTATAAATTAATATGAGAAATTTATAATATTTTAAGAATTCAATAATTGATTGTAATGCCAAGGAAGAAAAACTATTGATTATGAGTCTATAAAATGAAAATTTTAAAAAGTGATTAACTACTGGTATGAAGAGTTTATTGATAGTGTATTAAACATAAGATGTTCTGTCTAAAAACAATACCCAATCTTCTCCACCTAATATTCACCTTTTTTTGAATTTTTATTAATAAATAAATCGATCAACAATTTTAACATATTTTTACTTAAGTTTTTATATTTTTTATCATGTTTTGAAAACTACACATTTATAGTTAGTTTTTAAAAATATTATTTCTACTATTTAATAAAATAATATTAGTTTCAAAATATTTGGATATATAAAAGATGATTCTAACTATGTTTATATAGAAATTTTTTAGAGGTTAGTTAAAATCATTAAAAAACATATACTGAATGCATTAATTAATTGGTTTGTATTTTAAACTGGGGGATTTAATTTTAGAATTCCATTAAAAATGTGTTTACTTAGAAAATCAATTCAACCCCCATTTTCTTGAGTTGCCTTCTCCGACCAATATATTCCAAACACAATATTGGGTTTAGTGTGTTGTGTCACAATATCTAATGTAATAAAATCTATGAACTCCACTACATCTCGTAGAAACTGATTTGGAAGAACTTTTGCTTAACCTAAGATCATTCATACCAAGAATGAAATAATTTGATATAAACTTATATAATAAATGTGGTGATATTATATCTAAATAATGTCACACATTCACCTTCCATGTCATAAAAAATTACATGTCTTCAATAACCACTGATAATGGATTGAATTTAATGCAACCAATTAATGCCTATGATTATATTATATATATCTACCAATATGAAAAGAGTTAAAAAACATATTGACACAACCATATCATAATCTTATACCTCTATGATGCCTTGTTTTATCTAGGCTTGGATCTAACTAAATGATATAACACTATTAGTTATGGATGAATATTCACCGTAATATATAATGATCAAACTAAGGATGGTGTAATAATTGAGTGATAATATAATGTGTAAATGAATACATAATCTAAATATAAATATAAATATATGGGTCCTTAAATGATATGTGGCCCTCCAGGTGATGGAAAATCTATAGCTTGCAGCTTTCTATATCCTACACCTCAACCTCATCACTATAGATGATCTTTTCCACATCCTCTATGCTTAGGCTTATATCCTCAAGGTAAATCAATATAACTTGACAGTCATCTAAGTAATTCATCCAAAATTTGATGTTTGAACATCAGATTACCTCTATACTACAAATAAGGCCGAGGTAGAAACTAATGTTGACACTGTTAAGGTCAATTTCACATAATATTGTCAGTGCTATGATGACCACTGAAAAGTATAGGAAATATGTACTAAAAATTCCCTCAACAATTTTAAAATAACACACCATTCTAGGTTTCTTGATGTGAGTCATAAAACATACACTATTTGAGAAATGAGAAATGGATGGCTAAGAGATACTCCACCCAGAAATATACTTTGACAGCCTTGAAAACAGGTTATGAGTTTTTACAGTGACACTCTTCAAGAAGTTATGATAGATTCCATACAAAAGAAAATTCATCCTCGTAAATTTCATATATTTCAATTTATCCATAATGAGTATTATAAAATAAGTCTAAAATTTTAATGGGTTGACTAAATACCGAATCATCCCACTAAAAAAATTATTAAAATTCCACACTCGCTCATAATCATTTAATAGATGGTTATGGGAATAATATAGCAGGTTTATATACCTCATGTTGAATTAATCCAAAAAATATAACCTCTATAAAATTAAAATTATCATTTAAATATGAGTCACGTTTTTCATCAAGGATATAAACAATTCCAAAAAAAACACATGGACATCTCTTAAGTAACCATTAATTCATCATGATACTTGTGATAAAGGATATACCACCACTATGTTTATCCCATTAAAAAAAGACACTAATTAAATATAATTTTCTCTCGATACATGAATCAATTTAAATGAATTCCCAAAATCCTCCTTCCACCAATTTGGATCATGATCAATGAAAACCTTTCAGAACTAAAAATATTCTACAACAGAAACTTCTATAAGATCACCCTCTACAAATTATAGACTCTAGGGTGAAGTCATATACAGTATATTTGAATTCCTACTATGCCTCTCTTATGAGTACTATAAATGTCCTCGTCTAGTAGTTATGTCAATAAATAGAAAACATACTCTTAATCTCAGTATATTAAATTTATTTTAGTACATTTAATTAAATTCATTTTACCTTTCCATGAAATACCATAAATTACAGGTGATAGCATTGATGTTGTTTATAAAAAACCAAATTTTTTACCCTGAAATTAGTTACCTTTTGTTTAATAAGTTTTAGTAACTATCAGGGTCCTTTTTTAGATCATATAAGCCCATATTTTTTCTTATCTTTTATATCCTTCCCATTTCACATGTTATGATTAAATGATAAAATTTCCCTACCAAAACAATTAAATCCTTACATGTTCCTACTCCAGAATAATTCCCAAATAACAAAATATAGCTATAATACCAACCTATAATGATCCAAATATACTAAAAATTCATAATCGAGTTGTAAATCTATGAATGAAATTGGAATCATACCTCTAATTGGCAACAGGTTGGTGACTAGAATTGAGAGTGTGTAAATGTAATCTGAAAGGCATTACAAAATTAAATATAAGGAATGTAATGAAATCAACCATTAAATGAAAAATATAATAGTTATATAAAAAATTTCATAGTTGATGGATTATTTTGGTGAATAGTCTTATCTAATTTTAGAAAAAATTGTAAACCAAAGAATAATTTACTATATGATTAGTCCATTCATTTGTACTAAATGAAAAATATTCTGAATGTGTACCATGTTTTTAATGATCTAGTTGATTGAAACAAGGAAACATGACCTTTATAATGATCATGTAGAAACATCCAACATACTTTATCATCTTAAATTTTCCATGATCTCTCATTGAGTGAGATGGACCCCGTTTTATCCATTTTCATCTGAAACAATTGTACTTATGGTTGAACAGAAATGTGAAGTGATTTAAGATTTAGTCATGGAGTTCTTATGATAGTTATAATTTGTGTAAATTATTTCATGGTATTATCCTCCATTTATAGGCACTGAGGACATACCTTAAGTCATTAAAAATTTTAAAAACATATTGATAATATTGGTTACAATTGCAAATATTTTATAGTATTTGGTAAAAAAATATTGATATATTTTGAAGATTAAATATTTTAAATTATACCATCAACTATATTCTATATAATAATATATTTATAATTAACTAATGAATTATATATTGGGTGTAAGAATCTATAAAATACGGGTGTTATCTCATAACACTTGAATTTACATGCACTAAACCACATTGTTGTGACCCTTACTATATAGTGGTTTATACCTACTAAAACCATTATATCATTTATTACATGACTTCATTTTTTACAATGTAGTAAATATTTCTAATAATATACCAATTTTACTAATAATTCATAGTTTTTGTGTAATTTTAACTTATGTCACATTATATGTAACATCATGGGAATCAATATCCAAAATCTAATTTAAATATCGTAAAAAATGCATCTGAAAAATATTACTTATATTTTCACCATTTTCTGTAACTTATTTAATGAGTATTGATATGAATCAAAAATTTATTTTGGAAAGTATACAAAATGTTTTATTTAGCTTGGGTTTTTTATGAGTTTAATAAACCTCCACAAAAAGATTAAATAATTTAGTAGAAATATTTCAAATTCACCAATAAAACTTATCCATTTATTAAAAAACATGGTTCTCTAATTCCCCTCCCATATCCTAAAAGCCATCCCAAACCTTTAGCCCTCTATACTACTATGTATCCCCCTCACCCCCTTAGCACCCAAATCCCTTATCAGTTCTCTAATTTCTCAGGATCCCCACAAGTCGTTCTTCAGTTTCCCATGATCTCGCTGAGTGTAATCCCCCCCCCCGATCCTAAGACCATATTGGATTTGCGATCACCCATGACCCCCTAGTTCCATCAATACCTCTCTCACCCTCATTGGATCTACAGTTTTCCCTAAACTCCCAAAGCCCGATCCTGAAACCTCGCAACCTACCACCTATTCTTTGGCAATCCATCCTTGCCACCCCCACCTCACCATTTATCCCCCAAATCCCCCATGTTGATTTGATTTTAATCACTTGTAAGCATTAATTTATTCACATTTTATTTTACTATATTATTTCTTTCCCCCCTATCTCAATTTTTTCGTAATCCTATGAACCCAATGAAATTTTTAGGATTGGAATAATTTTTGGTGAAGTTCTAGTGATGTGCCTTTGGTTTTTCTAGGTACATGAGAATGTTTACAATATTTATTGTGGATTATCCTACTTTTATACATCATATATGTCTCAAATAATAATTTTAATCTTCATTTTTCACTTTAAGTTCATGTATTTTATCGTAAAAATCATGTGGTTCTTGATTAATTTTTTATTAGAGGCTTATAATTGACTAAATATACAATGGGAATTAAGCCAGATGCAGTTCTATATCATTATTTTCAGTAATGTTGAATAAAATTTATCTAGTGTTAAGTGTTTTATTTTTTTCATTTGGGATGTTAATATTTGATTTGTATTATTTTTGTACTATTTATAAATAATTCATCATATATGTAGTTAATTTTTATTATATTCTATATAATGGGGGGTCTTCTAGATCACTATTTAATTTCAAAATATATTCGATTTACCCCCATGTATTATGATCACTCGAAATTTATTATCGAATTATTTTTATCCCCTTCTCCAATACAGTTAGATAATAGTTTCTTCAAGACTTAATAAGTCCCTAATCAATAATTTGGATGTTTCTAGAATACATGGTTTTGCATCCGATGTGATCTAAACATCCTTACTTGAGTACTATTCAGGTCACATGGCCCAAGGTGTTAGCAATCCATATATAGTAAGGTCGCTACTAAAGAGTTGTTTTCATATTTGATATATAAACTCACACACTTCTCTTTCATTATAAATTCACTTCGTATTATATATCTTAATATATTAAAATTTTAATTATATAAATTTAATATAAAAGATATCATCTCTTAACAAAATAAATATTAGAATAAATTGTATATATCTATTATATATATCTTCTCATTTAACATTTCCATTTCGGTAATGTTTTACCACCTAAAGGGATTGAAATTATTAATTATTTTTCACTACCATAATTGATTGTTACTTTAGTTTACATACTTAATAACTATGTATTTTCTTATGTTTATCCATTTATAAGTGATATAACTAATTTTCATAGAAAAAATAATCAATACAATATTTTATGAAAACTCTTGTAATTTTTTAATCTATCATTTATTATTTTATTATATTTATAATGAAATGATAATAATTAAATATAAAAATAATCATAAATAGTATAAATAAATATAAAATATTTTTTTCTGTTATTTAAAAAAAAATAACATTATAATATATATGTGGTTGATGTGTATTGAAGCAACCCTAGATATATGGTAAGGGGAATCTCACTCCTTTTCCACTACTTTTTAAATATATATCAATATACTCCACAATATTATTTTATGGGTTGTATTCTTCAATATAGATTATTTTAGTTGATTTTTTTTTATTTTATTATATTTATTCAATTTAAATATTTCATTGTAATTGAATTCTATGTTTTATGGAAACTCCCAATTTTCTGATCAAAATAATATTTTCTATATATCATCTTTTAAAAAAATTAATGTAATTTTTTATCTCTTATATCATATAGTTTTTATGGATTTTTTATTGGAATTCAAATTAAAATATAAATGAATGATTTGGTATGTTTTTCATATACACAATAAAACATGAAGAGGTTGTGTCCTCCATTACCATATTAATTTTATTTGATTTAATTTATATGGAATTCCCTTGTAATGAATGCTTTATATTTCATTGATGATTTTAATGGATTTCTTATCACTTTAGAATCAGTTTACAAGCTTGTTGTATGATATAAAGGATTTAAAAATGGATTTGTTTCATTGGCATATATGTGTCACAAGAATAGATGTTGTAAAAATAGTCAAGTGGCCCTCTCGAAAATGGATTCTAATGGAATATTTAGGTATAATAAACCCATTTTAGTATTTAAATGGTTTAAAATGGTCTAACATCTTGTCATAGTACTATTTCACATGATAAAAGGTTTTTAAAATTTCCGGTTGATTTTGTAATGGTAATTGACTATTTAATGGGGTGCTTGACATATAGTTTTATTTAAAATTTTTTCCTTTTATTTTTTCCCAGGTATTAGAAATTGAAGGTAATTGATATTTATTATTTATTTAAATGGTTTTGTGACCATAAACTTCATGGTTTTTTGAAATGTTTTTCAAAAGTGAATGTAGGGTCTTGGGAAATTTGTTAATGACCCTAGTAGACTTCGTTTAAATAGGGGGCTCAACCCTTTAAAGCTAATTTTATGGAAATAGACAGATTTATAAATTGGATTTCAAGGAATAGTTTGATAAATTATTTCCAAATAACATTTTAAATATAATATTCAAACGTTTTGAAAATGGATTCAATTATGATGCTTCTTTTTAATACTAATTGAAACCTTAAGAAATGTGTTGTTATAAATGTGTGAGATCCTCTTGATCCTCGTGTCATTATAGTATGCCTGAGGAGGCTTGTGATCCAATCAGTTGTGGGGTCTTATTGATACATCTTTGTGTGTTTCTTAATGATTCTATACTTTTAATATTTTATCTATTTTACATAATACTATCAATGATTGACATAATTTTGTTACTTTACCATTTTAGTACTTATATGACTATTATTATAACTACTTAGGGTGTGTTTTTTTACTTCCGTTTATATTTTTTCCAACTTAGTAATACTTATGTGTTTCAATTTTTTAACAAATTATTGGCACATTGTGAAATATATGGATGATAGTTTGATTACATTACAGTGAAACACACCCTTGTATGCTAAGGATTGGGGGGATTTTCATTGAGTTTGCAATATCTAATTGATCTATTTATTGAACAATAATATTTCCACATCCTAAATGTATATTTAGAAGATGGTTGAAGATACCTGATGTTTAAGAAAACTTTATTTTGAATAAATTCCCATCTAAATTTTTGTGATGGATTTTTCATGGACAATCGATCATTATAAAAAGTATGATCACTACATTCAATCAATATAATGTGATGCCAACATCATTGAAAATGTAAAATGAAATGAAAAACATTATAAATGATGAATTCAACATTTCAAGAATACAACATCAACATAAAAACTTATCAGAAAAAATAGTTTAGGGTGCTATAATTATCAATATGAAAATAGTTTTTTTGGGACAATTGGACAACCAGATCAAGATTATAACATATCATTGGATACTTCTATTGATTCTATATAGATTAAGGTAAGACAGAACATCCATTAGTATAAAAATTACTTTAATGATTTATATTTTGATGGAAATGAAGATTTTTAAGGTGTATGTATGCAATATTCAAAACATTATTTTCTACTAAATTTCTTCCCTAACAAATTCCTATGTGGAATTTAAAAAATAAAATTTTTAGGATATTTCAATTTTGTGTGATTGATTTCCAAAATTTAGGATCCTTATTATTTTTATGGGAATAAAATTTTAAAAAAATATCTCTAAATCATAAAAAAAAGAATACTTTTCCAAGTGATTGAATGATTTATTAGGGGGAGTACTCATGAAAATATGATTGAAAAAAATTGTTCTTATTCTATATGGAAAATAATGGGTGATGTTGGTATTCTAAATAAAAATATAACTATGATGAATATTGGCACCAAAAATAGAAATGAATAAGGTTTATGAGAAAGGCTCTGAAGCAGCATCGTGAAGAACTTTTGCAAAGAGTTAGGGCCCCGCAACCCCGCCGCAAAGCAAGGAGGCAGGATAATCCGCGAGCCCCTTTGACGTTCACGAGCCCGCCGCAAATCCAGGAGGTGGGATGCTCCTCCAACCCCTTTGATATTCACAAGCCCATCATGAATCTAGGAGACATGATGCTCTATAAGCCCCTTTGACGCTCATGAGTCCGCCGTGAAGCATGGATGTGGGATGCTCTGCGAGCCACTGTGATGTTTGAGAGCCTGCAACAGAGTGGAATCCATCATCGTGTCGAGCGAGTGCTGCTCTGCGGTGCCTCTTGACTATAAATATTGGCCTTCCCAAGGCCCAAGGCACGGATCATCTGACCTTTTCACTTCCCGGATCTCAAATCGTGAAGCACTATCTTCTCTGTGAACCATGAGCTGCTCAAGGTACTTTTTCTCTGTGAAGTGCCTCCTCATTGCTTTGTTTGCACCCCCTCTTTCGAGAGAGATGTCTTTCACGAAGCCCATGGGCCTTCGCGAAGTAAGGAGATCCTCAAGGGGACTCGGATCATTGCGGATCATTTATTCTTCACGAAGCACCCCCATGCACATGTGACTTGAAGGCTAAGGCCAAGTCATCGTGCCTCACGAAGCACATTGCTTCACAGGACCTTACATTGTGATTCACCCATGCTTCGTAGGGCTCTACTTCATGAACACACTTCCACTTCGCAAAGCACCTCTTGTATGCACCTATTCCCTATGCCTAGGCTTGGCCACTTCACATCGTGAAGCCTGCACCTTCACGAAGCCCTACCATTGCATGGAGCACCTGAGCTCAATGATCATGTTGTCATGACGTAGTAAATTGATTATGATTTTATGGTTGATTTATAGTCTAGGGAAAACTCTATTTCATCTCTCAAAGAGAGTTGGTGGGTTTAGGGTGTGTGTTTTAAATAAGAAGTACTTATATAGGGGGTGGTTTTGAAAACAGTTTGCGGATGAAATGACTTAATTAAAAAGGTTAACAGTTGGAAAGAAAAGGTAGTGTATTAACAATTATGATAGAACAATATCATTTTATGTTCACTTCACATCTTATATATTTCATTGTTCTTAAAATTTAACATGGTTTTGTTTAATTCTTTGGTTGAAGTTTTTCAAGATCTTGACTCCCCTCTTGCCTCTTCAAATGATGCTTAAAGTACCACCCCTTGGAACAACAATCATGTTGCCATGGTTTGGTTATAAAACATAGAATAAAAGGCCTACAAAATCATACTTAAATCTTATGTATGTGTGAGATAAATATGATTATTGGGTTGTACAATCAAAATAACCCAAGATTCCCACTTGAAATCTCATCCCAATCAGTGTTGAAATAAAAAGAGTTCCAGTTAATTACATCAAATGAAATGTAATAAGGGGAATACATGTCATGAAACAAAATAAGTGAAATATTCAACACAAAAATTATACAAAACTAGAAGAAGAACATGTGTTGTAACTCCCTCCCAAGTTTGTGTAGCTCCCTCTAAATGATCGTCCACTATTTATCTCATCATCGAGAGGAGGATGTGGCTTGGGTGGAACTCCCTCTTCATCCTTGATTCCCCTATGAGAATAGGGGCCGCCATAACTCCTTGAATTATGAGAGGACTTATTTGGGTCTCCAAAATACCAGATATTTTCCTATTGGCTGAACATCAAAATAAGGAGCCCAAGGTTCCATTTTATAGGAAAATGGAAAGGTGGTTTTGAGCACAGAGAATTCTTAAACCCGCATGTAATAGGTGTTTTGACCTCTAGACAACCTTATCTAGATTTTGAGAAAATAAAAAAGTTGTAGCCCCACCTCTTGTATGTCTCCACAAAATTTGTGGCATAAATTGGACACCTATATCCCATGATATGGACAGATCATAGCTCATAACATTGGACATTGTGCTGATTTGGTGTGCTGGATAGATCCGGTCGATTGGGCCACTAGATGGCCGAATGAGTCTTGGGTTCCTTCATATTAAATTTATCCCAATTCATTTTGGACCATCCCAAAAACTTTACACCCAATTGGATGCATGGTCTAGTAGTATTATGTGGATTACTCTACAAGTGTGCTTAGATCCTGGGCAGTTTGGCCCATTTTTCTTGGACATCATCATGGTCCCTCAAAATCACCTCCTCCTGTAATGGAATCATTAAAACAAGTACCATTTCCCTTTTTAACGGTGATAAAAACAAAATAAATGATTCAAAAATGGAATACAACTTGTCATTATTTTTATAATTTTCAATATAAAATAAGTTCAACAAAGTGGTGGAAAGGTGAAAATTACACGGTAAATTGTAGTACGATCACACCCCCACACCTAAACATTTTCACTCCTAGGAAAAGTCACATATCCAAATAAAATGAGTCATATAAATATTCCCAAAATCATGATGATTTATCATTCAAGTAATTTTTAATTCACTACAGTAATTAGATTAATGCATGAACAACACCAAGGAGTTTTTCCTATGGAAAAAGTTGTCTCATAAATCATATCACAATGAAATTCAAAGAAATTAAGGACACCAACATGAGAAAGGAATTCAAAATCCAACAATTCCACTAACTCTCCATCCGTGTGTGTGAAAACTAGTCCATGCGATTTTTTCTACTTTCAAACCAATAAATATAGGTTATTTCAAAATTATTCAGCTTTAAGTGAATTTTCACCAAACCTGCCCTACATCCTTTGCAATAATATTTCAAGACACACTCACTTAAGAATTCATGGTAGTCAAACCATAAGCTACCAACCTATATATCCCCATATGTTTTACATTTCATCACTCCCCTCATTTATTATTTTGGTTTTTTGGAAGTTGTATTTGGAACAAATTTCACACTCATCTCTAAACCCTTGTTTGATCTCCCCACGACACTAATTCCAATAGTTATAACAAGATTAAAGGTTGAGGAGGAGTGGTTCTTGACCTTCCCAAGACAAAAACTTTTTTTGAGTTCGTACAACAGTCAGACATTAGGTACACACACATAGGTCAATCTGGTACAGTAATGAAACAAATCGGATAAGGAACGAACGTATGAAAAAATCATTTAAATCTGAAAAATATTAACCTAACATATATTTACCTTATATTAAGTAAGAAATATTTACAATTCGTGGTTTTGTGCAAATATTTATGGAGATATTAGTGACACATTTCACCTAAAAATAACTCACACAAAAGGAATCAATCATCTCAAATGTTTCACAGTGATACAACCATTTATATCATTGATAGAAAACCAATTCACTAAAAACCACTCCCTGATGTCAACTTCATACAAATATTATTTTTCACCATTCTTTATGGTATTTTTACTTTCCCCCCCTTATGGTCATCAAATCATGGAACATTAAAATTTTAGATGGGGGGAAAAATAAAAATACCAGAAAGAAGGTGAGAAAGAGAAGAAAGAAGAAAGACAATGAAAATCCTAATAAACTCAAAAAGATGGGGAAAAGTGAAAATAATATAGAGAAGGTGAAAAAGATAAGAAAGAGAAAAAAATGATGAAAATTCCTATCTAACCCAGGAATGTACCCATCCCCCCACACCAAGAATGTGCAGTGTCCTCACTATAATAATTGAGTAGGTGAGAAGGAAGGATAAAACCTGGTGTGTTTCAATGGTATGTAGCTTCTTGACCATAGAGTTCCTCCAACGGGAACTCTGAAAGGGCTCCGTGTAATTGTTTCATCTACTTCCCATTGATAGTGGATGTTTTTTTCGTTTCTTCATTTTGAACCTGAACAACACCAAATGGAGATACATTAATCGCAGTGTATGTGCCAAACCAATGGGAACGAAGCTTACTTGGATGCAAATTCAGCCTGGACTTATAAAGTAGGACATGTTGCCCAATGTGGAACTGACGATGAAGTATAAGACGGTCGTGGGCAGCCTTGGTTCGCTCCTTATAAATTTTTGAGGTTTCATATGCATCTATTCTCATTTCCTCCAACTCCTGAATCTGAAGCTTCCTTTAGGCACCCACACCATAATGATTATAATTGAATTGTTTGATGGACCAGTAGACCCAGTGCTCAATCTCAATAAGTAAGTGATAACTCTTTCCAAACATAAGACGATAAGGTGACATTCAAATGGGAGTTTGGAAAGCAGGACAGTAGGCCCATAATGAATCATCTATTCGAAGACTCCAATATTTTCTATTGGGATGAACCGTTTTTTTTTAGAATCTATTTTACCTCTATATTTGATACCTCAGCTTGACCATTAGTCTGTGGATGATATGTAGTAGGAACCCTATGAATGAACCAATACCGATGAAAAAGTTATTGCATTGTTCGGTTGCATAAATGGGAACCCTGGTCACTGATGATGAACCTAGGTAAGCCAAACCTACAAAAGATTTGGATTCTCAAAAATTATTCAACTACCTTATAATCATCAGTCCTTGTAGCTCGTGCCTCTACCCATTTTCACACATAATCAGCTGCCAGAAGAATGTACATGTTGCCAAAGGAATTGGGAAACAGACCCAAAAAGTAAATGCTCCAAACATCAAAAATGTTATGAAAGAGAAATGGTTGTTGTGGAATTTAATTTATTTTAGATACATTCCCCATTCATTGAAAATGAGGACAATATTTGAAAAAATCATGGGCATCTCGAAAAATTGTTGGTCAAAAGAGACCAGAATCAAGGACCTTGCGGGCAGTCCGTTGGGGACCAAAGTGCCCCCCACAAGCAAGAGTGTGATAGAATCTAAGTACAAACTAAAACTCACTATCGGGAACACAACGCATAAGGAATTAATCACTATAGGTGAGCCAAAGTTAGGGTTCATCCCAAATGTACCAACAAGACTTGTGTTTTAGATGACTGTCTTGGTTTTTGTTGAAATCAGTAGGAATGCAAGATTCTACCAAATAATTTACAATTTCGGCATACCAAGAAATAACATCTTGCACTCGGTACAATTTCTCATCAAGAAACATGTCAATAATGGGAATACATGGGTAGGAGTAAATTTATGAGGATGGGGGAATCCTACTGATATGGTCAGCCACCACATTCTCTGATCCTTTTTTATCTCTAATTTCTAGATTAAATTTCTAAAGGAGGAGCATCCAGTGAATGAGACGTGGCTTGGCTTCCAGTTTCTTAAGGAGATACTGGAGGGCTTCATGGTCTTAGAACACAATGACTTTGGACCCCAAAAGTAATGAAATGAATTTTTCCAAGGAAAAAACAATTGAAAGGAATTATTTTTTAGTTTTGGTTTAGTTTTCTTGGGTGAGGTCCAATGTACTTGAGGCATAGGCAATGACATGTGGAGCTCGATCGACCCTTTGTGACAAGACTTCCCCAACTGCATAGTTAGAGGCATCACACATCTACACAAATAGTAAATCCCACCGAGGTGTTTGGATTACCATGGGTGACGTGAGACTCCATTTAATCTTATTAAAATATTCCTCACATTCTTTATCAAAAACAAATTCTTTTTCATTTTGGAGTAATCGATAGAGGGGAGTGCAATTTTACTAATGTCACGAATGAAATGATGGTAAAATCCAGCATGACCTAGGAAAGACCGCACATATCATACATGTTTGGGGAATGGTAAGGAATAAATTACATCCACTTTTGATTTATCTACTTGGATTCCATCCCCAGAAATTACATGCCCCAAAATTATATCTTGTCGCACCATGAAATGGAATTTCTCATAATTTAATACAAGAATCCTTCTAATACAGTGACATAGGAATATACCAATACTACACAAACATTCATCAAAATAGAAGAAAAAGCATAGTGGTGGTTTTAATTTATAATCTAGGGTAGACCCTGGGTCATCTCTCAAGGAGTGTTGGTGGGTTTAGAGTGTGCATTTTTAATAAGTACTTAGATAGGGGTGGTTTTGAAAACAGTTTTAGGATGAAATGACTTAATTAAAGAGTTTAATAGTTGGAAATAAAAGGTGGTGTATTAATAATTATGAGAGAAGAATATCATTTCAAGTTCACTACCCATCTTTAATAGTTCATTGTTCTGAAAATTTAACACGGTTTTGATTAATTCTTTGGTTGAACGTTGTCGAGATCTTGACTCCCCTCTTGCCTCTTCAAATGATTCTTAAAGTACCACCCATTGGAACAATAATCGTGTTGCCAATATTTGGTTATAAAACATAAAATAAGAGGCCTACCAAATCATACGTAAATCTTTTGTATGTGTGATATAAATAGGATTATTGTATTGTCCAATCGGAACAACCCAAGCTTCCCACATGAAATCTCAACCTAATCGGTGTTGAAATAAAAAGTGTTCCACTTAATTATATCAAATGAAATGTAATCAGGGGAAAGAATGCCAAGAAAAAAATAAGTGACATATTAAAAACCCAAATTATACAAAACCAGTAGATGAAAATGTGTTGGAAATCCCTCCCAAGTTTGTGTAGCTCCCTCGAAATGATCGTCCACCGTTTAGCTCATCATCGAGAGGAGGAGGAGGCTCAGGTGGAACTCCTTCTTCATCCTTGATTCCCATATGAGGATAGGGTCCTCCAGAACTCCTTTTATGATGAGGGGACTTCTTTGGGTCTCCAAAATACCAGAGATTTTCCTCCAGACCGAACTTCCAAATGAGGATCCCAAGGTGCCATTTTATAGGAAAATGGGAAGGTGGTTTTGAACACACAGAATTCTTAAAACCACCTGTCACAAGTGTTTCGACCTCCAAATAGCCTTATCTAGATTTGGAAAAACTAAAAAAGTTTTAGAACCACATATTTTATGTCTCCAATGAATTTTTTACATAAATGGAACACCTATAGCTCGATATATGGACAGATCATAGCTCACAACTTTTAACATTGGGTAGATTCTATGTGCTGGATAGATTAGGACGGTTGAGACAACAGATACCTCAATGTGTCTTGGGTTCCTTCGTATAAAATTTATCAAAATAAATTTTGGACCATACCATAGAATTTCATCCCAATTGGATACACGGTCTAGTATAATTGTGTGGATTAATCCACTGGTGTTCTTAGATCCTGCGGAGTTTGGCCAATTTTTCTTGGACATCATCATGGGCCCTCCAAATCACCTCCTCCTGAAATGAAATCATCAAAACAAGTATCATTTACCTTTATAACAGTGATAAACACAAAATAAATGATTCAAAAATTGAATTCAACTTTTCATTATTTTTATAATTTTCAATATAAAATAAGTTCAACAAAGTGGTGGAAAGGTGAAAATTACATAGTAAATCGTGGTACAATCACTCAACGAGGCCTATAATTGGAAACCCATTTTCTCTGCAACTCCATATCCTGTGAATCCTTCTAGGTTCACACGAAGCAACTTCAAAGTCCCCTGGACACCACTTCCCATTGCGTTTCTTCGCCTCATGCTTCTTCACATAGGCACGATAACGGCTATTGTGTCTTCACATAGCCATGCTAATGTGGACCCCCACAATGGGTCGCTCCATGAAACCCCCTAGACATTGTGTTGCATGTCCCCACTCTTAACCAAGGTGTAAAGGGAACCGATTATGTATGTCCTAGGGGTGCGGAGTGAACCCACCTCGTCCGAGCTACAGGATATTAAATTGTCATGCACCATCGTCCTCAGCACATGACGTTAAACTGTAACTTCCCCCCATGCATCCTACATGGGGATAGGGTGATCACCTTGGTGTAAGCCCCTTTACTTTCTTGAAGGATATACCACCATTCTCTTCATATGCCCAAGGTAATCAAAGGGTGTGATGGGGAACAATGCTCTTCTTTTCTTCCATACCAAATCCATCTCCTACTGGGTTTTGTCACCACCGGGCCTCCATCCTGGAGTAAGTCCCAACCTCTTTAGGCCTCATCCTAGAGTAAGTCCCAACCTCTTCAAGCCAACATCCTGGAGTAAGTCCAAACCTCTTCAGGCCTCCATCCTGGAGTAAGTCCCAACCTCTTCGAGCCTCCATCCTTGAGTATGTCCCAACCTCTTCGAGCCTCCATCCAAGAGTAAGTCCCAACCTCTCCAGGTAGCTAACCATGTATAATCTCATGTTTCCTATTTGGTCTAAGATCACATTTAAGCCCCACTTCACCTCTAATAGATGAACCATTTGTGACATGATCTTCAGGTCTATGATGCCTCTTGTTTCTCACATCGAGCAAGACTCATGTGGGCTTAGAGTAAGCACCGACCATGACATCCTCCCCGGGTAGCCTAGAGTGTAAGTCCCACACCCCCATGAACTATATGGTCTTTGATCCTTGTTATGGTAGGGTACGTAGGAATCCTCCATGAGGTTCAATCCCACCACCCATTGGTCGCTCCAAACCCCTTCACGTCGGTTCATTGAAGCCATCCTGAACTATGTGGTCTTTCATTCATGCTAAGGCAGGGTATGTAGGAAGCCACCACGAGGTTCAAGCCCACCACTCATTAGACACCAGGTCCTCCTTCACATCGGTTCACCAAATCCATCCTAAACTACGTGGTCTTTGATCCATGCTAAGGCGGGGTACGTAGGAAGCCTCCACGAGGTTCAAGCCCACCACCCATTGGACCCCAGGTCCTCCTTCACATCTGTTCACCGACGCCATCCTGAACTATGTGGTCTTTGATCCTTGCTAATGAAGGGTACTTAGGAATCCTCAACGAGGTTCAAGCCCACCACCCTTTGGACCCCAGGTCCTCCTTCACATCGGTTCACCGACGCCGTCCTAAACTACGTGGTCTTTGATCCTTACTAAGGTAGGGTGCGTAGGAAGCCTCCCTGAGGTTCAATCCCACCACCCCGGTTGTTCTGGCCATCTTCACGTCAATTAACTAACACATTAGGCTATCTCAGAGCATAATCACCAAAATCCCCCTTCAGAACTATGTGGACTTTGATCCCTACCAAGGCAGGGTACGTAGGAAGCCTCCATGAGGTGAAATCCCAATGCTCGGTCGCTCCGACCACCTTTACATTGGTTTTCCCCCATCCTGTATGATGTTAAGCCATTAGGACCCCATCCAGCGGTAGGCCATTGTTATCCTATTTAGTATTAAGAAGTTGACATTCTTATCCAGTGGAAAGCCATTGTGACCCCATCTAGCGGTAATCTATTGAAAACCCCAATTGGCGGTTACTCATCATCACTAGACTATGTGGACTTTGATTCCCTACCACGGGGATATGTTGGAAGTCTCTTAGAGACTCAATACCAACACTATTTCACCTTCACTATGGTCCCATGTCATTCCCCCTCCACTTCATACAATCACTCCATCATCCATCCTGATTCTTATCTGGGCCGCCACATCCCGGTGAAATCATGCCATATCATTCCACATTCCCCTCAACAGCGACCAATAAGCCAACCACGTGTTGGCCCCAATATCGGTGTTCCCTCCAAGGGTTTCACCCATCTGATCCACTCCGATCACTGTTCTGATCAGTCTGGTGCGTCTCCGTTGGATGTTAAACTTGCATCATACCGAGTGTTAAACATGGGAATTTGAGGAAAACCTCAGATACATGCCCATGGAATATGATTCCTTGTGTTCGATGTGGGATTCCTCGGCCTTTCACACCCTCGAGGAGCCCTATAATAAGGGGAAAAAGATAGACACGCCAGTGTCCCAGTGCCCAGATATGCTAGTGATGCCCAACGCGACTACTCCCCTGATTGAAGGTTTCTCCCCTGACTGGACCCCCTGGAATTTCCAGACATAGGAAGTGTAATTAACTGGTGTCCATGAAGATATGGTGCTAGGAAGATGTTCACAAACAATGTCTTAAGTCAATAAGGGAGACCCGGACAAGGCAAGGTGTTCCAAGGATTAATCCACAGAAGGAGGAACCGATATCCCATCATCCAATTTCGATCAAGGAGAAAACGTCCCTGAACAAGGAGCGGATGCCACCCGCAGTTGGAAAGTGGGAATGCGGGGAAAAAAACCACGCCTTTCATACTCAAATGAGACAGATGCGTGCGCCCTGGAAAAAGCGTCAGAAACAGAAATGGTGAACCTAATTGGGTGTTATTCTCCTCAGTATAGAGATTAGTAGCGTTCAAGGCATCAATGGATTGACGTGTCACCAGATCCAGTTATCCGGCACTGGTTCCCCCCAAGAATATAGCGGGCCTAGCATGAAACTCACCAAAATTTGGAGCAGTAGAACATTGGACATCCCGCTCTGTTATGTTGTCAGTGTGGATCCCTGTTACCAATAATGGAAGACAGAAAGGCATTGGGGTATTGGTCGTCGATTCCTTTTTCTTTCAGCACTAATGAGTTAATTTCCCTGCTTCTCAGGAATCAAGATGCTTCACTCGGAACACGGTCACCACCTACACACCAACACAGGGGCAGGGGAAATGCCAATGTAGCAGTCCGGCGTAGTTCTGCCTCTTATGCGATGGCCTCTACACCGGTGGCCCTGGGGTGATCACGACCCATCTCCCTGTCTGAGGTCATCCAATGAATAGTGATCAACGACCTTGTTCTCCATTACGAGGAGGAGGGCATAATCTCGACCCGGGATATGGCCCGCCTGGATCTGGAGATGTTTGCACCTTATTACCAATGCCGCCCCTGAGGGCCACACAAGGAGCCACTACTCCCCACCCTGTCATATAACCATTTTAGGAGCCTCTCCCTGGAACGCTTTGATGACTCCCTGCTTTACGTTGACAAGGTAGGTGACGTTCGTCCCAGCCCGGTCAGAGTCCCCTTTCAGGGGTTCCCAGCGAGGGCTCCCACACGACCGCGTCAGCACTGCCACCTGGTCCTGTTGGTTGAGGAGCATGTAATCCACATACATGCATCACCGGCCCCGGTTCTTCCAACCCGACGCCAGCGTCGGGTGCAATCTGAGGACGCCCGCCAAGGAGCGTAAACATCAATGGCTACTGTGGCTCGAGCCCCCACCGATGAATATCATTAGTTCTCTATATACACTGAGTAGGGGCACATATACGCCTGACCAAGATCGAGGCCCCAACCGCCCCACGAGCAGGCTGGGTCGACTCTCTTGGTCGCTGACAAAGGCAGTGGTCGTCGCAAACTAACCCATAGCAATGCCACCCAGTACAGAGGTCCTCCCCATACCATTACCACAAAGAGCACGGGCCTTCCTCACTTCGAGGATCTACATGGAGGTCTATCCCATGCCACCCTCAATCCTAATGAGGACCTTCCCCGAAATGGTAACACTCGATAAGGAAGCCTCTCATGTGCCCATTACACTGGTTATGGATTCATTCCTCTAGCCCCTAACTGTCATGTAGGGAAATTTTACCTCAGGTATCTCTTCAATGTGGGGGTACTCCCAATGTCATCTTAGGAACTGGTGATGTTCCTCCTCACCTCAGCAACTAGAGGGGTGAAGGCTATCCTCACCTCACTATCACACAACACGGAGGTCCTACCTGTGTTCTGTTAGACCGGTACAAGGAGCATCCTTGTACTGAGGTCACCAGGGGAAACAAGCATGGAAGTCCTCCCCATGCTTATGCCAGTTCTAGTGGAGGTATTACCTGCTTCAGCGGTATCCATGGAGGTCCTCCCCATGTCCCCTTTGACATTTTTTCCGGTGCTCCTCACACCCCGACTTACTCAGGTGGAAACCCTCTCTGCCTCAGCACCAGTGCATCCGAAGGGCCTTGTTTCAGAAATCATCCCTGCCCGGAGGAGCTGCCCAGGGGTAGGAAGGTGGGTTGTCGCCTCCATAAGAAGAATTTTGGGATGTTCCAGATGGAGATCAAACCAGTATGCTTATCAGACTTTGAAGTGGAATATGAGTCAACATGGGAACCCTCCTCTCGCTCATCTGAGTCAAGGGTTGGTGTAGGAATGAGGCGCATCAGCCTAGTGATCCCAGAATGTGAGGTCCATAGGATTTCTTCCTCCCTCTGTAGGTAAATCCAATAGAATGAAAATCTGGAGACCCCACAGGTTAAGGTCGTGCAATTACCACAGTCATCACGAGTAGCACTCTCTACCTCAACAGGAGATCACGGAAAACTATTCTAGGGACTGATGGTGGGTGAGCAGCAGCGCGACCAATCACTAGTAGCCCTATCCCCTGAGCCAGGAACTATGTCCATCAGCCTATCCTATCATGACGTAGTGGCCAGGTCACTACACTCATCAGAGGAAAACTCGGTATTCGGTGGCCAGTCAGCCCATTCGTCGTACTCTCCACCCACCGGCCCATCGGCCTAGTGGTCTGCCTCAGTACCGCCGCCAATTCATTAACCACCTCTAGTTGACGAGTGTGGAAATCAAGGGCCAGACCTTATATCTGAGCTGAGGATCTTGTAGAATATATTCACAGGGGACCACCTCCCCGAGATGTTCTGGCCCGTGGTAGTGCCAAATTTTTGCATGCCGGAATCCCTCAACCTAGAAGAGGTTGATTGTTTCTGCCAAACCCTTTGGGAGACGCACTTTCTCCTTTTTCATCAGCAAGTGGTTTGTCCTAGGATCCAAGAGAATTTTGAAGAAATTGGTGAGAAATGTCGTATAGTCAATTTTTTTGCGCTCCTGATGGCCTAGTGAACCAAGTCACTAGGTCGTCATTGGGTCTTCCAAGAGCAATGCATTCAGAGTTTCAAGATACACCATAAGATCATCAAGGAGGCTTCCCCCCATGCATAAGTCCATCGATGGGGTCAGTATGCTTCCCTCCTCTTTAGTCCTATCTGGCGGCAGCCATACATGCTGGGTAATATCGATGGCATGCCCACATGAAGGGTCACGATCAACATGGCCGATATAGTGGAAGAGGATGATGAGTTGGAGCTTCTTGATGGGGACTTACCCCCCGAGGGTGTTCCACCTCTATTGGACCCATCAGGGAGGGTTACTCACCATCAGAGGAACCTTCTAGGTCTCCCTACACCCACTGAGGCATTGGTACTCAGCTAAAATGCTGGTAAGGGTAAAGAGAATGTCGGAGCTGCCAAGAACTCTGACCTATCCACCTCAGTGAAGAATACAAAGTAATACTATGAGAAGGCCATGTTGTGCCAAGAACTTTCCGAGCAGAAGAAGTTGGTTTATGAACTCTTGGTTGAATGCACTGCAGAGCGACGACCAGACTATGGTGACCCTAGGTTAGGGTAGTAGGGGTAGGAACAACTTCCCCTCGATGAGCTGCCTCCAGGAAACCCTGGCCTTCCTTCCCCTATAGAGAGGGTTGAGGATAGAACTCATGGAAAGAGGGAGAGGTATGTCTCTCCAAACCCTCCCAAACGACGCGACAATCCAAGGGACCCATCTCGGGCTCCCCCAACCACCCTGAGGGTCATGCTGCTAGCCGTTCCACAAGATGATGGGCCTGCTTACCATGTTGAAGAACCCACCAATGCGCTCGTGGTTAGGGATACCCATCGTGATAGGGACCCATTCCCATATGATCCAGTGGATTCACTCATTTCCTGCCATGAGGCGTTGGAAACATGACTGGTGGCAGTCTCGTCTGATGGCAAGCCATACCCAATAAGGGTGGATGATATACCGGCACCTCTGGGTTTTGAGAATCCCACCTTGTCCCCCTTTAATGGGACAGGGGACCCGCCGCAGCACTAGTTCCACTTCAACTCAAGGTGTGGGCCCATGTTAGGGACTCCAACGCAGCAGCAGGCCGCCAAGCACCACTGTTTTGTTCAGACATTGGAGGGGCCAACATTCGTCTGGTACATCCAACTTCCCGTCTGATCTATAACCAACTAGGAGGACCTTTGCAGTAAATTCCTCTACCAGTTTAGCTCCACCACGTAAAAAATGAGCATCTCAAACCTCTTCAAGTGCAAACAAAGGCCTGATGAGCGTGTCTCGGACTTTACTGCCTAGTGTAAGGGGATTACATATTCCCTTAGCATGCCACTAACTCAGGAGAAATTACTGACGATGTGTGTAGGTAACATCAAGACAGAACGAGTTCCCTCCCTAATAACCCAGAACAACCCCAGGGGATTTCGAGACTTCTTCAATAATGCCCAGTTCCTAGAAGAAGCCCTACAACATGCCAGCCAAGCACATATGTTTCCCCTGTAATTCCCACAAGGATGTATGCCAGAGTCGAGCTCACCACGGTGGCCCAAATAGAGGCCCCCAGACATCTGGAATTATTACAGGAGGAGCCATTTCCTCATTCTCATAGAGGCTTGCCACCACAGGCATAGCCTCCAGCCTAGGAACAGCTTCCTCAGAATCCACAGGTGCCCTCGCAGAATGTGCCGCCACTGCCTAAGCGGGACAACCAAGATCCACCTCCTCGATAGGCTCTTATGGATCCCTATTAGGGCCTGGATCAAAGGTACCCATTTTCGGATAGAAGAAACTGGACCTATGCTTTCAACAAGAATCAGGTCCCCATCTATTTCTGAATTTCCCCGGAACAAGGTCTTGTGCGTTTTCCTGAGTGCAGAAGGCTAGAAGAGGAAAACCACACTTATCGCCCCAACTACTTCCCCTATCCTCGAATCCTCGGAAATACCCTCAAGAAGTGTTATGTGTTTAAAGATTTGTTTCAGGACTAGGTCAATAACATCATAGTTAGGTTGGGCCCTACCCTAGCACAAGGGGAGGGGGTCTTCGTAAGGCTAGACAGCAGCAGCGACAGCGAGGTCGAGTGGAAGCAGGATTCTAACCATGAGTCCCAGAAGTATGATGACTAGATGGCTTGAAAAATGGTTAATTGTTCCCATGGTATTATGTGTGTGTGCCTGAATCATATAGAGCCTTTAGAAGCTGCATTTGAAACTTATGCATCATCATCTCATCCGACCTCTTCCTAGAAGAGAAAGCATCGGCGGCGCAAGGGAAACCAACACACCCCACAAATTCCATCTTCGTCCCGCACTCTTAGAGACTTCATGCCTTTGGAGATGGAGATTCCTCCCAAAATTTGCCCAGTAATGCATGACTCTTCAAGTGATAGTCAAGGGTACGCTTTAGTTAATACCATGGAGTTGGTAAACCTCTATATGACTCCCGGTGACGAGGAGCTCCAGACGAACCTCCCCAACGTCCCCAGCTGACGCCAATGTCGGTGGATCCACGACCACATGGGTCGTCAATGCACATCAATTGGAACCTCCATCCAGGCCATGCATGCTACTGAGACCAGATAGCAGGCCTAGCTTAGAGCTCAGCACGCGTAGCCACTTCATCTGGTGTCATCAGGTCCGCCTTCACTGCCGTTTGTATTACTGGATCAGGCAAAGCCACTTCGACCATGTCGCGACCAGCCTCGCCCCACTATAGGCTGGTCTCAGTCATCCAGGGCCCATCTGGTAGCTACTCTGTGGGCTTCGACTAGTGAGCAGTAGGATATGCCCAGCACCAGTCAGTCGTCGGCCCAGTTGGCAGGGCCCGCCATGCCTTCTGTCACCGAGTATCCCCCTTCAAGTAGAAGTTCGCACTTGGCACAAAAGTATGATGTTCTCAAGAACCTTTTCAGTATACCAGTGAGGATTTCCATCCTCGAGGCCCTTCTCCTGTCATCAGATATGCGTGAGGCCCTCACTGAGGCTTTAAGAAGACCTGTCCAGTTTGAGATGGAGGTAGCAGTTGTAGAAGCATTTCATGCTGAAGTGGTCGAGAACGCTGAATGTCGGGACATCATATCATTCTCTGTATAATATTATGGCTCTCCCACATAGGGGAACATCCTCCCACTGTACATCACCAGCCAATTTAGCGGCGTGAGATTCATCATTATCTTGTTGACACCGGATCTGGGATTAACCAAATCCCAACGTGGACACTGCGGAAGCTAGGTTTATTCAAAGATGACTTGACACTATTAGATTTAAGAATCTATGGATATGATAGGATAGAGAAGAACCCAGTTAGTAAGATCCATTTGAAGACCCAGTTCAGTGGTCTACTTGTCAGCACTGAGTTTATGGTTATCTCCCAGGACACCGCGTACAATGCATTGATGGGCATACCATGGATCCACTTGCACACGACGGTCCCCTCATCATATCACCAATGACTCAAGTACTCCCTTAATGGTCGAGTATGTGTACTTCAATTTGACGCATCTCCTTTAGTCTATTGTGAAGCCTTCTACCAGGATGCCGACTATTATAAGAGAAAGGATAAGCAGATTCAGGCCAGTGAGGTTGAACCCGTCGTGGTTGCAACTGACCCCTGGGCAGGTCTGGATGATGCCTACGTCTTCTCAATCCATTGATTAGAGGCCACAACCCCCGACATGGGGAAATGCTTTGTTGTATCTAGTAAAAGGGAGGTGCATATTCTCAAGTCCAAGTGATGGCGGAAAATCACCTTGTACTCTTGAACAAATCATGCTCAGGTGATCCCGGAGCCTCCTAACCTCGTACAGTATCGGGATGTCTGCCCCATGGAAACAGTAGTACGTCACACTTTCATGTTTCGCCGGTCTAGAATTAACCAAATCAATATGACATCCCTCTACTGCTTTGATATTATCAAGCATTTCCCCTTGGGCAGAAGACCATATGGTATCGGATCGAAATCTTTCATTGCTATGGTTTTGGCAGTACCGGAATCTCCCGATGCAGTGACCATTACTGCTCAGGCTGGCACAAGACTCTCGACGGAATCTACCAACCCATATGAAGCTTCTATCACTGGGGATCCCAAGTATCCAAGCGATAAAGAGGATTTGGTTGATGCTCCCCATGTCTTTGAAGAGGGTGTATTCACCACGGTCGATGAACTGGTACAGGTGAACCTTGGTAGAGAGGCATATCCGAGACCCACATTGATCAGTGCCGCCATGTCTCTTGAAAAGAAGTAGTGGTATGTGGGCTTCTTTAAACAGCATCATGACATGTTTTCCTGGAGTTACGATGTAATTCCTGGATTAGATCCTCAGGTAGCCATTCACTACCTCGGTCTTCCAGAAAATCGTCGCGAGTCCAAGAAGCATCCCAGAAAGATGCACCCTTCTCACAGTTCCATGGTCGAGGCTGAAGTTGACAATATCATCAGAGACAACTTCATAAAGTATATCCAGTATCCAATGTTTGTAGCCAAAATTATGCCAGTTAGGAAGAAGAACGAACAGATCAGGATCTGCATCAACTTCTGAGATGTCAATCGTCCTTGCCCGAAGGATTATTTTCCCCTTCTAGTGATAGAATTGTGGATCGATGCTACTATGGGGTTCCAAGACCTTTCCTTCATGGGTGGGTATTCTAGATATAATCAGATATGGATGGCCCCTGAGGATGAGGAGTCCACAGCTTTCAGGGTGACACAAGGTACGTTTTGTTACCAGGTAATGCCTGTCAGCTTAAAGAATGCATGTGCCACCTATCAGTGGGTCATGCATCGCATATTAAAGAAAATCCCCTGATCATTGGTGGAATTATATATGGACTACTTGTTGGTCAAATCCCGCCAGCTCCAGGACCATGTCAAGGACCTCGTGAAATTTTTCGACTTCCTCTGTTCCTGCCACCTAAAGATGAACCTGTTGAAATGTTCCTTCGGCGTCACCTCTAGGAATTTCCTTGTATTTTTTGTCAGGTATCAGGTCATCGAGATAGACCCCGAGAAGATCAAGTCTATTATTCAGATTCCTCCCCCAAGCAATATTTGGGAGCTTCGAGGTTTCCAAGTCCACTTATCCTACATATGCCGATTCATTGTGAATCTGGCCGGAAAGTGTAAGTCCTTTTCTCAGCTTATGAAGAAAGTCACCGCCTACGAATGGGATGATGATTTCCAGACCAAGTTCGAGGAAATCAAGCAGTATCTGATCCAGTCTCTAGTCTTGATGCCATCCATCTCCAGAAAGCCGCTAATCCTGTATGTGATTTCCCTGGAATGATCTCTCAGAGCCCTCCTCACCTAGAAGAATAATGAAGGGATAGAAAATAGCCTCTACGACCTCAGTCGTATGATCATTTATAAGGAGACTAGATACTCCCCCATCGAAAAGAGATGCCTTACACTGGTATTCATAGTAAAAAAATTGTGACCCTACTTGCAGCACTATGAGGTACAGTTGGTGTCTCATGTAGACTCGTTGAAGTACATTCTGAACCCGCCCATGTTGACAGGCTGTCTAGTAAGGTGGGAATTAATCCTCCAGCAGTTTGACATCAGGTTCGTGTATTAGAAGGATATTAAGGGAAACGCATTGGTATATATTATTTCTACCAATCCAACCCCTGCAGACTAGTCCCTAGACCTGGACTTTCTTGAGGAGTAAATCCTTTCCATAGATCATGTCATCCCGTGTTCGCAGATGCACTTTGATGGTGCTTCCCAAAGCCCCACCAGGAGGAGGGTCAGTGATCCCAGGATCAACATGGTGGGTTTGGGTATTGTCTTTATTACCCAGGCGCAATCCATTCTGTCGTACTCATTCCTGTTGTCAGAAGGTTGCACCAACAACAAGGAAGAGTATCAGGCTCTTATCACTGGCCTCGAGCTGGCCCTCGAGATCGATGTGCCCCAGTTGCATGTGAAAGGGGATTCTGAACTAGTCATCAAGAAAATAAATGGTGATTGTGTCATTAGAAATCCAGAGCTCGTACTATTGTTGGAGCGCACCCTCCAGCTAATGGCCCAGTTTCCATTTCAGTCAGAAATTACTCATGTCCCTCGATCTCAAAACGGTCGAGCCAATGCCTTGGTCGTCCTGGATACATCACTTGTGGAACCAAAGAAGGATGATCTGGTTATACACATGGCACATCACTGAGTCATTTCTCCTGTCACCTCAGATGATGATGACGACCCTCAAGTAAGCCATCTTACCACCAGAGCCTCCACGTCAGGACCCCCATGTTCCTCAGATGCAGTGGTTGCAGTGACCCCCGACTAGAGATCCCCCTTTGTCGAGTATCTCCAAAATGGTTGCCTCCTAGCTGATCGGGCCAAGCGTGAGCGGATCCGATGCGGCGCACTACATTTTACCCTCAAGAGTGGTCCCAGTATTGAGAAGATCCACTACAAGTGTGGGTTTGATGGTGTTCTCCACTGTTGTAGTCATGGAGTCAAGATTTCTTAGGTTATGAAGGAGGTTCACGCCGATTCCTGTGGGGATCACCAGACTGGGTCAAAGTTATCCCATTAGATCCGGAGATGGGGGTACCTCTGGCCCTCCATGATCCATGATTGCATCAAATTCTCCAAGAGGTGTCACATGTGCCAAATTCATTCTAATTATTACATTGGACACCAGAACATCTCCACTACACCAAGTACTCTTGGTCGTTCTTGGTGTGGGGGCTCGATGTTGTGGGGCCAAATCCACCGGCAACAGCTCACTGGTGCAGGTTCATCCTGACGGCCATGGATATCTTTTTCATGTGGCCAGAGGAAGTTCTGATCAAGGAGGTCAGGGCATGTTCTATCGTTGACTTCATGAGCTCCAACATCATCCACCGGTTTGGAGTCCCCCATGTTTTCCTCACCGAAAAAGGAACTAACTTCCGAGCAGCCGATCTGAAGAAATTGTATGCCAAGTACAACATCCAATCTAACCATACCTTCTTCTATCCTACGCAGGAAAATGGACAGATAAAGGCATTCAATAAAACCCTCTCTAACAGTTTGCAGAAAATGGTTGGTCAGAACAAAAAGAGTTGGTCGGACAAGCTTTCCAACACCCTCTAGTCTTATCGGACGATAACTCGTAATTCCACCCAGGTGACCCCATATTCCCTGGTGTACGGAGCTGAGGCCATCCTGCCCCTCAAAATCCAGCAGCCTTCATTACACATAGTGGTCTGTGTCTAGCAGGCACCAGATATGGTAGCCAAAATTTGTCTGGATAAATTCAAAGCACTTGATAAGAATAGGCATTGTGCCCTACACAATCTGGAAAGGCATTAGAATAAGATAGTTAGATCCTTAAACAAGAAGGTACGCTTCTGCTCTTTCCTGCAAGGCGACTTGGTATTGACCCTCCGGACACCAATGATCCCTGGCAGGAAACCACCCAAGTTGGAGCCCAAATGGGAATGACCTTATATAATTCATAGGGTTTACCCAATGGTGCATACTCCCTGGTGACCATGGATGGAGAGCATATAACTCCTCCCATCAATGCCAAGTTCATCAAGCAATACTTTTCCTGAACCCCTTGGTCTTGCATGACCTTAAACTGCATGACGGTCCAACATGACCCTAAACTGCATGATGGTCTCACATGACCCTAAACGGATTCATCCCGCATGATGATAAACTGTATGTCATCCTATAAGATGTTAAAATTCACCCTTAGAATAATGTTTGACTTGATTCTCATCCTCATGGGATACGTAGGAACGCTCAAACATTTCAACTTGAGCCCATCCCCAAACTCTTTTCTTTGACTATCTCCCCTGGGAATAGTTATCTTGGAGTATCCTTGAAAGATATGGTGTAGGCTTCCTTATCCCCACTCATTCCAGGATTACAACGGTCACACCAAGTGCCCACTCCCGATTCTTCTATCCTCCCATGTCCTCGTCATACGACGCTAAACTGCATGGCCTTCAAGAACTATGTACATATTGATTCCCATCCTTATGGGATATGTAGGAATTCCTGGACATTTCCTCTGTTGGCCCAGCCCAAAGGCCAGAATCTCTCCTCATGTTAAGACATATGGTTTTGTGGATACTTTTTCCCCAATTCACACCGAGCTCATCTCGATCCCTCCATATGTTCAACTCCTCGGAGGAGTTCGCCTCTTTGGAAGATGGGTGCAGTTATGCTTCACCGACTCCTTTGATCATTATTCCATCATCTATCCCATTCAGAAGGGCCCCCGAATGGAAGGTATGCTTGGTACAAAGGCTCTCCTACCACTTCGGTCCAATGCCCTTGAGGATGTTGAGCAAAACATTAATACAAGTCCTGCATTGTGAATATGGTCAGCGGTCGATGCTCATTTGTTGTTCCTGGTCCAGGTCACCATTGGGATGTTGTGCTTCGAACATAGACAACAGCTCTCCCATGTCATTAGATCCACCCCCACGATGTCTCAAACATTGAGTGTAGTGATTTGTTCTACCCCATTGTATCTCCAAGCGACGAACTCCCTTCAGGAGATGCCAGCTATTGGACCCCTATATGGCAAGGAGATCCAAGTCCATCTCATTGTTTCCCACACTGATAACTGCTCACATGGGCTAAGGAGCTTTGATGAGGTGGTAACCGCACAAGAGGTTGTATGGATACCATTGGCCAGGATGCCCAGCCTTAGGCCCTTTGGCCTTTTTTGGCCCCTTGGCCTTTTCTGGCACATGGCACAAATTATCATTTAGGGTTGAGTGGTGTGGATCAGACTTATGTCCTCATTCACGTCAAGTTACTCACCACGCCGTACACCTCCCTTGTCTGGGGTATCTTATATCTTTCATCGTCCTCACTACAAGATGTTAAACTGAAAACTGGTCAGGCTTTTCCATCTGAGGCCCAGCCTCAGGCCCCTCAGCCTTTTCAGGGCCCCAGCCCAGGTTCTCACCTAGGGATGTATGGTGTGGTATGGGATTATGTCCTCATTCACGTCAGGTTACTCGTCGCTTCGTACACCTCCAGTGCATGGAGTATCTTACCCATTTGCATCCCTAATGAATGATGACAAACTTCACATTACTCCCTTGAAGAACTTTGTGTGGCTTGATTCCCATACTCATGGGATACATAAGACTGCCTGAACGTCTAGACTTCGTGTCCAGGACTATATCTTATAAATCTCCCTCTCATCTCAGCCCCTTGTCCTGCATTCCCCTAGAGAGAGGAACATATGGTGTGGTATGAGATTATGTTCTCACTCATGTCAGGTGTTGTAACAACCATTCCATTTAACATTTCCTCCTGATATTTTTCCATCCCATTATGTTATCCTCATATTTTCAAATCGGCCACTCTTAAGATGAGCCCCTCAGTCCTCTTCGTTGATTCACCAATGTGCCTAAGGTTACTCTAGTTTAGTACCTAGAATGTCGGACTCTACCTGGACATGATTTCACCCATTTTTCAGGCTTCATGTTGTCCTTCAGTAGGGCTTCCATCACCTTTCACATCTAAAGGGACCCCCGGATGGCATGGATGGTCATCCCAAGGTCCCGCCTACCATTACGGGCCAACGTTCTCAAGGGTTCTGAGCAACAAATTGAGACAAGTCCCACATTGTGAATTTGGTCAGCGGTCGATGCTCATTTGTTATTCACATTCCAGGCTAATGCGATATGGATTCTATGATACGAACATGGTCAACAGTTATCCTCCATCATCACACCAACCATATTAAGACCAAAATTTCGGTTACATGACTCACACCCTTCTCCACCTCATCATGTCCAAGTAAAATTTTGAGACTCTTGGTACTATTTCTTAGTGCGCATCCGCATGTTAGGAGGAAAAAGATGGGATAAGGAAATAATTCATGGCTCCACCGATTTTCCATTTTCATGTATTTCACATATTGCAAATACCTTATCCACCCTTGTTTCCTACACCGAGTTCGACTCACTTAGGCTTAGAGATCGGATTATGGTCTGTACTTATATGGAATAGTACCTCTTTTCCATGATCCATGTCTAAGACCTTAAGCTAAGATCTTTTTGTATTTCCCCTTTGTAGAACTATATATAGATTGATTTCCATCCTAATGGGATACGTAGGAATGCCTAGACATCTCATCTTTGGGCCCATCTCGATACTGCTAATTCATCTCTTCTACTCTTCCTTTTAGACCCCCACCCATATAGGGCCACGTGGTGTGGCGTGTATGGGCTTCTACCCTCATTCACATCGGGTTTGTAATAGCCACGCCACATACGCCCCCTACTAGGAGATAGTCCCTCCTACCTATTGTTCTGAATGACATTAAACTGTATTTTTTCCTACATGATGTTAAAAGGAACCTTCAAGAACTACGTACAGCTTGATTCCCATCTTCATGGGATACGTAAGAATGATCAGGAATCTCGTCTTCAATTCTAGCTTAGTTGATAGCCAGTCTCTCCAAATTCCTGCCCTCTTACCTCTTTTAGGTCCCTTGGCCTGAGGTTTCTTTCTCAGAATCACACACGGTGTGGTATGGGATTATGTCCTCATTCGCATCAGGTATGCTTTATCGCACCATGCATATTATCCCTTTAGCATCGTCTCTACTATGTATGTTCCACAAAATGTTAAAGTGTGTGGTTGGTCCTATCACATGACCCTAAACAGTGACAGTATCATCCTGGTCGTAGGATTAAAAATGATGCAACATTGTTGTGTGCTTGCTCTGGGGACATCATGTTTGGTATCGGTCCAACACCATACCATTCGTCAGTGCCTTCATTTGGCTTGATTCTTGTTGTGATGCCTGGATTTGATATTCTAGTCCCATCAACTCATAAAAAACCTCCATTCGACCTAAAGGACAAACATGACTTATCAAATGCCGCTTCTTTTGGTGCGAGTGCCAGTCCCGCACACCTTTTTTTGTCCCTAACACTATTACCTTATTGTGCCACCTCTAAAAACTATGTATGGCTTGATTCCCATTCTCATGGGATACGTAGGAATGCCTAGGAATATTTTTTTTGTCTCTGGGTCCAGCCCCAGGAATCCAAAATCTTGTCACCTCTCTTTTGGCCCCTCGACCCAAACTCTCTAAGGAGCATGTGATGTAGTGAGTACCTCGTGGGTTCTCATTCACGTCGGTTATTTGGAAAGACTTCACCATGTGCCTCCTGAATATTCTTCCCAATGTGGTATGAGCTCTATGATCTTAAACTAAGATCTCCCTATGGGAACTACGCATCATGTTTGTCTATTTCACCACCCTATGCAAAGCCCATTAGATTAACCCCCCCCCCCCCTAATGGTTCACCCTAAGACCATTAAGTAAGAATTTTGTGGCCCTAGGACCCTTTTCCTTGGGAGGGGACTCGACACCCTTTATTCGATATGTCCCATTGTCATACTCAGATGCATTTTGACAAAGAATCCAAAGTGTGGAATTTTCATGGGGACATTCCCCTCATTCCATGTCCAAGATTTGTGAGCCTATTATTTGGATCCTCATCCTATTCCACATCAAAAGGGATACCCTTCACAGCCTAGTCTCATGTCACCTCGGCTCACCAACCATTTCGGGCCAACTTCCCAAAATATCTCGTATGACATTTGCGATAGGTCCTGTGTTTTGAACATGGTCATTGGTCGACTTTCATTTGTCTGTCCCCATTCTAGGATAACACGATATGGATACTATGTTTCGAACATGGTCAAAAGTTATCCCCTATTGCCATGCCACCATCATTGTGTTCCAGATCTCGAGCATCATGATTTACACATTTCCACTTCCTTATGTTCAAGTGGAATTCCAACATACTCGTCTTTACTCTTCAGCACATCTAGGTGCGTTATATAGGTGGGTCAGAATCAGTGATACGTCAGTCATCTAATTCCCCATCATCCCTAACGAGTGTCTCCCTGTGCTAGGAAAGTCTCATCACTACTTCTTATTTCCCATATCGAGCACGACTCACTTGGGTTTAGTAGTTCTGGTAGGACGTGTACTGGAAAAGACATTTCCACACATGCCTTTCATAATCCCGCATGACGTAAATTGTGCTCTTAGAAGTACGTTCAGCTTGATTCCCATTCTCATTGGATACGTAAGAACCCCCGACATCCTACCTTTGGGTCCAGACTCAAGAACAATAATTCATGTTTCCCCCTCCTTTTCTGGTCCCTTGACCTAAGCTCATTGGGGAACCACAAAATTTCGGCTTTACCCTGAACATGTTCGGGATGCCCCATGATAAACATTGGTAGGCGACAGTTTCCTCATCAGATAGGTCCTATTCAGAAGTATGTCTGATCAATAATTAGTCTGGTGTATCCACCTAATGCGTTTCCACCATGGTGGTGTAATTTCAAGAGTATTGGACTCTAGTCGAACAACCCATCACTCCACTCTCCACGCTTTGATTGCCCTTTATTCAGTCCCTCGTCCTCTATCACGTCTAATGTAACCCCCTAACAGTATGGATGCTCGGCCTATCGCTCACCTAATGTCTTGGGCCAATGTTCCAAAAGGCTAATCAATGACATTATAAGTCAGTCCCTGTGTTTTGAACATGGTCAGCAGTTGGCCCTCATTTTTCATCCTTGTTTCAAGCTTACACAATATAGATTATGTGTTTCGAACGTGGTCAACAGTTATCTTTTATTGTTGTGCCATCCCCACAGTGTTTCGAATTTGGGGTATTGAAATTCACACTTTCCATTCCCTTATGTTTATAGTTATTCAAGCGCGCATGGCGTTACCCTGATCATGCATAAGAGCATGTTGGGAAAACGGTAATTCAGCTATTCTTAGAGCTTCATTTTCTAGTCAGGTATCTCTTTTCTCTTCTTAGGAATCCGGATTGGTTGTTCAAACCCACAAATGCCCGAAGCCTGGTTTTCACTCCTACATTTGAACAGGATAATAAGGTCGTCCCTTGTTTCTCAAAATAGTCCCGACCCACGATAGCTTAGGGATTGACTGGTGGATGCTCCATGAATGTAACAGGAATTCAATTAACCAACACAAATAATAGAACTCATGCATGCAGTTGGCATAAAATAATCAAATCATGAAAGTGCGTTCAAAGTTTATAGGAATCACAACACCCAATCGACCCCTCCCATGGATGGGTTGACCTCTTCAAAGGATCATAGCAGCTCCGCCACCCTCTGGCTGGTGGAGTCTAGGATTTTCTACCGCCTGTTCAGTTCCCGCTCCTCCTCGGCAGTGATGGGGTGTAATTCATCAGCCGCAATCTGGGATCGTTCCACGCTGATCTGGGTGACGATCGTTTCACCTGAGGCTTGCTTCATTCCCTCTTCATCCTCTTTTAGGTGGGCCTTCAATAGCAATATCATCTCTGATTGCGCGTTGAGGGAGGACAAGGGCTCTTCCACCCGACTCTGCAGCCGATGGACCTCATCTTCAGCCTCCTGGAGCCTCTTAATGTTCACCACTTTCCTCTATTGCCAACCCACATCATGGCCACGTTCATGCTCTTGAATCTTCTCTTCCATAAGGTCTTGGATGGGCATGTGAGTACATTGGGTATCCACTTCCCCAGTACACAGTTTGCACAGTCGTGATTGATGTTTGTCCATCTCATCCAGCCATAGTGCTTGGGGGTGTCATCAATGAAGCACTTGATCCGCTTCCATGATCGGTGATAGACTATTCTATTGTCCTCTTCATCAGAGGTCATATCATCCCAATCAGCACGGTTTTCAGGCTCATATGTAGGGAATGCCTCTAGGAACTCAACAGCCAGATATGTATCTAGTGTTCGATCAGGCATGGTGGGACTTGGGCTGTTTGACTGATCCTCATCATCGTACCCCACCTCGATGATCTCAGAATCAACCTTCCGGACGATCCCATTAGTGATCGGGAGCGTCAATGTTCAGTCAATCCGGACCTCCACCTCCACAGTCATCAGCATTCCATAGGGAAAGGTGCCGCCAGAGATACCGAACAACCTCACCAAGGAAACCCACGCCATTTGGAGGACTATGCGTACCAAGAAGAGAGCATGCACGTTAGTTAAGATGGTTGAAGGGTTTACAATCATTAATTTGGTAGAGGTGACTTACATATATCGAATTCTTGGTCTCGTTATTGGGTTTATGTTGTTGGGAACTAGAAGTGTGGCCCTCTATATATTGTTGGAAAGTATGAAGGTTCGGAAGCCTCTTCGGGTATTCCGGCCCTGCAAGACATACTGATCTCCCTGTCAGAAGGAATAGACCACGAAGGTACCATGTCTATATCTCTTGAAGGGAGAGAACGAGCACTGTTAACAAGGCCCTATTGCACAATTTAGATGTTAGCAAGGAGTCTAGAATGACCCAAAAGTGGGCCCTGAAGAAGGGGTGTGGAATCTTTACCTTAAGGGCCTCAGCGAACTCTTCAAGATCCGAGTCTTGATCCTCGACTTCACCCTCCTTCAACAGGCTCCCTCTCCCAGCCTCATCTCCCCAGGAGGATTCATCCAATTCTTCCGACAGAGGGAAGAATTCCTTCAAGTCAGCAGCCAACAACTGCGGGGGAGTGGTGCGGTCGAGCAACACCTTGACCTGATCCGTCATTGAACGTGGGGTACCCCTGGATTGCATAAATTCCACTAGCTCTGTCATGAATTGTTGCGTATCCACCTAATATAACGCAAAGCTGGCCCGGATAGGGCATATCCCCATCAATTCCATCCCGAAATGGTTCAAATGTTGCCACATCCCCGACTGGTCAATAAAATGTTAGTTAACTTCCCAGATGTCCCAGGCCTCTAGGAAGACAACATTCTCTGGAATATCAATGTGGCGCAGCCGCTTCCCTGCAGCCCGAGTGGATATTATATGGAACCATCTAGGGGGCCTACCCTCAGGATGGATCTGCTCTTCTGGGATCACTGGTTCTGTTTCCACTATTTCCCCTCCCTCAACTGGTGCGGCCACCACTGCTACGGCAGCCCCACCAACGTGATATGCCCCTTCCACCTTTTGACCTTGACCCCAAGGCATGGGGGGCATGTCATCATCAACTCGAATGGTTGGATTCTTCAGAATTTCCCCCGGGTAGGCTGCCTCCCAACTCGGGGCTCCTTCACTAACCCGACGATAGCGGTCGTCGGGGGAAGCTAGTTCTGCATCTTCCCGTATTACATTGTGAACATGAGCCACCTCTGCCTCATCACACAAGGGTGTTCCTCAAAGCTCACACCGAATAGACCTGTGGGGTCAGTCACTGCATGCACTGAAATTGTCGAGCAAATAAGTGCGGGGTGTACAGCTCGCAAAGAGGCTTGTGATCCACCCTTTCCACCAAAACTCCACCTCTAAAGGCCATGAGATAGGCATGATGCTCCTCCATTCCCCATCCATAGTCAGTGAATACCCCCTTCAGTAATGAGAATGGGTGGAAATTGATCTCCTCCACCATCCACACTCAGTTCAGAACCGATGGTGCGGTCATCTTGGCTGGAAATCTCCCGGTAACATTCAGGATGAACGGGCAGAAGTTTGATCCAGGAGGGGAAATGGGTTTCAGGTATTCAACCCCCCCCCCTAATGTGTGCTGCTATCCACCCATAAAATAGGTGGAATGGCCCGCATATTCTTTACAGCCTATTTCCATCGCTAATATGCCATAGCATCTTATATAGCTTGGAGAGCATTGGGATCCCAAGGTTGACCTGCCCTCTTATTTCCAATACAAATGCCATAATAAATTTTTTTTTCCACACTCCCATGTTGGTGTCCCTCACTGGTAGGATCCAACCGTAGATAAGAGTCGTGATGAACATTGCCAGCCTGACTATTGGTTTTTGTTCAGTGATGACGCTAAATCCCTACTTCTTCCACTAGTTATCCTCCAAAAGTCTCCAGTACAAGTGATCCTTACTCTTGGCCCCCTTTAGGAAAGTCCAAGACCTCGCTGGAAACTGTATGTTCTTCAAGATGCTTAGGAACTTTTTGAACCATCGCTTGAAATGGACGTCCCTCACCGCCTCCTTGTCCTCTCTCGGCACAAGCTCCATAAAATCCATCTCCATCAGCGGAATTTTTTCTAGGTCCTCCCACGCACTCATGATGGGGAGAAATTCGTCATACATATCCCCCAATATCAGGACCTCTGAGATCTGGTGGATGTCCCACAAGCTGATGTCGACTTCCCCATGGTGAAAATGTAATGTGTTGGTCCTCGATGACCACCTTCTCAATAGCTCCGGCATCATCTGCTTCAGCTGGTAGATGTGAAACTGGGAGGCCCAAGCTGCCTCATATAGGCCCACTCTTCTCACCTCCACCCCAAACTCCTCATACAAGGCACACACCCAATAGGCCCAAGCCCAATCTCCTGTGAAGTTGCCTCCCTGTCGCAGGTCCCACTCCTCAGACCACCCCTTCTCCGGGTTCCCCAGAGTCGCCTTCAATATCATCTGATCCATGGGGGGAGATGTCTCCAGTTTCAACTCCTTCTTGTCAACATTATTCTGGTGGTTGTATAATCATTCTGCAATGACGGGTGTGAAGACCTTCTGGGCATGTCTGTCAGCCTCCCTGAGCCATCGGCACTATCATGGCATGCTCCTGAACCAGTAAGCTAGTTCGTCCTAACTCCCCTATGAGATAAAGACGTCATCCCTCATCCCGAAGCCATACAAGGGAATCATTTTTCATAATGGGTAGTTAATATGGATCTCTGATAGCAGCTCCACCAAAGAAACATGGTCAGTGTGGCTCTAAACTGGATCTCTTAAACCCAGGCTATTCGCCATCTCATCCCTTCAGGCAGAATCCGTAAGGACCACCTTGGCAGCTTCTTGATGATCCATGCAGTCTTTTAGGTTGGGTTTATTTTTTTGTTTTCGTCTCAAAGCTCATTCATGAAGCAGGTTCGCGAAGTCTATTCACAGAGCTCTACCTTGGCCTCTGAACGCGGAGTCGTGAAGCGTACAGATGCAAAGTCAAAGAATCACTATGCGCTACGAAGCTGAAGGCCCAGTTCGCAGAGATAAAGTCACAGAGTACGCAGATCTTCGCGAATCGAGAGTGCTACAAGAAAAAATTGCAAATGAGAGAAAGGTAAAAAGAGGATTCAACCTATCTATTTATAGGCAATGACCCCCGCCACTTTGTGGTGCATCTCAACCGTGGTGAGATTCATGGTGCGCCTAGCCGACCTGTCACTTTCCCGCTCGGAGATCCTCGTTCGTGAGCCAGCTTTGCGAAAGGGCAAGTAATTTTGGTGATTGACCCTCAGACTTTGACCCTAGATTTCTCTTCGACTCCAAGTCTGAGTGGGGTCATTTGTTAGTGCCAAAAATCGGAAGAAAGAATGTTTATGAGAAAGGCTTTGAAGATACCTCGCAAAGACCTTTTGCGGAATGCCAGGGCCCCGCGACCCCATCATGAAGCAAGGAGGTGGGATGCTCTATGATCCCCATTGAGGTACGCGAGCCCGTCACGAAAAAAGGAGGTAGGATGCTCCGTGAGCCCCTTTGATGTTCGTGAGCCCGCCGCGAAGCCAGGAGGTGGGATGCTCTGCCAGACCCTTTGACATTCGCGAGCACGCCGAGAAGCCATAAGGCAGGATGCTCTGCGATCCCCTTTGACGTTCGCAAGTCTTCTGTGAAGCATGGAGATGGGATGCTCTGTCAGTCACTGTGACATTCATGAGCCCGCCGCGGAGTGGAATCCATCTTCACGCCGAGCGAGCGTTGCTCCGCGGCACCTCTTGCCTATAAATATCGACCCCCCCCCCAGGCCCAAAGCACAGATCATCTCACCTTTCCTCTTCCCATATCTCAAATCGCAAATCACATTCTGCTCTGCGCACCATGAGCTTCTCAAGGTACTTTTTCTCCATGAAGTGCTTCCCCTTTTCCTTGTTTTCACCCCCTCTTTCGAGAGGGATTCTTTTGGAAAATCCCATAGGCCTTCGCGAAGGAAGAAGATACTCATAGGGAATCGGGTCATCACGGAGTGTTTATGCTTCGTAAAGCATCCCCCATGAACACGTGACTCAAATGCTAAGGCCAAGTCATTGTGCCTCATGAAGTACATTTCTTCACAGGACCTAGCTTCATGAGGCACCCACGCTTCGTAGGGCTTTGCCTCATGAACTCCCTACCACTTCGTAGAGCACCTCTTCTATGCACCTGTGCCCTGTTCCTAGGCTAGGAAACTTCACTTCGTGAAGCCCACTCCTTCATGAAGCCCTCCCATTGCATGGATCACTAGACCTCAACGAGGCCTCTACTCATAAACCCCTTTGCTCAGCAACTCCCTCTTTCATGCAACCTCATAGGTTCACACGAAGCAACATCAAAATCCACTGGACACCACTTCCTGTTTTGTTGCTTCGACTCGTGATTCTTCTCATAGACATGCTAACGGTTATTTCTTCTTCACATAGCCATGCTAACGTGGGCCCCCCAATGGTTCTCTCCATGAAACCCCCTAGCCACAGCATTTCCTGTCCCCTCTCTTCACCAAGGTGCAGAGTGTAATGGTTATGTAAGTCCTAGGTGTGCGTAGTGAACCCACCTCATTCGAGATACAGGGCGTTAAACTTCCAAACACCATTTTCCTCATCACATGACGTTAAACTGTAACTTCCCCCATGCATGCTACGCGGGGAAAGGGTGACCACCTTGGTGTAAGCCCCAAGCCTTTCTTGCAGGAGGTAACACTGCTGCTCCTCCTTTCTTTTCTGGTGCCCAAGGCCAACAAAGGGTGTGATGGGAAACAGTGCTCCTCTTCTCTTCTATGTTGAATCCCTCTTCCGCTAGACTTTGTCACCACTGGGCCTCCATCCTGGAGTATGTCCCAACCTCTTTGGGCCTCCATCCTGGAGTAAGTCCCAACCTCTTCGGGACTTCATCTTGGAGTAAGTCACAACCTCTTCAGGCCTCCATCCTAGAGTAAGTCCCAACCTCTTTGAGCCCCCATCCTGGAGTAAGTCCCAACCTCTTCGAGCCTCCATCGTGGAGTAAGTCCCAACCTCTATGGGCTGCTAACCATGCATAAGACCAGGTTTCCTCTTTGGGTTATGATCACATGTAAGCCCCGCTTCACCTATCACGGACGCACCTTTCACGACATGATCATCAGGTCTATACTGCCTCTTATTTCTCACACAGAGCATGAATCACATGGGATTAGAGTAAGAAACAACCATGAAATCCTCCTTGGGAAGCCTAGAGTGTAAACCCCATGCCCCCATGAACTACGTGGTCTTTGATCCTTGCTAAGGTAGGGTACGTAAGAAGACTCCATTAGGTTCATGCCCACCACCCATTGGTCACTCCGACCCCCTTCACGTCGGTTCACCAATGCCATCCTGAACTATGTGGTCTTTGATCCTTGATAAGGCTTTGTATATAGGAAGCCGCTATGAGGTTCAATCCAACTACCCATTGGACCCCAGGTCCTCCTTCACGTCGGTTCACTGACGCCATCTTGAACTACGTGGTCTTCGATCCTTGGTAAGGAAGGGTACGTAGGAAGCCTCCATGATGTTCAAGCCCACCACACATTGGACCCCAGGTCCTCCTTCACGTCGGTTCACCGACGCCATCCTAAACTATGTGTTCTTTAATCCTTTCTAAGGCAGGGTATGTAGGAAGCCTCCACGAGGTTCAATCCCACCACCCATTGGACCCCAGGTCCTCCTTCATGTCGATTCACCAATGCCATCTTGAACTACGTGGTCTTTGATCCTTGCTAATGCAGGGTACATATGAAGCCTCCATAAAGTTCAGGCCCACCACACCGGTTGTTCTGACCATCTTCACGTCGTTTCACCAACACTTTGGGCTGCCTTAGAGCATAATCCCCAAATTCCCCCTTTCAAACTATGAGGACTTTGATCCCTACCAAGGCAGGGTATGTAGGAAGCCTCCATGAGGTGCAATCCCAACACTCGGTCACTCCGACCACCTTTACATCGGTTCGCCCTAGTTCTACATGACGTTAAGCTATTGGGACCCCATCCAGTGGTAAGTCGTTGTGATCCTATTCAGTGGTAATCTATCTACATTCTTATCCATCAGCAAGCGGTTGTGACCCCATCCAGCGGTAAGCCATTAAAAACCCCAATTAGCAGTAATCTGTCATCACTAAACTACGATGACTTTGATTCCCTGCCACGGGGATACATAGGAAGTCTCTTCGAGGATAAAGACCAACACTACTTTCACCTTCGTGATGGTCCCATATCATTCCCCCTCCACCTCATACAATTGCTCCATCATCCATCCAGATTCTTATCCGGGCCACCAAATCCTGGTGAAATCATGTCATCCCATTCCACATTCCCCTCAAAAGTGACCGGGAAGACAACCACGTGTTGGCCCCAATATCGGTCTTCCCTCCATGTGTTGCACCCAACTGATCCACTCCAGTCAGTGTTCTAATCAGACTAGTCCATCTCTTCTAGATGTTAAAATTTCGGCATACCCTGTGTTGAACATGGGAAGCTAAGGAAAACCTGACATGCATTCCCATGGCATATTATTCCATTCATTCGATGTGGGGTGTCTAGGGCTTCCATGCCCTCAAGAAGCCCTATAATAAGGGACAGAAGATAGACGCGCCAGTGTCCCAAAGCCCAGACATGCCAGTGATGCCTAACGTGACTACTCCCCGGACAGAAGGATGCTTCCCTGACTGGACCCCTTAGAATGTCTTGACAAAAGAAATGTAATTAACTAGTGTCCGTGAAGATATGGTGCTAGGAAGAGTTTCAAGAACAACATCTTTAGTCTATAGGGGAGAACCGTACTAGGTGACAAGTTTTGAGGAGGAATCCATGGATGGAGGAACTGACATCCCATCATCCCATTTTGATCAGGGAGCAAACTTCCCTGAACAAGGAGTGGATGCCGCCCACCTTTGGAAAACAGGAATGCAGGGCAACAAAACCGTGACTTTTATCCTCAAACGAGATGGAAATGTGCGCCCCGACGAAAGCATCGAAAACAATGAATAAGAATAAAAATAAAACCCATGAAATGGTTTTTTGTTACTTCCCATTAAAACATAAATTTCAATGATTATTAATTTGATAAAAAATTGCCATGTATACAAAGTGGCATTCTATATAAAATAACAATGTTGGGATGATGTAAAATCCAAAATATTAAAAATCATGGAATACATTTAATTCATTGCAACATTATTTCTCATTTGATACAAGTAATGTGAAATTATGATTAGTTTCAGAAGGATTCAACCCATTTGGGACATTGAGCACCAGTTATAGAATTTGGACGACTGTTTTGATCCCTTACAATCTGCCTTGGTGGGTGTGTAAGCTACAAATATATAAAATATTTGAGATGATTATTCCTAAAGAAATATTAATATTAATGATATTCAGGTATACTTTTATCCTATAATTAAATATTTACTGGATTTATGGAGCAATTGTGTTATGACATATGATGCATCTTTAAGAATACTGTTCAACATGGACACTACTCTAATGTGGACCATTAGCGAATTCCCATATCATGGGAACTTAACTAGTTGGAAACCCTTCATGTGTTTCCATTTTCCTATTTATAATAGTGGTTTTTTATCCTGAATTAATACCTTCTTATATAAAATAGTTCTTCTTGTGTTATTGATTATTTTCCCATGCATCGTATATTTTTTAGTTGAACAAGTCAAAATTCAATGGTTCTATTGATCATAGAGAACCTCCTAATATGTTGATGGGTTATGTAATATTGGAACAAATTAGAAATTTTAAAAACAAATTGGTAAGGTTCATCATTTTAATTATTGTGGTATATGAGTTTGGAAAAAAATTTAAAGTGAAAATAAAATGCAACAATAGAAGAAAATAAAAATATTCTTCAAACTTTTGTAATAGGAATTAAATTGGTTGCAGAATAATCTTGATGTTATGCATATTTAGAAGAATTTTTTTTATAACATAACCTTCATGTTTCTTAATGAGAATGTAAAATTGAAGGATCGTCACAATGCTGAGGAGGACATACAAATAATGAACATAAAGTTTCATCTCTGGCCATATGAGAATGGAAATTATGATCCAAAATTTTTTGCAATTAAAAAACGTGCTAAAGACACATTCCATAGAATTTCAAAACATATGAACGTATTTCATGGGTATTCAAGTAAAATATTAAGTTTTTTCAACATAAATCGTCATAGGTTACATGGATTGAAAATTCATGATTCACATATGTAGTTATAATAATTAATACCTTTGTAATTTTGTACACTATTACCTTAAAAGTATTCTGTAGTTATACCCCAGTTTTTCAAACTATTCATAAGAAATTTTGAAAAAAAATCTTACACCATATGTGATTTAAGGCCTTTCAGAGATATTTTTGCTGACACTTTTTTTTAATGGAGATGATATTTCCTCCACTGATTTTTATTATCATGATGTAATTAATTATGCATTTGGTAAAATAAACTAAATTATGTGGCATCATACATTATTGAAGGATGTTTCTAGTCAAGAGGTAAATTATTTATATGTTTTTCATCTGTTGTACAAAATTACTGGAACTCTATTGATTACATAATTATGTTTTATAAATTTTGTTTCATATATAAATTTTTCATTTGAAATCATACATGGAAATTAAAGCGCAAACAAAAGGATCTATTTTTTATGGATATTTTTCATAGGAGTTTTATAACTTTTCATCTAGATACTTTGATGATGTTGATAAAATATTAAATAGAGTTGGACATTTTGATGAAAAATCGATTTAATCTCAACTGCATAAGAAAAAAAATATTTCATAATATTGGATGATCAGTTGGGAGGACCTAAAATGTTACACTAATAGAAATGAAGTTATTATAGGTTCATAGATATGTACTACTAAATAGTGAAATCATGAACCCATTTATTGAAGAGATCAATATACTAATAAAGAGATGAATGAGAAGCCAAACATGAAATGAGAAAAGTATTAAAAATATGTTAACAATGATATTCAAGAATGGTTTTCATGTTGTTTATGTTCATATATATTGAAATAAATATGGATATTATGTTTACACTTATTTTTTAAATCTAATAATTCATATTAAATTTTTTAAATCGTAAATACTGACACTGAAGGTGATTTTCCAGAAAATTTTATGTTTATAGCTTAAAGTCGTCTAAAATAGGAAACCAAATTCAACATTTAAAATATGAATGACATTAACTTTTTTACAATGGATTATGAAGAGGGTTTGAAAACATAGAATAGTGGTAAATTTATTGTTTCCAAATTATGATACTATGTAATGTTTACTAATATTATCGAATTAAACTAAAATGATAATTTTTCTGTTGTTTTAATCAATTGAAAGTGGGTTAATATTACTAAGATTATAAAAATGGATTCCATGGAATCTTGTTTTGTGAACTTCACTCTCTTGACGGATTTCAGTGACAATGAATTACATGATTTTTATATCTTCATATCTTACGACAAAATGGAATATTCTTTGGAATATGTCATTGATGAAGCATGGAGTGTATTTCATCACATAAATTATAGCCTTTTATTATATGGGTGACAAAGTGGAAGATTTTTTCTATGACATTGAATCCCATCAGATGTAAGAAACATACTTATTTCTCCATCATGATTTTGAGAATATTAGTTAATCATGGGTGGAGTGTGTTGATTAAGTAATGATGGAGGAGGACAATGACATTATGGAAGGAAAAAATGATTTTATGTGCAGTCATCCATTTATTTATCAAACACTTAAGTTATATGTGTAGTCATTCATTAACATAACTATCTATGTTTTGTTTGTATTACTATGTATCTGTTATCATTTATAAAAAATTTATACATTAATTTATTGAAATATATGTTAAAAAGATAACTTTATTTAATTAAATGATATTAATAACAATGAATAAGAATTTGACTAATTCCAGTCGGATACTAGTTTTCATTCACTTGACAACATATATTGTTCATGATCCACCATTATCTATCCCTAAAACATCAAAGACACCCTTTGTCTGCCAATGTCATCATCCCTCACACACTCATCCATTACATCAGCATCTAGAAGACCCTACTTCATTATACCATCAGCATGTGAGACACTGCCTTCCAAGTCACCAGGTTCTGCTTCGAGGGAACAAGTTGTACACTTGTTTATTCATGAGAATATTATAGGGTAATAGTTATATGCCTAAATTATAATCTAAATAAATTTATTTCACTTTTATATATTTCTAACTATTTTTTCATAAATGATACCAATAATTTCACTATTAAGATGATGATTAATGGTGATAATGTCTGGAATCTAAATGGACAGAAGATAGTTGTCCCATTTCACTATTATGGGGTCCCCATTGATGATATCACGTGATTATTTTGTTATATTATATCCTTATTAGTGGTGGATCCTAGTACCCTTCCAATTATATATTATGGTTAGAGGCATAAGCCTAAATCAATGAATAATCTAGTCTTTCATTCCCAGATAAACGTAATGTTAATAAATTATGGAGTAATTAATTTTTATTATGTAATTAAATTTTAAAATTTTAAAAATTGATCACTTTCAAAATATGTTATTCCTCTTTACCATTGCTGATCTTATCACTTGAAAGTGGAGGTTGGAAAATTTGGCTAAAAAATGGAATTATTTTAAATGGAGATTATGGAAAGAATTAAATGATACATAATTTTATAGGTAGAAGTATTTTAATAAGGTATATAATGAGGTACCTAGAGAGACGTGGAAGGTTTCTAGTGATATGCATCATAATGTGAAGAACATCATATTGAAATATATATTTTTTTTATTTATCTCATTTTACAAAAATAAACGCATATTTAATGGATATGAAATTCAATAAATTACTTTTAAATTACCTTTTATTTATTTTATGATTTTTCAAGGAAAAATCCATCATGTCGAAGTTAAAAAATCTCCATACAATGTTCCGGGACATAGAGTTTTTATAAAAAATGGAATCTTATAATGTTTTAAATAGTTTAAATATTTATATTATAACATTATCTATTTCATATATTTAAATGTTGATTTATATTTTTTTAATATAGTAAAAAATTTAGGTCACCAAGTCTCCCAATAACAACTTTGGTATGATGTTCATAAAAAAATTATGGGAGTTATGTGAATGATTATTCTAAAGACATCGGGTATGAATTCATTTTTCATTTTAATAACTTAGTATCATTTGTCTCTATGTTAATATGTATTTATCTAAATATGATTGATATTTTATTTATATGTAAAAAATAACTAGGGAGATCGAATCCCATGTAGTACTTATCAATCTCTTAGGATGATCATGTTGGTAATGTCAATGGGAATGAGCATCCTAGTCGTGCGTACAGGATGGGTTTGGGATAATTACCATCTGAGATCATTGGCTGGACACCAAGGATTAAAGTATAATCTACTCCTGGTTGTAGTTATTCCCCACAAAAGGATTCTCATGAGATGTTTTTTGTAATTAATAGCATAATTCAGGAACTTTGGGCTCATATAATGATGCAAGATTCAAAGATCCTTACTCTGTAGAAAGAATTGATTGAATTGTATCAGAAGATAATATGATGTGTCCTTGGTGATATTACATTAATTTATGTTTTGAGTGAAAAGGTAAATCCCTCAACAAAATAATCATTATATACATAAACTATTATAGTTTTTGAGTTTAAATATAAATATACAATAATGTTTAATTTTCAAGAAAATAGTCTTGCAGTTTCCCATAGGAGGGAGTAGAGGCAGAGATATAGACAATGTCGAGAAAAGTTCATCAATTTTTGATTAGGGTTCAATTTGAAATTTTTTGATTATGTGTGCCAAAACATAGGATATACTAACACTGATATGGTGATTCAGAAACCATGTTATTTTTTTGGTAGGGGATATTTTTCCTTCCCTTACATTTTATGAAAATATATATTCTTGGTTCATTTTCAATGTTTTATCCTGCATTCTACTGTATACTAATCATTTTTTGTCTCCTCGTATTTTTTTGTTTTAGAACTCCAAGAAATTCAACCTCTTATTATTCTTTTTTAAATAACTAGTTCGTTTCAACCATTTAGGAAAATTATTCAGTTTTGACTTCCACTTGCTAATTCATCAAGTACAGCATGGATAAGGAAACATGATAGCTAGCTTGAATGTAGACATCCCAGAAGTATTTTTGTTGTTTATTCAATATATATATTACTAGATTTACACTACTATTAATACTATTTCAACATCATTATATATGGAAAAACTTAATATAACATTGAACACACAATCTAGGGGGCCACCATCAACCAATAATTTCATTATAAAACTTATCAAATCTTATTAAACAAGTTTTATATGCTGAATATAATATAGCATATATTACACCATTTTGTATATAAATATTCGAGTTCCTCCATGATATCTATCAAAGGAAATACATCCACTAGCTAGTTGGGGAATTGACTATGAACATGGAAGAAACCCATAAAAATGTCCACCATTTCATCCCCCCATAGTCACATCCCATGGTGCTCAACAAATATAGTTTGAAACATATCCTGAAAATTAAATAATCACAGCGTCATGGTTGGCATGAAACATAAACAATATAATTCACCATCAGTTGTTGGATTAGGATATTTCTTTCAAAAATGAAAATCATGATGAAGAAGTTAATATAGAGAAACCTGATGTTGGTGATCTTATTGAAGTAACCGTTTTGGGGACTTTGATTTTTTACTATTTGAGGATTTGAGAGTCTAGTATTGGAGATTATTTTTGATTTTATTCTTTGATATTACTATAAAATTATGTGTTATTCCATGAACATGTTTTTCAGTATATTTATGTCTGTTGTGATATAATATTTTTTATATTCTATTAGTTTTGGTAAAGTGAGATTCACTTGAAGGATAATTTCTCCCATAATTATGAGTGTGTAAAATTGGTGTTATTTATAAACATTGGATTTATTAGAGGTGGTTTTTAGGGGTAATAAAAAACAAATCTTAAGACATAGGGTGTATTCATGGTGTAATAGAGTTGTGGTGTAATGATATTAGATTTTTTTTGGGATAATTGAGTTAGTTTTAGGTGTGAAGATAGAATTTGTTTGTTACTCAAAAAGTAATATATAAATATTCCTTATAAATATATTTATAATTTAAACACAAGTTTCTGAAGAATTATTGAGATTCTGGGATTACTCAAAGATTTTTCATCTTTTGATTTAGATTTTTCTTTTGATATTATCTCTTGACCTTGTAGGATCAAGAGTATTGATGGGTATTTTCATCACTAATATAAAAACATGAATCATTAAATGGATTTTTTATATGTTTTATTTATGAAATATGAAATTTATATTTATTTGAAAAAATAATAGGGTAATTGTTTCTAGTTAATGTATTTTTACTTTTAAACATTGGTGTTTTCCATAAATTGATAGTTGTAGTGATTTGATTAATGATATTAGATTTAAAATTTTCATCAATATGAGTTTTTTTAACTCAATAGATCTCAAAATAGATATAAAATGATTGATTGTTCATATTTTAGGATTTTTCTTGAATGATTCCACTGTATTGGTCAAATGAATTATCTAAAAATGATGTTTTTACTGAATTTTTTTTCATGTTGATGATTTCTATAATATGAAACTTATGGTAAGATAAATGGTAATTTTTATTAATTAATAAATTTGAAATTTTTATTATAGTCGCATTAAATGAATTAGATAATGGATATGATGTAAATACATGAAAATCATGTTACTATATTTAGAAATATGAAATATTATTAATTTAATTTGTTTAATTAGATAAATAAAGATGTTGGAATTAAAATAATGATATGTTGAATTGATGAGATTAATTTTGTGATAAATTTATTTTATTTTATTTGTAGAAATATATCTATTTTTTATCTTATCTGGGGCTTTATTTTTTGTAGAAAAAATTTATTTCTTCAACTCTATATAGTAGTAGTTTAAACCACCACTAAATGTGGAAAATATATTTGAAGTGATTGTTTCAACCACCTATATATATTATAATATTTAGTGGTGGTTTAATCCAACTCTATATACTAGGTTATTTTGAGAGAGTACCCTACAATTGAAACAAAAATAACATACTTTATATGTATTTATATTTATAAGTGCTTTAAACTACTCCTATTTACTCGATTGTTTCATGATGGAAATAAATCTTTAAATATGAAATAACCACTATTAAAAATCTAGATTCTATTTAGAAACCACCACTGAATTCAAGAAACGTCTACTAGTTGGATGACAAGGCCAACTTTAGGGGAAGGTTTTGGAAACCATCATTGTACAATTTAGTGGTAGTTTAAACCACCAATAAAATTAAAAAAAACAACCATTATGGGTCTGTTTTGTTGTAGTGGGATATTCTCCAAAAAATGAGTTAGATTTCAAATATTTTTTGAAAATAATTATAAAAAAATTTAATCCTCATTCACACAATCTCATAGTGTTACTCAACAAGCCTTTGCAGCAATGAATATAATAATGAATTCACTGATCAGTGATTATAAGTAATGAGATGCCATTAGAAAATATTCAATGTTACATAAGAAATAATGGGAACTATCATGATCACAATCAAACATATATATCCCCAAACCTATGTGCACTAGCTATATCAGATACATGTATAAATAATCATGTAATTACTTTTTCTTAAAAATTTAGTGACCAAGAATCATAGAATGTGTAAATATTGAATATCTAAATCAAATTTTCTTAATATTCATAGTATAGACTAGTTATAAGTATGAAAAATTTACATTTCAATCACCTAAATATATGAGCACAACTCATACCCCACACCGAAATAAATAATTACATCATATGTAACATATCATGGAATGACAATAAAATTCCCTAGTATATGTCAATCAAGGGCCCATATGTCAAAAAAGTCATATGGCCGGACACATTCTATCTTTGTTAAACATAAACTAATGACACGAACAAAAACATACTCAACCAAAATCTTTTTATTTTAGCATATACTTTGGAGTAACAAATGAATTAAAGTATGATGGTTTTTATGCTTTATATCTTATCAACCTTAGTTATGGTGCCTCAACACACACTATTATTATATTATAATTTTTTTATAACACTACATTTTGGACATGTAGTGTGTTATCCAATACATAAAAATCATTGTGTACCTCATTAGTGAATCATGTAAACCTGTATAAAACAAAACCCATGTTAATCATTACAATTCATCACAGACTATAATACACCATGATGACCATTAATTAGTGATAAATCATGACCATACATTGAGAGGTTAATTATCATTTCACTTGTTGAATATATGAACCCAACATGAATGAATGATGAAGTGGATAGTTCCTAATTTTATTATAAGATACATTTTACATTCATGTATTCTTTTAATAATACTAACAAAATCCATTCATGTGTACCCATCCAACCAAATCATTAATGATAGGAAATCAAACAGGTCTTGTGTTTTATTCTCATTTAATCCTTTATTTTACTCATTATATCTCCTTTTAATTCTTACCACATCTATATAGAACCATTAATAAATTATCCCACCTAAATATTTTAATGTGTAACATATGTGAATTTTTTTTAAAGGGTGATAGTAGATTAATAGTTGTTATGTATATTTTTGTACACACAATATTTTTATTTTTATTTATTAATTTAATGGTTTAATGTATTATTTATACTTATTTGAAATGTTTTATATTATTTCAGTCAAATGATATTTTCAAATAAAATTTGGCAAAAGAAAAAAAAAATTGTTGAATTTTGATGAGTTATTTTAATTAATTTGAGACCATTTGTTTCAAACAGTCCGCAACAAAATCTATCATTCCATGAGTAATATATGAGCACAAGGTAAATTTAATTTATAATGTCTTATACTATATATAGAGAACTTTTTAATTAAAAAAATGACATTGTCCTATATATGTTCCCCATCATCTCCTAGGACAAATCCTCTCAAACCCACCGTGTCTGAAATGTTGCGCCTTCTGTCCCTTAAAAATACCATTTACACCACTGCATGAATGTGTGTATAGCCAAAAACAACAATTAGAGAGGCTCTCAATAAAGATAAATCTACTGTAATTCCATAGTGAATAATTAACATTCCCCATCATACATTTAAACCAAATGAGGAGCTTGGCATCTACATAATAAAGCCACAAAATTGAATGAATCATGAGTCTACTACAAGACTGTAAAATAATGATAATTAATAGAGAAAATATCTATATTCCTTGAAAGGTGGGAGGTGCACCATCCACACCCACCATAGTGGACTTCTATATTGGGTGTCACATAATTCATATGTACAACAACTATTATTTTGTCAGTCGTGATAATTGTCAAAGGTGTAGATGGCTTCCATATTTTAATTATATTGGTTGTTGGGTATTTGTGGATGATTTCAACTAGACATGGACTCCTCCTACCATCGATTAGTAAGAATTCCTTGGTGAGCATCCTGTATTAATCATGTTTTGTCCAGAGAGCCATTATGTTTGTGAGAGAGCCTTAGAGAGCTCCATTTGTAGAGAGAGATGTGTATAGAGTATGTATCTATAACCATTTTTATTTTTAAATAGACCCATTTTATTATTATTTTCTCCATATTTTTAACATTGTTATAATCATATCCCAACAAGTGGTATCAGATCCATTTCTAGTGAAATGGTGTTAAGGAGTGGAGTGTTTCTGATCATTGGAAAATTGAAGTTTTCAAGAAGCGTGCTTTAAAGGATTATTCTAGAATATCAGGTTTAGGTTATTAAAATGGTGAGAACATCATGTAAAATTTATCCAAAATGATCTTCCTAGGCCCGGTAGTACCCCCATGCTGAAGAAGAAGGTATTGTTCTGGCATTGATAGCATTTTTGGAGAGATTATAGTAGTACCTTTGGTGGACCACATAGGCACCACTTCATCGGCCGATCATGGCCATTGACAAAAATTTGTTCTTATCATGGTCAATTAGAGTTTTTTTTAAGATATAGGAGTGGATTTCAACATTTTTTACCATTTTGAACACAAAAATGAGCTCCATTTTTTAGATTTTTCACTATTTTTAGTAAATTAAAATTCAATGGAGGAACCATATATAGTAGGTGGTCGATGGGGCCTAAAATGCATGTCAATTAAAGAGAAGGTCTATATATATAATGAGACCATTTTATAAATTCTACCATTGTGGAATGAAGGGATACATGAAGAAGATCTATTCAAGGTTGATATATGAAAATGACCAAAGTAGGCATCGATACAGAAAAAATGGATACCAACATAGGATATTCTCTAAAGAAATCACAATTTTCTCCATTGATGAAGAAGATAAATTATTTTATACATCAATCCTAGACATAGAATGTGTCGTCAATACTACAGGATCATACTACATCACTCAACATTGTGAGTATTTATGGAATTATCATGCTAGTGAATTTGTCGTAATCTTGATGGGAAATATCAGTTTGGTAGAGCTCATTGGCTAGGGTGATATCCATGTCAAGAAGAAAATTGGATACACAATCACCCTAATGGATGTTCATAATGTCCTAATCCCTCATCTAAACCTGTTATCGGGCATATCCTTTTACTGATAGGGTTATGACCACATATTCCATAATAGATCATGGAATATGAAAAAAATGATCTCTCGTCATCTCTCAAGGACACATATGTGGTACATTATACAAAACTCATGCTAAGATATGTGTAGTCCACATCACAATGTTATAAAGAGAGACATCACCCAATATATGGCATATGAGACTCAACCCCATTTGTTTATGACGGTTATCTACCCTGAAAAAGAATAAGTACATCAGCATTAATTATTATTCATCTCTTGATCCTTTTAAATAATGCTTCTATAGGGAGAAGAATTGAGTTCTATTCCATATTTCTTTGTCAAGGAGATCAGAGCAACTGGAACTGGAGTTTTATGATGTTTCTAGACCCATGTAGATAGATTCGTTGGAAGGTGACCAATATTTTTAAACTTTATCAATGATTCACCTCGATGGGTATGGGATCTATTATTTTGAATGAAGTACAATGTACTAGACTACTTCAAGATCTTCCCTGCCATAGTGTAGAGTGAAACTATAAGGATTCTGATGTTTCTTAATTCAAAAAACAATGGGGAGTACACATCCAGTGAATTTGATGTCAACTTAGGGGTTAATTAATATGACATGGGAGGATGGTCCCACACACCCCACAAAACTATGGAGTTTTATAATGGGTGAAGTGAACCATCATGGAGAAGGTCAAAAAGATGATCAGTTTGACTAAGATACCTATGCAATTTTGTGGTGAAGTTGTTTGGTTTTCATGTTACCTCATCAGTTGTTCCCCATAGGTTCCTCTGAATTTTGAGATTCCACAATATTGATTTTATGGTAAACCACCCTTATAATTTCATTTATGAGTATCTGGATAATTGGAATTACCACATGTATTGAAGGAGTTTAGCTAGAGGCTATATATAAAATCCACTCCAAGAATATTCATTATCTATGGATATGTGGATTTTAGATTAATGATTTGGGACCCAAAGGGTAAGAAGTTTATTATAATAATATATGTTATCTTCCATGAGGACCAGACAATCTAAGAAATTGAAAATCCAAGAATTTCTCAAAGAGAAATTATTTAGGAATCAATTCATGATCCAACTACTATAGTATCACAACCTATCAACAAAATTAATGAGGTGAAATAATTCTCATCAGCCACAAAATAGGAGGTAGTGGAGGAGGATATTGAGTAGGGGAGACTCAATACTCTGTACAAGAAGTTGTAGAACCATCATAGGAGCTAAGTAATTTCATTCCTTCTAAACCTAAAAATTCATAGTTTCTAAGATCATAGTGAATAATAATTTTATCAACAAAATATTCGGAGTTGGAGTACTTGTTTTTTGACTGATTTGGGGGATCCGAACAGATACCTGGAAGTGGTTTCTAATCTTGATAGGGTAATGTAGCTACATGAAATGTAGGATAAGATGGAATCTTTGAAGAAGAAATAGGCATATGATTTGGTGGAACTACCCAAAAGTACGAAAGATCTAATAAAAAATAGGGTTTGAGGCTGAAGAAGGATAAAGTCAAAAATGATGTTAAGAAAAAATATCGATTAGTAGTTAATGGATTCCTTCAATATAAAGGGGATGAATTTGATGATATATTTTCCTCTATGGGAATGATGGATTAAATTTGAGTAATTTTACTTTTTTTGGCTATCATGGACATAGATTTTGAACAAATGGACAAGATGATAGATATTCTTCAATATTGCCTCTACTAGGAGATCCATATGATGCATCCTGAGAGTTTTGAGATTTTTGAATAAGAAAACATCATTTTAAAATTGAAGAAGAGCTTGTACCAATATAAATATTCACATAGATAGTGGTAATTGAATTTTTACTCATTCATGGTGAGGAATGGATACAAACCAACATATAAAGACATGTGTGTTTATATCCAAGGAATATAGGACAGTTAATTTCTTTCCCTTCTAATTTATGTTGATGAAATTTTTATCATTGGTAATGATGCGCTGAAGATCAAACACATGATTAAGGATTTACCCATTTTTTGAAATTAAATTCTTTGGAGTGGAACAAAATATTTTGGGGATAAAAATCAGTAATGATAGAAAGAGGAGTTTGGTATGGAAATCTCATGATAATAAAGTTAAACATGTTCTAAAATTTTTCAACATTGCAAAATAAAAACTAGAGATCATTCCTCATCCCTTCCATTTGATGTTGAGAAATAGTTTATAACCATTATCTAAAGAATTAATTGTGGTGATAAAGATGGTACCATACTTTTTAGTAGTTGGAAGATTGATGTATGCTATAGTGAGTACGATACCTGACATTTCCCATGTATTGGCAATCATTCTCCGATTTCTCTCCAATCCCAAGAAGTGTCATTGATATGCTATAAATTGGATTTTAATGTGTCTTAATGGTAATTTAAATCTATTTTTGAGCTATGGGGGTTCATACTCATTCCTGGTGGGATACAAAGATGCAAAAATTGATGAAAATCTGGATAGTAGGAAGTCTATATCTACATACATCTATACATTTTAAAGAGGATATTTATCATGGATGTCAAGGTTCAAGAATTGTTTTGTTTTATCCATGATAGAAGCATACTAACTGGAGTTTTTAAAATCTGGTATGGAGGTGTTGTGGATAAATAATTTTCTCTAAGATCTTTGATTTAACAAAAAGGAGTTAAAGTTTCATTTTGATATTCAATGTTTTTTGGAATTTTTCAAAAAACACTACATTTACCATTCCTAGATAGAGCACATATTAATTCACTATCATTGCATATGCGAAGTGATAAATCGAAACTATTGTGAATTGTAAAGATCCAAATGATGGAAAACATAGTGGATATAATGAAAATGGTGGTTTCTTGAGAGAAGGAATACCATTATAGATACTCAAACATATTATAGTTGAGGGGGATAATTGATGGAGATAATATCCAGTTTCCATGGATGGTGGGTGGTTCCCCAACCACACAACCATGATAAACATCCTTACTGGGTGTTTCATATTTCACATGATTTTCAACAATTAATATGGAAACCATGATATTTATCTATGGTTTTGGGGCCTACAAAATTTGAAATCCAATAGTTGCAAGGGATTGGTGGAGAATTTATATCAAACAAGGACTCCTCACACTATGTCAATATTAGGAGGCCTTGGGAGCTTCAATTATCAATCATATTTGAGCAAGGGAGATGTTGTATATTAGGGAGAGATCCTTGGAGGGCACTTTTTTTATAGAATGAGGTGTGTAGGTGATGTTTTTGTAAGATTTGTTCTGTGTGATATAATGCCCATTTGTCTTTCAATATTTCCTCCATTTTTTCTCTTCATGATCAGTGGGTCATAAAAATAATAAAGACATGGCGAGTTCTATGTACGCACCTTCATGGAGAAATTATGAGTTGAACATCATGGTGTCCGGGTGTGGTGATCATTTAAAAAATCTACGTAAAGTCCATTAAATGGTAGGGTAGCTATATAAGGGAAAATATTGGCATGCTTAACAGTGGAGTAAGTTATATATTGGTATGTTACGTTGTGTATAGATAAATATTAAATTGTAAAAGGGTACTAATGAAATGTGTGTAGCTCATGCATGGTCAAAATGGAATATAAAATGATGAAAATTCCACTGATATGCTATACTATTTTCCATGGATGAGGTGGAAGCAAGCAAGAGAAGATGATGAAGTGATATTGTTGGAGAAATGAATGAGAAAGTGTTCCCATAGAGTATGAAGGTGTGATTTTCCTTCTTTATATAGAATAAAAAGAAGAAGGATGTGATATAGGAGGAAATGTTATGGCTCAAAGGTGGAGACTGAATGGAAAAATTATAAGTTCTATTGTGTAAGCCTTGTCATGGTTCTGTAAGCATATATCAAGTGATGAATAAAAACATGAAAAAAATTGTCGAAAACACATGTAGTTAATATTTCATAGCATTTAGAAGTGTATCGAGTTCACTGGAATTCTCTATTTCATACTGAAAAATATTTACCAGCTACAAATTATATTATTCGAATAAGATGTTAATAAGAATCTTCATTAAATTTTTGGTTGGTATAATTATTAGTAATTTTTTAATATGTAAATTATTTATTAATTATAAATTTTTTTATTACATATTAATTAATTATATATTAATTTGGTATTTATATAATTTATAACATTATGAGTAATATTTATTTTATAATAGTTTAAATAAAATATTTTTTATTTAGAAAGTATTTACTAGTTAATAATTATATTCTTCATAATATATTATGTTATATTATTAATTAATTACTTATATAATAAATAAGAATTTATTTTTTATTAATATTAATTGTATTTATTAAATGAGAATTAACAATACTATTAATATTTATTCATTAATTTAAGATGATTATTTTTTATAATAGTACTTAGTACTATTGTCTATATTATGTATATTAATTAACTATCTAAAATAATTTTTAAATATTAATAATATTTACACGATTCAAAATAATAGTAGTATAAAATTTTAATATTAAATTTAATAGTATTATTTATTATACATAGTATGGATAATAATACTAATAGTATTAATATAAATAACAAAAAGTAATTATTATTAATGTTTCTTATTTAATCAAAAATATTTGTATGAATTTCCTATTATACAAATTTATTGATATATATATAACATTATGTAATATATTAGAATGTTTTTAAATAGTATATAAACAATTATTCTAAAAACATAGAAACTGTATTGATATAATCTACATTGGTGTCTTGGATGCTCTTTTGTGCCACAGACAGGTGTGTATATAATCCATCCACACCATGTCTATCTATGTCAATAGTCTGGCATACATATCTCATATGTATCATCACTAAAACATATCACCACATCATCTTGTGTGATAGGTGATGTATCTATAGTCTCTCCACATGTACCATATCCCACCTACAAGTATTGTGTTTTCTAGTTGGAACACACCCCATCATATAAGAAAGATGGTTGTTGTGTAGTGGATATCTATGGATCACATGCTTAAATAGAATGCAGTGCAGACCAATTAGTGTCTATATCTGTAACAAAATATAACATGATAATAGACTATTTCTATACCTATGCCTCTTTCTACGGTAGTGGATCATATAAAATAGGATCTAGAGGAGAATTTGGATGATCATGATGATCACCCTCCTCATTTTACACATCCGGGTCAATTATAGGGTCTTCACCCAAAAGAACATATATATCGGGCTCTGCAGTATCAGCATCTCCCAAGAAATCAGTGAAAATCACATGATGAATCTCATCCATACGAGGAAAAAACTATATCGCATCTATATGAAAATATTTATTTTGAAATGTCCATCCATCTATTAGATCAGATACGTGAAAGATATGAGCGATAGAATTATCCTTAAAAAATATGAACATCTAAATAATCTTAACAAAACATTGTTCAATAGTGGAAGAAAGAATTTTACCATTTCATGATATCCCCATCTATGTCACAAAAGAAATCACATAGTGGAATTATGTTATCTTGGGTGATAATTCATCTGATCAAATAAATTAACATGTACTGTGTCAACCCCTCATAACTGGGACTCATGTTGATTTTCACACATATCAATATATCCTGCATGATATCTCCTCCAAAAAAAGTCTCGCATCCATGACATATTTAGGGAATGAAGTGAAGGTAACTGACTTGGTAGTGCGTGAATTGTATAATAGAGTTTAAACTTCCTCATAACACTACTTGGCTGATGCAAGTCAAATATATGAAAATGAATCATATGAACAATTCATGACCTGGAAGCAAAGATCATTGTACAATATAGTGGGAGACTCTAGAGGATATCATATGTATATTAAATCCATAAAATATTAGAAAAATTAATGATCAATAATAAATGAATACATGTACTATATAGAATACTGATTTGACTATATGATTTATATTCACTTTGATCTTCAGATCAAATAATACCCAACATAAGACTATAAGTATGGAAATCATGTCTAGTTTTATATAAATTTCAATGCACCTCACTCTGCCTATAGATAAAATTTATAATCTTATACTACATATTATACTTTTATACATTTGATTTTGATATTAGATGGAAGGAATATCATACCATCATCAATGCCAAGACTCTGCTCCAATATCAGCATGCAATGGTGTGAGACCATGTGGATATAAGTGAGGGATGTGCTCCCATATCAAAATTTTTATAATAATAAAACATCATGTGACCTAATTCTTATCAATTCTACATGCATTGCATAGAACACTATATTTATATGTGATACATGTTGACCCCTAACTATACCACCATTTCTTATCGAATTTCTTCAATCAAGTCAAACACATCAAATGTACAAACATAGTCGAATGATCAATGAATATCATGCCACCGGTCAACCTCAAAATGTATTAATGTAAAAATAATAGCATGTTGATCTCATTAGAATCAACGGATATATTAGTGAATTGATGGCCTATCCATGGAATTCATAATTTTCTACCGACAATGTATCTTCCATATTCATAGACCTCAATGCCCAGTAATACGTGAACCATCTCAGACCAATTTTCACTCACTCAACCCATCATAGACACCCCATCGATCGGAACCTACAGAATATGGGACACATCCTCAATATTAATAGTCATCTTCCCCTCTAAAAAATGGTATATATGTGTCTCTTGCTTCAATATCTCAACCCACATAGCAATGAGATGATGATTGAAAAATTTGAAGTTGCATATTTCCATGTCATAGAAACTAGCATGGAAATGATAAGGGACACTGGTGGGAGGTGGTGAAACATAATGGAAATGATGATATATTCATACACTCAGTGAAGGAACTAAACATCCCACTAAAACCATATGTGAAATATTCCTATCTTGGAATGTGGAAAATATAGGACCTACCATCTGAACATTTGATATCATAGTTACCTTTTCATTGTTAATTCATTAAAATATGGTAACTATTTTTTTAAAAAAACTACTATAAGTAAAATTACATATGAAATTGTCATGATTAATTCAACATTATGATTAAAACCAAGAAAAAATTAAATGTGACTAATTTTGTTGTATTAGTCAATCAATTTTTGTGTTTGATGATCTCCAATCATGATTAATTTATTTATAAATGTTTTTATTTATATCAACCATGATGAAAAACCCACATAGATCATTCGGCTACATGATATATTCAATCGACCATGAGATTTGGAGGATATAATTGAAAACATTTCATTTGGAGATAAAACAAATTTTAATCAATTAGATTTTCTATTTATTTTTTAAATAGTTTTTGTATAACAAAATTATTTCTTTTTAAATCTAGAAATGAAACAAACCACAGTTGAAATAGGTCACAAAGGAAGAAAGTTATAAATTAAAGGATAAATTAATGAAATGTATGATTACGATAAAATTACACACTCATGGTAAAATGAATGGACTCGATCATGAATTATGGGATGTGGAGCTCTTTCCTACCACTTGGGGACATATCTTATAAGTGTTCCCTTATGAGTGAAAAATGCTACATCATAGTCCTCACATCCCCATTGTTATAGCCAGTTTATATTATTTCGTACATGAATATACGTTTTCATTCCAGGTGATGAAACCTATTAATACAAAGGAAATAATTGATAAACTAATAAAATCAATAAAATAGTAAATGAGAAATCCATAATAAAAAACTTAGAAATATTTGGGATGACAGTCGGCTAATCTATATGCAAGGTGATATAATGATAGTCACCCATATTCATATAAGTGGAAATATGATAGCAAAATAGAGTGACCATGTGATACACTAGTTCAACATAGGGATCCAATGATATGTTCACATATCACAAGTTGCAACCACACATTCCTAGGGATATCTCAATGCATGAATGTTATCTTAATCTCATTACCAATTTTCCAACATTACCACTATCACTCGACCACAATTTCCTCTATCCCTAGTTTTGATAATATCTTACCTAAAAGAGGCTCCAAAATAATTCAATGGTTAGAACAGACAATTCAGATGTTTCATGTAGTATCTAATCAATGGAACTTTGGAAATACCGACCAAAACAAATTCTATTTTACATTCTCTGATAAGAATGTTGGGATCATTCACAAAAGTACTTCATATAACATTAAAATGTATCATATACTAACCCTTTGATTATGAGTTTACACGCAACCTTGAAGACCTCATTTATGAAATCCACTATATTAGTGGTCACATAGAAATATCTAATACAACCATTATATGTTAAATAAAATTTTTATATTGAAATCCATATCATATAATCATACATATCTTGATTATCCCTTCAAATTTTATCAATGTGTTTATTGAAAAATTATTTTTACGAATTTTAAGACAAACCCATAGAGAATAGTGTATTTTAAATAATTTCAATTATTATATATATAAAAATATGTTTCAAAAATCATCTCCAACATGATGATCACCATCTTTATTATCTCATCTCTGAAATTATTATACACATTAGGAGAAACATTTCTATCACAATATCAATGAAAATAATTTGGTTATCTATATTAAACCCCATAACTATTAACATAATCTATAATCACATAATAGTGATCATATATCAGAACTACTCCATTGTTTTTTGTGACATGAATGTATATATATGAAAAACCAAACTCCATGATACAAAATTATAATTTTCAAATAATAGTGAATATAATTGTTAGAGGGTTATGATTACCATCTTGTGAAGAAGTAATAAGTAGAAAAAATATATAAATTCCATAAATAAATGTTTCATAAACATGAATTAATTATTCCAAATATGGTAAACCTATCATACATGGCTAGAATGCCCAAAAAATCTTATAGTACATCACGTTTTATTGATCAACTTAGTGATTTTAGGATACATACTCAATAGTGTGAAAATGATTAATAATATTATTTTTGAGATATAAAAATCACATAAGTTACATAAACATTTCATATGATGCATACCAATCACCCTAAACATTCACAATTTCCTTTTTTCATTCCATGATTTGTTGTAGGATATTGTATAATTAAAAAACAATTGTATTTTTTCCTAAAAAAGGGAAAAAGGAACATCCTTAAACCTTCTTATCATATCTAAAATAACATTTCATAAAATACTATTCATAAAGTGAATAGTCTTCATGTACCAAGCTTCGATGAACATAACTATATGGGGATTCTAATATGACTATCATACCACACATAGAAAATTTATCATATACTTCCCTCATTCATTATTTATATTCTAGACTGTATTTATCACAATGAATTGAATATTTTTCATTCTTCAACTCATCAACCACATAGGAAAAATGATTCTGTATATGGTATTGTTTTATCAGAATTTAAAAAACAATGTTACTTTCAAAATCCTTCCTCAAGTTGTTGATGTAATCGGTCGATGAAAATTTATTCTCTATAATTTTGGGGAATTCATTATCCTTTATAATGAAATCCAAAAAAATTGTTCTGGTGACATTAATTCAACTAATGAAGTCAATATTATAGGATTATTACAACTAATTGGTTGATTCCTATCTATCAGAGGATCCACAAAAGGTTCATTCCCCACATCATCTTTTGATGCCTCACCAGATAATTACTCACCAGATAAACTTTCATTCTATAAATTAGAAGCACACATATGGATATCGTGTACTTTTCAATTCAAATATTGATCATCATTTGCATAATTTTTTACCATTATAGGAGGAATATGACCAAGAAATTAATAAGAGTGCTGTGAATCACTGACTTTTGTAGAGCATGAAAAACATGGTTCTGTAGTAGTAAGATCCACATCATCAATATCAAGAATCACCACATATAATTCCAATAGACCATTACTACAATGTTTCCTAAATAATAAGGATTCATGCATCCAATTCACATAATCGAACAGAGGATACTCACAAAGATATTAAAGTTTGTGATATTGAAGATATTGATATCTAATTGAAGTAATTGATTGACTATCCCTCAATTATAACTGACTGTGAATCTTACTGTAAAATTCATCAAATGTCACACAATCACAATGATTTTACACACTATCATGTGGAAAACTATAGATAAAACCCTACTCAATATAAATTTCCCCACCATTTCATATTTTGTGCAGACATGATTACCTAGAAATTCAGTAATAAATAAAATATTATATTCTAGATCTTGAGATTTTTTAAAATTTTGTATTGGAAGTTATTAAATAATTTAATTGATCCTGAGAAAGTTTATATGTATTTTTTAACATTATTTGATAAAACAACCAAAACATTAGGGGACTCATAAAATCATTATTATCAATTATTTTAGTATCCATTGGTGTCCTCTTATGCTTAGTGTAAAAAACAAGCTTCAAATAGAAACACTTCATGTTGAACACCGTTTTTTTACAATATCACTCACATGAATGAGAAGTGCTCTATGGGTTTGAGATACATAGTATTTTTTATGTTGACAGAGATGTCCTTACATACTAAAAGATAAGGATGAAATGTAGTTCATCAACAAGGAAATAAAAATGCAATTTTTAAAAATTATATATCTAAAAAAACACGACGTGGAACATTAATCATACATTGGTCAGTTGATTCAAGAACATGCAATTATTACATATTAAATAATAAAATTCAACAAAATATAACATGCAATTATAATCATAAATTAGATGATCATATCAAGATCTGTCAATATTTGAGATTTTTGACATGTTTGTTTGAGATATTTATTACATTCTAAATCTTGTAGCTTTACATATAACTATATTTAATAACATATATATATATATTCATAATTTTTTGAATATTTCCCAATTTTACATGTGATAACCAATAACTAAAACCATGATAGATATAAATTACATCCCTGTTTAATCTTATTAATACTGATATGATTACAAATGAAAATTTAATAAAACATTATATACTTTTATACCATATCATCAAATGTTTTAAATATTTTAATTACTTATACATTAATAACTATGACTTGATCTTGAGAGTTTTTCTATGGATTAATTTATCATTATATCATAAAGTAACAAAATCCTAGGGGTGAACTCCTAGTGTCTCCATTATCACATATTTTAGTAACGATTAGTCTCCTTTCAAAAAGAAACACCTCTTATCAAATGCCTCTTATTGAACGCCTCTTGTGGAATTCCTCTTATCGAACATCTTTTCATTATAAAGTTACTCACATTAAAGTGAGGGGTATAAGAGTTTCAAATAAATATCATTTTTAGGTGGACACACATTTCCTTAAAAACATAGAGATGGATGAATTTCATGGCATCAACGAGGAAAAGAAAAATCGAGTATTATAGATAATATAACCACATACACAAAACAATATATGAAATTGGAATTATGCATTGTTCAGTCATCTCAATACCACTCATCCCATAATACTCTTAACATATTTTTTGGTATACTTATCATGTGCAACATATTATATAAATTTAGCACTTACTAGATCTAATATATATACCTCCTTTACAAAATATTTTTTTTAATGTCAGTATCTGTATATATATATATTTAGGATGATTCTATTTATTAACCTAATGTTTCAAATATTATAATTTAAATTTATTTTACATTAGATATATCATAATATAATATATAAATATGAATATATTTATATAATATAACATAAATATACAAGAATTTAAATATGTTCTGCTTTATATATTAATATTTTAAAACATAATTAGATATATTTTTTCAGACTATAGTTTTCTAAATATGAGTATTTTTAATTTATAAATAAATATTAAGAATATTATTAATAATAAATTTTATTAATTTTTTTAATAAAATTAATATAATTTAAACATATATAACAGCCATTAAAATACATTAATGTTATGTTGTTTTTAGTTTTATAAAATTTCACATGCATATATAAAATCTCTATCATATTTCTACTTTCCAAAATCTAAGTAAATATATATTATACTTTTTTACCTGTCATAAAAATTATGTATATTTAATATTATTTAAAATTATTATTTAAAATTATTATTTAAAATTATTATTTATATATAAAATTTTTAATATAATTAACAAAAAATAATATTATGTATATTTAAATAAATTTATATATGATACTTAATAAAACTAGTGTTTGATAATAATATATATTTTATAAAATATTTAGCTAAATACCTATGTTTATGAAACATTATAATTTAAATTTATGTTACATTTAATATAATATATATTATATACATTAAAATACAATGAAATTTAATTAATTTCCATTTAATATAATAATATATAAGTTTTATGAAACAATAAGAGTTACCTACAAATATATTTTATACTTAAGAAATCAATTAAATAAAAAATATATTTAAATTTTCTAAATCATTAAATTTAAATGAAATAAAAAAATCGAATCATTAAGAAATTATATAATTTAAAGCATGATAATTTATACATACAAACATTCAAATAACCATATTTATTAAATAAATAAATCATAAAAAAATTAGACTATTGATATTTTAAATATAAATACTACCTATATAAATATTAGAAATGTATGTTCAGGAAGAAAGATAATAGATCTTTGTATTAAATTATATAGTAGACTAATAAAAATTTGAGGGGGATGCATTGTATTTATAAATATTCCATAGTAGAAGGAATGAAGCCCATTCATGAAACCTTTAAAAAATTGAAGGACACGTGAATGAGGTACATGTTTCCTTTGTTGTGCCGAATAATAGTGAATAGAATTCATGCTTCCTTGGTGGTGGATAGAGAATGGTGAACCCATCTCCCTCTTCACTCTCATTATGGGGAAGCATGAATGGGCTTCATACTTCTCTGAACCCTATTTTTTAAATTATTAAAACCCTAACACATTTAAAGATAAAAAAACCCATTAAAAACCCAGTTTAGAACATATATAAGGAATAATTTGACACTATACAAAGTTTATGTCTTAGATGTGGTTTTTAACACTATTTAGGGTAGTTTAAAAAATTTTAACATTTTTTAGAAGCAGTTATAAGAACCCCCTCATATTTCATTACTAGAAAAAATTTATTTGTGATTATTAAATGTGTCGATTTTATTTTATTTTTCACCAGTTTTATATTCAATTAGTGGTTGGTTTTTTGAAAAACATAGGTATATTGATGTTAGAGTCACTTAAATATTTATTCATATTTTCCATTTATAGATGGAAAAATAATTAAAACTATGAAAATCACTACTAAATTAGTTAATGGACCTTATGTTAATCTTCAGTAATAAGAAATCAATGATAAATTTATAAACTAATTTTAATAAATAATTAAAAATAATATTCACACAAAAGAATACACCATACGATAAACTAAACCATAAATACCAAATAAAATCATCATATCATTACCACTACCAATGTTCATCCATTTAAAAGTGTGCTATAACGGATTTAAAATGATTAAAAATCATGGATTTCTTTATCATCATTAAAGGGGGGCCCTTTATCATCTCTAAAAAAGGTGCTCATAAAGGGGGCCTTTTATCACCACTATTTTAATGCTAATCGAGGGCACACTTTATCAGCACTTTCATTTTCATTGATAATGGGGGGCCTTTATCATGACTTGAAATAACATTGTTAATGGTCTTACTACTATAGTGTGGTCTTTGAATAACCACACATTGAAAAAATACACTTGTATGAAATTTCATTATTTATTTGATGCAAAAATAACATAACTAATAAAAAACAGTTATATACATTTAAAAAGATGTTATTTATAGTTAATTTTGAAATTAATATCCACAAACATTTGAAAACATCAACGTATCATCATCTTTATCACCTGCTACCCCCTCTCAAAAAACCCGACCTTGGTATCAGTTGCAGAACAAACTACCCAAACCCAAAAACATAATACAAAAGTATAAGAAAATAACTCTTATTTTAGTTACACTATAATGAAATAAAATTATCATAAATATTAATGAATACATTAATAAAATGTTAAATTTAAATAAATGGACACACATAGAGTCATATCGGACATACCACCCGACAGATTGATCTAGGGATTATTCCAACATGTCAAAAATTCCTTACTGATAGTTTAACTAATGTACTTAAATAATCTGAATATGTTTTCTAGTTTTTTTGAATGTCGCTTGTCAATTATACTAAAAACCAGTTTTATGCTGCAAACACACACCTTGAGTCATATCGGTCACATATTGTGTCCGTTTAACATGATATTGATTTTTACACATCACAAATGATGTGTAAATAATTTTACTAAAGAATAATTAAATTTTGACCACATTGGAATGTTTTTCATTTATTATCACATGTTCTAAACTAAAATGTCTATTTTAGACTAATAACAAACACTTTGAGTCATACTGGGAACAATGTGGGTCAGATGGAGGTGAGGCTGATTATTACACTTCAAAAATGACATATTGATTGATTTATTAAAGTATAAAATCAATAAAAAAATTCTCAATTTTTTTTCCAATGTTTTTTACTAAAATGTCAATTTCAAATTAAAAGGCACACATGGAGTCATATTTTTCACACTAGTCATAAAATTAAGATTAGGTTGATTCTTACATGTCAAAATTTATATATAAACTGTTTTCCTAAAGTATACAAATAATAATAATGTTTTTTATCAGTTTTATGTATATCACTTCTGTTTTTTACTAAAATGTCATTTTAAACAGAAAACATGCACTTTAGGTTATATCGGTAACATAATTTCTCATTTTCATGTGAGAATTATTATTACATGTCAAAAATTATTTAATAATAGTTGTTAAAAATTATAAAGACAATCAGATCATGTTTTCTTGTTTTTTATGGAGTCACATAAGAATTGAACTAAAATGTCAATTTTACAATGATAATGGAATCTTTGGGTCATACCAGAAACATGGTTTGTCAGATTGATCTATGGCTGATTCCTACAACTGAAATGCTAATTATGATTCATTTTATAAAAGTATCAAAGTCATATGAATGTGTTCTATCATTATTGAGTATTCACTTTTCCTTTTATTAAAATTAATAAAAATTTTACATAAAAATACACACTTGGTGTCATACCAGTCACACTGTGCATCAGAATGAGGTTCGGTTCATTCCTTCATGACAAAAAATCTATGTGGAAAATTTTAACAAAAAATTATAATAATATGATTTTTTATTTTTTATTTTGGAAATCTCACATGTCCTTTTTACTTAGATTAATGTCAATATTAAATAAGAAGAGAATCTAGAGTCATACCAGTCATATCGTGTGTCAGATTGTGGTGATACTAATTCATACATGTCACAGCTGATGTATATATAATTTGAATAAGGTATAAATCAATATGAATGTGTTTTATTGGTTTTTAGTATGTCACATGTGTTGTTTTACTAAAATTAAAATTCAAAATGGAAACACACATTTTCAGTCACAATGGTCACATTTTTTTTCATTATTATATGAGATTGATTGCAACTGATCCAAAATGACTTATTATTCATTTTACTAAACTATCAATAAAATAAGAGGGTTTCTTCTTGTTTTTTAGTAAGTTCTATACTTTTTTATCTAAAATGTTTATTTTAAACTAATAACAGACACATTGAGTCATACCGATCACACCATGTGTTAGATTCATGTGTAGTTATTTCATATACATCTAAAATGACATTAGGATCCTTTTAATAATGTATTAAAATAATATTAATCTGTTTTTTAGTTTTTTAGTTTGTCACTTGTTATTTTTACTAAAATTATTTTCAAATTTATTTAAAATATTATAATTGGAGCCATATCAGTCACATTGTAGAATGGATTGAGGTGTGGATGATTCTTACAAGTCAAAAATGACATATAGATCATTGTTCTAATGCATCCAAAAAATCTGAAAGTCTTTCCTTGTTCTTGAGTTTGCCACATTGTATTTTTACTATAATTTCATTTCAAACTAGAAAAAAAATTCAGTTATTCCAGCTACATAGTGTGTCGTTTTCATGTGAGATTTTTTCATACATGTCAAAATTTACATATAAGTATTTTTGTAAATTATAATGACAATACGATCATGTTTTCTAATTTTTCAGTGATTGATAAACTTTTTGAAATAAATGTCAATTTAAAACTCATAACAGACACTTTGAGTTATACAAGTCATATCGTGCATAAGATTGAAGTATGGATGATTCATACTTTTCAAAAATGACTAATATATCATTTTCATAATGTATCAAAATAATAAAAATCATCATTCTTTTTTAGTACGCAACTTCAATTTTTTCTTAAAATTTATGACAGTTTTAAATTAAAAGTCACACACTGAGTCATACCGATCACATAATGTGTCCAAATGAGGTTTTTTTGATTACTAACTGTCAAGAATTAAGTATATAAAATTTTAATAATTAACAAGAACAATATGGATTTTTTTTTTGAATTTTCAGTACATGATATGTTTTTTAAACTAAAATTTAAATTATTAAATAAAAACATACAGTTCTAGTTATACCGAAAAAAATGTGTATCGGATTTATGGGTAGCCGATTGACCCGTATATTTATTATTTTTATCTCAGTTGCAACCATAATTTTCATCCTATTATGAGATAGAGAAGAATTGAACAATCAACCCCAACTAAGGAAAAATAATCCTCCTATATAAGAAAAGAATTATTATCTTAGTAATACTATAAATAATTAAATTAAACATAAATAGGAAATAATAAATTAATTAAGATGAATTTTGAACTGATACCAAGAAATTTGAGTCACACTAGTACACCATGTACCAGTTTGAGGTATGTTTGATTCCACCATGTCCTTTTATCTAACTATGCATTCAATATTATTTGTCATCGTAAAAGTTTTTTATTTGATAACCCATAATTTTGAATGAATTATAGAACTAAAAAAATTGCATCATCATGAGTGCATCATCAAAGTCCATGAGTGTGTCAACCTTATGGAAAAAGTATTTTATTCACGAAATCTATGAAGATTATTAAATTCAGATAGAAATAATGAAGAAATTAACCAAAAAATATTTATAATATTTAAAATATCAACTAATTAAGTAGTATGAATTTAAATCTTTATGATATATGTTAACATTATTAAACCTATCTTTCTGTCCAATTAATTCTAAATAAAACTATTTCCTCTTGTGAATATGATGAATTTAATATGTCATAGTGGTACTCAAAACACACAAATACACAATGCATTAATAAATATATTAATTTAAATACTAATTATAATAAAAAATACCTCTTCAGGGATGCTGGTTTTATTGATGTTATATGAAATATCTCATAAATTTTCAAACATGATGACAACCATATTTTCCATTGGTATATTTCATTAAACACATTACCATTGTGGAAAAATTTAATTTTTTGTATATGTTTTTTTGTCATGAAATCATATTTAATATACCCTAATATTTATCCCCTTGTAGAAGTCAAAAAAGATCCTTTTATTCCTGGACTTTCCCCATTCTATGATTTTGATGATATTTAAACCCCAGCCTATTACAACTAAATTTTGATTAAAATATTATAAAAAATATACAACATGATTTTTAGTTGAAATTTTTTTGATGTAGTGTACTCCAAATTGAAAAAAGTAATCAGGTGTTGTCAGTTTATTTGGTATCGATAAAGTGAATCCAAAAAATAATCTCTGGAGTATCCAAATTGACCGTAGGGATTTCACAATGTTTCCAAAAAAAGAATATTTAATGAATGTAATGATTTTTTTTTCATTTGATTAAATTTTATAGTTTTACCCCTGAATCAATAGTAATATGATGATTTTTTTATCTGTATGTTTTCTATCAAACATTATATCTAGTTTTCCCCATGATTTATCAATTTTATATGAATTCAATTAGTTAATTTGTGTATAAGTTTGATTAGTAATAATGTGTCCAAATTTATGTTCATATGGGTTTCCCATAAAAATTATTTATATAGATTCAGGGAAAAAAATATGAATTTTATTTGGTCCTAATTGACATAGTAGAACAACTATTGGAAAACTAATAATGAAAAAATGTCTCTAGTATATATTTAAAACTGAGATTCTAAGAAATTCTTACATGAAGAGTTTATTTACATGGTCATGATCAATGTAGTCTTTAATGACTTCTACATACATCTTTTCTCCAAAATGAACTTTGACATTACTATAACTTATTAACCTTGTGTCTGATAGAATGTTCAATGTTATTAGATGTGTATATTTAACTTGTGGGGTAAAGGTTCTTTTTCTTGTTCTTTTTTATTATTTATTTGATCCTTTAGATCATTTTGATTCATCAATTTTTTACCCCATCCCTTTGTCATTATGTATTACATTCATCGATTCAGACCTTTTTTTATTAATTCCTAATGGTTTAGCAAGAAAATGAAATTGTAAATGAATAATTCTATGTCGGAAGGTATTTTTACAAGATGTGATATAAATGCTATGGATGTTCCTATAGAATTATCTATCTTATAAATATTGGTTTCATCAAGTTGAATAGTTTAATGAACTAACCTATGTTACCCTCATACCTAGCACCAAACTTGTTCTGTCACAAACTCAAAGGGCGTTACAGATCCCCATGGGCTGTCGACAAGAACCTGAGCTTCGAATGAAAAAAAATAAGTAATGATTTCTCCCAAACTGAACAAAACATGAGGCATATATATAAAGGATTAAAAAAATACATCCTATAATAATGATGAATATATTCTATAACGGTAAAAAGATTGCAGAAACAAAAAAACTACAAAATTAGCCAAAACTCCAAGAGAAAAATCCAACTACAAAGAACTAGAACCAAAGAAATACTCTAAATTATGGCATGGATGAACTCCCACCATCTCACCACCGGCTACCCAGCCTATCTAACATGAAACCTCACTACCTCACTATAGTGCCTTTCCATTCCCACCATTGTAATATAGACAAATGTTTACACACCACCGAAGTGGTACGCAGGGTTTGTGATAACAGGACTAATAGTGTCCCACCCAGGTGTTCCATAAAAAGTCTATGTATAACAATTCATGTATGTTCAATTTAAATAAAACATGGAATGATAATCAGTAAAGAAATTTTATATAATATATGTTAAACATTTCCCTTTTCATAACAATTCTGAAAAAAAAGGTATATCAATTTCAAATAACATTTTCCATATTATCTGTCACATGAATTCACATGCACATCAAGCCTAAAATAGTCCATATCCATGCAAGATGAAAACAATGGTAGCAGCACAAGAATCACAATACCAAGGAATACAACAGGACCAAAAGAAGACTTCTTGTACCCATTAATCAATGAAACAGTGCACTGTGGTACCTGAATCCAATGATCTACAATCGAAGACTAGGGAGACACCCTAGAAAGTGAAACCCCAATATCACAAACATTCCTAGATCCAACTATCTACAATCTATGAAAATAGGAACACCCTAGAAAGTGGACCTCTATAATCGAAAATGGACTCAAGATAAACCATCCACCTAGTACCCAAGGTAACTGATATGCTCATTTTCACAATCATGTCAATGTCCCAAAAACCTTTTCAAAACCATTTTAAAAAACAATTATCAATACTTTGAAAATACCTCTTTTTCATTGCATTTTCAAAAACCAAGGGAATACATTCATTCAAATTCTATCTCCAACAAAAAAAACAATCATGATAATTTCATACTAGTTTATTTATAAACCAATTCACAAGTATAGAATAATACATTTTAACAATCATATGCAATAGACGGAACCAACTACCTCAAAACTCAGGTTGCAGAGGCCTGCAATGGGATCCACCGACAATGAAAACCCAAAGACAACTACGAAGTCCCTAGAATCCAATCCATACATATTAGGATTTCTTCAATTGAGAAAGAGGGTTGGTAGGGGAGATGAAATATCACATACCTTGATAATGAATGCCCATCACACCACAAACAACAAAGAAACATCCTCCGGAAAGAGTTCACACAATGGATCTTTGGAGAAGATAAGAAGAAACAAAATATTAGACCAACAAATCAGATTACACAACCCAAGGGTGCTACCACAATCATGGAATGGAAGAAGCAGAAATATAACATGCGCGGAGAGATTCACAACAACTGTAAAGAAGTTTGAATATCGAACAAATCGATCTAGAAGGGGAGGAGTCTCCCAAAATTGCCATGTAAATTTACTTATGTTTAGGGAGATGATGTTTAGAGTGAATAAACTAGAGAAAATATACAAACATCTATTTGAAAACTATATGTGTGGAGTTACATGACATATAGCCCTATTTAATATTGTGTAACCACTAAGGTCCCACATACATTAGAAAAACCAGCACCTCAGATTAAAAGAACTTGATTTAAAACATTCACAATGTGTAACTCCCCTTCATTATGTCTAACTTTTTATAGCACAATTCATTTTACGACATGTATTCAATAACACAAACATGTCCTGTAATCGTGTTACACAGTGTGAAATCCTCCAGCATCCAACATAAAAAGATAGTTAATATTAAGATTCCAACAAATATCTGACTTCACCATTATAGGTATCCTCCCAATTTCATCTCAATTATCTACATACAATGTGAAAAAGGAGAACCATGAAAAGGTAAAGGATGTACCTGATAGATGGGTAACAAGATGTCACAAACTCCCCTCCATAAAGACTTTCTATCCCTAGGAAGTCATGTGAATGATTTAATCCCAAGAAAAAACATGACACCATTTCTCCCGCATCAATGACTCATTATACCAAGTCTCATGAGAATCTGATCCGTGTTCCCATAGAACATTGACCAACAAAATAGAATTCCAACAAAAGTATTTCACATGAGAGTCAACAATCACAACTATTTTCTACATAACAAAATCATCCAGCTCTAAATCAATTTCTTCCCAACACAAAACATGAGTGAGATTAGGGTGATACATCCTGAGCTGAGACATGTGGAAAACATCATGAATACTTGTTAACTGAACCGAAAATTTTAATTGATATGCAAACTTTCTGAGCTGCTCAATTACCTCAAATGGTCAAACATATATCAGAGAAAAATTTCCCTTTTTTCATTTCGGAGGTGACCCAACTGAGGATAAACATTCAAGAAAACCAAGTCACCAACAGGAAACCCTAGAGGATGATGCCTATGATCTGTTTATGATTTATTTTGACTCTGGGATATAACTAAATTTTGATGAATCTCTTGAATATTTTTTGATATCTCCTGGAACAAACTTGTTCCAACTAAAGACACTTCACCTACCTCCAACCAACAAAGAGGATATATTCACTGGACACTATACAATACCTCAAATGGATCCATTATTGTCAACGATTGATAACTGTTGATGTTAAAAAACTCAATTAGTCCTACATGGCTATCTAATTATCCACTAATGTCACGAACAAAAACATGATTCATATCTTCCAGGATTTGAATTACTCACTCCTTCTGACTGTCTGTCAGTGGATGGTATGTAGTGCTCAACATGACTGGAGTTCACATTGCCTCTTGGATAGTCTACTATAACATCAGGGAAAACCTAGGATCCCTTCTGAAATAATGGAAGGACTCCCATGTAATCTCGCAATCTCCTTTACATACATCTTACCCATATCATCAACCTTAGTGGTATCCTTGATCAGAATTAAATGAGAATCTTTTGTCAACAAATCAACAACTACACATATAGTATTCCTCCCTCCAGAAGTCGGTGGTAATCCCAAATGAAAATTCAGGGCCACCATGTCCCATTTCCATATTCCCACCAGTGGATGCTAATGTAAACTATAAGGTTTCATGTTCTTTGCCTTTATCCGTTGACATGAGAAACATTGAGACACATACTTTGAAATATCACGATTCATACCCCGACCACCATAATCACTTTCTCATGTCATAATACATCTCCATAGTGCTTGGATGAACATACCAAAAAGTTATGAGAATATTTAATTAGAATAACCTCTTAATGTATTATAGGCTTAGAACTTGATCCCTATAGTGGAGCATACCTTCTAAAGAAGGAGACCAACCTGAAATGATCTCTCCACGATAGACGCTTTCTCGAACTCTACTAAACTCGTCATCATGCCGCTGAGTCTCCAAATAGACTCCAGGAAATATGATGGTAAATGAACACATTTCAGAATAATACCTGAAACATCCTCACGAGAAACTAGGTGAAACATAGAGAAAATCTCCACAATGTTCCACTCCTCATATGATTCTAGAACATCATGTGATTGTACTTTCCTACTAAGAGCATCTACAAAGACATTTACCTTCCCTAGGGTGTAAGAGATATCAATTTCAAACATCTAAAGGTATTCTCCCCATTGTCTCTGTATGAGATTTAATTCCTTTTCAGAAAAGATGTAACTCAATCTCTTATGATCAGAGAAGACTGTAAACCTCACTCCAAAAGATAGTGCCACAATCAATTAAGCGCATACATAACTGATGTGATCTATAAATCATGAGTGGGGGAATTATTTGCATGTGGTAAATATAAGGAGAGATGTAAGCTACCACGTGGTCATCCTACATATGAACTCATCCCAAAACCACACCATAATCATAAAAACACCACGTAGCCCTTACTTGGCTCAGGTAAGATCAGAATAGGAGCCAAGGTTTGAAGTCATTTCAGTTCATCAAAAGAATACTAGAGCTTCACATCCCAAGTGAATTTAATCACTTTCATGGTAAGAGACATAAATTTTGATTCAAGATTAGAGAAATCCTTAACAAATCATTGTTATTATCCTGTAAGACCAAGGAAGCTTCATATCTCAAAGAAATTTCATGGTTCCTTCCATGATGAAACAACTCTATCCTTCTATGGATCAACCAGTAATCCTTGTTAAAAATCATTGTCACACAACAACTTTTATGTTTATTTTTATTTTATTATTTCATGGCTCCAGGTCCTTGCGCCAAGGCTCGGGTTGGGTCTCGGTTTAATTTTTTTGACATTTAATGATTTTGCTAGGTTTTGGACCTGTGCGTGGTCACCGCACAGCCGGACCAGGTATCATGCAATTTCTCATTATTCTTATTATTATTATTCATTATATTATTATTATTATTATTATCTTTATTATTGTTATTTTTATTATTATTGTTATCATTATTATTTTTAATGTTATTAATTATTATTATTATTATCTTTATTAATGTTATTTTTTTATCTTTAGTATTATTATTATTATTTTTATACGAATTATTATAATAAGAATGAAAATAACAAACCAAACCATAAATCACGTCTCCCACCCTTCCCCCCATCCGCAGCATGGCGTGCAGCGGTTCCCCCACCTGGTTCCCCTTCGCCTCTCTTCCCAGCCGCCCTAACCCCCTCGTCTCGCACCCCACAGACCACACTCAAGCTCAAGTGCTCCTCCACCTAGCCCTTACCCGCTAGCCGCCCTCACTTCCACGCTCGGGCCTCCCGCATTCACCCCTCGCCCTCCCCGACCCTCTTCTCCCACGCGGCCATGCACCCCTCGTCCAGCATCTGCTCCCCACAGCCTCTCACCCGTGCTGGACTCAGCCTCCCTCCTCTCCACTCCGCCCTCACTCCCCTGGCCTCACGCCGCACCCCCGCGCTCCAGAAAAAGCGCCACCATCTCGACCCCCAACTGGCCTCGCCCTCCACCCTCACCCTCCCGCTCGTCGGGCTCACCCGAACATCCTTTCCCTCGGATCTGACTTTCTCCCTGGCCACCCGGCCTTGCAGCCTCACCCTCACCTCTTGCATGCTGTCTGCCCTGCAGGACCGCGCCCAGCCTCCGTGCTCCAGCCGACGGCCAGCCTCGCGACCCCACTCTCCTGCTCCACAACCGGCCAATAGCACACCTAAATTCGAAGACCCCCTTCTTCCCATTGCCTCGACCAGCAGCGCGCCGGTTGTGTTTTTTATTATTATTATCATTCCAACTTTTGTTCTATTTTTTTTTTTGGCTAAATACTTATACGGTGAGTTGGGTTACACGTGTTTTTCCAAATTTTGTAGGTGTGCAGTTAATCTGCATGGCGGTGTTATTCCTCCAGCTGATGTGTCGTTGTGTCCGCTCTTGCTTTGTGGTAGTCAAATCTACATTTTCCTTTCCCAATAAGTCCATTTAATGATTTCGTGTTTTAATTAATTATTTTACTTGATTTTCGTCAGGAAAAATAATTGGTCAACGTACTATAGTGTTTTCATGTTAGTTGGTTTTGTTAAAAGTAGTGTGTATAGTGTTTTCTAGTTTCGGTAATTTGTTGGATCTTCTTATAGAATTGTTAATAAACTGTTTGATTCATTATAAAACTGTTTATAAAACACTTAGACTATTTATTAAATTGTTTATAAATTGTTTGTCTTGTTTGTGTAACTCTTGAGAAATGGTTTGGTTTGTTTTATAAAGATTCCATCACATTAGTGTTTTTGAAAGACAAATTGAATAAGGTTTGGTGTGAGTTTGGAAGGGAAAATAGTTCGCTTGAAAAATGTGAGGTATTTGGGTGTTTTCTTGGTTATATCTGGTTAAGGGGCCGTTTGACATGTTTTTTAAAGTATCTTGTTCTTCTTAGATGGATTTTAATTTCCAAATAATGTTGGTCCCCTTGAGTGGTTTCTATGGAGAGTTTTAAATGAGGTCTTCTAAAGTGTTACTTTAAGAGTTATGGAAAACATGGGTTTTAATAGGTTCTTTTAGGATTGACCATTTGGTTTGAAATAGGTTTTGGTGTTTAACGTTTTTTTTAAAATGATTCGTAAATGTTTATTATTTTGGCATGTTTTGGTAAATGCGTGTTTTGGTAAATGCATGTTTTGTTAATGGGGACCTGAGCATGTTTGTCATGTTTTGGTAAATTTGTGTTTTGGTAAATTTGTGTTTTCCTGAAAATATACTGAAATTTTTTGGTTCGTTTGACCATGTTTGTGAGAAATTATGTTTATTGTTGTCTTGGAAAAATTTCTAAATGTTTTCGTAATGGTTGAATGAGGTAAATCTAAAGGCCCTTTTGGCATCTTTGAAATCGTATATTGGAAAACCACTCTTTTGTTAGATCTCATGGCTCGCCGATTGATCATGATACAAGATGGTTCACGTTATGGTCCTCCATTGAGAATATTTATTTATGGCATGAGAATAATCTCGAGGGGTCGGGGTGGTTCTAGATTGTGTCACGTGCTTGGTTATATATGTATGGCTTGTTGTTTGAATGTGGTGCACACCTCTTTGTTAACATAGCACGAAAACTTGGCCTAGAAAGGGGGTTAAATGAGAATGATTGTTGCACTAGTTTAGACTACGCAATGGCTAGTGACTCATAGTACTGACTTTTCTCTACTAGGGGATTGAGCCCTTCAGTTAGGCTAGGTAGGATAACACCGAGCGTTTGGGCATTATGATGTCATTGAGAGTAAGTATGACTTCTGGATGAGTCACATGTATAGTACATTCTGGTCATCCTATGAGTTCCTAGGTTTTCAGTGATCTTTTGATATGAGCACTGTTAGTACCATTTCCCTTGTTGTGTGTGTGGAATCATAACCTTGAATTTGGTTTAGGCGTTTTCTTGGAAATGTTTTGATGTGTGGTTGGTTTTTAAAAAGGATTTCATAGTAGTTGTTTTGGAAAAGTTTGTGTGACCCCTCTTTATTTTTATTCCTTATTTTTGAATTATAAGGGAAATGGAATTGTGATTGTTAGATTTCAAAATGCATTGTATACATGAATACCTTATTTTTATAACTATAGTTCAAACTAGTGTTATTGGTCTGTTTTGGAATTTGAAAATACATGGATTTGGTGGTTCACTTTCGGCATCCCTACCGAGCATTTTTATGTGCAAGCCAATTCCACCATTTCAGTTGTAGGTTCCCTTTGCTCATGTAAACATGGCTAGATTGGTCATTCTTGGAGCAGCGTCGGCCTTTGGTTGGGAGGTGATCTGGAAGGTCACATTGAGGTATGTTGAGTTGTTCTGTTTATTTTCTTTTTCCACTGCTCGAGTTTGGTTTTATTATTCCATTTGATCTTGGTTATTTATTTCTATTTTATGGTCCAAATCAATCCCAACATTTAATTTTGATGGCTAGAACTGGTTTCCATCCCATGGGGATTGGGAATGCCCCTTGGGCCATGTCACAGACCGGATCGGGTGACTGGTTCTGGGTCGACCGGAGTTAGTTCATGACAAAATAGTATTAGAGGAGGCCCTTGTTATTTGGGGTGTCTGGTATATGGAGATTAGGAATGTCAGTGCCTGGTATGTTGGTACAGAAATGATTTCATGAACCCTCTCCCATTCTGAACCTCATGTCACTAGGGGTAGTCTCAGAATTGAGTCATTGTCTTGTTCTCATTTGTTTTAAATTCATGAATGACAACAGAGGCAAGCTAAAGACACATCGTGATTTCACATGGAGTAGTGACCCATGTGGAGTTCGAGTACATAGTTTAAGTTTCTTCTAGTTGTTGACGCTTACTTGGGGAGTGGTCTACAACCATGTCACCAGGTTATGCATGACTACTAGTCCCTCACTCCCATAGTTTGATGCAGATTAAGTGTTTTCTTGGTTTTGATTGGGGTGAGTGCACTTTTGAAAATTAAAAGGGTTTTTGAGATAAAAAATATTTATTTAAATGGATTTAAATTAGTTGAATGGGTTGTAAGACCCAATGATCTTGGTCTAAAAATATGGTTCTTGTTCTGAATTGGTAAAGGAATGGTTTAGGTACAACTTTGAGTACACTTTATGAATGTTTTCACATGTGTGGGAATGCATGTGAAGTGCGTGTTGGTGCATATGGATGAAAGTGGATGATGTCAGGTGCAACAATTCATGGGATTACTAGGGTGTTTACCTATAATTATAGTTTTGAACTTTTTTTTATAAAGTTATTTAAAAGGGAAATGATTTTAAAAATTGAATTTGGTTTGAAAAGTGGGTTTGGTATTTGGAAATTTGCCTTGCAAGAAGGCAGTTTTGAAATCTAAAATGAAAAGGGGACTTTGAAAAAGAAATTTTTGGGTTGTGTTTGTATTTGTTTGGTTTATTTTCTTGAGCTAGTTTTTTTGGATGATGTCACTTTCAATGATGTTACTTCAGCTTGATATCAGTTTCTTCTTGTTTTTTATATTTTGTTTGGAAAATGCCGCCCAGATAAGTACTCATGGTTTCTGATAAGTCGTGCCTAATTTTTTGTTCTTCTCGAACATTGTTTGTCCTTAAAAGTTATCAGGGGCCATTATAGGTGGTTATGTGGTTTGAAATGGTCAAGTGTGTTTTTAGGATGTTAGGAACTCCCGACTCTATTAGAGTTCGAGCTATCATGGGATTATTTGAGGGTCCGACTTTGGATGAATTGGAGTCGTTCGCCCCGCTGCCAATGTAAGTTGGGTTGATGTGGGAGGTCTTAAATCCATCTTCTTCTGATGGTTTATACTTGAAGAGATGACGACGAAGAAAAGGTAAGAACTCATGCATATTCAACAAGGCCAATGGATGGTGAAAGCATATGTTGACTATTTTAAGGAACATGTGTCCTTTCCTCCAGAGGTAGCTTTACAGGATTTGATGAATAATTCTCTCTTCATCAAGGGTCTTTGTCCAGATATCAAGGTGTGATTCGTCCCTTCTAGGGACCATCGTTTTGAGAAGCTGGTGGATGAGGCGTTCTTAGCTGAACTGGTACCTAGAGCACAGAGGGTTGGAAATCCAGCGTATCTAGTTGTTTGATAAAGTTCCCCATATGGAGAGTAAGGTGTAACAGAGGGACCTGTTTCTAAAGAATCCTCTACAGTAGTTCTAGCTTCCATTTCATCGGATTGTTCAGTGGAGTGCCACCAGTGTGGACGGTTCTAGCATGTGAAGTTGTCATGTCGCATCCCTCCAAAGACGTGTCATCATTGCGGCTGTTTGGGTCACTTGTAGAAGTTTTGCAGCAATCGCCCCCTAAATAAGATGATGTGATTGGAGGAATTCTAGTTATTGAGTGTGTGGAAGAAGATGCTTCATCCATCACAGATCTATCCATTGGTCTTGGGTAACACTCATGTGCAATCATGAGTTACTAGGGGTGTGAAGACTTGGTCCAGCTTCTGTTTTCCGTGTTGGAAGTAGAACATTTAATGTAATTCTATTATTGTTTTTATGCTATTAAAGTTTTAACATTATTGTACATTCATTGTTTTTTTCATGAATCTATTATGGAATCATTCTATTATAACCCCAGATTCCCTATTTGTGTGAATGTTGTTTTCTGAATCTCGTGTTTTTCTTAAAAGTGTGTGTGGCCCCTATGGGGGATGATTTTGGTTTAGTTGTCTTTGTTTGGAGATTTATGTGCTTGTGGGAGAATGGAGGTTTGTACCTAAGCTCAGGTTCACTTCTTGGGTTAAGTTCTTCTCAGAGGATTTTTTCAAGTGTTGGAGGTTTTCAGTCTAGTTTGAGAGTTCCAGGTTTTAGTAGAGGCGTTGTTTCGCTCGTTCTATAGAAGTTAGTTTGGATCAGTTGGGAGTTCCCACATCAGCCCCCCTTCCCCGGGGTGGTATGTTTGGGAGTTAAATTTCTGCACTAGTTGAGTTCTTGTGGTGGTGAAAACCCTCTCGTGTTCTCCCATTCTCTTGTATTGTGGTTTCTTTTTGTTTTAATTGGGACTCAATTCTTGTTTTTCTATTATTCAATTGGGATACTTTCAAGGGGCAGAATGCATCTATGCTGGGGATAATTTTCACACCCCAACATTTATGTTTATTTTTATTTTATTATTTATTTTCTATGAGTCCTCGCGCCATGTCTAGGCTGGGTCCCGATTTAAATTTTTTGATGTTTAAGGATTTTACTGGGTTTCAGACCCAAGCGTGGTCACCGCACAGTTGGTTGTTGCCGCGCAACTGGCCCATGTGTCATGCCATTTATTATTATTATTATTTTTCTATATTATTAATATTATTATTATTATTATTTCATTATTTCATTATTATTGTTATTTTTATTATTATCATTATAATTATTATTTTTATTGTTGTTAATTATTATTAATATTATCTTTTTTTTATTTTTTTATTAATATTAGTATTATTATAATATTTTCTATTATAATAATTAAAAAAACAAACCAACCCAAAAATATTATCACCCCTCCCCCTTCACTGCATCCGCAGCGCGGTGCACATCAACACCCCCACCTGGTTCCCCTTGGTCTCTCTGCCCAGCCACCCCATCCCCCTCGTCTCGCACCCCTCATGCTGCCGTCGCACTCTAGGCCGCCTTCGCCTCACCCTTACACCCAGCTTCCCTCACTTCCCATCTCTGGCCTCCCGCACTCTCCATATTCCATCACCACTCACCCTCTCTGACCCTCTTCTCCCGCGCAGCCACACAACCCTCATCCAACATCCGCTCCCTGACGCCTCTCACCCCTACTGGACTAAGCCTCTAACCTCACCACTCTAACCACATTCCACTTGCCCCATGCCGCACAACCATGCACCAACAAAAGCACCACTATCTCGACCCCCAACTGGCATTGTCGTCCACCCTCACCCTCACGATCACCACGCTTACCCCAGCCACCTCGCCCTTGGCTCCAAATTTCTCCCCATCCACCCAGCCTCCCAGCCTCACCCTTGCCTCTTACATTCCTTTATGACATGTAGGTCCATGCATGGCCTCTGTGCTCTAGCTGATGGCCAGCCTCGCGACCCGCCAGTGCCGACCCACTCTCCTGGTCTGCAACCAGCCAACAGTGCCCCAAAATTCGAAAACCCCTCCTCCACTTTTCCTCGGCTAGTAGCATGCTGAACCCCCCCTCTCTCTGGTGGTGTTTTTTTTATAATTAACATATCTTTGGTGTTATTTTTTGGCGTAATTCTTCTACCGTGAGTTGGGTTTCTCGCATTTTTCTCAATTTTTTAGGTTTGCAGTTAATCCACGAGGTAGTTTTATTCCTCCTGCTGAAGTGTCATTACATCTGCTCTTGCTTTAAGGTAGGATAATCCACATTTCCCTTTCTGAATAGATCTATTTAATTCTTGCATGTTTTAATTAATTATTTCACTTGATTTTCATCTTGAAAAATAATTGGTCAATCTACTATAGTATTTTCAATTTAGTTGGTTTTCGTAAAAGTAGTGTGTATAGTGTTTTATAGCTTTTGTAATTCATTGGATATACTTATATAAATTTTAATAAACAATTTTATTCATTATAAAACTGTTTATATATAATTTTTTATATTTAGTAAATTATCTATAAATTGTTTTTCTTGTACGTGTAATTGTTGTGAAATGGTTTGGTTTGTTTTATAATATTTTTACCACTTTATAGTTTTTGAAAGAAATTTTGAATATTTTTATCTATGTGTTTGGAAAGAAAAAATGTTCCCTTGACAAATGTGAGGTATTTGGGTGTGTGCTTTGTTATATCTAGTTAAGGGGATGTTATATATGTTTTCTAAAGCTTCTCATTTTTCCTAAATGGATTTTAATTTTCAAATAATGTTGTTCCCCTTGAGTGGTTTCCAAGGAGTGTTTTTAATGAGGTATTATAAAGTGTTGCATTATGTGTTTTGTAAAACATGGTTTTTAATGGGTTCTTTAAGGTCTGAAAATTTGGTTTTAAACATGTTTTGGTGTTTAATGTTGGTTTAGAAATGGTTCGTAAATGTTTATTATTTTAGAATGTTTTGGTAAATGCATGTTTTGGTAAATTCATGTTTTGGTAAATTGGACCTGAGCCCCTTTGGCATGTTTTGGTAAATGCGTGTTTTGGTAAATGCATGTTTTCGTGAAATAATATTATCCTATTTTGTTCCATTTTGACCATGTTTTTGAGAAATGAGGTTTGTTGTTGTTTTGGAAACATTTGTAAATGTTTTGGTAATGGTTGAATGAGGGAAAGATAAACTTCTTTTTAGAATCATTGAAATGGTATGTTGGAAATTCCCTCTTTGGATGGATCTGATACTTCATTGATTGATCAGGAGACAACAGGGTTCATAGTATTGGCCTCTATTGAGAATATTTATTTTAAGACATGAGAATAATCTCGAGGTGGTCGGGGTGGTTCTAGATTATGTTTCATGCGGGGTTTTATATGTATGGCCTATTTTTTGAATGTGTGGAAAAACTCTTTGTGAATATAGGATGAAAAATTAGCATATGAAGGGGTTTTGCTGAGAAAGATGGCTACACTAGTTTAGACTACACACTAGCTAGTGGCCCTTAGTACAAACTTCGATCTACTAGGTGATTGGGCCCCTCAGTTAGGCCATGTAGGTCAACAACGAGCGTTTGGGTGTTATGACATCAATGAGAGTATGCATTCTTTCAGGATGAGCCACATGTATAGAAAATTCTGGTATTCCTCCAAGTTCCGAGGTTTTCCGTGATCCTTTGATAAGAGCACTATTAGTACCATTTCCCATGCTTTTTGTGTGGAATCATACCCTTGAACTTGGTTTTGGTATTTTCTTGGAAAAACCATTTATGTTTGTTATGTTTTTAAAAATTATTTCAAAGTAGCTGTTTTGGAAAAGTTTGTGTGAGCCCCACTTTATTTCTTTTATTTGTTTTTGAATTATAAGAAAAATGGAATTGTGATTATTAGTTTAAGAAATGAATTGTATACATGAAATACTTTTTTTATAATTGTAGTTCAAATTAGTGTTATTGGACTATTTTGGAATTGGAAAATGAATGGATTCTGTTGTTCACTTTTGTTGTCCCTACTGTGCATTTTTATGCTCATTCCTGTTATATGATTTTAGTTCTAGGTTCCCTTTGCTGAGGTTCTCATGAATGGTTTTCTCATTATTGAAGCAACATCAGCCTTTGGTTGGGAGGTGACCTAGAAGGTCACATGGAGGTTTTTTGAGTTATTCTGTTTATTTAAATTTTCTACTGCTCAAGTTCAGTTTTATTATTCTGTTTGTTCTTGGTTATTTATTTATCTTTTTTGGGCCAAATCATTCCCAAAGGTTAATTTTGAGGTCTGTCACTAGTTTTCAGCCAATGGGGATCGAGAATGCCCCTTAGGATATGTCGCGAACCGGCTAGGGTTACCAGTTCAGGGTCGACCCAGGATGATTCCTGAAAATATTGTTCCTTAAGAACGTCACTTCTTGATTCTAGAAACATCATTTAAAAAGGTTTCTATTTAAACAATGACTTCACATAATTTCTAGAACCAAACTCAAATAGTTCTGGTTATCACACTTATATTTCGAATAAACTAGAATGTAATCCATGAAACCTACAATAAAATTTTCAATATATTGATGGTATATCCGATTCATCATATCCATAAAAACAAAAATATTGTTAGTCAGGCTAGAAGGCAACAAAAGTTTTTCATAGTGGCCATACCTATTTCAAAAAGCTGTCATTGGTATATCAGACTCCCAACATTTGAGATGATGATAACCTAAATGAAGATCAATCTTTAAGAATAACTTTTCCCCCTTTACCTGATCAAACAAATCATCCACACGAGGAAAATTATTTTGTTCTTGATCATTATCCGTTTAAACATCTGATTTTCCACACCCAAAAAAAGAGAACCATATAATCTCTTCTCAAATAGAACATGGTCTTCCTAAGGTGAAACACTTGGGAGAAAATAAAATTTTTCTAATAGGTTATCCAGATGAATCATGGTCACTTTCATCTCCACTGGTTCCATATGAAAAGACTGGTCATATGGGAAAACATCAGAAATGTTCTCAACAATAACGGGAAGATAAACAATAGAAGAAATAAAATCGAGCACAAAGGTAATAGAAGACTAAAAACTCATTATCTATGGGTGGGAAGGCTATGCACAACCTGACCTCGAGTCCCACTCAACCAAAAACACTTGAGAGCTCCCATCAGTAGTGAGAAATGAAACACACTATTGGTAACAATCAACTGAATATTGATGAGTGAAAATCCAATCTATAATGATAATGAATTCAAAGAGATCCCAATCATGATAGAGAAAATAATAGACCAAATATGTATCAGCTATCATGAATGTATAAGGATGCTAAAACCCCTCCTCTCTCCTCTTTCCAAGAGTTGTCCCTAACTCGTTTACAAAGGTCATAAGTTCCATTGGTTGTTTAAACATATCAATAAAATGTGCATATATAAACATGTGGGAGGCACCAGTATCAAAAAATAAATTTCTATTGAAATTTCAATAAGGATAGTACCACTCACTATCTTCAAACTAGCATCGACTTTCACTAGACACTCATCTACAGTGTGAATGTGCGTCGCTACTGAGGCCTGTGGCTATAGGAACCAGAGTCCATGAATCTTCTAACACCACTGTAATAGCCTTTAGAGTTAAAAAACCCCGACCATAATGAGATGTATCCATAGCCTAAGAGAAATAATATAAATGACCAACATGTCTATAGTTGTTTCACATCATTGCAGGTATAGGAAAAAAAATGTTTGGTGTGTCTAACCTTGCCGTACTGATTGAAAGTCAGAGGCACAATACTATCCATAACAAGCAATGTGGAGGAGGCTCTCTGTTGATACCCATAACCACCACTTCGGTAATGATCATAGCACTTCCTCTTCTACCCATGAACGCCATGGAAGTTTCCATTACATGGAAGAGAAGGGTTGGAAAACCAACCATGTCTACCATATCCATCTCTTCCATCATAACTCTATAGACTATATTTTTAATGGTAGATAGTTTCAACCTAAAAAACTATTATATGATATATAGTCCCAAACCTAGAAGGTGCTTCTGAGACTTAAACTAGTCATTCTTCACTACATATGGAGAAAAATGGACTATCTCAGCAAACCATTTGGTGTATTCCAACATTAAATGCTCTTCATGTTGTAAATACATAAACTCCTTAGACTTTTCCTGCATTAGTAACTCTAGAAAAAACCACTGGACTTCCATGGTTGTGAAACCCTTCCAACCCAAGTACATGTGTCTATCTGCCTAGACCATTGAATCCCACCATCTCATTCTAGAACTCTCCACCCAGAATGTTTCACACATCACCTTAATATTATCAGATCTCTTGAGGAAGTCGAATATTTGATCGATATTATCTAGAAATTCCTATACCTATTGATATTAAGTTATTACTTTAAAGGATGGTGGATTCTCATGTATGAATTCCAGTGATCAATCTCTCTCTCTCCTCCAGCTCCTAGATGTACCTCAACAGCTGTGTTCTGGACTCATGGAACATCTTGATTGAAAACATGGACACCATTTACAATATTCATGATGTGATTCTAATCTAGAGTCAAATTCCCTTGTGGATAATCATCTACACCTTCTTGGTGAAGCCACATAAGACGTCTCAGAGGAATTCTATTGCATACAGAAAAATAATAATGATTAGAAAATTGAAAAAATATCAATTTAAACTAGAAAACCCATAAGTTGAAACTGATATTTAAAACCAAACCCAACACTACATATATGTGTCCAAACATATAATGGAAGCATGAGTCCTATTACAAAAAGAGATGTCTAGGAACTCATCACAATAGACCTCTCATGTACCTCAAATCCTATCTACAATCTAACAGGAAGCCCAAGAAAATAACTCTTTAGGACAGAACTCCTTTGATGCCATATTTTAATGAACAGATATGGGTTACCCTCAATCCTGTCACCCAACCCATTCTGTCACATACTCGAATGATGCTCCTATTACCCAAGGGCTAGCGACAAGCAATAAGGAATAAAAATAAACACAATAGGGAATGTTTTAACCCAACCTGAAAAAATGATGCTTATATATACACGAATCAAAAAAGAAGCAATGAAAGACTAATGAATATGTGATATTACTATAAAAAGATATTGGAAACAAAACAACTACAATTTATCTAAAACTCTAGGATACATGTGTAACTAAATGGAATAGAACCAAATAGTCAATCTAAATGATGGAATGGATGAAATCCCATAATTATACCACTATATACCAAACCAAACTGACATGAATCCTCACCACCTCACTATGGTGCCTTGAATTTTCCTGCATTGGAATACATAAAATGGTCTATGCCCCATCGAATATGTATGTAGGGTGTGAGATAACATGCTTAATAGGATCCCATGTAGGTGTTACATAAAAATAATCTATAAAAACTTCTTTATATTCAATTTAAATAAATCTTGGCATGATAATAAGTTAAATAGTTTTATAGAAAACATGATAAACATTTCCCTTTTTATCATAGTACAAAATCAAAAGCATGTATTTCATTTTCATAGAACATTTTCCATATTATCTTTCATAGGAATAAATATGAATATCAAGGTTAATATAGTCCAAAGCAGCAAAATATGAAAACAATAGTAGTATCACATGTATCACAATACAAAGGAATACAATAGGATAGGCATCAGAATACTCATACCCATTAATCTATGAAACAATGCAATGTGGTACCTGGAGCCAATGATCTAAACTCTAGGAAAAGGACACCCTAGAATGTGAAACCCAAATATCAAATAAATTCCTAGAGAAAATAATCTACCATATAGGAAAAGAGGAACAAATAGGAAATGAATACCCCACAATATACGATTTCCTAATGCTAACACTTCCACCTAGTACCCAATGTATCCCATGTGCTCATTTTCCCAATCATTTCAATGTTTTGAAAACCATTTCATAGAACCATTTTCAATTATTTAAGAATAACCATTTTTCTTTCCATTGTCAAAAACTATGGAAAACCACTTTCATTCAAAATCTCTTTCTAACAAACACAAAAAATCATTCATATTTCATACCAATTTATTTGTAATCCAATTCACAAAAATTAAATAATACAGTTCATCAAACACAATCTAGAGATGGAACCACATACCTCAAAACATGGGTCACACACAATTTCAATGGGATCCACCCATAATGAAAACACAAATATGTCTAAAAAGGCCCAAGTATCCAATCCAAACATCATCAGATTGATTCAATTGAGAAAGAGGGTTGGAGGAGGAGAGAAAATATCACATATCTCAACAATTAACTCTAGTTGTACCACGATCAAAAATAGAATGACCTTAGAAATGAGATTTCATAATAGATCATGGAAGAATACAAGAAGAAACACCAACATAGACAAAACGATTTGATAACGCAACCCAAGGGTGCCACCACGATCAAAGAAACCGAAGAAGTGGAAATATAATAAACCCATAGAGACTCACTACAACATAAATGATTTTTAAACACTGAATAGATTAGTTTTTAAGGATTGGTGTCTCTAAAAATACCATAGGAATTTTCCTTGGGTCGACACAGATGATGTCTGGAGATATGAAATGAGAGAAAACAACAAAATATTTGTTTTAAATCTATATATGGGAAGTAACATGATGTGTAATCTAGTTCCATGATGCGTAACATATAATGTATTATATAAACTAGAAAAAATATCATCTCGGATTAAAAATCCGTCATTTACAACATTCATAACGTTTAACTCCTCTTCACAACTTGTAACCTTTCACAGTATAAATTTTTATACGAATTGAATCTAGAAAAAATTACACATCATGCAACCTAGTTAGAAAGAAAAAAATATTCCTAAATCCTATAGAAAAAGTTGGTTAAAGATATGTGTCTAACAAATCTATGACTTCACCACAATAGGTATCCTCCCACTTCCATCTCAGTCCTCTACAGACAACTAGTAAATGACGAACCATAATGAGGTCATGGACATACCTGATTGTCATTAATGGGATGTTATAAATATGTAGCTCAACGCTCATATCACGAGCTATGTAATCCCTATTATCACATGAATTGTTGAAAATTATCTATTATGTACAGTGTATTCTTGGAAATTGTACATCATAGCTCTTACAACAAGGTAATGGATGGGTGTTGATAGATATAAATAAAAATCATGTTCACCATTTATATTTTCAGTACAGAAATGTTATCAGTGTCTACATGAATCAAAATTCACCTAAAAAACTATGAGAATATTGATTACCTCATCTAAGACCACTCTTTGATGATAATAGGTTTCCTCAATCCTCATGGGGGTGGGGGACCATCACGTTGTTATTGTTATTTTGTTCTCTCATATCTTTTCTTCTTTGTTATAATATTTTCTAGAATTTGACAATTCTAATACAAAATTTTCATCCAGATAAACTAATAATTCTTTCAACTCTTCCATTTTTTTATCTTTGTCCCCCAATTAATTTCTGTTCCAAAAATATGTTCATGTAGTCACTTTTAAACATCCACCTCTAATGTGGAAAAAAAATTCTTTCCACTTCAAGTCTACTGATAGTAGCAGGTCATCCAGTATAATTGAAAATTATTCCATAATTTAATTTAGATAAAATATACATGAATATAATTAGTCATTTTTATGAAATAGTTATTTGTTGAAAAACAAAATTTCACATTCTTACGCATTTTTAACACACTTTTTTTTTGTGTTTTCATATCTTAGTATCCCATATTTATTTACTCCTGCCTCCTTCCATAGTACATGATGTGGGATGGAAGTGGATTTGGATCTCAATTCATCAATATTTATATAATTATAGGAATATAATTATGTTTTTGTTTCATGTAACATAAAATTATTATGGTATATATAAAATATATACCCATTTCTCAATTGAAACATTCCCCATCCTTTCATTATGTTTGACGAATGTTGGTTTTGATGCCTATTTTTTAGTTTAGTCACTCTGTTATTGGTTAACAAACTAACAAATCATAAAAAAAATTATTAATACACATATTGTAAAAATATATATTACAAGACACAATGTACCTAAAATTACATCACCTTATGATGACCATTAATCCAATACCACTCATCATAGCTAATTAGGTATGAAAACATATGTGGTGGCTATGAGTTTATTCTACATTAAACATATTTGAGATGAAACATTGTTAGAATTGTGTGAAAACCTATGTGAGGAATTATAAAAAGAGTTAATACAAATTTAATTCTAGAATCATCTATTAAAAATTTACTCTGCAAGGGATAATAAAGAGTAAGTCAATGATTAATTATTATTCTAGTAAAATAATTAAATGATATCACAATGTTACCCTAATATAATACCAAATTGGCGTATTAAAAGGATCACAACAATATGACACGAATTTACATCAATTGCAAAGTGCTTCCAAGTGGTGAGCCCAATGAAACTACTAAACATGGCCTTGTTGGGGTTGAAAAGATATTGGCATTAATTTTAACTAACAATTAATTCAATTCCATTCTTTCTCACCTTAATAAATGTTTCTAAAACCACCACACTAGAAATTCCATTTTTATCGAGTACATCAGTTTTTTCTTAGATATCATTTCCTCATGTTAAAAATCATTAGTACATTTTCCCTCATGATTGGTAGTATCAACATGTGTAGAATGTTATTATAACTCTATGTTGGGAGAACCAGCGGGTTGAAAAACCTATTATTTCTCATGATTAGTAGAATCATCACATAAAGAAGTCATTAATTTTGATAATTTGTTCAAAATTTAATTTAAATTATGTAAATGAATCACTAAACAAAAAATAACATGAGGTGAGACAATGTATATTATAAAAACATAACCTGATTATTGAACTCTCATTTTTTTAAAGTTAAATGGATTTTACCCCTCAATCGAGTATCCAAAAACATTAATTCTAGTTTCCTCTAACACAAAAGGAAAATTATACATTGGGACCAATGGGAAATGATTTTGATGCCCCATAGAAATGGTCTTCCTCAAAAGAGTTTTCATTTGAACCTTCAGTGGATTTGGTCTATAATAGAACAATTGACCATGATTGATTTGTAGGATCTGGAAGATAAAATACTATTACTACATATGATTCCAAAAGAAATGGTACATATTTGAACACTTTATTAATGAAATATATGTTCTCCAAGCCCATTTTATTTCTTTCATTCACACTCCTATAATAAACCCACATGCATTGAAAAATTAGTACTTGTAATATTTTGTAATCTAACTCCAATTTTTGTTTGATGATTCCTAAGTATGACATATTTAGATGAATTTTACATTTTCCTTGGTAAAAGATACATGAATCACTTTAGCCACAACTGTAACTATTCTATTTTTTTAATGGTAGTACCGTCATAATGTTCATTTATATCAAACATATAATCATTAATTACAAAACCATGATAAGATAATACAGACACATTTGGACCTCTATCTATACATTAATATCATTCTTAAAACGAATCCAAATATTTCTTTGAATCCTTAAACATATTGTGTCAAAACCATCCTTTAAATTATTATTTATGTGTATTTGATATCCAGTTTTCATCCCTTGATTGATTCAAATGCATAAGAATGTATTTGTGGGTTTCATCATATAAAGAAACCTTTAAACTATTATAAAAAATGTAATGGTGGGCCTACAACTGATATATTATAGTGATTGTGACATTATCTATTATATAAATTCCTTCATCCACAAGCCATCTGGTGTGATGATATTTTGAAAGACCAATGCTTTCCACACCAACTAGGTAGTCAATACATAATTCCATATCTTCCTCAAATGTTTATCGCTCTATAATAAAACCATATAACTAACATAAAATTTTATATACCACTCAAAAATAGTAACATACCAATCAATGGGGTTTATCCATCAGTAATTTACATGACCACATAGTTGAATCACTCTTACAAATTGAACCATTAGGTGAACTATTATATCAATGAATGTTGGACGGAAGAACATTTATAATTTAAATAAAATAATGAAAATTTTATTTTCAATAGTTCAAAATTCCATTGGGATTATAAATTTTTTGCATATATCTTTGAAAAAGAAACAGAGCTTGGTTGATGTATGATAGAAATTATTTAGGAAAATCCCTTATAAACATACAGGAAATAAATCATGATCAAAATATGGAAATCTTGTGATTTCAGAACCATTAATGTTAAAACATTCATTGATATTATATTCTTTATATTTTATGAATAACCCTCTATAAGCATTACAACATTCAAGATGTTTCCAAACTGACATCTCTCCTATCTGAAAATAGAATAAGCAGCTGGATGAAGAAAATTCCATTTTCAGCCTTTATTTGATCCAACTAGTATCATATTCCCATGCTAATCATGTCCATCCAAGAATAAATTACATCTTTTGTTTTTTAATTTTCATTTAGTAATGTTCCAATTAAACTATACAATACATTTTTAAAAAAAATATTAACATAAAGATAATTAACGATGTATAAACAATTCCAATATTGTAATTAGAAAAATTGACGTCTTTTTCCAACAGGTTCTCATAAGGTTTTTCAAAATATGTTTACCAAAACTAATTTCTATATCAATTACATTTTTAAATAGTATAATAGCTATTAGTGGATATGATGTTTTATTTTCTTTTAAACTCCCACTGAATGTTATCGTCCAAGATCAGTACTAATGATCCGAGGGTAGAAATATGTGATATCCTAGAAAAACAATATTTTATGAATGATTCAACATAATTGAGTGTGTACCATTTTCACAAATAGTAAAACCTTGATTTCCTCTATTTTTATATCCTGAAAAAATTCCATAAGTTGAAAATTCGTCTATCATTCTATATGACATGGCTCTTAATGTGAAATCTTCGGTTTTTTAAACATCATATAATGTAACACTAAATCCCTAAATAATTTCAAATCATCAATTAGGGGATTCAAATAAACATTGATTTCATTACATGGTTGTTTTGGTCCTGATATAAGTATAATTAACATATGGTATTTTTGTTTCATGCATAAACACTATGAAAATCTATAATTTACCAACATAACTGGTCATGTACTATGAGCACTACATTAAAAACACAAAAGGGTTCATTCCATATGAAGATAGTTCCAGTATAAGGTTTATCTTCTTATTTCCAAATTCAAGATACTCATGCTCAATTATTTTTTATTATGGAGAGTATACCAGGTGATAAAGTATCCCATATTTATTTTCCTTATCTTTGTGCCATTTCAATTACCTTTAATTCCCTTCACTTACACATAGGCTCCTAAATGTTCCAATGATTATAATTTACCATACTACTTTCATATGACCATATTAATGTTTCATGTGTTGAAAAGCATGACATATTTGTAATTCCTTATGTTCTTTGTGGTCATTGATAAATAGTATATTGTAATTTGGATAGGCATGTATTATTTTAGAGATCATACCTATTGAATGCATCATTCTTTTAGCATATAATGTTATGCTAAGAATATCATTGTCTTCTTGGAGTATATCATTCACGAGATAATGATGTTCAGTTAAACTGGAGTAATGCCATCTATTTCTATATTTTAATTTATGTAGCTTCAATATGGATAATAATTCTTTATATTTAGTACAATCGGTATTAAATGGTTGCTATTAAGATCTCAAACCATTATGGAAAATCACACAGTTCATCTTCAAATACCATTTTCATTTCATTAATATGATCTTTATCATCATTCAAATATATAATTATATCATTGATATGGTCTTATTTTATGTCCACACTTTCAATTATATCATATGATCATGAAAACACAGTGTTATCCTAGTAAAAAGTTATATTCACTTATTCCCTATGTTTAGCCCAACATTTTTATCTTCAGTTTATTCAGGGATAGATCAAGTGTTCTTCCAACTACTTTGGATGAATTAATCATGAATAAAAATAGAATAAATAGGGACAAAGTTCCTGAGTAGGGTCATATGCATGATCATTTTCAATCATGAATAACTATTTCACCACATTTCCATACTCTTTTGACATACAATTGGCATACATTGATTTTTTGATTCAAATCAATATTTTTGTTTTGGTAATACCAATATTTGAGAAAATAAATAAACAAACAAAAGGGTCCTTAAGAATGAGGGGGACCCAACATTTTAATGTTTCAAATAATTTCACCATGCTTTGAAGGAAATGTGCAATTGAATTAATGAAATGAATTATTCAACTAGTGGTAAGTTTTATCCTATAATATCATATATAATTTTAATTGCTAAATGGTTTGGGAATACTACTCCTTAGAGTATATAAAGTATCAATGGTTCATGTACCAATGAAATAGGGGATGATTCGTAGGAAACAAAATGAAATAATAATTTTTTGAGATATGAAGATGATGGGTTTGAAAGAAGCATCCTTAAATCTAAATGGTCCAAGGCTAGTGAGTTGGAAAAGAACATGACAATATTTCATAGCTTTCTATCTAAAATCATCAATTTTCCTTTATTTTGGATGGAGTGGAAGGTTTTATTAGATTATACAAAGGTAATATATTGCTTCCCATTTCTGGTTATGTACATCATATAAAAAACAAACCAGTCCCAAATTTTATAGATGTGTTGTGATATGTGGTCAGTAAATAAATTAAAAATCTAATGCTAGTGGGTGATGCATGAAATTAATTCAACAACTATATTAATTTGGAAGAAAATTATGCATTCATACATTTTATAACTATTCATATGTTATTTTTTCTTACATATTAAGTGGTACCCTCCATCATATTCATGATTTTCATCAGGCGTTATAGATTACCTCCACCATTAAAAAACACAACAATCACCAATCTTATTACTAATTATATTGGTTTCTACCTTTTCCCCAACTAAAGAACTAACATAGCTTCTCGTCCAATATGTAAATTCATTTTCATTTATATCAACCCATATATGCTAGCACTAAATAAAATAGATTATATAGTCATAGAAGAATCCATTAATATAAAAAATGATGGTGATGTTGGATTCAATGTAGGTTTAGGTGTTTCAATGGAGTTAAATAGTAATTCACCTTTTTCTGTCCATATATGCATGTTGGTGAGCACTCGATGGTTATCATAGTAAAAGGATAACAGTTTATTGTGTAGAAGGGTAGTTGGACTATTTACCAAATTTTTTTTATAATATAATGTGGTTATTCATGGTTACATTAAATTACAGGGTTTAAATTGAATTATATAATGATATTGTGTTACTAATCTATTTGGGTGTTTAAAAAATTACAATAGTGATCTATAAGTTTCCAATTTAATTAGGTACATCCTATCACATTACAAGTTTGATTTTCTTTAATTTTATATTTATCTCAATTCTTGTATCATGTTATTTAATTTTATAGATAATTTTTTGACCTTATTAATGAATAAAAAAATTGGGACTAAATTTTCTACATGGTATCAAAGCCTATAAACCATAGAAGCCTCCCTATGCCCCTCCCACCAACATCACTGCATTAATATGACCCATTATATCTCCTTATCTACCCATTCTAGTTTTCCACATATTTATCAGGCATGATTGTTGAATATAATAATATTTTTTTATACAATTTTTCATGCATCCTTATCCAAAAAATCTATTAGATACGTTCTTTTCCAAATAACTTTTTTCTACATTTTTTTGAGATAACCAATTATAAATCTATTTTAACATCTTTTTTGATGTTTGGGAATACCATGAAATCTATATAACTAGAATGGGAACTTCTATTATAGATGTTTTTTGTATCTTTTACATTGAATATTTTTATATGTGAGTATCATCACCTACGAAGGAAGATTATCATCACGCATTCCGGTTTATTATAAACTAGTGAAGTGAGATAGAGTATGCCCGTGTTTGAAAAATTATTTTTAAATGATTAAATAATGAGTGTATGGATCTATCTATGATAGATATATTTTAATAGGTTTGTCATATATATTTTTCCTTGTTTTAGAATTTTCATTTTATACATATCTTGAGTTTTTTATCCTGATAGTAATATCTATAAATATATTTTCAACATTATTCAATTGGCATGATTTCTTCGCCTAATATTTCAAAATATTATTAATTTTGGATGTGAGTTTTTGGTAGTATATTTTTGAGAAATTTATCATATGTGGGAATTCTAGAGGAAATTGGATTAAAATAAAAGGGTCATATAGTAATGGTCATCACAACATTGTTTTTAATCATTTCTTCAATTTGTAAATTCATAAGTTTTTTTGGATTATTCAAAAATAAAATAAATAACATTAATAATATTAAAATAACTTTATCCATAAAACATGATTGTTTCATTTTTAAAAACACAACAAACTATAAGATAGATTAAAAAATGAATGATTAAATGGAAAAATATATCTTGTTTAAATTATAAACAAAAACATGATATTTTCAATTGATTTTTTTTAAAATAAATAGAATAATTTTCATAGGAAAAATATTTTCACCATTAATGTTCTAAACGTAAAAAATTATTTCTTCAAAAATTCATTTTTTCAAATAAAAAAGAAACAATAATTTCAAAGATGTTATTTTTTTAATAAATGGAATTTTTATTGCTCAAAATATTAATCAAAGATGTTTTGAAAATCAGTAAAAAACTAAACTATTTTTAAAATGATGCATCTTTATTGGTTTAATAAAACTCAATAATTTCTTTCATCTTAAAATAACATGTATATAACTGAATAAAAATAAAAAAATTATATAATTGGAATGATTTTCATCATCAATTTAGTTATTAATGTTATTTTAAAAGACAAGTATGTTTTTTTAAAACAAATATTATAAGTGAAAAATGTTATGTAATTTCATCCTGAATAGACTAAAGATGTATTTGAATATATTAATTAAAATTATTTTTACCACATAAAAATTTCTAAATTCATTACTAAAAATAGTTATTTTATTCAACTTATTTTTTTTAAATAGAACTTCATAATTTTTTTAGAAACAAAACAAATATCAATTTTTTTCAGATAACTTCATCAAGATTATTGAGGGGTATGCAATTTGTGATGTTTTATCCAATTAAATGAAATCCATAAATTTCATTTATAGTCAGTAGTTTTTCTTGAAATTGTTTTATATCACTTATTTTATACCACTTATATAAGAATCCATGTTTTTATAAGGTCTATATCATTTAAATTTTAGTCTCGTAATTTATCTTGGACATTTTATGGATTCTTAATGAGGTCATGGAAGTATCGATGTTATTCTGGGCTTGTTTAAAGATCATAACCCCAATAGTCGGAAGAAATAATTGGGGTTCATGGTTTGTAGAAAGTATAAAGCTCAACCCACACTGTATCTCAAAACCATGTGGGGGTGTTTTAGAGGTAAAATCAGGGTGCACATTTTCACAAACTATGTGACAAGGGCCACACATTTTTTCCAAATGGTTGTAATTTATGGATAAAAAAATGGAATTTACTTCAAATAGTTTCACAAAACATGCAGCCAAACTCTGTAGTGTCCCTTTTAATGCAATACTTGGCCTATAGCTAGTGTACAGTTTGGCCAACCGTGTGACACATAATTTTTGGGTAAAATACCATTTTCCCTTAATATAATTTATAACCCTACACCACATTCCTATTTAAATTTTCTAGATTATATAGGGTTCTTATCCTCCTTTGGAACTTTCAACTAACAATCTACATATGTTCTAGGACTAATTCTCCATCCAAAATCAGAATAAAGATCTATTCATCTCGTTAGATTTCACCTGGTAAGCTATTAAACCCTTAGTAATAGTTCATTATAGGTCTTCCTCTCAAATATGTAGTTTTGATGCTGGATCATATGCTTTATATTCAGGTCATTGGTATATTCTTCTATATTCATCTGATCTAGGATATACAAAGGGATTATTATAGAAGTTTATTGAGTAATATCTTTGAGGTAGGTGGTCTATTATGTTTCCCTAAAACTGTTGTCATTTTTAAATTTAAATCATTGTGTGTACACTATTTTCACTAAACATTTCCCCATAAAATTTATATTACTTAATGAAAATCATTGTGATAATTTTCTAGATCCCTTTCTAAATATGTTCACCAATTCATTGTAGGTAGATACATCAAAACCTACCCACCAATTAGGGTGTAAACCATGTCATTCCATGATTCCCCTTTTTAGACACTAGTAGCATGTGTCTTCTATTTGGCCTTGTTAAGGTAATTATTCCATTATAATTAATAATATCATTAAATTGTTAAATGTAATTTATATTTATAGATATCACATGGCCTAGTTAAATTTTGATTTTAACTAATATTTGTGTGTGTTATATCTACCATTTTCACCTTGGATGAATGGTAAAAGACTTAACAAAATGAATTAATAACATAAAAGTATATTTGTAGATGTCTCACTTAGCCCACTTATTATAATTAATTAAACTTGGTTACAGGAGCATGAATTACCTGGTCACTTGGGTTTAAAGGAAATGGAATGAACATAATGAATTATCAAATGGAATGATTATGACATGGAATAAATAAATAATGAATTGTGTATGAGTTTCCAAGTGAATAATTGAATTTTTATCTTTATAAGAGAGGTCATGCTTGATCATGCCTTGGATTACGACAAGAATTACTTGAGAACTCAATCGATGTCATTCCAATACATGGATCCATTTTTCAAGAGACATAACCACCATGGAATATGGTCCTTTTATACTAGAGGATTACTAACATGATTTTGTAGGATCCGATCCCTATCTCTTCAATTATTAGGATACCTTGGAGTCACTCATTTTATCCATCATAATTATTTTGGACATGTAGTTTCAGGGATTCACCCCTTTGACCCAGTCATGCTTTGACTGAGATTACAATGGAAAAGATCCAAAAACATAGTTAGTATCGTTTATAGTATAACGTTGTGGGTTTCACACCATGGATTACACTCATACCCTATTATGCTCAGACTACATGTGATACTTCTATGATTTGGGTGAACCCCAGATCTCAAGGATGGATCTCTTTCACCATGGATCCACTTTCATTATTATTTTGGTCTATTTCTGTTCTATTGACACTTTTATGTTACATATCTTTAAAAAATGAACATAAATGTATTACATAAATGATCTCATGTTTAGGGAAGTTTCTATCTAAGAATGAAGTAGGTGTGAGATATTATTTTTTCATTTCTTTATAGTTATAAATACATATACACTGCTCAATTTATCTAAATAAAGTGGATTGTATAGATTTCATTAGGGGTGTCATACTAAGATTTATATAACACCCTATTAGGTCCATCATTGAAACCTCAGAGGACTATATGATAATTGAAATGGATAAGGGGAAGTATACTACCTTGGGAACTAGACTTGATTTATTACTTATAATGGAGTTTTATAGAAGGTGACCTGGACAATACTCTAGATTCATGGATAGATTTTTTATTTTTGTTATTTGGTATGAAATGCATTGTACATACCTCGTTATTCTTTGTTTAACTATTTTCTTACTTTGTAGATACATGGAATTACATTATCATTTTTTGAGTAATATATTGTTCAACTTTTGAGTTGATTATTGTTGATGGTTTACAGTACTAATCATATGCAGGAAGTCTTATTTTTTTCATTATTATGCTTTATTTATTTTTATCCATAAATTATAGTTATTATATATAATTTGATCCACTCTGACATGGGATCATAGTCTCCTAAAAGTCACCCCTAGTCTCTCATTGCTAGTCGGTAGCCTCTAACATATGGGGAGACATGCTTCAGGCCATGCGGCTGACCATGTGTGGGGAACCGTTGAGTGGCACATGGGTTAGGACATCTCAATGAGGAAACATAGCTCCATCAATTCACTTGTATTATTGTTTTGGAATATACACAGTAGATTAAAAACATGTTGGATCATGGACACAAGCCAAGCCATTTAATATATGGCTCACATTTGGGGTAAATATAATGTTTCTTGGTGAAGTGATAAATCGAAACTATTGTGAATTGTAAAGATCCAAATGATGGAAAACATAGTGGATATAATGAAAATGGTGGTTTTTTGAGAGAAGGATTACCATTATAGATACTCAAACATATTACAGTTGAGGGGGATAATTGATGGAGATAATATCCAGTTTCCATGGATGGTGGGTGGTTCCCCAACCACACAACCATGATAAACATCCTTACTGGGTGTTGCATATTTCACATGATTTTCAACAATTAATATGGAAACCATGAGATTTATCTAGGGTTTTGAGGCCTACAAAATTTTAAATCCAACAGTTGCAAGGGATTGGTGGAGAATTTATATCAAACAAGGACTCCTCACACTATGTCAATATTAGGAGGCCTTGGGAGCTTCAATTATCAATCATATTTGAGCAAGGGAGACGTTGTATATTGGGGAGAGATCCTTGGAGGGATATTTTTTTATAGAATGAGGTGTGTAGGTGATGTTTTTGTAAGATTTGTTCTGTGTGATATAATGCCCTTTTGTCTTCCAATCTTTCCTCCATTTTTTTCTCTTCATGATCAGTGGGTCATAAAAATAATAAAGACATGGTGAGTTCTATGTACGCACCTTCATGGAGAAATTATGAGTTGAACATCATGGTGTCCGGGTGTGGTGATCATTTGAAGGATCTACGTAAAGTCCATTAAATGGTAGGGTAGCTATATAAGGGAAAATATTGGCATGCTTAACAGTGGAGTAAGTTATATATTGGCATGTTACGTTGTGTATAGATAAATATTAAATTGTAAAAGGGTACTAATGAAATGTGTGTAGCTCACACATGGTCAAAATGGAATATAAAATGATGAAAATTCCACTGATATGCTATACTATTTTCCATGGCTGATGTGGAAGCAAGCAGGAGAAGATGATTAAGTGATATGGTTGGATAAATAAATGAGAAAGTGTTCCCATAGAGTATAAAGGTGTGATTTTCCTTCTTTGTATACGATAAACAGAAGAAGGATGTGATATAGGAGGAAATGTAATGGCTCAAAGGTGGAGACTGAATGAAAAATTAGAAGGTATATTGTGTAAGTCTCGTCGTGGTTCTGTAATCATATATCAAGTGATGAATAAAAACATGAAAACAATTGTCGAAAACACATGTAGTTAATATTTCATAGCATTTAGAAGTGTATCGAGTTCACTGGAATTCTCTATTTCATACTGAAAAATATTTACCAGCTAAAAATTATATTATTCGAATAAGATGTTAATAAGAATCTTCATTATATTTTTGGTTGATATAATTATTAGTAATTTTTTAATATGTAAATTATTTATTAATTATAAATTTGTTTATTTATTATTAATTAATTATATATTAATATGGTATTTATATAATTTATAACATTATAAGTAATATTTATTTTATAATAGTTTAAATAAAATATTTTTTATTTAGAAATTATTTACTAGTTAATAATTATATTATTCATAATATATTATGTTATATTATTAATTAATTACTTATATAATAAATAAAAATTTATTTTTTATTAATATTAATTGTATTTATTGAATGAAAATTAACAATACTATTAATATTTATTAATTAATTTAAGATGATTATTTTTTATATTAGTACTTAGTACTATTGTCTATATTAGGTATATTAATTAACTATCTAAAATAATTTTTAAATATTAATAATATTTACACGATTCAAAATAATAGTAGTATAAAATTTTAATATTAAATTTAATAGTATTATTTATTATACATAATATGGATAATAATACTAATATTATTAATAAAAATAACAAAAAGTAATTATTATTAATTTTTCTTATTCAATCAAAAATATTTTTATGAATTTCCTATTATACAAATTTATTGATATATATAACATTATGTAATATATTAGAATGTTTTTAAATAGTGTATAAACAATTATTTTAAAAACATAGAAACTGTATTGATATAATCTACATTGGGGTCTTGGATTATCTTTTGTGCCACAGACAGGTGTATATATAATCCATCCACACCATGTCTATCTATGTCAATAGTCTGGCATACATATCTCATATGTATCATCACTAAAACATATGACCACATCATCTTGTGTGATAAGTGATGTATCTATAGTCTCTCCACATGTACCCTATCCCACCTATAAGTATTTTGTTTTCTAGTTGGAACACACCCCATCATATAAGAAATATGGTTGTTGTGTAGTGGGTATCTGTGGATCACATGCTTAAATAGAATGCAGTGCAGACCAATTAGTGTCTATATCTGTAACAAAATCTAACATGCTAATAGACTATTTCTATACCTATGCCTCTTTATATGGTAATGGATCATATAAAATAGGTTCTAGAGGAGCATCTGGATGATCATGATGATCACCCTCCTCATTTTACACATCTGTGTCAATTATAGGGTCTTCACCCAAAAGAACATATATATCGGGCTCTGCAGTATCAGCATCTCCCAAGAAATCAGTGAAAATCACATGATGAATCTCATCCATATGAGGAAAAAACTATATCGTATCTCTATGAAAATATTTATTTTGAAATGTCCATCCATATATTAGATCAGATATGTGAAAGATATGAGCGATAGAATTATCCTTAAAAAAATATGAACATCTAAATAATGTTAACAAAACACTGCTCAATAGTGGAAGAAAGAATTTTACCATTTCATGATATTCCCATCTATGTCACAAAAGAAATCACATAGGGGACTTATGGTATCTTGGGTGATAATTCATCTGATCAAATAAATGAACATGTACTGTGTGAACCCCTCATAACTGGGACTCATGTTGATTTTCACACATATCGATATATCTTGCATGATATCTCCTCCAACAAAAGTCTCGCATCCATGACATATTTAGGGAATGAAGTGAAGGGAACTGACTTGGTAGTGCGTGAATTGTATAATAGAAGTTAAAATCCCTCATAACACTACTTGGTTGATGCAATTCAAATATATGAAAATGAATCATGTGAACAATTCATGACCTGGAAACAAATATCATTGTACAATATAGTGGGAGAATCTAGAGGATATCCAATGTATATTAATTCCATAAAATATTAGAAAAATTAGTGATAAATAATAAATAAATACATGTACTATATAGAATACTTATTTGACTATATGATTTATATTCACTTTGATCTTCAGATCAAATAATACCCAACATAAGACTATAAGTATGGAAATCATGTCTAGTGTTATATAAATTTCGATGCACCTCACTCTTCCTATATATAAAATTTATAATATTATACTACATATTATACTTTAATACATTTGATTTTGATATTAGATGGAAGGAATATCATACCATCATCAATGCCAAGACTCTACTCCAATATCAGCATGCAATGGTGTGATACCATGTGGATATAAGTGAGGGATGTGCTCCCATATCAACATTTTTATAATAATAAAACATCTTGTGACCTGATTCTTATCAATGCAACATGAATTACATAGAACACTATATTTATATGTGATACATGTTGGCCCCTAACTATACCACCATATATTATCGAAGTTCTTCAATCAAGTCAAACACATCAAATGTACAAACATAGTCGAACGATCAATGAATATCATGCCACCGGTCAACCACAAAATGTATTAATATAAAAATAATAGCATGTTGATCTCATTGTAATCATCGGATATATTAGTGAATTGATGGCCTATCCATGGAATTCATAATTTTCTACCGACAATGTATCTTCCATAATCATAGACCTCAATGCCCAGTAATACGTGAACCGTATCAGACCAATTTTCACTCACTCAACCCATCATAGACACCCCATCGATCAGAACCTACAGAGTATGGGGCACATCCTCAAGAGTAATAGTCATCTTCCCCTCTAAAAAATGGTATATATGTGTCTCTTTCTTCAATATCTCAACCCACATATCAATGAGATGATGATTGAAAAATTTGAAGTTGCACATTGCCATGTCATAGAAACTAGCATGGAAATGATAAGGGACACTGGTGGGAGGTGGTGAAACATAATGGAAATGATGATATATTCATACACTCAGTGAAGGCACTAAACATCCCACTAAAACCATATGTGAAATATTCCTATCTTGGAATGTGGAAAATATAGGACCTACCATCTGAACATTTGATATCATAGTTACCTTTTCATTGTTAATTCATTAAAATATGGTAACTATTTTTAAAAAAAACTACTGTAAGTAAAATTACATATGAAATTATAATGATTAATTCAACATTATGATTAATACCGAGAAAAAATTAAATGTGACTAATTTTGTTGTATTAGTCAATCAATTTTTGTGTTTGATGATCTCCAATCATGATTAATTTATTTATAAATGTTTTTATTTATATCAACCATGATGAAAACCCCACATAGATCATTCGGCTACATGATATATTCAACCGACCATGATATTTGGAGGATATAATTGAAAACATTTCATTTGGAGATAGAACAAATTTTAATCAATTATATTTTCTATTTATTTTTTAAATAGTTTTTGTATAACAAAATTATTTCTTTTTAAATCTAGAAATGAAACAAACCACAGTTGAAATAGGTCACAAAGGAAGAAAGTTATAAATTAAAGGATAAATTAATGAAATGTATGATTATGATAAAAGTACACACTCATGGTAAAATGAATGGACTCAATCATGAATTATGGGATGTGGAGCTCTTTCCTACCACTTGGGGACATATCTTATAAGTGTTCCCTTGTGAGTGAAAAATGCTACATCATAGTCCTCGCCTCCCCATTGCTGTATCCAATTTATATCATTTCGTACATGAATATACTTTTTCATTCCAGGTGATGAAACCTATTAATACAAAGGAAATAATGGATAAAATAATAAAATCAATAAAATAGTACATGAGAAATCCATAATAAAAAACCTTGAAATATTTGGGATGATAGTCGGCAAATCTGTATGCAAGTTGATATAATGATAGTCACCCATATTCATATAAGTGGAAATATGATAGCTAAATAGAGTGACCATGTGATAAACTAGTTCAACATAGGGATCCAATGATATGTTCACATATCACGAGTTGCAACCACACATTCCTAGGGATATCTCAATGCATGAATGTTATCTTAATCTCATTACCAATTTTCTAACATTACCACTATCACTCGACCACAATTTCCTCTATCCCTAGTTTTGATAATATCCTACCTAAAAGAGGCTCTAAAATCATTCAATGGTTAGAAAAGATAATTCAGATGTTTCATGTAGTATCTAATCAATGGAACTTTGGAAATACCGACCAAAACAAATTCTATTTTACATTCTCTGATAAGAATGTTGGGATAATTCAAAAAAGTACTTCATATAACATTAAAATGTATCCTATACTAACCCTTTGATTATGAGTTTACACACAACCTTGAAGACCTCATTTATGAAATCCACTATATTAGTGGTCACATAGAAATATCTAATACAACCAGTATATGTTAAATAAAATTTTTATATTGAAATCCATATCATATAATCATACATATCTTGATTATCCCTTCAAATTTTATCAATGTGTTTACTAAACAATTATTTTTATGAATTTTAAGACAAAACCATATAGAATAGTGTATTTAAAATAATTTCAATTACTATATATATATAATATGTTTCAAAAATCATCTCCAACATGATGATCACCATCTTTATTATCTCATCTCTGAAATTCTTATACACATTAGGAGAAAAATTTCTATCACAATATCAATGAAAATCATTCGGTTCTCTACATTAAAACCCATAACTATTAACATAATCTATAATCACATAATAGTGATCAAATATCAGAACAACTCCATTGTTTTTTGTGACATGAATGTATATATATATGAAAAACCAAACTCCATGATACAAAAATATAATTTTCAAGTAATAGTGAATACAATTGTTAGAGGGTTATGATTACCATATTGTGCAGAAGAAATAAGTAGAACACCTATATAAATTCCATAAATAAATGTTTCATAAACAAGAATTAATTATTTCAAATATGGTAAACCTATCATACATGGCTAGAATGCCTAAAAATATTTATAGTAAATCACATTTGATTGATCAACTCAGTGATTTGAGGATACATACTCAATAGTTTGAAAATTATTAATAATATTATTTTTGAGATATAAAAATCACATAAGTTACATAAACATTTCATATGATGCATCCCAATCACCCTAAACATTCACAATTTCCTTTTTTCATTCCATGATTTGTTGTAGGATATTGTATAATTAAACAACTATTGTATTTTTTTTCCTAAACAAGGGAAAAAGGAACATCCTAAAACCTTCTTATCATGTCTAAAATAACATTTCATAAAAAACTATTCATAAAGTGAATATTCATCATGTACCAAGCTTCGATGAACATAACTATATGGGGCTTCTAATATGACTATCATCCCACACATAGAAAATTTATCATATACTTCCCTCATTCATTATTTATATTATAGACAATATTTATCACAATGAATTGAATATTTTTCATTCTTCAACTCATCAACCACATAGGAAAAATGATTCTCTATATGGTATTGTTTTATCAGAATTTAAAAAACAATGTTACTTTTAAAATCCTTCCTCATGTTGTTGATTTAATCGGTCGATGAAAATTTATTCTCTATAATTTTGGGGAATTCATTATCCTTTATAATGAAATCCAAAAAAATTGTTCTGGTGACATTAATTCAACTAATGAAGTCAATATTATAGGATTATTACAACTAATTGGTTGATTCCTACCTATCATAGGATCCACAAAAGGTTCATTCCCCACATCACCCTTACCCACATCATCTTTTGATGCCTCACGAGATAATTACTCACCAGATAAACTTTCATTCTATACATTAGAAGCACACATATGGATATCGTGTACTTTTCCATTCAAATATTGATAATCATTTGCATAATTTTTTACCATTATAGGAGGAATATGACCAAGAAATTAATAAGAGTGGTGTGAATTACTAACTTTTGTAGAGCATGCAAAACAAGGTTCTGTAGTAGTAAGATCACATCATCAATATCAAGAATCACCACATATAATTCCAGTAGACCATTACTACAATGTTTCCAAAATAATAAGGATTCATGCATTCAATTCACATCATCGAACAGAGGATACTCACAAAGATATTAAAGTTTTTGATATTGAAGATATTGATATGTAATTGAAGTAATTGATTGACCATACCTCAATTATAACTAACTGTGAATCTTACTGTTAAATTCGTCAAATGTCACACAATCACAATGATTTTACACTCTATCATGTGGAAAACTATAGATAAAACCATACTCAGTATAAATTTCCCCACCATTTCATATTTTGTGCAGACATGATTACCTAGAAATTCAGTAATAAATAAAATATTATATTCTAGATCTTGAGATTTTTTAAAATTTTATATTGGTAGTTATTAAATAATTTAATTGATCTTGAGAAAGTTTATATTTATTTTTTATCATTATTTGATAAAACAACCAAAACATTGGAGGACTCATAAAATCATTATTATCAATTATTTTAGTATCCCTTGGTGTCCTCTTATGCTTAGTGTAAAAAACAAGCTTCAAATAGAAACACTTCATATTGAACACCGTTTTTTTACAATATCACTCACATGAATGAGAGGTGGTCTATGGGTTTGAGATACATAGTATTTATTAAGTTGACAGAGATGTCCTTACATACTAAAAGATAAGGATGAAATGTAGTTCATCAATAAGGAAATAAAAATGAAATTTTTAAAATTTTTATATCTAAAAAAACACGACGTGGAACATTAATCGTACATTGGTCGGTTGATTCAAGAACATGCAATTATTACATATTAAATAATCAGATTCAAAAAAATATAACATGCAATTATAATCATAAATTAGATGATCATATCAAGATCTGTCAATATTTGAGATTTTTGACATGTTTTTTTGAGATATTTATTACATTCTAAATCTTGTAGCTTTACATATAACTATATTTAATAACATATATATATATATATTCCTAATTTTTTGAATATTTCCCAATTTTACATGTGATAACCAATAACTAAAACCATGATCGATATAAATTACATCCCTGTTGAATCTTATTAATAATGATATGATTAAAAATGAAAATTTAATAAAACGTTATATACTTTTATACCATATCATCAAATGTTTTACATATTTTAATTACTTATAAATTAATAACTATGACTTGATCTTGAGAGTTTTTCTATGGATTAATTTATCGTTATATCATAAAGTAACAAAATCCTAGGGGTGAACTCCTAGTGTCTCCATTATCACATATTTCAGCGGCGATTAGTCTCCTTTCAAAAAGAAACACCTCTTATCAAATGCCTCTTATTTAACGCCTCTTGTGGAATTACTCTTACTGAACACCTTTTCATTATAAAGTTACTCACATTAAAGTGAGGGGTATAAGAGTTTCAAATACATATCATTTTTAGGTGGACACACATGTCCTTACAAACATAGAGATGGATGACTTGCATGGCATCAATGAGGAAAAAAAAATCGATTATTATAGACAATATAACCACATACACAAAACAATATATGAAATTGGAATTATGCATTGTTTGGTCATCTCAATACCACTCATCCCATAATACTCTTAACATATTTTTTGGTATACTTATCATGTGCAACATATTATATAAATTTAGCACTTACTAGATCTAATATATATTCCTCCTTTACAAAATATTTTTTTTAATGTCAGTATCTATATATATATATATATTTAGGATGAATCTATTTATTAACCTAATGTTTCAAATATTATAATTTAAATTTATTTTACATTAGATATATCATAATATAATATATAAATATGAATATATTTATATAATATAACTTAAATATACAAGAATTTAAATATGTTCTTCTTTATATATTAATATTTTAAAATATAATTACATATATTTTTTCAGACTATAGTTTTCTAAATATGAGTATTTTTAATTTATAAATAAATATTGAGAATATTATTAATAATAACTTTTATTAATTTTTTTAATAAAATTAATATAATTTAAACATACATAATAGCCATTAAAATAAATTAATGTTATGTTGTTTTTAGTTTTATAAAATTTCACATGCATATATAAAATCTCTATCGTATTTCTACTTTCCAAAATCTAAGTAAATATATATTATACTTTTTTACCTGTCATAAAAATTATGTATATTTAATATTATTTAAAATTATTATTTATATATATAATTTTTAATATAATTAACAAAAAATAATATTATTTATATTTAAATAAATTTAAATATGATACTTAATAAAACTAGTTTTTGATAATAATATATATTTTATAAAATATTTAGCTAAATACAAATGTTTATGAAACATTATAATTTAAATTTATGTTACATTTAATATAATATATATTATATACATTAAAATACATTGAAATTTAATTAATTTCCATTTAATATAATAATATATTAATTTTATGAAACAATAAGACTTCCCTAAAAAATATATTTTATACTTAACAATTCAATTAAATAAAAAATATATTTAAATTTCCTAAATCATTAAATTTAAATGAAAAAAATCAAATCATTAATAAATTATATAATTTAATGCATGATAATTTATACATACAAACATTCAAATATCCATATTTATTAAATAAATAAATCATAAAAAAATTCGACTATTAATATTTTAAATATAAATAATACCTTTATAAATATTGGAAATACATGTTTAGGAAGAAAGATAATATATCTTTGTATTAGATTATATAGTAGACTAATAAAAATTTGAGGGGGATGCATTATATTTATAAATATTCCATAGTAGAAGGAATGAAGCCCATTCATGACACCTTTAAAAAATTGAAGGACACGTGATTGAGGTACATGTTTCCTTTGTTGTGCCGAATAATAGTGAATAGAAATCATGCTTCCTTGGTGGTGGATAGAGAATGGTGAACCCATCTCCCTCTTCACTCTAATTATGGGGAAGCATGAATGGGCTTCATACTTCTCTGAACACTATTTTTTAAATTATTAAAACCCTAACACATTTAAGGATAATAAAAACCCATTAAAAACCTAGTTTAGAACATATATAAAGAATATTTTGACACTATAAAAAGTTTATGTCTTAGATGTGATTTTTCACACTATTTAGGGCAGTTTAAATTTTTTTAACATTTTTTAGAAGCAGTTATAGGAACCCCCACATATTTCATTACTAGAAAAAATTTATTTGTGATTATTAAATGTGTCGATTTAATTTTATTTTGCACCAGTTTTATATTCAATTAGTGGTTGGTTTTTTTTAAAAAATAGGTATATTGATGTTACAGTCACTTAAATATTTATTCATATTTTCCTTTTATAGATGGAAAAATAATTAAAACTATGAAAATCACTACTAAAGTAGTTAATGGACCTTATGGTAATCTTTAGTAATAAGAAATTGATGATAGATTTATAAACTAATTTTAAATTATAATTTAAAATAATATTCACACAAAAGAATCCACCATACGATAAACTAAACCATAAATACCAAATAAAATCATCATATCATTACCACTACCAATGTTCATCCATTTAGCAGTGTGCTATAGCGGATTTAACAATGATTAAAAATCATGGATTTCCTCATCATCATTAAAGGGGGGCCCTTTATCATCTCTAAAAAACGTGCTCATAAAGGGGGGATTTTATCAACACTATTTTAATGCTAATCGAGGTCACACTTTATCAGCACTTTCATTTGCATTGATAAAGGGGGGGGGCTTTATCGTGACTTGAAATAACATTATTAATGGTCTTACTACTATAGTGTGGTATTTGAATAACCACACATTGAAAAAATACACTTGTATGAAAGTTCATTATTTATTTGATGCAAATATTACATAACTAATAAAAAACAGTTATATACATTTAAAAATATTTTATTTATAGTTAATTTTGCAATTAATATCCACAAAAATTTGAAAACATCAACGTATCATCATCTTTATCACCTGATACCCCCTCTCAAAAAACTCGACCTTGGTATCAGTTGCAGAACAAACTACCCAAACCCAAAAAAATAATACACAAGTATAAGAAAATAACTCTTATTTTAGTTACACTATAATGAAATAAAATTATCATAAATATTAATGAATACATTAATAAAATGTAAAATTTAAAAAAAGGGACACACATAAGGTCATATCGGACACACCACCCGACAGATTGATCTGGGGATTATTCGAACATGTCAAAAATTCCTTACCGATAGTTTAACTAATGTACTTAAATAATCTGAATATGTTTTCTAGTTTTTTTGAATGTCACTTTTAAATTATACTAAAAACCAGTTTTATGCTACAAACAGACACCTTGAGTCATACCGGTCACATATTGTGTCCATTTAACATGATATTGTTTTTTACACATCACAAATGATGTTTAAATAATTTTACTAAAGAATAATTAAATTTTGACCACATTGGAATGTTTTTCATTTATTATCACATGTTCTAAACTAAAATGTCTATTTTAGACTAATAACAACCACTTTGAGTCATACTGGGAACAATGCAGGTCAGATGGAGGTGAGGCTGATTATTACACTTCAAAAATGACATATGGATTGATTTATTAAAGTATAAAATCAATAAAAAAATCTCAAATTTGTATCCTATGTTTTTTACTAAAATGTCAATTTCAAATTAAAAGACACACATGGAGTCATATTTTTCACACTAGTCATAAAATTAAGATTAGGTTGATTCATACATGTCAAAATTTATATATAAACTATTTTCATAAAGTATAAAAATAATAATAATGTTTTTTATCAGTTTTATGTATATCACTTTTGTTTTTTACTAAAATTTCTTTTTAAAAATAAAACAAGCACTTTAGGTTATATCAGTAACATAATTTCTCATTTTGATGTGAGGATTATTATTACATGTCAAAAATTAATTAATAAGAGTTTTTAAAAATTATAAAGACAATCAGATCATGTTTTCTTGGTTTTTAGGGAGTCACATAGGAATTGAACTAAAATTTCAATTTTACAATGATAATGGAATCTTTGGGTCATACTAGGAACATGGTTTGTCAGATTGATCTATGGCTGATTCCTACAACTGAAATTCTAATCATTATTCATTTTATTAAAGTATCAAAGTCATATGTATGTGTTCTATCATTATTGAGTATTCACTTTTCCTTTTATTAAAATTAATAAAAAATTTACATAAAAAGACACATTTGGTTTCAAACCAGTCACATTGTGCATCAGAATGAGGTTCGGTTCATTCCTTCATGACAAAACATCTATGTGGTAAATTTTAACAAAAAATTATAATAATATTATTGTTTATTTTTAATTTTGGAAATCTCACATGTCCTTTTTACTAAGATTAATGTCAATATTAAATAAGGAGAAAATCTAGAGTCATACCAGTCGTATCGTGTGTCAGATTGTGGTGATACTAATTCATACATGTCACAACTGATGTATATATCATTTGAATAAGGTATAAATAAATATGAATGTGTTTTATTGGTTTTTAGTATGTCACATGTGTTGTTTTACTAAAATTAAAATTCAAAATGGAAACACACACTTTCAGTCAGAATGGTCACATTTTTTTGCATTATTACATGATATTGATTCCAACCGATCCAAAATAACTTATTATTCATTTTACTAAATTATCAAGAAAATAAGAGGGTTTCTTCTTGGTTTTTAGTAAGTTCTATACCTTTTTATCTAAAATGTTTATTTTAAACTAATAACAAACACATTGAGTCATACCGATCACACCATGTGTTAGATTCATGTGTAGTTATTTCATATACATCTAAAATGACATTATGATCCTTTTAATAATGTATTAAAATAATATTAATGTGTTTTATAGGTTTTTAGTTTGTCACTTGTTATTTTTTCTAAAATTATTATAATTTTTTTTTAAATATTATAATTGGATCCATATCAGTCACATTGTAGAATGGATTGAGGTGTGGATGATTCCTACAAGACAAAAATGACATATGGATCATTGTTCTAATGCATCCAAACAATCTGAACGTCTTTCCTTGTTCTTGAGTTTGACACATTGTATTTTTATTATAATTTCATTTCAAACTAGAAAAAAAATCAGTTATACCAGCTACATAGTGTGTCGTTTTCATGTGAGATTTTTTCTTACATGTCAAAATTTACATATAAGTATTTTTTTTAAATTATAATGACCATCTGAGCATGTTTTCTTATTTTTTAGGGATTGATAAACTTTTTTAACTAAAATTTCAATTTAAAACTCATAACAGACACTTTGAGTTATACAAGTCATATCGTGCATAATATTGATGTTTGGATGATTCATACTTTTCAAAAATGACTAATATATCATTTTCGTAATGTATCAAAATAATAAAAATCATCATTCTTTTTTAGTACAAAAATTCAATTTCTTCTTAAAATTTATGACAGTTTTAAATTAAAAGTCACACACCAAGTCATACCGGTCACACAATGTGTCCAAATGAGGTTTTTTTGATTACTAAATGTCAGTAATTAAGTATATAAAATTTTAATAATGAACCAGAACAATATGGAATTTTTTTTTGAATTTTCAGTACATGATATGTGTTTTAAACTTAAATTTAAAATATTAAATAAAAACATACAGTTCTAGTTATACCGAAAAAAATGTGTATCTGATTTATGGGTAGTCGATTGACCCATATATTTATTGTTGTTATCTCAGTTGCAACCATAATTTTCATCCTATTATGAGCAAGAGAAGCATTGAACAATCCACCCCAACTAAGGAAAAATAATCCTCCTATATAAGAAAAGAATTATTATCCTAGTAATACTATAAATAATTAAATTAAACATAAATAGGAAATAATAAATTAATTAAAATTAATTTTAAACTGGTACCAAGAAATTTGAGTCACACCAGTACACCATGTACCAGTTTGAGGTATGTTTGATTCCACCATGTCCTTTTATCCAACTATGCATTCAATATTATTTGTCATCATAAAAGTTTTTTATTTGATAACCCATAATGTTGAATGCATTTTAGAACAAAAAAATTTGCATCATCATGAGTGAATCATCCTTGTTGAGTGCATGATCAAATTCCATGAGTGTGTTAACCTTATTGAAAAAGTATTTTATTCACGATTTCTATGAAGATTATTAAATTCAGATAGAAATAATGATGAAATTAACCAAAAAATATTTATAATATTTAAAATATCAACTAAATAAGTAGTATGAATTTAAATCTTTATGATATATGTTAACATTATTAAACCTATCTTTCTGTCCAATGAATTCTAAATAAAACTATTTCCTCTTATGAATATGATGAATTTAATCTGTCACAGTGTTACTCAAAACACACAAATACAGAATGCATTAATAAATATATTAATTTAAATGCTAATTATAATAAAAAATACCTCTTCAGGGATGCTTGTTTTATTGATGTTATATGAAATATCTCATAAATTTTCAAACATGATGAAAACCATATTTTCCATTGGTATGTTTCATAAAACACATTACCATTATGGAAAAAATTATTTTTTTGTATATGTGTTTTGATCATGAAATCATATTTAATATACCCTAATATTTATCAACTTGTAGAAGTCCAAAAAGATCCTTTTATGCCTGGACTTTCCTCATTAAAAGATTTTGATGATATTTAAACACCAGCCTATTACAACTAAATTTTGATTAAAATATTATAAAAAATATATAACATGATTTTTAGTTGAATTTTTTTTGATGTAGTGTAATCCAAATTGAAAAAAGTAATCAGGTGTGGTCAGTTTATTTGGTATCGATAAAGTGAATCCAAAAAATAATCTCTGGAGTAACCAAATTGACCGTAGTGATTTCATAAAGTTTCCAAAAAACAAAAAAGAATATGTAATGAATGTAATGATTTTTTTTTCATTTGATTAAATTTTATAGTTTTACCCCTGAATCAATAGTAATATGATGATTTTTTTATCTGTATGTTTTCTATAAAACATTATATCTAGTTTTCCCCATGATTCATCAATTTTATATGAATTCAATTAGTTACATTGTGTATAAGTTTGATTAGTAATAACGTGTCCAAATTTATGTTCATAGGGGTTTCCCATAAAAAATTATTTATATAGATTCATGGAAAAAATATGAATTTTATTTGGTCCTAATTGACATAGTAGAACAACTATTGGAAAATTAATAATGAAAAAATGTATCTAGTATATATTTACAACTAAGATTCTAAGAAAGTCTTACATGAGGAGTTCATTTACATGGTCATGATCAATGTAGTCTTTAATGACTTATACATACATTTTTTCTCCAAAATGAACTATGACATTACTATAACTTATTAACCTTGTGTCTGATAGAATGTTCACTGTTATTAGATGTGTATATTTAACTTGTGGGGTAAAGGTTATTTTTCATGTTCCTTTTTATTATTTAGTCAATCCATTAGATCATTTTGATTCATCAATTTTTTACCCCATCCCTTTGTCTTTATGTATTACATTCATCGATTCAGACCTTTTTTTATTAATTCCTAATGGTTTAGCAAGAAAATGAAATTGTAAATGAATAATTCTATGTCGGAAGGTTTTTATACAAGATGTGATGTAAATTATATGGATGTTCCTATAGAATTATTTATCTTATAAATATTGGTTTCATCAAGTTGAATAGTTTAATGAACTAACCTATGTTACCCTCATACCTAGCACCAAACATGTTCTGTCACAAACCCAAAGGGCGTTACAGATCCACATGGGTTGTCGACAAGAACCCGAGCATCGAATGAAAAACAATAAGTAATGATTTCTCCCAAACTGAAAAAACATGAGTCATATATATAAAGGATTAAAAAAATACATCCTAGAATAATGATGAATATATTCCATAACAGTAAAAAGATTGCAGAAACAAAACAACTACAAAATTAGCCAAAACTCCAAGAGAAAAATCCATCTACAAAGAACTAGAACCAAAGAAATACTCTAAATGATGGCATGGATGAACTCCCACCATCTCACCACCGGCTACGTAGCCTATCTAACATGAAACCTCACTACCTCACTATAGTACCTTTCCATTCCCACCATTGTAATATAGACAAATGTTTACACACCACCGAAGTGGTACACATGGTTTGTGATAACAGGACTAATAGTGTCCTACCCAGGTGTTCCATAAAAATTCTATGTATACCAATTCATGTATGCTCAATTTAGATAAAACATGGAATGATAATCAGTAAAAAAAATTATATAATATATGTTAAACATTTCCCTTTTCATCACAATTCTAAAAAAAGGTATATCAATTTCAAAGAACATTTTCCATATTATCTGTCACATGAATTCACATGTACATCAAGCCTAAAATAGTCCATATCCATGCAAGATGAAAAAAATGGTAGCATCACAAGAATCACAATACCAAGGAATACAACAAGCCCGAAAGAAGACTTCTTGTACCCATTAATCAATGAAACAGTGCACTGTGGTACCTGAATCCAATGATCTACAATCGAAGACTAGGGAGACACCCTAGAAAGTGAAACCCCAATATCACAAACATTCTTAGATCAAATTATCTACAATCTATGAAAATAGGAACAACCTAGAAAGTGGACCTCTATAATCGAAAATGGCCTCAAGATAAACCATCCACCTAGTACCCAATGTAAATGATATGCTCATTTTCACAATCATGTCAATGTCCCAAAAACCTTTTCAAAACCATTTTAAAAAACAATTATCAATACTTTGAAAATACCTCTTTTTCATTGCATTTTCAAAAACCAAGGGAATACATTCATTCAAAATCTATTTCCAACAAAAAAATAATCATGATAACTTCATACCAGTTTATTTATAAACCAATTCACAAGAATAGAAAAATACATTTTAACAATCATATGCTATAGACAGAACCAACTACCTCAAAACTCAGGTTGCAGAGGCCTGCAATGGTATCCACCAGCAATGAAAACCCAAAGACAACTACGAAGTCCCTAGAATCCAATCCACACATATTAGGATTTCTTCAATTGAGAAATATGGTTGGTGGAGGAGATGAAATATCACATACCATGATAATGAATGCCCATCACACCACAAACAATAAAGAAACAGCCTCCGGAAAGAGATCACACAATGGATCTTTGGAGAAGATAAGAAGAAACAAAATATTAGACCAACATATTAGATTACACAACCCAAGGGTTCTAACACAATCATGGAATGGAAGAAGCAGAAATATAACATACGCAGAGAGATGCACAAAAACTATAAAGAAGTTTGAATATCGAACGGATCGATCTAGAAGGGGAGGAGTCTCCCAAAATTTCCATGTAAATTTACTTATGTTTAGGGAGATTATGTCTAGAGTGAATAAACTAGAGAAAATATACAAACATCTATTTGAAAACTGTATGTGTGGAGTTACATGGAATATAGCCCTATTTCATATTGTGTAACCACTGAGGTCCCACATACATTAGAAAAACCAGCACCTCAGATTAAAAGAACTTGATTTAAAATATTCACAACGTGTAACTCCCCTTCATTATGTCTAACTTTTTATAGCACAATTCATTTTACGACATGTATTCAACAACACACACATGTTTTGTAACCGTGTTACACAGTGTGAAATCCTCCAGCATCCAACAGAAAAGGATAGTTAATATTAAGATTCCAACAAATCTCTGACTTCACCATTATAGGTATCCTCCCAATTTCATCTCAGTTCTCTACATACAATGTGAAAAAGGAGAAGCATGAAAAGGTCAAGGATGTACTTGATAGATGGGTAAAAAGATGTCACAAACTCCCCTCCATAAAGACTTTCTATCCCAAGGAAGTCATGTAAAAGATTTAATCCCAAGAAAAAATATGACACCATTTATCCCGCATCAATGACTCATTATACCAAGTCTCATGAGAATCTGATCCGTGTTCCCATAGAACATTGACCAACAAAATAGAATTCCAACACAAGTATTTCACATGAGAGTCAACAATCACAACTATTTTCTACATAACAAAATCATCCGGCTCTAAATCAATTTCCTCCCAACACAAAACATGAGTGAGATTAGGGTGATATATCCTGAGCTGAGACATGTGGAAAACATCATGAATACTTGTTAACTGAACCAAAAATGCTAATTGATATGCAAACATTCTGAGCTGCTCAATTACCTCAAACGGTCCAACATATATCAGAGAAAAATTTCCCTTTTTTCATGTCAGAGGTGACCCAACTGAGGATAAGCATTCAAGAAAACCAAGTCACCAACAGGAAACCCTAGAGGATGATGCCTATGATATGTTTATGATTTATTTTGACTCTGGGATATAACTAAATTTTGATGAATCTCTTGAATCTTTTTTGATATCTCCTGGAACAAACTTGTTCCAGCTAAAGACACGTCACCTACCTTCAACCAACAAAGAGGTGATTTTCACTAGAAACTATACAATGCCTCAAATAGATCCATTCTTATCAATGATTGACAACTATTGATGTTAAAATACTCAATTAGTCCTACATGGATATCTAATTATCCATTAATGTCAAGAACAAAAACATGATTCATATCTTCCAGGATTTGAATTACTCACTCCTTCTGACTGTCTGTCAGTGGATGGTATATAGTGCTCAATATGACTGGAGTTCACATTGCGTCTTGGATAATCTACTATAACATCAGGGAAAACCTAGGATCCCTTCTGAAATAATGGAAGAAGGACTCCCATGTATCCTCATAATCTCCTTTACATACATCTTACCCATATCATCAACCTTAGTGGTATCCTTGATCGGAATTAAATGAGAATATTTTTGTCAACAAATCAACCACTACACATATAGTATTCCTCCCTGCAGAAGTCGGTGCTAATCCCAAATAAAAATTCAGGGCCAGCATGTCCCATTTCCATATTCCCACCAGAGGATGCTAATGTAAACTATAAGGTTTCATGTGCTCTGCCTTTATCAATTGACATGAGAAACATTGAGACACATACTTTGAAATGTCACGATTCATACCCCGACCACCATAACCACTTTCTCATGTCATTATACATCTCCATAGTGCTTGGATGAACATACCAAAAATTTATGAGAATATTTAATTAGAATAACCTCTTAATGGATTGTAGGCTTACAACTTGATCCCTATAGTGGAGCATACCTTCTAAAGAAGGAGACCAACATGAAATGATCTCTCCGCAATAGACGCTTTCTCAAACTCTACTAAACTCATCATCATGTCGCTGAGTCTCCAAATAGACTCCAAGAAATATGATGATAAATGAACACATTTCATAATAATACCTGAAACATCCTCACGATAAACTAGGTGAAACATAGAGAAAATCTCCACAATGTTCCACTACTCATATGATTCTAGAACATCATGTGATTGTACTTTCCTACAAAGAGCATCTACAAAGACATTTACCTTCCCTACGGTGTAAAAGATATCAATTTCAAACATCTAAAGGTATTCTCCCCATTTTCTCTGTATGAGATTTAATTCCTTTTCAGAAAAGATGTAACTCAATCTCTTATGATCAGAGAAGACTGTAAACCTCACCCCAAAAGATAGTGCCACAATCAATTAAGCGCATACATAACTGATGTGATCTATAAATCATGAGTGGGGGAATTATTTGCTTGTGGTAAATATAAGGAGAGATGTAAGCTACCACGTGATCATCCTACATATAAACTCATCCCAAAACCACACCATAAGCATAAAAACACCACGTAGCCCTTGGCTCAGGTAAGATCAGAATAGGAGCCAAGGTTTGAAGTCATTTCAGTTCATCAAAAGAATACTAGAGCTTCACATCCCAAGTGAATTTAATCACTTTCATGGTAAGAGACATAAATTTTGATTCAAAATTAGAGAAATCCTTAACAAATCATTGTTATTATCCAGTAAGACCAAGGAAGCTTCATATCTCAAAGAAATTTCATGGCTCCTTCCATGATGAAACAACTCTATCCTTCTATGGATCAACTAGTAATCCTTGTTAAAAATCATTGCCACACAACAACTTTTATGTTTATTTTTATTTTATTATTTCATGGCTACAGGTCCTTGCGCCAAGGCTCGGGTTGGGTCTCGGTTTAATTTTTTTGACATTTAATGATTTTGCTAGGTTTTGGACCTGTGCGTGGTCACCGCACAGCCGGACCAGGTGTCATGCAATTTCTCATTATTCTTATTATTATTATTCATTATATTATTATTATTATTATTATTATTATTATTATCTTTATTATTGTTATTTTTATTATTATTGTTATCATTATTATTTTTAATTTTATTAATTATTATTATTATTATCTTTATTAATGTTATTTTTTTATCTTTAGTATTATTATTATTATTTTTATACGAATTATTATAATAAGAATGAAAATAACATACCAAACCATAAATCACGTCTCCCACCCTTCCCCCCATCCGCAGCATGGCGTGCAGCGGTTCCCCCACCTGGTTCCCCTTCGCCTCTCTTCCCAGCCGCCCTAACCCCCTCGTCTCGCACCCCTCAGACCACACTCAAGCTCAAGTGCTCCTCCACCTAGCCCTTACCCCCTAGCCGCCCTCACTTCCACGCTCTGGCCTCCCGCATTCACCCCTCGCCCTCCCCGACCCTCTTCTCCCACGCGGCCATGCACCCCTCGTCCAGCATCTGCTCCCCACAGCCTCTCACCCGTGCTGGACTCAGCCTCCCTCCTCTCCACTCCGCCCTCACTCCCCTTGCCTCACGCCGCACCACCGCGCTCCAGAAAAAGCGCCACCATCTCGACCCCCAACTGGCCTCGCCCTCCACCCTCACCCTCCCGCTCGCGACCCCACTCTCCTGCTCCACAACCGGCCAATAGCACACCTAAATTCGAAGACCCCCTTCTTCCCTTTGCCTCGACCAGCAGCGCGCCGGTTGGGTTTTTTTTATTATTATTATCATTCCATCTTTTGTTCTATTTTTTTTTTTTTTTTGGCTAAATACTTATACGGTGAGTTGGGTTACACGTGTTTTTCCAAATTTTTTTAGGTGTGCAGTTAATCTGCAAGGCGGTGTTATTCCTCCCGCTCATGTGTCCTTGTGTCTGCTCTTGCTTTGTGGTAGTCAAATCTACATTTTCCTTTCCCAATAAGTCCATTTAATGATTTCGTGTTTTAATTAATTATTTTACTTGATTTTCATCAGGAAAAATAATTGGTCAACATACTATATTGTTTTCATGTTAGTTGGTTTTGTTAAAAGTAGTGTGTATAGTGTTTTCTAGTTTCGGTAATTTGTTGGATCTTCTTATAGAATTGTTAATAAACTGTTTGATTCATTATAAAACTGTTTATAAAACACTTAGACTATTTATTAAATTGTTTATAAATTGTTTGTCTTGTTTGTGTAACTGTTGAGAAATGGTTTGGTTTGTTTTATAAAGATTTCATCACATTAGTGTTTTTGAAAGACAAATTGAATAAGGTTTGGTGTGAGTTTGGAAGGGAAAATAGTTCGCTTGAAAAATGTGAGGTATTTGGGTGTTTTCTTGGTTATATCTGGTTAAGGGGCCGTTTGACATGTTTTTTAAAGTATCTTGTTCTTCTTAAATGGATTTTAATTTCCTAATAATGTTGCTCCCCTTGAGTGGTTTCTATGGAGAGTTTTAAATGAGGACTTCTAAAGTGTTACTTTAAGAGTTTTGGAAAACATGGGTTTTAATAGGTTCTTTTAGGATTGACCATTTGGTTTGAAATAGGTTTTGGTGTTTAACATTTTTTTTAAAATGATTCGTAAATGTTTATTATTTTGGCATGTTTTGGTAAATGCGTGTTTTGGTAAATGCGTGTTTTGTTAATGGGGACCTGAGCCCGTTTGTCATGTTCTGGTAAATTTGTGTTTTGGTAAATGATTGTTATCCCTGAAAATATACTGAAATTTTTTGGTTCGTTTGACCATGTTTGTGAGATATTATGTTTATTGTTGTCTTGGAAAAATTTCTAAATGTTTTCGTAATGGTTGAATGTGGAAAATCTGAAGGCCCATTTGGCTTCTTTGAAACCGTATGTTGGAAAACCCCTCTTTTGTTAGATCTCATGGCTTGTCGATTGATCATGATACAAGATGGTTCATGTTATGGTCCTCCATTGAGAATATTTATTTATGGCATGAGAATAATCTCGAGGGGTCGGGGTGGTTCTAGATTGTGTCGCGTGCTTGGTTATATATGTATGGATTGTTGTTTGAATGTGGTGCACACCTCTTTGTTAACATAGCACGGAAACTTAGCCTTGCAAGAGAGTTTAATGAGAATGATTGTTGCACTAGTTTAGACTACACAATGGCTAGTGATCCATAGTATGGACTTTTCTCTACTAGGGGATTGAGCCCTTCAGTTAGGCCAGGTAGGATAACACCGAGCGTTTCAGCATTATTATGTCATTGAGAGTAAGCATGACTTCTGGATGAGTCACATGTATAGTACATTCTGGTCATCCTATGAGTTCCTAGGTTTTCTGTGATCATTTGATATGAACACTGTTATTTTCATTTCCCTTGTTGTGTGTGTGGAATCATAACCTTGAATTTGGTTTAGGTGTTTTCTTGGAAATTTTTTTTATGTGTGGTTGGTTTTTAAAAAGGATTTCATAGTAGTTGTCTTGGAAAAGTTTGTGTGGCCCCTCTTTATTTTTATTCCTTATTTTTGAATTATAAGGGAAATGAAATTGTGATTGTTAGATTTCAAAATGCATTGTATACATGAATACCTTATTTTTATAACTATAGTTCAAACTAGTGTTATTGGTCTGTTTTGGAATTTGAAAATGCATGGATTCGGTGGTTCACTTTCGGCATCCCTACCGAGCATTTTTATGTGCAAGCCAATTCCATCATTTCAGTTGTAGGTTCCCTTTGCTCATGTAACCATGGCTAGATTGCTCATTGTGGGAGCAACGTCGGCCTTTGGTTGGGAGGTGATCTGGAAGGTCACATGGAGGTATGTTGAGTTGTTCTGTTTATTTTCTTTTTCCACTGCTCGAGTTTGGTTTTATTATTCCATTTGTTCTTGGTTATTTATTTCTATTTTATGCTCCAAATCAATCCCAACATTTAATTTTGATGACTAGAACTGGTTTCCATCCCATGGGGATTGGGAATGCCCCTTGGGCCATGTCACAGACCAGATCGGGTGACTGGTTCAGGGTCGACCCGGGTTAGTTCATGACAAAATAGTATTAGAGGAGGCCCTTGTTATTTGGGGTGTCTGGTATATGGAGATTAGGAATGTCAGAGCCTGATATGTTGGTATAGAAATTATTTCATGAACCCTCTCCCGTTCTGAACCTCATGTCACTAGGGGTAGTCTCAGAATTGAGTCATTGTCTTGTTCTCTTTTGTTTTAAATTCATGAATGACAACAGAGGCAAGCTAAAGACACATCGTGATTTCACATGGAGTAGTGACCCATGTGGAGTTTGAGTACACAATTTAAGTTTATTCTAGTTGTTGACGCTTACTTGGGGCGTGGTCCACAACCATGTCACGAGGTTATGCATGACTACTAGTCCCTCACTCCCATAGTTTGATTCAAGTTAAGTGTTTTCTTGGTTTTGATTGGGGTGAGTGCACTTTTGAAAATGAAAAGGGTATTTGAGATAAAAATTATTTATTTAAATGGATTTAAATTAATTCAATGGGTTTTAAGACCCAATGATCTTGGTCTAAAAATATGGTTCTTGTTCTGAATTGGTAATGGAATGGTTTAGGTTCAACTTTGGGTACTCTTTATGAATGTTTTCACATGTGCGGGAATGCATGGGAAGTGTGTGTTGGTGCATATGGATGAATGTGGATGATTCCAGGTGCAACGATTTTTGGGATTACTAGGGTGTTTACGTATAATTATAGGTTTGAACTTTTTTTTATAAAGTTATTTAAAAGGGAAATGATTTTGAAAATTGAATTTGGTTTGAAAAGTGGGTTTCGTATTTGGAAATTTTCCTTGAAAGAAGGCAGTTTTGAAATCTAGAATGAAAAAGGGGACTTTGAAAAAGAAATTCTTCGGTTGTGTTTGTATTTGTTTGGTTTATTTTCTTGAGCTAGTTGTTTGGGATGATGTCGCTTTCAATGATGTTGCTTTAGCTTGATATCAGTTTCTTCTTGTTGTTTTATATGTTGTTTGGAAAATGCCACCGAGATAAGTACTCAAGGTTTCTGATAAGTCATGCCTAATTTTTGGTTCTTCTCGATCATTTTTTTCCCTTAAAAGTTATCAGGGGCCATTATAGGTTGTTATGTGGTTTGAAATGGTCGAGTTTGTTTTTAAGATGTTAGGAACTCCCGACTCTATTAGTTTTTGAGCAATCCTGGGATTATTTGAGGGTCCGACTTTAGATGAATGGGATTTGTTCGCCCCGCTGCCAATGTAAGTTGGGTTGGTGTGGGAGGTCTTAAATCCATCGTCTTCTGATGGTTTATACTTGAAGAGGTGATAACGAAGAAAAGGTAAAAACTCATGCATATTCAACAAAGTCCAATGGATGGTGAAAGCATATGTTGAATATTTCAAGGAACATGTGTCCTTTCCTCCAGAGGTAGCTTTGCAGGATTTGATGAAGAATTCTCTCTTCATTAGGGGTCTTTGTCCAGATATCAAGGTGTGATTCGTCCCTTCTAGGGACCATCGTTTTGAGAAGCTGGTGGATGAGGCATTCTTAGCTGAACTGGTCCCCAAAGCACAGAGGGTTAGAAATCCAGCGTATCTAGTTATTTGATAAAGTTCCCCATATGGCGAGTAAGGTGTAACATAGGTACCTATTCCTAATGAATCCTCTATAGTAGTTCTAGCTTCCATTTCATCAGATCTTTCAGTGGAGTGCCACTAGTGTGGACGGTTTGGGCATGTGAAGTCGTCATGTCGCATCCCTCCAAAGACGTGTCATCATTACGACTGTTTGGGTTACTTGTAAAAGTTTTGCAGCAATCGTCCCCTAAATAAGATGATGTGATTGGAGGATTTCTATTTATTGAGTGAGTGAAAGAAGATGCTTCATCCATCAGAGATCTAGCCATTGGTCTTGGGTAATACTCACGCGCAATCATGAGTTACCAGGGGTGTGAATCCTTGGTCCAGGTTCTGTTTTCCGTGTTGGAAGTAGAGCATTTAATGTCATTCTATTATTGTTTTTATGCTATTAAAGTTTTAAAATTATTTTACATTCATTGTTTTTTTCATGAATCTATTATGGAATCATTATATTATAACCCTAGATTCCCTATTTGGGTGAATGTTGTTTTCTGAATCTTGCGTTTTTCTTAAAAGTGTGTTTGTCCCCTATGGGGGATGATTTTTGTTTAGTTGTATTCAATTGGAGATTTATGTGCATGTGTGAAATGTAGGTCTGTACCTAAGCTCAGGTTCACTTCTTGGGTTAAGTTCTTCTCATGGGATTTTTTCAAGTTTTGGGGGTTTTCAGTCTAGTTTGAGAGTTCTAGGTTTTAGTAGAGGCGTTGTTTCACTCGTTCTATAGAAGTTATTTCGGATCAGTTGGGAGTTCCCACATCAGCCCCCTTCCCCGGGGTGGTATGTTTGGGAGTTAAATTTCTGCACTAGTTGAGTTCTTGTGGTGGTGAAAACCCTCTCGTGTTCTCTCATTCTCTTGTATTGTGGTTTCTTTCTGTTTTAATTGGGCCTCAATTCTTGTTTTTCTATTGTTCAATTGGGCTACTTTCAAGGGGAAGAATGCATCTATGGTGGGGATAATTTTCACACACCAACATTTATGTTTATTTTTATTTTATTATTTATTTTCTATGAGTCCTCGCACCATGTCTGGGCTGGGTCCCGATTTAAATTTTTTGACATTTAATGATTTTACTGGGTTTCAGACCCAAGCGTGGTCACCGCACAGTCGGTTGTTTCCGCGCAGCTGGCCCAAGTGTCATGCCATTTTTTACTATTCTTATTATTATTTTTCTATATTATTTTTATTATTATTTCATTATTTCATTGTTATTGTTATTTTTATTATTATAATTATAATTATTATTTTTATTGTTATTAATTATTATTAATATTATCTTTTTTTTATTTGTTATTTTTTTATTAATATTAGTATTATTATAAGATTTATTATTATAATAATTATAAAAACAAACCAACCCAAAAATACTATCACCCTTCCCCTTCACTGTATCCGCAGCGCGGTGCACATCGACACCCCCACCTGGTTCCCCTTGGTCTCTTTGCCCACCCACCCCATCCCCCTCGTCTCGCACCCCTCATGCTGCCGTTGCACTCTAGGCCACCTCCGCCTCACCCTTAACCCCAGCTTCCCTCTCTTCCCATCTCTGGCCTCCCGCACTCTCCATCTTCCTTCACCACTCACCCTCTCTGACCCTCTTCTCCCGCGTATCCACACACCCCTCATCCAACATCCACTCCTTGATGCATCTCACCACTACGGGACTAAGCCTATCACCTCACCACTCTAACCTCATTCCTCTTGCCCCATGCCGCACCACCATGCACCAACAGAATCACCACCATCTCAACCCCTAACTGGCATTGCCGTCCACCCTCACCCTCACGATCACCACACTCACCCCTGCCACCTCGCCCTCGGCTCCAACTTTCTCCCCATCCACCCAGCCTCACCCTTGCCTCTTACATTCTTGTACAACATGTAGGTCCATGCGGGGCCTCTGTGATCTAGCCGATGGCCAGCCTCACGACCCGCCAGTGCCGACCCACTCTCCTGGTCTTCAACCAGCCAGCAGTGCCCCAAAATTCAAAAACCCCTCCTCCCCTTTTCCTCGGCCAGTAGTGTGCTGAACCCATCCTCTCTCTGGTGGTGTTTTTTTATAATTAACATATCTTTGGTGTTATTTTTTGGCATAATTCTTCTACCGTGAGTTGGGTTTCGTGCATTTTTTTCAATTTTTTAGGTTTGCAGTCAATCCACAGGGCAGTGTTATTCCTCCTACTGAAGTTTCATTGCATCTGATCTTGATTTAAGGTAGGAGAATCCACATTTCCAATTCCAAAAAGATCTATTTAATTCATTCATGTTTCAATTAATTATTTCACTTGATTTTCATCTTGCAAAATAATTGGTCAATCTACTATAATGTTTTTAATTTAGTTGGTTTTCGAAAAAGTAGTGTGTAGAGTGTTTTCTAGTTTGTGTAATTCATTCGATATACTTATATAAATTTTAATAAACAATTTTATTCATTTTAAAACTGTTCATAAATAATTTTTTATATTTAGTAAATTATCTATAAATTTTTTGTCTTGTACGTGTAATTGTTGTGAAATGGTTTGGTTTGTTTTATAATGTTTTTACCACTTTAGAGTTTTTGAAAGACATTGTGAATATGTTTACCTATGTGTTTGGAAAGAAAAAATGTTCCCTTGACAAAAGTGAGGTATTTGGGTGTGTTCTTTGTTATATCAAGTTAAGGGGACGTTAGACATGTTTTCTAAAGATTCTCATTTTTCCTAAATGGATTTTAATTTTCAAATAATGTTGGTCCCCTTGAGTGGTTTCAAAGGAGTGCTTTTAATGAGGTATTATAAATTGTTGCATTATGTGTTTTGTAAAACATGGTTTTTAATGGGTTCTTTAAGGTTTGAAAATTTGGTTTTAAACATGTTTTTGTGTTTAACGTTGGTTTGAAAATGGTTCGTAAATGTTTATTATTTCAGAATGTTTTGGTAAATGCATGTTTTGGTAAATTCATGTTTTGGTAAATTGGACCTGAGCCCGTTTGGCATGTTTTGGTAAATGCGTGTTTTGGTAAATGCATGTTTTCGTGAAATGATATTAGCCTATTTTTTTTCCATTTTGACCATGTTTATTAGAAATGAGGTTTTTTGTTGTTTTGGAAACATCTGTAAATGTTTTCGTAATGGTTTAATGAGGGAAAGATAAACGCCTTTTTAGAATCATTGAAATGGTATGTTGGAAAATCCCTCTTTGGATAGATCTCTTACCTCATTGATTGATCATGAGACAAGAGGGTTCATAGTATTGGCCTCTATTGAGAATATTTATTTTAAGACATGAGACTAATCTCGAGGTGGTCGGGGTGGTTCTAGATTATGTTGCATGCTGGGTTTTATATGTATGGCCTATTTTTTGAATGTGTGGAACAACTCTTTGTGAATATAGGATGAAAAATTAGCATAACAAGGGGTTTTGCTGAGAAAGATGGCTACACTAGTTTAGACTACACACTAGCTAGTGGCCCTTAGTACAAACTTCACTCTACTAGGTGATTGGGCCCCTCAATTAGGCCATGTAGGTCAACAACGAGCGTTTGGGTGTTATTCCATCAACGAGAGTATGTATTCTTTCAGGATGAGACACATGTATAGAAAATTTTGGTATTCATCCAAGTTCCTAGGTTTTCTGTGATCCTTTGATATGAGCACTATGAGTACCATTTCCCATGATTTGTGTGTGGAATCATACCCTTCAACTTGGTTTTGGTATTTTCTTGGAAAAACCATTTATATATGTTATGTTTTTAAAAATTATTTCAAAGTGGATGTTTTGGAAAAGTTTGTGTGAGCCCCCCTTTATTTCTTTTCTTTGTTTTTGAATTATAAGAAAAATGGAATTTTGATTGTTATTTTATGAAATGAATTGTATACATGAAAACCTTTTTTATAATTGTAGTTCAAATTAGTGATATTGGTCTATTTTGGAATTGGAAAATGCATGGATTCTGTTGTTCACTTTTGTTGTCCCTACTGTGCACTTTTATGCTCATTCCTTTTCTATTATTTTAGTTCTAGGTTCCCTTTGCTGAGGTTCTCATGAATGGTTTTCTCATTATTGAAGCAAGGTTAGACTATGGTTGGGAGGTGACCTAGAAGGTCACATGGAGGTTTTTTGAGTTATTCTGTTTATTTTATTTTCCACTGCTCAAGTTCAGTTTTATTATTCTGTTTGTTCTTGGTTATTTATTTATCTTTTGTTGTCCAAATCATTCCCAAAGGTTAATTTTGAGGTCTGGCACTAGTTTCCAGCCAATGAGGATCGAGAACGCCCCTTAGGCTATGTCGTGAACCGACTAGGGTTACCAGTCCAGGGTCGACCAAGGATGGTTCTTGAAAATATTGTTCCTTAAGAACATCAATTCTTGATTCTAGAAACATCATTTAAAAAGGTTTCCATTTAAGCAATGACTTCACATAATTTCTAGAACCAAACTAAAATAGTTCTGGTACTCACCCTCGTATTTCGAATAAACTAGAATGTTATCCCTGAAACCTATAATAAAATTTTCAATATATTGATGGTATATCTGATTCATCATATCCATAAAAACAAAAAATATTGTTAGTCAGCCCAGAAGGCAACAAAAGTTTTTCATAGTGGCCATACCTATTTCAGAAAGCTGTCATTGGTATATTAGACTCCCAACCTTTGAGACGATGATAACCTAAATGAAGATCAATCTTTAATAACAACTTTTCCCCCTTTACCTGATCAAACAAATCATCCACACGAGGAAAATTATTTTATTCTTGATCATTATCCATTTCAACATCTTATTTTCCACACCCAAAAAAAGAGAACCATATAATTTCTTCTCAAATAGAAGATGGTCTTCCTAAGGTGAAACACTTGGGAGAAAATAAAATTTTTCTAATTGTTTATCCAGATGAATCATGGTCTCTTTCATCTCCACTAGTTCTATATGACAAGATTGGTCATATGGGAAAACATAAAAAATTTCTCAACAATAATGGGAAGATAAACTATGGAAGAAATGAAATCGGGCACAAAGGTAATAGAAGACTAAAAACTCCTTATCTATGGGTGGGAAGGCTATGAACAACCTGACCTCGAGTCCCACTCCACCAAAAACACTTGAGAGCTCCCATAAGTAGTGAGAAATGAAACACACTATTGGTAACAATCAACCGAATATTGATGAGTGAAAATCCAATCTATAATTATAATGAATTCAAAGAGATCCTGATCATGATAGAGAAAATAATAGACCAAATATGTATCAGCTATCATGAATGGATAAGGATGCTAAAACCCCTCCTCTCTTCTCTTTCAAAGAGTTGTCCCTAACTCGTTTACAAAGGTCATAAGTTACATTGGTTGTTTAAACATATCAATAAAATGTGCATATATAAACATGTGGGAGGCACCAGTATAAAAATATTAATTGCTATTGAAATTTCAATAAGGATAGTACCACTCACTAGCTTCACACTAACATCGACTTCCACTAGACAATCATCTACATTGTGAATGTGCTTCACTATTGAGGCCTATGGCTATAGGAACCAGAGTCCATGAATCTTCTAACACCACCGTAATAGCCTTTAGAGTTAAAAAACCCTAACCATAGTGAGATGTAGCTATAGCCTGAGAGAAATAATATAAATGACCAACACATCTATAGTTGTTTCATGTCATTGCAGGTATAGGAAAAAAACGTTTGGTGTGCCTAACCTTGCCATACTGATTGAAATTCAGAGGCACATTACTAGCCATAACAAACAATGTGGAGGAGGATCTCTGTTTATAACCATAACCACCACTTCTGTAATGATCCTAGCACTTCCTCTTCTACCCATGAACGCCATGTAAGTTTCCAGTATATGGAAGAGAAGGGTTGGAAAACCAACCATGTCTACCATATCCATCTCTTCCATCATAACTCTATCGACTATATTTGTATTGGTAGATAGTTTCAACCTAAAAAACCATTATATGATATATAGTTCCAAACCTAGAAGGTACTTATGAGACTTAAAATAGTCATCCTTCACTACATCTGGAGAAAAATGGACCAGCTCAGCAAACCATTTGGTGTATGCCAACATTGAATGCTCTTCATGTTGTAAAGACATAAAATCCTTATACTTTTCCTACATTAGTAACTCTGGAATAAACCACTAGACTTCCATTGTTGTTAAACCCTTTTAACCTAATTACATGTGTCTATCTGCCTAGACCATTGAATCCCACTATCTCTTTCCAGAACTCTCAACCCAGAATGTTTCACACATCACCTTAATATTCTTAGATCTCTTGAAGAAGTCGAATATTTGATAGATATTATCTAGCAAGTCCTATACCTATTGATATTAAGTTATTCCTTTAAAGGATGGTGGATTCTCATGTATGAATTCTAGTAATCAATCTCTCTCTCTCCTCTAGCTCCTAGATGTACCTCAACAACTGTGTTCTGGACTCATGGAACATCCTGATTGAAAACATAGACAACATTTACAATATTCATGGTGTGATTCTAATCTAGAGTCAAATTACCTTGTGGATAATCATCTACACCTTCTTGTTGGAGCCACAAAAGACATCTCAGAGGCATTCTATTGCATACAGAAAAATAATAATGATTAGAAAATTGAAAAAATATAAATTTAAACCAGAAAACCCATAAGTTGAAACTGATATTTAAAACCAAACCCATCACTACATATATGTGTCCAAACATATAATGGAAACCTGAGTCCTATTACAAAAAGAGATGTCTAGGCACTCATCACAATAGACCTCTCATGTACCTCAAATCCTATCTACAATCTAACAGACTTCCCAAGAAAATAACTCTTTAGGACATAACTCCTTTGATGCCAAATTTTAAAGAATGGATATGGGTTACCCTCAATCCTGTCACCCAACCCATTCTGTCACATACCCAAAGGGTGTTCCCATTACCCAATGGCTAGCGACAATAAATAAGGAATAAAAATACAAACAATAGGGAATGTTTTAACTCAACCTAAAAAATGATGCATATATATACACGAATCAAAAAAGAATCAGTGAAAGGATAATGAATATATGATATAACTATAAAAATATATTGGAAACAAAACAACTACAATTTATCTAACACTCTAAGATATATGTGTAACTAAACGGAATAGAACCAAATAGTCAATCTAAATAATGGAATGGATGAAATCACATAATGAGACCACTATATACCAAACCAAACTGACATGAATCCCCACCACCTCACTACGATGCCTTGAATTTTCCTACATTAGAATACATAAAATGGTCTATGCCCCATAGAATATGTATGTAGGGTGTGAGTTAACATGCTTAATAGGATCCCATGCAGGTGTTCCATAAAAATAATCTATAAAAATTTCTTTATATTCAATTTAAATAAATATTGGAATGATAATAAGTTAAATAGTTTTATAGAAAACTTGATAAACATTTCCATTTTTATCATAGTACAAAATCAAAAGCATGTATTTCATTTTCGAAGAACATTTTCCATATTATCTGTCATAGGCATCAATATGAATATCAAGGTTAAAATAGTCCAAAGCAGCAAAATATGAAAATAATAGTAGTATCACATGTATCACAATACAAAGGAATACAATAGGTTTGGTATCAGAATACTCATACCCATTAATCTATGAAACAATGCATTGTGGTACCCGGAGCCAATGATCTAAACTCTAGGAAAAGGACACCCTAGAATGTGAAACCCAAATATCAAATAAATTCCTAGAGGAAATAATATACCATCTAGGAAAAGAAAAAGAAACTAAGAAACGAATACCCCACAATATACGATTTCCTAATGCTAACACTTCCACCTAGTACCCAATGTAGCCCATGTGCTCATTTTCCCAATCATTTCAATGTTTTGAAAACCATTTCAAAACCATTTCATAGAACCATTTTCAATTATTTAAAAATAACCCTTTTTATTTCCATTGTCAAAAACTATGGGAAACCACTTTCATTCAAAATCTATTTCTAACAAACACAAAAAATCATTCATATTTCATACCAATTTATTTGTAATCCAATTCATAAAAATTTAATAATACAATTCATCAAACACAATCTAGAGATGGAACCACATACCTCAAAACATGGGTCACACACAATCTCAATGGGATCCACCCATAATGAAAACAAAAATATGTCTAAAAAGGCCCAAGTATCCAATCCAAACATTATTAGATTGATTCAATTGAGAAAGAGGGTTGGAGGAGGAGAGAAAATATCACATATCTCAAAAATGAACTCTAGTTGTACCACGGTCAAAAATTTAATGACCTTATAAATGATATTTCATAATAGATCATGGAATAATACAAGAAGAAACACTAACATAGACAAAACGATTTGATAACGCAACCCAAGGGTGCCACCACAATAAAAAAACCAAAGAAGTAGAAATATAATATACCCCTGGAGTCTCACTGCAACATAAATGATTTTTAAACACTGAATAGATTAGTTTTTAAGGATTGGAGTCTCCCAAAATACCCTGGTAATTTTCCTTGGGTCGACACAGATGATGTCTGGAGATATGAAATGAGAGAAAATAACCAAATGTTTGTTTTAAATCTGTATATGGGAAGTAACATGATGTGTAATCTAGTTCCATGATGATTACCATATAATGTCCTATATAAACCAGAAAAAATATTATATCTGATTAAAAATCCATCATTTACAACATTCATAACATGTAACTCCTCTTCACGACTTGTAACCTTTCACAGTATGAATCCTTATACGAATTGAATCTAGAAACAATTACACGTCATTCACCCTAGTTAGAAAGAAAAAAAATATTCCTAAATCCTATAGAAAATGTTGGTTAAAGATATATGTCTAACAAATCTATGACTTCATCACAATAGGTATCCTCCCAGTTCCATCTCAGTCCTCTACAGACAACTAGTAAATGAAAACCATAATGAGGTCATGGACGTACCTGATTATTGTTAATGGGATGTTATAAATATATAGCTCGACGCTCATATCATGAGCTATGTAATCCATATTATCACATGAATTGTTGAAACTTATATATTATGTATAGTGTATTCTTGGAAATTGTACATCATAGCTCTTACAATAAGGTAATGGATGGGTGTTGATAGATATAAATAAAAATCATGTTCACCATTTATATTTTCAGTACAGAAATGTTATCAGTGTCTACATGAATCAAAATTCACCTAAAAAAACTATGAGAATATTTATTACCTCATCTAATACCACTCTTTGAGGATAATAGGTTTCCTCAATCCTCATGGGGGTGGGGGACCATCACATTGTTATTGTTATTTTTGTTCTCTCATATCTTTTCTTCTTTGTTATAATATTTTCTAGAATTGGAAAATTCTAATACCAAATTTTCATCCAGTTGAACTAATAATTATTTAAACTCTTCCATTTATTTATCTTTTTCCCCCAATTCGTTTCTGTTACAAAAATATGTTCATGTAGTCACTTTAAAAACTCCACCTCTGATGTGGAAAAACTATTCTTGCCACTTCAAGTCTACTGATAGTAGCAGGTCATCCAGTATAATTGAAAATTATTCCATTGTCTAATTTAGATAAAATATACATGAATATAATTAGTCATTTTTATGAAATAGTTATTTATTGAAAAACAAAATTTCACATTCTTACGCATTTTTAACACACTTTTTGTGTGTTTTCATATCTTAGTATCCAATATTTATTTACTCCTGCCTCCTTCCATAGTACATGATGTGGGATGGAAGTGGATTTGGGTCTCAATTCATCAATATTCATATAATTATAGGAATATAATTATGTTTTTGTTTCATGTCAAATAAAATAATTATGGTATATATAAAATATGTACCCATTTTTCAATTGAAACATTCCTCATCCTTTAATTATGTTTGAATAATGTTGGTTTTGATTCCTATTTTTCAGTTTCATCACTCTGTTATTTGTTAACAAACTAACAAATCATAAATAAAGTTATTAATACACATATTGTACAAATATATATTACAAGACACAATGTACCTAAAATTACATCACCTTGTGATGACCATTAATCCAATACCACTCATCATAGCTTTTTAGGTATGAAAACATATGTGGTGGATATGAGTTTATTCTACATTAAACATATTTTAGATGAAACATTCTTAGAATTGTGTGAAAACCTATGTGAGGAATTAGAAAAAGAATTAATACAAATTTCATTCTTGAATCATCTATTAAAAAATTACTCTGTAAGGGATAATAAAGAGTAAGTCAATGATTCATTATTTTTTGAGTAAAATAATTAAATGATATCATAATGTTACCCTAATATAATCCCAAATTGGCGTATTAAAAGGATCACAACAATATGACACGAATTTACATAAATTGCAAAGTGCTTCCAAGTGGTGAGCCCAATGAAACTACTAAAAATGGCCTTGTTGGGGTTAAAAAGATATTGGCATGAATTTCAACTAATAATTAATTCAATTCCATTCTTTCTCACCTTAATAAATGTTTCTAAAACATTCACACTAGAAATTCCATTTTTATAGAGTACATCAGTTTTTTCTTATATATCATTTCCTCGTGTTAAAAATCATCAGTAAATTTTCCATCATGATTGGTAGTATCAAAATATGTAGAATGTTATTACTCCTCTATGTTGGGAGAACTAGTGGGTTGAAAAACCTATTATTTCTCATGATTAGGAGAATCATCACATAAAGAAGTCATTAATTTTGATAATTTGTTCAAAATTTAATTTAAATTATGTAAATGAATCACTAAACACAAAATAACATGAGGTGAGACAATGTATATTACAAAAAACATAACCTAATTATTGAACTCTCATTTTTTAAAAGTTAAATTGATTTTACCCCTCTATCGAGTATCTAAATACATTAATTCTAGTTTCCTCTAACACAAAAGCTAACTTCTACATTGGGACCAATGATAAATTATTTTGATGCCCCATAGAAATGGTCATCCTCAGAAGAGTTTTCATTTAAACCTTCAATGGATTTGGTCTATAATAGAACAATTGACCATGTTTGATTTGTAGGATCTGGAAGATAAAATACTATTACTACATATGATTCCAAAAGAAATGGTACATCTTTGAAGACTTTCTTAATTAAATATATGTTCGCCAAGCCCATTTCATTTCTTTCATTCACAATCCTATAATAAACCCACATGCATTGAAAAATTAGTTCTTTTAATATTTTTTAATCTAACTCCAATTTTTGTTTGATGATTCCTAAGTATGACATATTCAAATGAATTTTATATTTTCCTTGGTACAAGATACATGAATCACTTTAGCCACAACTGTAACTATTCTATTTTTTTAATGGTACTACCGTCATCATGTTCATTTATATCAAACATATAATCATTAATTACAAAACTGTGATAAGATAATATAGACACATTTGGACCTATATTTATACATTAATATAATTCTTAAAATGAATCCAAATTTTTCTTTGAATCCTTAAACATATTGTTTCAAAACCATCCTTTAAATTATTATTTATGTGTATTTGATATTCAGTTTTTATCCCTTGATTGATTCAAATGCATAAGAATGTATTTGTGGGTTTCATCATATAAAGAAACATTTACACTATTATAAAAAATGTAATGGTGGGCCTACAACTGATCTTTTATAGTGATTGTGACATTATCTATTGTAGAAATTCCTTCATCCAGAAGACACCTGGTGTGATGATATTTTGATAGACCAATGCTTTCCACACCAACTAGGTAGTCAATACATAATTCCATATCTTCCTCAAACGTATATCGCTCCATAATAAAACCATATAGCTAACATAAATTTTTATATACCACTAAAAAATAGTAACATACCAATAAATGGAGTTTATCCATCCATAATTTACATGACCACATAGTTGAATCACCCTTATAAATTGAACCATTAGGTGGACTATTATATCAATGAATGTTGGAGGGAAGGACATTTATAATTTAAATAAAATAATGAAAATTTCATTTTCAATAGTTCAAAATTCCATTGGGATTATAACTTTTTTGCATATATCTTTGAAAAAGAAATAGAGCTTGGTTGATGTGTGATAGAAATTATTTGGGAAAATCCATTATAATTATACAGGAAATAAATCATGATTAAAATATAGAAATCTTGTGATTTCAGAACCTTTAATGTTAAATCATTAATTGATATTATATTCTTTATATTTGATGAATAAACCACTATAAGAATTACAACATTCAAGATGTTTCCAAACTAACATATCTCCTATCTGAAAATAGAATAAGCAGCTGGATGAAAAAAATTCCATTTTCAGCCTTTATTTGATCCAACTCGTATCATATTCCCATACTAATCATTTCCATCCAAGAATAAATTACATCGTTTGTTTTTTAATTTTCATTTAGTAATGTTCCAAGGAAACTATACAATACATTTGTAAAAAAATATTAACATAAAGATAATTAACGATGTATAAACAATTCCAATATTGTAATTAGAAAAATTGACATCTTTTTCCAAAAGGTTCTGATAAGGTTTTTCAAAATATGTTTACCAAAACTAACTTCCATATCAATTACATTTTTAAATAGTATAATAGCTATTAGGGGATATGATGTTTTATTTTCTTCTAAACACTCACTGAATGCTATCATCCAAGATCAGTACTAATGATCCTAGGTTAGAAATATGTGATATACTTGAAAAACAATATTTGATGAATGATTCAACATAATTGAGTGTGTACTGTGTTCACAAATAGTAAAACCTTCATTTCCTCTATTTTTATATCCTGAAAAAATTCCATAAGTTGGGAATTCATGTATCATTCTATACGACATGGCTCTTAATGTGAAATCTTCGGATTTTTAAACATCATATAATGTAACACTCAATCCCTAAATAATTTCAAATCATCAATTAGGGGATTAAAATAAACATTGATATCATTACATGGTTGTTTTGGTCCTGATATAAGTATAATTAACATATGGTATTTTTCTTTCATGCATAAACACTACAAAAATCTATAATTTACCAACATAACTGGTCATGTACTATGAGCACTACATTAAAAACACAAAAGTATTCATTCCATCTGAAGATAGTTCTAGTATAAGGTTTCTCTTCTTATTTCCAAATTCAAGATACTCATGCTCAATTATTTTTTATTATGGAAAGTATACATGGTGATAAAGTATCCCATATTTATTTTCCTTATCTTTGTGCCATTTCAATTACCTTTAATTCCCTTCACTTTCACATAGGCTCATAAATGTTCCAATGATTAGAATTTACAATAATAATTTCATATGACCATATTAATGTTTCATGTATTGAGAAGAATGACATATTTGTAATTCTTTATGTTCTTTGTGGTCATTGAGAAATAGTATATTGTAATTTGGATATGCATGTATTATTTTAGAGATCATACCTATTGAATGCATCATTCTTTTAGTATATAATGTTATGCTAATAATAACATTTTCTTCTTGGAGTATATCATTCATAAGATAATGATGTTCGATTAAACTGGAGTAATGCCATCTATTTCTATATTTTAATTTTTGTAGCTTCAATATGGCTAACAATTATTTATATTTAGTACAATCGGTATTAAATAGTTGCTATTAAGTTCTCAAACCATTATGGAAAATCACACAGTTCATCTTCAACTACCATTTTCATTTCATTAATATGATCTTTATTAGCATTCAACTATATAATTGTATCATTGATATGGTCTTATTTTATGTCCAAACTTTCAATTATATCATATGATCATGAAAACACAGTGTTATCCCAGTAAAAAGTTATATTCATTTATTTCCTATGTTTAGCCTATAATTTTTATCTTCAGTTTATTCAGGGATAGATCAAGTTTTATTACAACTACATTGGATGAATTAATCATGAATAAAAATAGAATAAATAGGGACAAAGTTCCTTAGAAGGGTCATATGCATGATCATTTTCAATCATGAATAACTATTTCACCACATCTCCATACTCTTTTGACATACAATTGGCATACATAGATTTTTTTAATCAAATCAATATTTTTGTTTTGGTAATACCAATATTTGAGAAAATAAATAAACAAACAAAAGGGTCCTTTGGAATGAGGGGGACCCAACATTTTAATTTTTCAAATAATTTCACCATGCTTTGAAGGAAATGTGCAATTGAATTAATGAAATGAATTATTCAACTAGTGGTAAGTTTTATCCTCTGATATCATATATAATGTTAATTAGTAAATGGTTTGGGAATACTACTCCTTAGAGTAGATAAAGTATCAATGGTTCATGTACCAATGAAATAGGGGATGATTCATAGGCAACAAAATGAAATAATAATTTTTCGAGATGTGAAGATGATGGGGATGAAAGAAGCATCCTTAAATATAAATGGTCCAAGGATAGGGATTTGGAAAAGAACATGAAAATATTTCATAGATTTGTATCTAAAATCATCAATTTTCCTTTATTTTGGTTGGAGTGGATATTTTTATTAGATTATACAAAGGTAATATATTGCTTCCCATTTCGGGTTATGTACATCATATAAAAAACAAACCAGTCCCAAATTTTATAGATGTGTTATGATAAGTGGTCAGTAAATAAATTAAAAATCTAATGCTAGTGGGTGATGAATGAAATTAATTCAACAACGATCTTAATTTGGAAGAAAATTATGTATTCATCCATTTTATAACTATTCATATGTTATTTTTTATTACATATTAAGTGGTACCCTCCATCATATTCGTGATTTTCATCAGGCATTATAGATTACCTCCACCATTCAAAAACAAAAAAATCACCAATATTATTACTAATTATATTAGTTTCTACCTTTTCCCCAACTAATGAACTAACATAGCTTCTCATCCAATATGTAAATTCATTTTCAATTATATCATCCCATATAAGCTAGCTCTAAATAAAATAGAATATATAGTCATAGAAGAATCCATTAATATAAACAACGATAGTGATGTTGGATTCAATGTAGGTTTAGGTGTTGCAATGGAGTTAAATAGTAATTCATCTTTTTCTGTCCATATATGCATGCTGGTGAGCACTTGATGGTTATCATAGTAAAAGGATAACAGTTTATTGTGTAGAAGGGGAGTTTGACTATTTTCCAAATTTTTTTTATAATATAGTGTGGTTATTCATGGTTACATTAAATTACAGGGTTTAAATTGAATTATATAATGGTATTGTGTTACTAATCTATTTGGGTGTTTAAAGAATTACAATAGTGATCTATAAGTTTCCAATTTAATTAGGTACATCCTATCACATTAAAAGTTTATTTTTTTTAATTTTATATTTATCTCAAGTCTTGTATCATGTTATTTAATTTTATAGAAATTTTTTGACCTTATTAATGAATAAAAAAATTGGGACTAAATTTTCTACATGGTATCAAAGCCTATAAACCATTTAAGCCTCCCTATTCCCCTCCCACCAACATCACTGCATTAATATGACGCATTATATCTCCTTATCTTCCCATTCTTGTTTTCCACATATTTATCAGACATTATTGTTGAATATAATAAGATTTTTTGATACAATTTTTCTTGCATTCTTATCCAAAAAATCTATTAGATACGTTCTTTTCCAAATATTTTTTTCTACATTTTTTTGAGATAACCAATTATAAATCTATTTTGACATCTTTTTTGATGTTTGGGAATACCATGAAATCTATATAACTAGAATGAGAACTTCTATTATAGAAGTTTTTTGTATATTTTACATTGAATATTTTTATATGTGAGTAGCATCACCTTCGAAGGAAGATTATCATCACACATTCCGATTTATTATAAACTAGTGAAGTGAGATAGAGTTTGCCCGTGTTTGAAAAATTATTTTTAAATGATTAAATAATGAGTGTATGGATCTGTCTATGATCAATATATTTGAATATTTTTGTCATATATATTTTTTCCTTGGTTTAAAATTTTCATTTTATATATATCTTGAGTTTTGTATCCTGATAGTAATCTCTATAAATATATTTTCAACATTATTCAATTGTCATGATTTCTTGGCCTAATATTTCGAAATATTATTAATTATGGATGTGAGTTTTTGGTAGTATATTTTTGGGAAATTTATCATATATGGGAATTCTGGAGGTAAGTGGATTAAAATAAAAGGTTCATATAGTGATGGTCATCACAAGAATGTTTTTAATCATTTCTTCAATTTTTAAATTCATAAGTTTTTTATTAGATTATTCAAAAATAAAATAAATATTATTAATAATATTAAAATAATTTTATCCATTAAACATGATTGTTTCATTTTTAAAAACACAATAAACTATAAGATAGATTAAAAAATGAATGATAAAATGGAAAAATATATCTTGTTTAAATTATAAATAAAAACCTGATATTTTCAATTGATTTTTTTAAAAAGAAATAGAACAATTTTCATAGGAAAAATATTTTCACCATTAATGTTCTAAACGTAAAAAATTATTTCTTCAAAAATTCATTTTTTCAAATAAAAAAGAACAAATAATTTAAAAGATGTTACTTTTTTTAATAAATGGAATTTTTATTTCTTAAAATCTTAATCAAAGATGTTTTGAAAATCAGTAAAAAATTAAACTATTTTTTAAATGATGCATCATTATTGGTTTAATAAAACTTAATAATTTCTTTCATCTTAAAATAACATGTACATAACTGAATAAAAATAAAAAAAATTATATAATTGGGATGATTTCCATCAACAATTTATTTATTGCTGTTATTTTAGAAGACAAGTATGTTTTTTTTAAAAAAATATTATAAGTGAAAAATGTTGTGTGATTTCATCCTGAATAGACTAAAGATGTATTTGAATATATTAATTAAAATTATTTTTACCACATGAAAATTTCTAAATTCATTACTAAAAATAGTCATTTTCTTCAACTTATTTTATTATTTTAAAACAGAATTTCATAATTTTTTTAGAAACAAAACAAATATCAATTTTTTTCCAGATAACTTCATCAAGATTATTGAGGGGTATGCAATTTGTGATGTTTTATCCAATTAAATGAAATCCATAAATTTCATTTATAGTCCGTAGTGTTTCTTGAAATTGTTTAATATCACTTATTTGATACCACTTATATAAGAATCCTTGTTTTTATAAGGTCTATATCATTTAAATTTTTGTCTCATAATTTATCTTGGACATTTTATGGATTCTTAATGAGGTCATGGAAGTCTTGATGTTATTCAGGGCTTGTTCAAAGATCATAAACCCAATAGTTGGAAGAAATAATTGGGGTTCATGGTTAGTAGAAAGTATAAATCCCAACCCACACTGTATCTCAAAACCATGTGGGGGTGTTTCAGAGGTAAAATCAGGGTGCACATTTTCACAAACTATGTGACAAGGGCCACACATTTTTTCCAAATGGTTGCAATTTATGGATATAAAAAATGGAATGTATTTCAAATAGTTTCACAAAACATGCATCCAAAATCTGTAGTGTCCCTTTTAATGAAATACTAGGCCTATAGCTAGTGCACAGTTTGGCCAACTGTGTGACACATAATTTTGGGGTAAAATACCATTTCCCCTTAATGTAATTTATAACCCTACACCACATTCCTATTTAAATTTTCTAGATTATAGAGGGTTCTTATCCTCCTTTGGAACTTACAACTAACAATCTACATATGTTCTTGGACTAATTATCCATCCAAACTCAGAATGAAGATCTATTCATCTCGTTATATTTCACCCAATAAGCTATTCAACCCTTAGTAATAGTCCATTGTAGGTCTTCCTCTCAAAGACGTAGTTTTGATGCTGGCTCATATGCTTTATATTCAGGGAATTGGTATATTATTCTATATTCATCTGATCTAGGATATACAAAGGGATTATTATAGAAGTTTATTGAGTAATATCATTGAGGTTGGTGGTCTATTATGTTTCCCTAAAACTGTTGTCATTTTTAAATTTAAATCATTGTGTGTCAACCATTTTCACTAAACATTTCCCCATAAAATTAATATTACTTAATGAAAATCATTGTGAGAATATTCTAGATCTATTTATATATATGTTCACCAATTCATTGTATGTAGATACATCAAAAACTACCCACCAATTAGGGTGTGAACCATGTCATTCCATGATTCCCCTTTTTAGAAACTAGTAGCATGTGTCTTCTATTTGGCCTTGTTAAGGTAATCATTCCCTTATAATTAAAAATATCATTAAATTGTTAAATGTAAATTATATTTATAGATATCACATGGAATAGTTAAATTTTGATTTTAACTAATTTTTGTGTGTTTTATATCTACCATTTTCACCTTGGATGAATGGTAAAATAATTAACATAATGAATTAATAACATAAAAATATATTTGTATACGTCTCACTTAGCCCACTTATTATAATTAATGGAAATTGGTTACAAGAGCATGAATTACCTGGTCACTTGGGTTTAAGGGAAATGGAATGAACATAATGACTTATCAAATGGAATGATTATGACATGGAATAAATAAATAATGAATTGTGTATGAGTTTCCAAGTGAATAATGACATTTTTATCTTTATAAGAGAGGTCATGCTTGATCATGCCTTGGATTACCATAGGAATTACTTGAGCACTCAATTGATGTCATTCCAATTCATGGATCCATTTTTCAAGAGACATAACCACCTTGGAATATGGTCCTTTTATACTAGAGGATTCCTAACATGATGTTGTAGGATCTGATCCCTATCTCTTCAATTATTAGTATACCTTGGAGTCACTCATTTTATCCATCATAATTCTTTTGGACATGTAGTGTCAGGGATTCAACCCTTTGACCCAGTCATGCTTTGACTGAGATTACAATGGAAAAGATCCAAAAACATAGTTAGGATCGTTTATAGTAGAATGTCGTGGGTTTCACACCATTGATTACACTCATACCCTGTTATGCTCAGACTACATGTGATACTTCTATGAGTTGGGTGAACCCCAGATCTCAAGGATGGCTCTCTTTCACCATGGATCCACTTTCATTATTATTTTGGCCTATTTCTGTTCTATTGACACTTTTATGTTACATATCTTTACAAAATGAACATAAATGTATTACATAAATGATCTCATGTTTAGGGAAGTTTCTATCTAAGAATGAAGTATGTATTAGATATTATTTTTTGCATTTCTTTATAGTTATAAATACATATACACTGCTCAATTTATCTAAAAAAAGTGGATTGTATAGATGTCATTAGGGGTGTCATACTAAGATTTATATAACACCCTATTAGGGCCATCATTGAAACCTTGGAGGACTATATGATAATTGAAATAAATAAGGGGAAGTATCCTACCTTGGGGACTAGACTTTATTTATTACTTATAATGGAGTTTTATAGAAGGTGACCTGGACAATACTCATGATTCATGGATTTATTTTTTATTATTGTTATTTGGTTTGAAATGCATTGTACATACCTCATTATTCATTGTTTAACTATTTTCCTACTTTGTAGATACATGGAATTACATTATCATTTTTTGAGTAATATATTGTTCAACTTTTGAGTTGATTATTGTTGATGGTTTATAGTGCTAATCATATGCAGGAAGTCTTATTTTTTCATTATTATGTTTTATTTATTTTTATCCATCTATTATAGTTATTATATATAATGTGATCCACTCTGACATGGGATCATAGTCTCCCAAAAGTCACCCCTAGTCTCTCATTGCTAGTTGGTAGCCTCTAACATATGGGGAGACATGCTTCAGGCCATGTGACAGACCATGTGTGGGGAACCATTGATTGCCACATGGGTTAGGACATCTCAATGAGGAATCATAGCTCAATAAATTCACTTGTATTATTATTTTGGAATATACACAGTAGATTAGAAACATGTTGGATCATGGCCACAAGCCAAGCCTTTTAATATATGGCTCACATTTGGGGTAAATATAATGTTTCTTGGTGAAGGGAAATTTTTTTCTCTATTTTTGACTTATTGTCGTTTATATCCATTCATCGTTGGGTGATGCACATGAATTTTGGTATTTTATATGATGTATGGATAATTAACTTTTCTGAGTATGACAAGGGGAATTGTTACATGCATCATTATAGGCACTTATAACTCGCATGACATGCATATTTCCATTCCATATAGGTGCATTTTATTTCTTGCATTTCATGTGTTACCCATGATTCATGATAGATATATGGGATTTATTTACACATGTGTTGCTAATATTATTTTTAAGGTATGGAAACTTTTTTCTTTAAAGTGTCATCATAAATCTAAATAGTGTTTTCATATATAGGTTGGTTGTGGCATCATAAAAATCTATATTCCACCCAAGTCAACAATGTACCTCTAGTTTCATGATCTTCTGTTTGGTTCTGATCATATGATTACCAATTTCAAATAAAATGTATATGGGACCTTATTAATTGGAAAGGGTAGTTCAATGAGTGTAGCTTCCATATTTTTTTCACATTATATTCTTAGACCAAATGTAAGATATCTAATTTGAAATTAATTGGCATTCAATTTTAATTATAAAGTGTATGTGCCTTTATTAGATTGAGGATATGATCCATTCAATCAATCCTCAGTTTTATGTATATAATAAAATAAAAACCATAAATGTTTATATGTACATAAAAAATGAAATAATTTCTTTTAAATGAATAGGCAACATATAATTGACCCTTAAACTACTAGAATAGTTGTGATTTAAACATCAAACACTGACCAATACCATAGCCTTCTAATCGGGTAATTGGGGTTATATCCCTCGGATAATGATCCATTTTCCTATGCTATTATCACTCTAGTTCTTATTTCTATTTCTAATTATGTTATGAGGCTAGTTCTTGGAATTTTTAGAGATATTCCACCATGACGTCCTCAAGTTATGGTACAGGAGGGTGGCAACGATCACTCTCCAGAGGTGGTGGGTCCTGGGCCACCAGTGATCCTTCTAGTAGTAATCCCAAAGGCATTGCATTTTATTCATGACCTGGGTACTAAAACATAGCTTCATGAGATTATCCTATGTTTGATGTAGTATATTCTAAGTTCTCCTCAACATGCACTTACTATGTCTGATCCGATTCATGAGTTCTAACAGTAGAATCCTCCCATCTTTTTAGGGGATGGCAGTCCACTGGTTGATGAGTGTTGAATATATTAAATATTTTCAATCATAATTCATGTAGAGTCTCCTCTAGAGAGTAGTTTTACACTTTCCACCTATATCATATGTGTTTCCTCCATGCATTGGTGGGATGTGATTACTCAGGGTGGTCGTTATCATGAAATTGTTTGGGTGTATCTCTAGAAAGTCTTCACTGATTACTTTTTCCATCAAATGTTCAGAGTTGACCAATCTAGATAGTTTAGGCACATACAGTGGGGTATAATATCCTTAAAGTACTATTTATCACATTTTAAAAAGATGATATAGTTTTCACAACATCTAGTTGGTTATGGGATATCACAATCATGATGATTCAAGGGTTAGATTATGTATGTAATCCACTCTTAGGAAAACATATTTCACCAATCTACATTTTCTATGCACTCAAATCATGCTCTAATCAAGGAGTAAAACCTAAGAGAATCATATAGTACTATTAATAAAGGATTAATGATGATACATGGAAGTGGTTCCTCCGATACCAGGAAACATGAAACAATTATTCTCGTTAGATTAGTGGAAGCTAGATTACAAGAACTAGATGTACTATTATATGCCACCGGTTTGGGTGACTGGGGAACCTATAGCCTCAGTGTGATAATTACCTCATTGAGTGTCTTTATTATGGTCGTATGTGGAATCTTGGGATATTATTCTAGAAATTTAATCCTACTACTAGTAGAATAGGATCCACACTAGCTCCACCATGAGGATCAAGATTACATAAACCATGATGGGCTAGGACTTAGAGTAGCACATGCTGAATAGGCTGAGGAAGTGGTCCTAGTTATTTTAGTCAGTCATATAATTATCAGTGACTATAAAGTGGACCTACTAAGGGTAGTCTAGTTACAACAAAAGGATATAGATCTTTATAGTTTCATTTTTTACAACTGATACCTAAGGATTCGAGTGATGTACAATCTACAGTACGAGGTATTATTCTAATTAAGTCTGCCATTATATCTTCATTCTTAGATACAAGTGAATCTCATTCATTTATTTTTTATTGATAATGGAATTTTTTTGGCAATAAAATTAGTACTTCTATGGGGTGATAACTCTAGACATGTCGTTTGGTGTATGGTAAGATAACACGTGCCAATGGAATCATTTTCCCCTTTAGGTAAATATATATCCATTCATATGGGACCTCTTCATCTTCTAGATGATGGGATTAAATATCAGTTTAGGTATTGAATATTTGGTTCCTTACCATTTCTATGTTGTCTACTTTCACCAAAGGGTGTCATTTATATCACCATATGGTGCAAGTTATATTCAAAATGGTTATTTTAAAGTCATGTCTAGTGTAGCTAGAACAGAACATCGTGGGATACATGTGGGGAACACCCAAATTTCTATCCCTCATATATAGTATTAGGTCTTACTCCATATTGAATTATATCAAGTATTATGTCACTTTAATGTTATAATTGTTGAATATTTTTCTAGAATCACTCTCTTGACAGAGTTAGAGTTTATGATTGAGCTTCTTAAAAGATAATTTCTAGTATCTATTCCTCTATACAAGATTGAACCTAAAATAATCCAAGAGCTCAAGAGATAGTTGAAGGATTGAAATCAAATGGTTTTATCTAACACATCACTTCATCTTGGGTTTTACCCTTACTTTTTAACATAATAGTGGATGGGACCCTTCATTTATCTATGGATTTCCAACAGTTGAACAAATTTATAGTTCATAACCATTATCCATTTTCTAGAATATTTGATCACTTTGAATATCTTTGAGGATCTAGATTGTTCTCGAGGACCAAACTGAGATTTGGAAATCATCAAGTGAGAGACCTGACATCATATATACCACATAAAATATTCCAAGATCTCTATGGTATATATTTGTACTTTGTTATGCCATTAGGTCTTATGAATATGAATTTTGTTTTCATGGATTTGTTGTATAGGTTTTTCAAACCTTATTTGGATTCCATTGACATCATTTTCTTGGATGAAATCTTAGTGTATTTTCATACACATAAAGACCATGATAAAAAAATTAAAATTGTTTTCAAAATGGTGAGAGAGAAATAGTTATATGCATTGATTATATGTTCCACATCTACTTCAACAAATTTCACTTCATGGGTCATTTTATCCTAGAATCAGAAGTATCTACTGACCCAGAGAAGGTCAGTGATGCGGTTTCGTGGGAGCTTCCAAAGAACATTTTTGATATACTGAGTTTTTTATTGATTTTGGGATATTAATAATATTCATAAAGGTATTAAAATAGCATAATTCACCTTTTACTTGTCTTACAAAGAAGGGTGTGATGTTCTTATGGTCTCAAGAATGAGAGATGGACATTCAAGAGTTTATTAGAAGTCTTATCGTGTGATTGATTCTCATTCTAATAGAGCATGGAAGAGGCTATACAACTTATTTTGATGCATCATGTATCATGATGGGTACATTACTAATTCAGGATGATAAATTTGTGGCATACGAGTCTTGCTATTTGACACATTATGAGATTGACTACTTGGATAATGACCATGATCTAGCACCTGTTAGAGATAACATCCTACGTATACATGGGCGATTCTGGGTTCCTAAAGATATAATAAATTAGATGATGATAGAATAGTAGACATATTGGTGGGTAATTTATGAAAACATATCTATGATGTATCATGGTGTGCGTCAACAAAATTTCTTGCTGGGGATTAAATTATTGACAGAAGGTTTAGTCACATGGTGTTCCACCTATCAGTAAATGAAGAATAAGTGACGGTGACATATTGACTTGTTACAACCATTAATAATCCTAGAATCGAAATATAGAGATAATGCAATGGATATTTTATTTTGATTACCAGGGTTTCCCTAAGGTAGAGGCATAGTTTGGGCAGTCATGGATTGACTAAAAAAGTTATCCCACTTCCTTTCAATCTTGGAGACTTTATCAGTTGGTGAGATGAGATAACTATATATATGTGATATTATATGTCTACATGGGGTCAAACATACCAAAATTTTAGATGGGGATGTTCATATAACATCAATGTTCTAGAAAGGGTTACATAGATATATTGGTATATAGGTTTTTCTGAGGACATCATTTCATCCTTAGACTGATGGACATTTGGAAGAAACAATATAGTTGGTGGAGAACATGCCTAGAGTTTTTGTCCTTCATTTTAGTTATTCATGGGATAATTAGATACCTCTCGTATATGTAACCTATAATAACAACTAAAATGTGATGATTTAGGTGGATTCATATGAGGAATATTTTGGTATGTTGCTGAGTTCACCCCTGTCCTAGTTATTGGAAGAAGAGGCACTTATACTAGGTCCTCATCACATACTGAAGACTTCAAAGCATGTTCAGCTGATAATGATGTGATTTTATAATATTAATTCTATATATAAATCTTATGTTGATCGCCGTCAATTACCTCTAGAGTTCAAGGTCACAAATAAAGTTTTCAGGGGGTATCAGGAAGACTGGGATGTAGATGGATACAATGGCTATAGAACCTGTATCCTCATTATATCGGGCCATTTGAGATATTGGATATAGTTGGGATGGTAGTCTACCAATTTCAGTTATCTCAAAGGTGATATTCCATTCACAACATCTTCCACATTTCATAATTTCTCCATCATCAGGCTGACACATGTCATACTATTGATCCTGAGGATGTTGAGTTAGATGTTGATGATTAATTTGGGGAGTATCCTATTCAAATTTTTGATTAACACATGAAGGATCTACAAGGATATATTTTCCTTTTAGAGTAGGTGTTATGGCATCATGACCATGTACAAGATGAAGCTTTGGAGTTATATGCTGACATACATGCTCAGTGGATAGAGTTTTTCTCAAACAACATTTTTTCACCCTTAGAAGGTTAACTCGGGGATGAGTAACTGTATAGGGGGGGGACTGTAAGAACCAACATTTTCAATGAGGTATGGATCCTTTAAATTTTTTCCTAATTATTTACCAGGCACATTTAATAGATTCCTAATGATGTCATAGATGTTTGGGAGAGAATGGGGATTGTTCAGATATCAGAACTCGAGCCAGTGAAATAAGAACAGGGCCACATGGCATGTAGAAATAATGCCTCATAGAGAACATGATTTCTAAAAACTGTGTGAGGTGATTCAAAGGGAAACGTTGGGCACATAGTTTTCCATAATAGTGTAGTTGCAATTTTTTTGTAGTTTTTAGTAGAGACCAAGATCACAATGGGAGAACTGCTTCTCGACTCATCTAGAAATACTATGCGGGTTACCTTTTAAGACAGGTCCCAGTGCATCGTTAGTGCATGGTCTGTCAAACCATGTAGCCAAACTGTGTGATCCATATTTTTTTATAAAAAATCCATTTTCCCTTAAATTTTATAATAACCATTCACCTCTTCCCTATTTCACTTTTCCATATTAGAATTTGTTCTTTTCATTAATTGGATCTCCCACCATGACATCAACCTAGGTTCATGAATTGCTTCACCATTGAGACTTGGAATCAAGAGTTATTCATATGATTAGATTCTTCTAGGTAATCTATTATATCATAAGTCTGAGTTAATCATTTTTCTTCCCCTTAACGATGTAGTTTTGATGAAGAGTTATATGAACATTTTTTTAGAGTGTTGATATATTCTTTAGTTTTCTTTCATATTGAGGCCAATATAAGGTCCAATACAGGATGGGGAAAGTGTTACACGATTGAGGTAGAATTTCTATGACTTTTTCATAAAATTATTTTCTTTTATAAATTGTTGTATATGTTCTCATGCAGGTTTTACTTGATTTTTCTTCATAAAATATATATTCCTTAGTTGTAATCAGTGTTCTTATATTATAAATATTTTTATATAAAATTTCTTCATGTTGTTGAATGTTAAGACCTCAAATCTTTCCACCCAATTATGGTGTGTACCAATTTATTTCATGTTCCCCCTATTTTGGCACCATTCTGGTGTGTTTTATTCATGGCCTTATTATGTTAAAAATTCCTTTATAATTAAATGAATATTTTAATTATTATGTTGGAAGTATATTTATCATTTCCACATGGAATAGTATTATTGTAATTTGAATTAAATAAGTTTCATTTTCTATCATTCCTTGTAACTCTGGAACAAAGGTAATTGAATGAACCTAAAGAATTAATAATTGGTGAGTATATATATAAAGGTATCACTTGGACATTTTCTAATAATTAATGGAATATTGTTTCATGTCCTTAATTTTCCATTCAATTTGGTATAAGGGAAATGGAATAAACCTAATGATATATTAAATAGAATGAGAATTACATTGCTTAATGAAATAATGAATTATTTATAAGTTACCTAGTACATATGGAAAATTTTATAATTATATGAGTGTTCATACATGATCCATAATTGGATTCAACAGGTAATTCCTTGAGCACTCAATGGAATCCATTACAATTATAGGAGATGGTTTACAAGGGAGATGCACAACATCAAACATGGTATTTTTCTACTAGTGTATTCCTAACAAGATGTTGTAGGATCCCATCATTGTGTATTTGTTTATTAGGATTCATTGGATGCAATCCTTTGATCCATCTTGATTTTTAGGACATGTCTCACCAGGGATTTAATCGATTGGAACCAATCAAGATTAGCCTTAGATTACTACGGATGAGCTCCATGGAATCAATTGGTATCATTTATAGTGTGGTTTTGTGTATATTTCCTCATGTATTACACACACACCCCTTTATATTTAGACTACATATGATACTTCTTTGAGTTTGCTGTCCCCTAAGGTAAAATATTCATTTGAATGGCATAAGATCATATTTCATTATTATTATGTACTATTCCAGTGTTATTGACAATTTCTCAAGACCTTTATACATAATATGAAATTAAATAAATTAATTAAATGATCTCATGTTCATATACATTACCTGCTAATGCTGAAGCAGGTATGAGTTATTATTTAGGAATTATTTTATATTTATATATACCATTACACATTTATTTTTATATTAAAATATAGGATTGTTTTGAAACCATTGGTGGTTTCCTATAGTTATATATTTCACATAATTTCTAGTTTGTCATTAATATATGGGAAGATTGTATGATAGAAGTTATGGAAAAGGGGAATCATCTAGCCTTAGACATATGACATGATTGTGTTCTTATGATATAGCTTGGTATTAGATCAACGAAATCGTTCTCCAGACGGTTGGATATATTTTGGTCTATTTTCTCTAATGTATACAATGTATTGTACTTACTACCTAATACCTTATATTCATATTTTTCTGCTTTATAGAGACATGGAAAACATCATCATCTTTTGTATACTGTATTTTTCATATTTTGTGTTGATTATTTTTGATGGTTTATTGTACTTATCTTTGACTTTTAGTATTTTTTAGATATTAAAGTGATTTCTTTATTGTTATCAATCTATTATAGTTACTATATCTATTATTCTCTACTCTAACATGAGTGAATAGTCTCCCCACAATCAAACCCTATTCCCTCACTACTAGTTGGAAGCCTCTAGAATACAAGGAGGTTCTCTTGAGTCTATGTGAACGAATGGGTTTGGGATATCTTTGAGTAGTACCCAGGATGGGGCATTACAAATTATCTCTTATTTAATTTTTTTCAGGATCATTTTCATTAAAAAACGTATTTCAATGAATCTTAGAAATATATAAACACTTACACACATAAAATTAATAACTAATTGAATAAGTAATTTAAAAAACCACACTGGTGGTGGTTCCATGTAAAGAAGTTGATAATTTGGGGACAAAAACTGGTTTTAGGATGGAATCCTTTAAAGCATCCAATGATAAACCATGAATCATAGAAAACAACCAATGACTCAAGTTGCATGATCAAAACTGGTGATACAAATCATAGGTCAACCTTTAAAAACATTTCTATCCTAGAATTCCTATCGAACTACAGTTTTTGAACATAAATTTCATTTACTAATTTCTAGGACTAGCATGACATCAATAAATAGTGGTTTTAAATAAATAAAAGTCAAAAGAAAAATCATAAATAACATAAAATAAACATCTTCTTACCAGATATAGCCTCACAATAAATAGATGGTTTAAAAAACTTTAATAATAATTATAAAAATAGAAAAGAGTTAGAAAATCCCTTAAATGGTTAGAAGCCACAATAGGCATATCAATCATGTGTGGCTCAGTTGAGGGTATTACATGGTTTATAATAGAACATCCGTAAAAGTTTCAATCAGTATTTCAAAAGAATCTTAGGATTCCAAGCCATGGTAGACTATTGGAAAAAGCTATTTCAAACCATAACATGAAATAAAAATGTCAAATATACATTTTAAAATATATTTAGAAACCATCTAATTTCCAAACACCACATTAAATGTTTTTTCACAAGCTAGAAAGCTATAAAACGGTTTTATTTCATTCTATACACCAAATTAATGTTACAAATTCTCAATTGAAAAACATTTAGGTGTCATGAAACTCTTTAAAAACACTGAATTAAATTTTATGGTCCATTTGGACCAATAATCAAACACATTATTTTTAATTAAATAAATTAAAAAAAACATGTGGTATCCATTTGGTAACTCTGCCACGTCGAGCATCAAAACCCAATTAAAAAACATTTCAACCCCACTATGGGTATACCATATTCATATGAATTTATAAGAGAACATTTTAAACCACAATGAATCATAAGATATTACCTATAATTGAGGTTTTATATAAAAAATTACATCGTCTACACAGAAACGCTTCACCATTGATGCTAAACATCTAACATTTGAAGGAAAGGAACTCATCAGCACTACATTCATAGAGGTCATAGTGGGTAAAGACCAATATGGAATATGTGATTAATGATGAGAATATATAATGTCATACCTTAGCTCCTAAGAGGATCGATTTGTTGACAATGAAATAATCGGGTTTGGTTCCATGAGGGTTCTATTTTGGGAGGGTTATGTTCTTGTGGGAGCGATGATGGTGGCAGGGAGTGACAACGGCCTCAGGGAGTAGTGGCAGCAGTAGTATGGTTCCATGAGAGCACGATGGTGTGATAGTGTGTGACAATATTAGGTACCCTTTTTTATTACTTGAAAGGCTTTTATCAGTGCTAAAATAGAAAGCGTTGATAGAACAAGTCTTTATCAATGCTAAAATTACAGTGCTAATAAAGATTTGTTTTATCTGTGGGTTTTTACACTGATAAATATCTAATCTTAAAAATATTTTTATTTATTTATAATTAAAATTATAAATATATATTTAAAATAGTCCTATATATTTATAAATATTTTTATACATTTATAAATACATTTATGAAATTATATATATTTACAAAATTATATATATTTATAAAATCATATATATTTATATAATAATATATACTTATAAAACTAAAAATTTATAAATTATATTTATAATTTAAATATATTTTTAATTGTTTTATAAATATTTATTTAAAATGTTCAATATATTAATATATTAATAAAAAAATCTATATAAATATATATAAATAGAAATATATTTATATTTATAAAAATCTAATAAATATATTAATTATTTATGTATATTTATTGTATATTTATAATTATTTATATATATATATTTGAAAATATATCTACATAACTATAATTATATTTATCTAATGATGTATACTAATATAATTTTATATCATGGTCCACACCACTTTGTCATACTTTTATAATTATATATATTTATATGAATATATATATATATAATTATATTACTCGTATTTATTATTTTTATATATTTATTATAATTTTGTAATTATTTAAATATATATATTTATATTTATAAATTAATATATTTAAAAAATATTTATATATACATATAACTATATAAATAGAAATATTATAAATATATTTATTATTTAAATCGATTTATTATAGTTTTTTAATATTTATATATGAATTTATTTTTTTTATAATTATACTTATAATTAAATATATTTGTTATTTAAATATAATTATTAGAATTTTAGAATTATTTAAATAAATAAATATTTATTTATAATTTTTATGAAAAGGTTGAGCCTCAAGGGACGTATATTAAATAAAATAAAGAAACATGAGAGGAATATACATAGCATCAAATTTACACAAGAAAAGTAATAGAAAATAGAGACTTGTAGAAATCAAGAAGCTCAAGGTCTAGTACTCAAGCTATGGTGATTGGAGCATCCACCCATACCATGATGTTGTTATCCCTTCTCCATGTTTGACATGAAATCATGGACCACCTCCATCAATTTAGAGTTCATCATCATTGATAGAAATCATCACGTTTTCATCAATAACACAATCACTAAAATATCCACATTCTTCAATGATTCCAGAGGCAAGAAAATCAAATGTGTTTTGTGTAGGTACCTTTGAATATGAGTTTTTCATACGCTAAAAGAAATAGTTCTTAATGAAGAAGTCCTAGCATGATTCCTAATAAAAATTTCAATACTACATACACCCAATTCACTTCATGACAAAAAACTTAGTAGAAAAAATATTGACCTCCCAGCCCTAAGTCGATTCAGAAACCAAACCAGTCAGTTGTTGAAAATTTGAGACACCAGGGTTCTTCATTCTACCACGGAAATAATCCAAATTCACCATTCCCAGAGCCATAGTATCCTCTTCCCCTTCAACGACATTTATCCATGAGACCAAAGAATTAACAACAGTAACAGTTGAACCTTCTTTTCCATAGGATGGTTCTAAAACCAACCAAATTTCTTGATGTGCTATTGGTACACTATAGATAGGAGATGACATCTACATACCACACTCTATAATATTTTATAAATAAAAAATACAAGGATGATGTCATTCCATAAAGCTATCAACTAAAAGACAAGCAAGTAGAGGAGATGTATACGAAAATGAGTCTTTTAGAGAAATATTGAAATCTAATGAATACATATGATGTCCAATGGTGTTGAGGAAACCATACATTCCAATAGGATTGGAAGCGTTATCATTTTATTTCAATGGGGAATATAATTTTCTCTCAAGTTTGGTCCGCGCTATTTTTTTATGTGGCAGCACCCAACTTGGCCTTCCCTTGGTGGTGTTTAGAAGAAATTGTTTTTCATTCCTTCCATAAGGTGTTGTCCACATCAACCTGTGTATAATACTCCACGGTAGATTTACAATCATTAGATCCTAGACCACCATGATAATACCTTAATTCCATAATTAAATAACACATGAATGAAAAAAAACAATATCTAAAGTATTTTCAGGTGGAGTTTCATCCCATAACTAATTGGGCTGATCAATCATTCGAAAATGAGAAGGAAACACTGTTTTATTAATAGGAGAATAAATTGGCCAAATATTAATAATATAAGTGCATCATTTTTTATAAAGAATATATTCATAATTATGGATTCTAGTTCCCTGTGGAGGTATTTCTATATTTACATTCATCTATCCATGTTATAAATTCAAAATCCTAGAAGCAGAGTAATGTATGACATCATCTGTAGGAAGAAACTTCACATGGTTATCAATGGATTGAATAATCTCATTACTTTCCTACCTTCTCTATTGTTCGATAAAAAACCTTTTTAATTGATAGTTAGAAAAAATGAGAAATCTTCTATAATTAACACCAAATGACCAATATTTTGGAAACAAACACCAAATAGTAGTTGTTTTTAAAACTCAATTCTGAGATAAATCTCATCCTAAGGTGTAGAGAGAACAACCTTATCAATAAAATTCGAATATAATTCATCTTAAACTAAAAACCTTTCAGTGCGACTATATGTAACCATCTTAGTAGTATCATCCATCCTGATCAAGATTCCAATGGTGGAAGAAATATCAAATAACATTTTTGGGTGCTGTAATACCCAATTTATACAACAGATTTGGTGAAAACCTATTCATTTGTATCTTTAAAATCATTATGATTAATGTTTATGTTTCAATAATGAACTCTTAGGGTTCCCATCCTAATATTTACCAAACCCGAACTCCATTTGTGGCCATTTAATTTCAAAAAATGGAATAATATATGAAAATACCCATGGTAACAGAGACACACGTTAAATCGAAAAAAACAAAATAGAATCTATTTGAGAAAGTATATCAACAACATTAAAATAATTAAATTATTTATACAATAAGATTTATAAAATAATAGAGTGCTAACAATGACAATTTCATTCTAAAATGGTACTATCTAAGGTTGACTAATGACCAGTGGCACCTTTCCTGATGATTGTTTGGGTGACCCAATCCTTAAGAATGATGAAAGATCCTCCCAAGAAACTTTAGAAGGATGAGAATACCTTCAAAGATTCCTCTATGATTTTCCAAATCCTTCATCAAAGAAGTTGATCTTTATCATGCAACAATGTGATTCGAAATATATGAGAATAGAATCAAACTTACTAGATGATCTAGGGCACCATAGTCACTGGGGAGTGCCAGAGAGAGATTCTCCCTTTCCTCCATCAATAATTTTTTTGTGTAATATTTATAATATAAATTTTTTAATGTTATGTACATTTATAATTTTATATTAAAATATTTAAATTTAAAAAAATTAAAAAATTCAATTAAATTGATAAATTATACAAATTTCAATCAAAATTTAAAGGTTAGAACACAGAAAATAAAAATTATTAAATATTATTCATATAAATTACTAACATATTGATAATTTTAAATCTATAATTAATAAATATATGTATAAATAAATATTACAAAATGATGGACAATGAGATGGAAAATTCCCGATATAACTATTTTTCTTGTTTACTTGAGGAGGTTGATCTTTCTTCTCCCATGATAAAATCCGTGGTTATTTCATCTGATGTATTTTGGTTTGATCTAACGATATATTATGAAAATGTTATTAATTTCTATATGGATTGTCACAACATTGGTGATATTTTTTATAAATACAGAAGACGATATGTTTTTATCTCATGTTGGGTGAAAAGAAACTCATCTCATATCTATTGGAGTGCAAAGGTCAATGGATCATCATAAAATGTTAAATATCCTATTGATGATGAAAAACAATAGGGTAATATGGATCCTAAAATTCAGTATCAGGATTTGGATACTCAATTGGTGGATGCTGACCAGACACTTGCTCGTGTACTAAAAAAGAACTTGATTTACAAGGTGCATGAAGAAGGAGATATGAAAGATCTCAATACTTATATTGCGGAGGGTGATCAATCTAATCACCCTATTCCTTTGTGAAATATTGATATAGGGTTTACTGGTATTTTAACGTTCCCTGCTAAATAGAAATTATGGTTAGATATTGTTGTTGGGAGTGAGAAGTATGTAGGGCAAGGAGGTTTGGTTAATCAAGTTGCTCAGACCACGAAGACAATCAGGGATGCAACTGATATGAATTCATCAACTATTATGGATAAAATGAATCTTATTGAACATGATATTAGGTTTCAATATACAATAGCTGATGCTTCAAGACTCATGAATGAATCTCTAGAGCACCCACTTACTCTTTCTGAATAGGAGGGGGATTGGAAACAAAAGAAGACTTGGAAATGTGGTGGGCATCCTAATAATTGAGGACGAGGACATGGTGACTAGTATAAAAGTGGGAATGGTTTTTCTACCAGGAATTCTTCAAAGGATCTTATTCTAGAGCAGGTCAAACTTAGGGAAAATACTCTAGAATTTTAATCAGTAGAATTTTCTGTTAGAATGGAAGTCTTTCGATGATACCTCTAATCAGGATTATGGGGCCAATCCTGGTTCTAGTCATTTGTTGTTTTTATTGTGGATGAGTATTTTCACTCTATTGTTCATTCTATTTCTTTTATTTATGTCCTTTATTTTATTTTTCAATATATTTTGGTAGGAGTGGGTTTGCATGGATTTTGAACCCTTTTGGTAAAATAACTAAATTTCAAAAAAATTACAAAGTGAATTCATAACAGTTGAGTGAATTACAAACAAGAGTATGAAAAAAAACATATACACACACACATATTCATACACAGATGTATATACACACATACACCAAAATACATGCATCTCTACATGTCAATATATTTGAAATCATTTAATATCCATATAAATAAATATCTAAATAAATATATTCCTTTAAATATTATCTAATGTTTTAAATAAAATAATAACATGTTATATTTACTTTAATCATATACAAATCTTGTAATCAATGTAAAAATGTAAACTATTAATCCATTATACTCATTTGAATTTCATAATTTCATATATATAAAACTATGAAAATTGGACTCATTTTTTATTTAATGTTATATAATTCAAATTAATATATGACTATAATATATATTTATATTCGTATTATAATATAAATATTATTTTGAAAAATATATGTATTTATAATAATAATTATATATATATATATATATTAGTATATAATTACATATAATTATTTATTATTATAGAATTATATAAGTAAATATATATATTTATTAATATATAATTATATATAATCATAAATATAATAAAAATATATAATAAAAATATATTTATTATAATTTTATGCTATTATATTTATATATATAATTCCAATTATAAATAAATATATTTATAAAAATTTGTATATAAATATGAATATATTTTTCATAATTATATATATTTATATAATTATAAATATATATATATATTAATTAATATATATATATTTATAATTATAAATATATTAAAAATAATTTTTACTTAAAAATATTTATTATAATTTTATAATTATTTAAATATATATTTATATATTTATTTATGTATATTTATTATTTATAAATTTTTATTTTTATTTTATAATAATTTAAATATATATATAATAATTATTATTTTATAAATAATTTTTTATCATTATATATTTTTGAATTATTAAAAATTTATATTGTGTTATCATATTTATATTAATTATAAACATGTTATTTTAATTAATTTATAAAAATAAACATTATTTTTAATATAGATATGATAATTATATATATATATATATAATATTTTTAATAAAATGTTTTATCATCACATTTTGTTTAGAACTGATAAAAGAAGCTGCTAATTGAGTAGTGATCTATGGTATTGCGCATCCATTTTTATACATACAGAATCATTAGTCAATCATAAGCTCAGTAATCATATACATACAGATTATGTTTTTCTAACATCCATCATCAAAACATGATTAATACATTCATCCCACTACATCCATAATAATAGTTATCATACAATAAAAACATAACACATTTTGTAACCAAATGTGACAAAAAAGAATGATAAAAATCATTACTAAACATAATAAATTGGAATCACAGTAGCATCATTGTTAATATTTAACCATACCAAAAAAACTATGATCCATCGTGAATGAATTTTGGATAGTATCACGAGTTAGAGTGGTCAACCACTTTCCTAATACCTACATCTTCCACCTACCGTACAAATAATAACATGTAAGAAAAGAAACAAGAAACATAATATGTAAAGAAAATATTTTATTTTTGTACAAAATAATTTTTATTTTATTAATGAAACATATGAAATATTAATATATAAAAAATAATATATCATAAAAAAACATTGAAAAAAACATACCCATTTAAGATATGATTCAACACTTGAAACTCTTTAGGGATACAAAAATGATAGAGCATCCCTTATATAAAATTGGTCTTTAACAACGCTAGACAAAAGAGCTGATAAAGGGGGCCTTTTATTAACGACCGCAATAAGTGTTTATAAATATACGTTTTCATAGTGCTAAAAAATTGGTGATAAAATGTTACCCTTTGTAAGCTCTTTTTTATAACACTAATAAAGGCCCCCATTTATAAACACTTTTTATCAATGATAAATTTTTCTCTTTTTAATATCCTGAATAAAGGTCATAGTGAGTAATAATATTAATATGTAAATATGTAAATATTTTTAAATAATATTTATATTATAATATATTTATATATGAACATATAATAAATAAATTTAATTTATATAAATTTTAAAAAAAATGAATATTATATTCACAATTTTAATTATAAAATATTATCAAATTTAAATTAATCAAAATGTGTAATAGTTTAACTATATATATTAATTACAATTTTTTTTAACATAATTAAATTTATTATAATATATTATTATTTTATTTAATTAATAATATAATATATAAATGAACACATTTATTTAGATATATATTTATATTGATATAAAATAGTTTATAATATATGTACACGTGTATATGTATGTGTATGTGATCATGAATGTGTGTGTGTTGATGCCATGAAAATGAGCATCAACAAATCTATGAGGGAAGAAATATGTGAAACATAGGTATTATTTTCCCCACAATGTAATGTAAGATACGGTGGATGAAACTCATGGATCACATAAACCTCCAAAAGACACATGATCGACTATTATTCAAAATCTCATGTGAATTTGTCATGCACAACCCATGACCAACTTCAGAACATGTATAGTCCCATGGAAAATTCATTATCTTCTTGTGAAGAAATTAAATACATTCACTGAACAACCCGCAAATTCTAGATGAGTTCCTCTGAATCATGTGATTTTTTAGTCAGCAGGCACCTAAAAGATGATCAAAATATCCATGTAAAATGAGGTCAAAAATATGAAAAATGTGGAAGCCTTTCATTGTTATTTAAATTCATGTGATTCACCCCCATGGATTCCAATACACAGCAGAAGAATTGGAGACATTCCCACCTTTTCACTCAAGATTTCACTAAGATTTCACCTTCATCATGCAAAGGGTTTCAGACATGTTCTATCGATTACACGATACCCGTTAATCTATATAGGCATGCAGAAGGGTTTTCCATGGAAATGTGGACACATCACCATATTACACATGATTGGTCATGTGAAACATCAAAGTATTGGACTGTGTTTTTTAGAAACACTCACACAATCTTGTGAGATCCCTAACCCATGAAAAATGAAAAATGAATTAAATGTGTAAAAATATGGATTTTCTATGGACCGAGGATACATTGATCATCAGGAGAAAAATTGTATGCACCCCAGATGATCACCATTGATACAAAAAACAACCCTGAAACATATCAATACAATCCAATGGAACACCACTAGATATGCATCGTAATGTCTTGAAGGTCCCCTAAGAAGCCACCTTTGTCTCATAGAATACCCCAGACAAGTCGCATTCACTGACACAAAACCCTATCCATAGGAATGTTGATCTCACAAAGGCCCCTAGATACGCCAGACTGACCTTGTTAATGCATATTTACATGAATACATAGTTATTATAAATCCCATTGGTCAATAAGGGTCCCATAAAAATAGAAAATGTGGAATATTCCCAAGGTCATTTATCATCATGTGATTCCCCTTGAATGATACTCAGTATGATATAGAGAAACGTGTGACAAAAAATCCCTCCCCTGGCTCTAAAAAAACTCTACAAGACACACCCCACAAAATGTGGTCAAACCAAGGTGGAGAGGCCAATAAATTTCCCCACCTCATTAAAAAATGCACAGACATCCGTGATTGATCACACACGCGACCACATGATATGATTTCTCAAAGTAGCCAACAACATTATCATAAGGGTTTTCACCATGTATTTTATATTGAATAACACAAGGGATCATGAGGAAAGTAGAAACACTTCATGTGAACACATGAGATCATGCGAATGACTTCTGGCAGACAGCCAGGTAATGTGATGAAGGTCATTCATATCTACTTGATCACATGAAACATAAAAAACAAAAATACTAGACAAAAATGAGAAACATATGAAATAATAAATTCATGAATAAAAACTAAAAATATGGGATACATATGATATGATCATAAATTTAGATCCTCATGTTCTTTATAGGACTCATTCAAATCATGCGACCACAATAGAATCTGTCAAATAGGTCATGATACATCCATAGATACACCATTAAGATCATGAGTTTTCCCCCAAAAAAGTTAATAATGTCCCATGACACCCACTAATAATTCAACCTGAGTCTTTAAAATCTATTCAAGCTTTCTCTCCTCTTCCTTCTATGTACTACATTCATGTCTCATGAGTTATTTGATGAAACCATACCATGTCATCCACACCTATCAAATTTCTCTCGACTTACCATCTATATCATGACTCACCCATAATATATGTCATCCAAGATCATGTAATTGTCTTCAAACATCCTCATCCACGTCTTGTGATAATCTCCTTGCATGCCATCTTGGATCATGTGATTATCTTCAAACATCCTCCTCCAGGTCTTGTGACACCCCCAAACAATTCAAAATGGTCTTGTGATTTCCACTGAAAAATCCAATTTTGATCATGTGATGAACATCAAACATGTCATACAGATAAAGTGATGTCCTCCAAAAAATTCTAATAAATCATTTGATTTTATTTTTAAATGTCCTATATACTGATAGAATATGTCTAGAAATCCTCAGAAATGTTAGGCAGAAAATCCGGTTGGTCATGTAGGATTCCAAGCATTGTCAAGAAGGCATCTGAGGACATGATAACCTTTCCCAGTGTGCATATAAGTGAAACCTTTGTTTGTAAGTCCTGATCAGAAACATAATATGATATATCCCCTATATTAGGGAAAACTCAGTGAGTAAACATAGATTGGTGGTATAAGTAGAAAATTCACCCATATTAGGCAAACCTCAATGTGTAATCCATAATCAGTGGCCTAATATGATATGCCCCAAATATTAGTTCATCCTCAGTGTGTATTCCTAGATTTGTAGCATAATTTTATATATACCCCATATTAGGTAATCTTTATTATTTAATCCTATATTATAAGAATAATTAGATATGTACCCTGTATTAGGGAAACATTAGTGTGTAATCCCTAATCAATGGATTAATATGATATTTCCCCATATTAGGGAAACCTCAGTGTGTAAGCCCCGATCAGTGGAACAATATGATATTTTTCCCATATAATGGAATCCTTAATGTTTTTTCACATATTAGTGACATAATATGATATTTCCACCATATTAGAGAAACCTAAGTGTGTAAGCCTCGATCAGTGTCTTAATATGATATTTTCCCCCACATTAGAGTAAAATCAGTGTAGAAGCATTGATAAACTATACTATGAGAAATCTAATTCATTCAATAACTAAGATACATGGAACTCATTCTTATGGTACAAGATTCGATATTCATCTACCTTGGTGTAAGTGTACCCATTTCTCTAAATTACCAACCATCGGGCCCCAAACTCTCCCATGTGTTAACCATTCCACCTCATCAATTAGTGAATTGAAATGTCAAATGAACACGAGGAAATATGATTCATACTATAACCATGATATATATGACGCCTTCATAATTTTTGAGATCAAATACACATCCACCTTAGTTTATGTTCCCCCGGGTCTCTGACATTCCAACTATCAGGGACAAAAATCTCTAAAGACTTGATCATTCCTCGCCATCCATTAGTGGAATGAGAAGCCAATTGAAATATGAGAACTCTGATTCATTATATAACCATGATATGTAGGACTCCATACAATTCTTTTATCTAAAATAGGAATCCAACTTCTGATAACTCACCCCATTTATCTAACATTCCAACTATCATGTTCCAATCTCTCCCATGGGATGACCATTCCTATGCATCCATTAATAGACTTAGAAGTCTACTAAACTACAATTAATAATGATTCTTGCTATAACTAGGATATTTATGATTCCTTAAAAAGGACCAATAACCATATTAAAAATAAAAAGGGTTTCCCCAACACATTTGTCCCGCATCCATATACAGTGAGAATGATTACTTTGTCCCCATTTTTTATCACACTGAGCATGTTTCACGTAGGCTTAGAGAGATGTAATGGTAATCTCCACTAGTTAGGGAAACCACATTGTTTAATCCTCAATTAGCATAATGATATGATTTCTAACATATGAGGTAATCCACCTTAAGGAATGTCCCAAGGGTATGAATGGACTATGATAACATTGATTCCAGTTATAACCAGGATACATAGAATACATCATCAATGCATTAGATAAAACACATGGGCCTAAGTGGCATCAAATATGTTTTTTTCATATGATGTTAAACATAATGAGTTTAAATACACTATGTGATATTCGATTCTTGTTATAAATTGGATACCTAGAATGCCACAAAATAGCTTGATCACAACCTCGAAATATTAATTTCCTCCTTATATGCCAACAAAATGTGGAGAGACTTGTTTTTAGGATTAAACATATATGGAGATACCCATTAAGGGAAAATAAACAATTAACCAATTATAATTATACACTGAATCAACAATAGATTCCCCATTATACATACAAAGTTTCAAAACATGATCATTTTGTCTGATTAACTAGTCTCATGCCAGGATTAGGAAGATATTTTTAGCCCATATTAAATATATAAGAGATTACTTGAGTATAAAATAATTCCCCCCTAGAAGAGTGTGATGAGGAAAACCACTAATCCTATCAAAAAATGCATGTTCTTAAGTACCATTGGGTCAGAAACTACAATTGACCACATACCTTTTGAAAGATGGTTTGTACCCATATCTCTGTGGGGGAACTGTTGGGATTTTACTTTAATAATAATAATGGTGAATCCAACATGAATGAATAAAGAAAACATTGATCAAAACACAATCATACATTGGTCCAAAACAAATTAACCTCAATTGTATCTTTCCTAATGAAACAAAAATGGTTAACCAGATGTGGTTCTCTCAAATAGAAGAATGGTTTGTTTACCATGTTTCATTCCATTTTTGTTTTCATATACTCCAAAAAAATTGATTATCCGGACATGTGTCGCTCAAATTAATTTGGGGTTCTAATAAAATAATCCCATCCTCAATTTTCTGAAGTCCATGCGAGAAGTGTGGACAAATTTGGAAAGAGAAATGATAAATGTATTACACGTGAATACCTGATTTATCACTTTTCATTAATTTGATGGTGCACTTACTGAAGTTATTATTGCTTATATTCTGCATTACTACAGATACAACTCTCACAAACAACACCATGATCCATCATATCTTCTTCCTATGACTGTTATGTAAAATTAGCTATGACTGCATCCCCAATGGGTCCCAAATGGTCTCACTTTCAAGAAATTATTAGTGTTTAGGGTGAATTCCACAGTCCAAGAATACCACTGATAAGGTAAAATACTGACTCTTACTATTGTATACGATGGTCGAAAAATTATAAAACAAAACAGTATGCATCCTCCCAAGAAACCTATAGTAAAAAATATTTGCACTCATTGCCACATACAACATCTATAAAAGTATATCCTTGGATAATGAATATAACCACCTTCATATGAGATAAAATTTGATCATGTAGACAACTATGACTCTCTTATGGTTTATTCACCACTGAGGATGGCTCCTATCAATTGTTGTCACCATAACCATCCCACTGGTTCCCTTCAGTCTCATTACGAGGGTAAATCCCAAAACCCTACCACATCTGATTACCATGAATAGGATATAAGGAAGACATATCATGCATTAAAGTATTGAGATAATTATGAGTAGGATCATGTCCCCACTCCTACTAATAATTTCTACTGACATATTTTGGTATTAACTAGCAAGAAATATCATATAACAACCTTTCTCTTTATTTCATATTTAGACATGATTTGTTACATAATCAATCACTTTATGAAAACCAGAAGATTAATAGGACTTGTGTCTTTAGGGATTAGGAACATTACACGACATCTTAAGACATAAAATAAAACATCTTTATTAAAAAACTTATTTTACATCACCATTTCATTCCTTCATACTTAGATTTACATGGGATAACCAGAGGATATACATAAGAAAAGGGTGAGGTGTAAATCCCAGTAAATGAGTAAATAAGGTATCACATGAAGAATAAAATACATGTTGTAAATATAAATAAAAATGGATCATAAGAAAAAAATATTAACATAAAGGCATCATATAACATGATAATCATAACATGTAAATATGGTAACAACATAAAACAATGCATAATTAACATAACGACATTAGGTATATCCCTATCCTAATAGTATAGAAAAGAACCTTTAAAATAATAAGGTAAAACCCTATACCAACATGATGTGTCATGATCCTAAACATTTCCCAATGCATTATAGGGATATCAGGGTGCACCCTTCATTAACATTTTAATCTCATGCATAAGTGTTTCACATAGATCACATAACATGGATTCCTTCAATATCATCATTTATTGCTTACTAATTTAATGTGGAATAATTATATGAAATCCTATAATAACGATTTATATATGAATAAAGGTGAATACCCTTTATAAGGAAATGAGCATGGTATTCACTACATGATGATTTTGGAATAGAAAATTGCAGTGTAATTTTGGAAGTATAATGGCATAACATGGGGATTCATAAAATGGGCTGATTTGATTAAAATGGGTATATAATAATTTATACATGAAATGTGATTTAATTAGATCATATAAATAAGTTTTCCGAGATGAATAATTGGTAAATAAAACATGTAATATAGTAAAGAAACATGAAGAAGGAGGACAAATGAAATAACTCCTATGAAATTTTGGCATGGTAACTAGTGTACATTGGAGTGATTAATGGGATGTAAAGGGGTATACAATCATTAAAAAATAATAAAGGAATTATTGGGATGCTTAAAAAACATACCTCATAATATGTAATTTAAAAGTAAATGGTATACCAATACAAGGAAACTTGGATAAAAATGAGAATGGAAAGAAACCCTTACTTGAGTGTTTGATTTCAAAAGCTTGAAGAGGGGCTTCATAAGAGATTTAGGCACCTTGGGGGGTTATAGAGATGTAATGATAGAGTAGGGACGTGATCCAAGGATTTCGAGTGGGGATACATGGGAGCTTGGGTGTGTTTACATAGGAAATGTGATGGAAATTCATTAATATTTCACAAACATAAGTTTTTGAAAATATATAACTAAATACTCAAAACCACAAACCTTCCAATGTTTTTTCCCATTATTTTTTTCAAATTTGGAGTGGAATAAGTTAGTTTATAATTCAATGGGAAGAATATATTAAAATATTATCCATGCTTATGTGGAGGTGAGTAACATTATTAAATAAATGAACATAAAATCATAAAACATGTTATACTTTTCCAAGGATTCACTATGGAAATAAAAAATAATTCAAATAAATCTAAAATAATTTAACTTTAAAGTTAAAATATTAATTTAGTTGACAATACCCTTTATGATGTTTATTATATCACTATTGGATCATTATGATGTCATAAAACACAATATATATGTATATATTATTTAATTTTAACCCATAAATTATTCTGTCTGAGAAAATAATGAAAAATTAAACAATGGTTAATTATGAAATTTTTATTCAAAAAATAAAATTAATATTATCTAAATAACTTTCTAAAAATGTGAATTTTCACTTTTAAAATGAGAACAAATATTTATTTAAAATTTTATGTGTTTTTATAATAATAGTTTTTAAACCATAATAAGAATAAAATTTTACTTATTAAAAATTATAAAATATATTATTATTATGAAAAGTAATTTGATAATAATATTTTATTTAAATGTTAATTATTTTAAAAATTCAGTAGTTCTTTAAAATAAATTCTTTATAAATACACTTTCTCTTTTAACGTATAAAAATATTACTCTTATCACACCGATTACCTAAACATTTAAAGATGTGGAATTGAAATAATCATCATTTATAAGAAATATTTTAAAAATATTATTAATGAAAACATAATAATTCATATAATTCTCAAAAGTACCATTTTTACATGGAAAATCAATTTATCAAATTCATTATTTTTACAAAAGACTATTCCCATAAAGGAATTGATGTAATTAGAATTTTATTTATAAAAAAGAATTAAACAATAATTTACTAATACCTTATTACGTAACCCCTCATAACACCCACATAATACCTAAGGGTAAGGTGTGTGATAGTGACAAACTCTTGGGGTTGCTCGGATAACATCACCTGGGTCGTAATCTCTATTAACTTGAACGTATACCGTAGGTGATTCCTTTCACACTTAACATTTTGAAGCTCTAATTGGGATTGGTTACGGGTGAATCCCAATGATGCTACCTCTTTTTCAAAAAAATGATCTTTGTATGGCCTGAGTCTACTGGATGAGTCCATCAACTCCATTATCTGTGTCAAAATGATTTTTTAAACCTTATATTTATATTCATGGTGTGATCACTAATCAATGAAAATATTATTAATGGTAATGATAAATAATGGTCATTTAAACCCAATAATAAGAACAAAAAGGGTTTATGTGTTTTCTATATCCATAAGAAATTAAAATGAAGTGAATTTTATTCATGAATGATCGTGTCATTAAAACCTTCCCCCCTTATAAAATTTCTCCCACAAAATTTCCTTTTCCCATGATAAAACAATTGAGGGTAACTCTACCTCATCACTTCCTCCAGTTCCCACGATTCTTCTTCAAACTTTTGGTTTCTATACAAAACACTTTATGTGGGAATTATCTTATTCCATAGAATTTTTTTCCAATAATCTCATATCATTAACGGATTATCCTTATAGAAAAAGTCATTCTCCAATGGAAACACATTTGGATTGAGTACATGTGATGGGTAAGGTATGTACTTCCTCAAGAGTGATACATAGACTACATCATGTACTTGAGATAGGTTTGATGGGATAGCTGGTCGATTGGCCACTGCTCCAATGTGATCAATGATCTCAAACAGGCTTATGTACATTTTACTAAGATTTCCCTTATTCCCAAATATCATCACTCTCTTCCTTGGAGATATGAAAAGGAAAAATATATCTACATATTCAAACTCTAGGCCTTGTTAACAGTTGTCAGCATATGCGTTTTGTCGACTCTAAGATGCATTGATGTGCTATTGGATCGTCCTAACCTTCTCTACCATTTCATTGACCAATTATCGATCGAGATCTTTTCTCTCCCCAACTTCAACCCAACATATTTTTGTTCTGCACCTCTTCCTATATATGTATTCATAATAATCCATTTGGATTCCTGATTGGAATCAATTTTTATATGAGAACTCTACAAAATTAAGATGAAGATCCCATCATCCTTTGAAATCCATTGAGTTTTCTCTCAACATGTCCTCAAGTGTTTGAATAGTCCGCTCAATTTTTCTATCAGTTTGAGGATGATTAGCCGTACTAAAGTTCTACTCAATATTCAAAGTGAGTTGGAGACTCTTTGAGAAATTATAGGTGAATCATGGATCTTGATCAAATACCATCGATAATGGTACACCATTCAGCCTTACAACTTCTATGATGTATATCTGTGCTAGTTGATCCAAAGATAAATCCTCTTGAATCATAATGAAGTGTTCAGTCTTTGTAAGTTGATCCACCAAAACCCAAATAGAATTGTTTTCTTTGGATGTTTTTAGAAGTTTGGTGACCGTGTACATTTTGATTTTCTCTCTTTTCCATGTTGGTATTAGTAATAGTTGCATCATCCACTTAGACTTCTACCTCTCATCCCTCACTTGCTCGCATACCATGAACATTGACGTATATTTTGTGACGTCCTTCTTCATGTTATGAAAAAAATAATTCTCTCAGATATCCCGATACATATTTATGTTTTCTAGGTGAATGTAGAAATTTAAACTATGAATATCATCTAAAATTTCATTTTTTAACTCTAGATTAGATGGTACCCAGAGTCTTGACCTAAATATCACAATTCCATTTTCATTAACATTGAAATCTGAGGGTTTCTAGTTTTTTAAAGATTCTACTTTCTTCTGAATTACAATATCATCTTTTTGAGAATCCCTTATCCTTTCTAAAAGAGGAAGTTGGTAAATAATTTGTGAATAGATTGATGATGTTTCATTCTTTATGATTCCCATGTCTATCTTTACAAAATCTAATAGTATTATATCCTTTTCAATTCTCATTAATGATTGAATTGATGGGGCCATTCTACATAGAGGATCCAACACCTTGTTCACTTTCCTAGGGTGGTAATGGATTGTGCAGTAGTAATCATTGATGAGCTCTAATAATGTTCATTAGCGCATGATCAGCTCTTTATTGATGAATATATATTTGAGACATTTTTGATCCATATATATTTCACACTTTTCCTCATTGAGATAATGACAACTAATTTTCATTACAAAGATCACAACATTTAACTCCATATCAGGAATAAGATAGTTTTTCTCATGAATTGTAAACTACCATGTGGCATAGGCAATGAATTTTTCATTTCTCATCAACAAACAACCCATGCCCTTTCTCGATTCAACACTGTCGATTACGAAAATCTCCCCATTTGTGGGTACTGTGAGAACAGGGCCAATGATAATACACTTATTCAACTCCATGAGGCTTTATTCACATTCATAGTTACATGAATAGATGAATCCCATATGTGTTATCTTGGTAAGAGTGTTTGAAAATTGTGAGCGATTTCTCACAAATTAGTGATTATATACAACTATCCCTAGAAAGCTACGGATATCCATCATAGATAATAGTCTTAGAAATCTCTCAATTACTTTTTTTGAAGGATCCATAGATATACAATTTATTTTGATGATATTCCATAATAATTATACTTCCTTCAACCATAACTCACACTTGTTGTACTTTTCATAGAGCTTCTCCTTTAACAAGGTCTCTAGAATTGTTCTTAGTTTCTCCTCATGATCCTCCTTTGTTTTTGAGTATATTAGAATATCCTTTATAAATACTACAAAAATTTTTTCAAGGAAATCTCTAATGAATCTATTCATCAATTCCATGATGGTTTTTGGAGAATTATTGAGCCCAAAAGGCATTAGTATGAATTCACAATGCATGTACCTTGTACAAAAAGCAGTCTTGGTGATATCCTTTTTCACCCAAACATGTTAATATCCCAACCCCAAATCAGCCTTGGAGAAGTATTATTACCCCAGAAGCTAATCAAATAGGTAATAAATTCTTAGAAAATGATATTTTTCTTTATCATGATTTTGTTGAGATCACACAAATAAACACAAAGGCTAAATGACCCATACTTCTTTTTGATGAAGAGGACTGCAACACCCTATGGTGAAGCACTTGGCTGTATAAACCCTTTATCCAGATTCTCATGTATTTGTTTCTTTAGATCCTCAAACTACACAAAAAAAATTCTATAAATATTATCAAATAATTGAAACACCTCCCATATATGATCAATCGATAATTAAACATCTCTTCTTGGAGGAAGACCAAGAAATTTCATAGAAAATACATCATCAATTCACCTCCCAAGAAGAATGTCTTTGAGGATGGTTCTGTCCATTGACTCAATCAAATAATAAAGATATGCTTGCTCATAGGGAAGTAATATACATTCTTGAGATGATGGTTTTAAAGAATATTCAACCCCCTCCCTTCACCTGTATAGAATCAGGGGTCAATTCACCATATAGTGAGTGATCTACCTCTCACAACAATTTGTATTGGATCTATATAGGGAAAGCCAATCCATGCCATGAATTGCATAAAATTCCACCAAGGGATGTATGATGAGGTCCAATGAGAAGTTCAATCAAAAAATTATGATAGGGGAGGAGTTATGTTGATGGGATGAAATAATTTATCTTTTTTCCATTTGCATAGACATATCTACATCAATTCATTATGGTGATGTTTGGATTGTTCTACTAAAAAGTTGCGATATAAAAGAATGCATAGACCCAAAATCAAAATTAATATTCTATATTTTTGAATGAATAACTAGTGTACAATTCAAAAATTCATTTTTCGGAATTTCTTCATCAGAAGTAATGGAAAAAACTCTCCCTTCCTACCTTGGAGGTTGTTGGTTACCTCCAAAAAACCACTGGCTTAGGGAACTTATTTGTAATGTTACCTCTTTATTTCCAGTTGTAGTAATAAATAATGAATTGAGGATCGAACAAATAATTCCCTTACTTTATCACTGAAGTGGGTATTTCTTATCGTCAATCATTCTCTAGGTGTACTTACTTCCAAAACCTAAAACATTTCCTCATCTCCTATAGGAAATTTCCTAAGTGCTTCTTTTCACACCTTTGGTAACTGGGATACTAGAATATCTTATCACTGTTGGATTTATCCAACGGACCGCCATAATTAAATTATAATTTATTTTTATTATCACCTTGATAAACCTGAGATTCTATGATCTCTATATCGACTTTGAGGGCACATCAGACTATCTCCTCATAACCGTCGAAGTTGCAGATCACCATCGATTTTCGTAGCCTAGGATTTTTCCCATCATAGAAGTAGTTAACCTTCCATTCATGGGTAATTAAAAAAATAGAGGAATATAATGAATGTCTAGTAAAGTATTACTCGTACACCCTAATAGATTCATAATCATTTTTATTGAGTGCAAGGAAATCTCATTAAATCATATGATTGAGTGTGCGGGGAAAATATTTAATATTTTTTTTTTGAATATCCTTCCAACCCATCACCTCGATCCCTTCCTCAAGCTTCATATTTTTTATCAATATCCACCATTGATAAACTTCACCCTCCCTATGATAATCATTCATAAGAACCATCTGTTTTTTGGAACATTGAAAAATGGAGATGATCTTCTCAATGGAGTTGATCCATTATTCTATGATAGAGGGATTGTATTATACATTGAAATTATGAGGAATTTGTCTCATGAAACTCTAAATTACAATGTGTTCTTTCTTCGGTGTGGGGGGGGGGGGGGGTAGAAATTCCTCTTGGCCCATGATTATATTATAAAAATTAGTTAACCGAGAGATTATAGTGATAAGGTTTGTGATTCCTTATCCCATGAGATTGGGAATCTTCTTAGGATAGTAATCACATAGATCTTCACATCGATTGTTAGCTCTAGTAAACCTACTACAGTGCATTTGATAGAATAAATTTAAAATTAGCGGTATATATTTAAAACTGTTAAACACATAAAGGGGAATACAATGACAATACGAGATATCATATAAATTATATTCATCTCCTTAACTTATGAATTTCTATGCTTCAATCTATGTTATCCATGATATACTTATTAATATATATTCTTAGAGGCATTTTTTGTTTCATTAATAATTGTTTATATAAATATTTTTAATTTAAAGAATCGTATCCCCTAGGAGTGTTGAAATAAGAGTGCAGCAAGGCTTGCTTATGTGAAGTAGTTCATATTCGAGTCTAGCTCAAAGCGTTGTTTTTGGATTTTACCCATAAATGCATCTGTTCCAGAGCCACATCTACTTTTTCATATCCAGAAAGGAATGAATTTTTTAAAAAACAACTTACTCTATACTCACCAAAGTTTAGTGATTATTTTCTTATACTTATTCTTATCTTTAAGGATTCCATAAGGGTTTTCTAATCTAAATTCCAAAAATAAAAAACCTATCCTCTTATACCAATTATAACAACCCTGTATTATATTTCATATTTATACATGATTTATTACATAAGGATTCAATTAATACAAACCAAAATATCAAGAGGTCTAGGGTATTTTATGATTAGGAACATTACATGTGAATTTTATGACATAAAATAAAACATATTTGTTGAAAAATTCTATTACATGACCAAAACATTCCTCCATACTTAGAATTCCATGTGATAATCTTAGGACATACATAATAAAAAGGTGATATATAAAGACAAATAAGGGTGTAAATAAGTCATTAAATGATGAATAAAATACATTTTAGTCAATATACATATCAATTGATCATAAGAGAAACATGAATACAGAGGCATGATATAACATGATCATCAAAACATGGAAATTTGGAAACAACTTAAAACAAAAAATCATTAACATAAAGGAATTAGGTAAACCCCTATCCCAACATGATGGAAAAAGTCATATAAAATAATCAGGTAAACCCCATTCCCATCATGATGTATCATGATACTATACATTACCCACTGCATTAGAGAGCTATCAAGACACACCCTTAACAAGCATTTTAATCTCATGCTTCAGTGTGCAACACAGATCATATAACATGGATTTATTCAACATCATTTTTTATTTAATGATAATGGAATAAGGAATAAATATATGAAATTATATAATAAATAATTATATGTTTATAAAGTTGAATACCCTTGATTGATAAATGGGTATGGTGTTCACTATATAATTATTTTGAAATGGAAAATTGCAGTGCAATTTTGGAAGCATAACAAAATGACATGGGGATTCATAAATGTGTTGATGAGAGTGAAAATGGTCTCTCATCCTTTATAAATGAATTGGGAAGTAAGAGGATCATGTAAATATATGTTCCCATGGGAATAATTTGTAAATAGAAAGAATAAAATAATAAAGAAACATAAAGAATCAGGAAGAATGAAATAACTCATATGAAATTTCGGCATGGTAAAAAGTGTACATGGTAGGGATTAATGAAAGAGAAATGGGTATCTCATCATCAAAATGTAATAAGGGTAGTATGGGGGAGGTTTTAAAACATATTACATCATTTTTAATTGATAACAAAAGGGTGTAACAATATAAGGAAACTTGGATAAAATTGTGAAAGAAAGGAAACCCAAACATGAGTGTGTGACTCCAAAAGCTTTAAGAGGTTCTTACTGAGAGAATGGGGCACCGTGGGGGGATTATAGAGAGGGGGAGACTGAGTAGGGACGTGTTCAATGTATTTTAACTGAATATTAGTGAGAGCATTAGGGGGTGTTTATATAAGAAATGAGAGATGAATTCTTTAATATTTCACAAACATATGGTTTGGAATCTATATAATGAAATATTAAAAACCACAAACCTTCCCTTATTTTTGTTTCCAAATAGAAGTGTGGAACATTATTTTATAAATCCATTGGCTGAATATATTAAAATATTATCATTTCTTATATGGTGGTGAGTTACATTATTAATGAAATGAACTTAAAATCAAAAAAATATGTTATTCATTTTGGATGGTTCACTATGGTATTAAAAAATAAGTCAAATAAATCTAAAATTAAATTATATTAATTTTAAAATATATATTTGGTCGAATATTCCTATAATGGTATTTTTTTCATTACTATTAGGTCATTATGATGTCATAAAACACACCATATATTTTTAAATTATTTACTTTTTACCCAAAAATTACGTTTTTTTAGAAAATTATGAAAAATTCAAAATTGAATAACATTGACAGTCTGATTCCAAACATAATTTTTATTTTATCTAAATAATTTGAAAAATATTTGAATTTTCACTTTTAATGTGAGAACTGACATTTATTGAAAATTTGAATTGTTTTGACAAAATTAGTTTTTAAACATTAATAAAAATTACATTTTAATTCATAAAAAATATATAATAATTTATTATTAAAAAAAGTATTTTAGTAAAAATATATAATTATAATAATAATTAATTTAAAAAATAATTAATTCCTTATAATAAATTCTCTAAAAATACACTTTGTTTTATCGTATAAAAATAAAAGAATTATCAAACTGACTTCCTAATCATTTATAGATAAAAAAATGATATTATTATCATTATTAAGAATTTTTTTATAATATTATTAAAAAAATAATAATAATTCATATATTTCTCAAAATTACCATTTTTACCCAAAAAATCATTTTATCCATTTCGTATTTTTTTTAATAATGACTCTTCCCATAAAATAATTGATGGAATAAGAATTTTATTTATTAAAAGGGAATACACAACAATTAACTATTAAATTGTTACCTAACCCCTTATAACACCTGAATAGGACCTAAGGGTAAGGTGTGTTTTGGTGATAGACTCTTGGGGTGGCTCGGATAATATCTCCTGGGTGGTAATCTCTATTAACTTGAACTTCTCCCATAGTTGATTCCATTCAATATAAACATGTTGAATATTTGATTTGGCTTTGTCAAGAGAGAATCCATGTGACACTACCTCCTTTTCGATCTCTAATAAATGAGCTTCGTATGACCTGAGTCTACTGGATGAGGCCATCATCTCCATTGTCTATGTTGAAAGGATTTTTTAAAACCTTCTATTTATATTAGTAGGGTGACCACTATTCAATTGCTATATTATTAACTTTAATAATACTAAATGGTCATTTAAACCCAATAATAAAAAAAGAGTGAATGTATTTTCTATATCCATAAGACATTAAAATAAATGGAATTTTATTCTTAAATGACCGGGTCATCACATGTCATATACCTAAACACTTGGAATAAGACAATGGGAATATTGTTGTAGTAAGCATGGAGGAGGCACATAACCCGTCCCCCACATTGGAATCCCATCAGTATAATCCCGCGGAATATGAAGGATAGAAGTGGGATCATAGCCCAACTTCAATTGAAGATATCATCCAGAATATTATGGATACATAAAATATGAATACATACATTCCTATTATATTTTTTCAAAAGTTTCATTACATATTATCAAAAACTAGAGATATCCCCCAAAATATTACAACCCTGGTACAAATATAAAGACATGTTCATATTATTATCCCTACAACTATTGTATCACAATGATCTGATCACTACGAAAAAGTTGTTTCTATATAACTATCACACATTATTTCTCTAATATAATAGGTTTATCAGCATATTCTTGTAAAGGAAGAGTCAACAGACCTATCTCATATTAATGTTTCAACCGTGCCCCACCAAGTTAGAGAAGAAATTTCCACAGAATAGGGGTATATTATTGTTGAAAATTATCTAGGATATATTCCAAAATCATATGATCAAGCTTATATCCCTATTTTTTATGGGATTCACCAAGTGAGAGAAACACTAGCCTTGCGAAATGATCATTTTCATATCGAAAAATACTATCAACATTCTACAAAGTCACAGGATCAGGTTCATATTCCCTCACTGAGTGAAGCCCACCATGTGAGTGTGGAAGATGGATTAGGACATTCTCATATTTCTATTAGTGGAGATGCATGGAATAATCCAATATATCTAGGATTATATACAAATATCAATACTTTTTCAAATGAATGAAAGTAAATACATCCTTTAAAGGATATACAGAAGGATGATTGTGTTACTTATCCCATTTCATAGGTCTATCATCATATTAGAATAGGGAATATATATCAAGAATGTGATTATATTCCAATTAAAATTGTGCATCACTAAGTGATAGTGGAAAATTCATAGGGACTTGATTATATTCTTATCAATATAGACTAGAACAATTATCCAAATGCATAGTATTAGACTCATATCCCCATTTTGAAAGATGTTCACCATGTGATAGCGATACATGACTTAAGAAAGGCTTATATTACTCTCAGTGAAGATTCCTATACTATTATAGAAGCTTTAAGGTAGAAATCTCATATTATCACAACATCCGATGATTATCATTATATTTAATCATCCTTCAAACAATAATATCACAAACTTGCACAATTTCAAATTATAAGAATACATATTCTAACCACGATGTTGAATGAGGATAATATTTCTAATATGATCAATGCTAGTGTCATTGAGGTTGTTTGAGACACATTCTCAACACCCCAGGGCTCCATAAAATTTTCAACAGAATCATAAGGTGATCATTACTATGATATCCCCCTCATTTTAATTTGGAGATGGAGTGTATGAACTCTAATACTGACATTCACCATGGTCATACTCTTCATGGTGATATATCCCACAGATAAAGAAATAATCCCATTCGATAGACACCACTTTATAAAGAGTTATGTAAAACTAATAAGACTTCATTGAGAGAGGTAGTTGAAACATTGGGTAAAATTTATACAGTTCCCCATGAGCTTCTAGAAAAACATCACTCCAGTCAGTAAGCCACCCCAGGAAGTATATTATGTTCTCTGACAAGATGAAGGTGTGCAATTTAGATGAAATGGAGTCTTAGGTTATCATATAGAGATAATTGTCTAGAAAATACCTCCCCACCATGTTGTAGCCCCTTTCTATTTCTAATTATGAGATCCCAAAAGTTCTAGATGAGGATTTAGTCCCTTATCTAATCCAAAATATGTGTCTATATCATCATTGACTAAAGGATAGACACCTACCCTATCTTGTATAAGAGACCCACCTTTAGACCATCAAGATACTATGTTTTTAGCTTGTCCTAGTTGTTATCTCCATAGCTTGACACCCAAAAAAGGAAAATAAAATCACAAATATACAACCTGTTTTCCACCTTTGCATCACATATCTTAAGAAAACAATCGATGAAGTCTCATCATGAATATGCATTCAATGAAGTGGAAAGAATGGAGAATTACACATGACCACACCCTTATAATAGAATAACTCCCTAGATAAAGTTTCATATAATGCCATAGAAAATGGCTAAATTAAGGGATCATGTAATGTGTAGTCCAGGTGGTAAAAAATAATAAAGTTCCCCCAAATCATAGATGTTGATATATCATGAATAAAGGAAGATGATACTCATTAGATTGCTGAATTTGTAACCACAATGTATTGGGAACACATATCAAACATTGAATATGATTTTTCAATTAAACAGGAAACAATCCATAATGAATGCCTCCCATGAAGGGATTCCATTGCACCCAATGCATACATTATCATAACTAACACATATAAAACATGTTTGAATAACATCTGTGACAATAGATGTCTAGGAGTGAAGCCGTCCCACTGGGCCAAGGGAATTTCTAACACTTCATCCACACCTCGGATTATCAATCGATGAGAGGATCCGTGACATTTCGGTAGTAGTTGTAATAAAACCAAAACCCACTAGGTTGGGGGGATGTTTTTCTAAATTTTCATACCCATGTTCATCATCCCCCAAGATGGTACTTTGGAAATCAACGTACAATCCAGATCAACATTATCCTACTATACTGAGGGCATTTATATGTCAATCTCTATCTCATGAATCATCCAATCCTTGAATGGAATCATTTAATCTTCATAAAAAGGATTAATAAATGCTAATTATATACCCATATAGGCAACATATGATATGGGTTGGGGCATTTTCATCATCATCATCATCATTATAAAGGGAATCTATCTTCTCATGGTTTGGAGGTAAATATCGATGGTCAGCTTCCCATCTATTCCACCCACCACAAGGTGAAACACTTATATTCATGTACCATTCATAAAATAGGACCATAAACCCCATCAATGTCACCAATAAAAACCAGTATGAGATTAATTCACATATATGATAATGAAACCCTATCAATTTTGGAATCCAAAAGACCCAAAATGTCAAGGGTTCAAGAAGTGGCCCTAATTAAAGTAGTGATGAATCATTTTGTTGTGTTGAGAACATTGGGAAAACATTATTTTCTCGATACAACTCTATAAATTTAATCACCATCAACACAAAATAAAATATGAATCAAGATGAAAATACAAAGGGATATAAGAAGAAAATTATACCCATATAAGAGGATCTGAACACAACAACTAAGGCTATACACACCCAGAACTAGAAGAGGATAAAAAAGCTCACACCTTTTTAATGGAGTTTCCACCTATATGGAAAAAAATCCAATGATAATGGGAATTGTGTGTCTACTTTCCAATCACCTCCAAGAAGAACTAAAAATCATTCAACATAGGAACATTTTTCATGATATGATAATGGTATTCAAGATTTCATACATATTAATGAGGATCTAGTCAGGGGAAACATTCCCACTGGGTATCATCTTTAGGAAGAGGTGAATTTTCCCACTCCCATACATCTATGATAATCCAATCCTCCTATAAGAGTGATTCCTAAGCATCAAACAGACTCCAATTGTAGGAATCCGGTCTATATAATTGAGAAATTCAAGAATGTTATTTATGTACCTACATTATGGTGATAGTATCTCCCATTCCATGAAAATAATTCAATTATAGCAGGAATTGAAAATATTTGGAAAATGAAAATGGGTCCACCACATAAATCCCTGAACACACCTTATAAATGAGAGGAATCTCATACATTAGTTTTTCTAAAAAATTTCAATGCGATCATGTCATTGTCAACTCAAATGGAATCCATGGAAAGGAGACATACACCTATGTATCCTAAGAGGAAGCCATATCCTGAATGGGTGGATGAAACGTTTCCTCAACCCAATTTCATTAATCCTAATTTACCAACCATTGAAAACATGGGAGACCCCAAAAAACATCTCCCACACTTCATATCTTGATGCAATCCAATGATGGGTCCTCAAGATCAATAGGAGTAATCCAAGTTGATGCGTTTTTCACAAACTCTTATAGGGCCATCCTTTATTTCATATAATATTTTTCTAGCTGGATGAATAATGGGAATAACTTCATCATCAATTCCTTTATTATTTCACAACTCCTAGAATATAATTTTAAATTTAAAACATAAAAAACTATATGAAACATAAATATGATAGGGTTTATAAATTCATATCCAGATGACATTATTTAATAAATTTACTCAGAATCACTCTAATATAGGATAAATTTCAAAAAACATATGCTAAATATCTATGATACAAGTTGAATATTCCTCTTATCCTAATAAAATATCCTAGTGTATTCCATGACTTTTTTGAAATGGAATAATATTTTGATGATTCCATTTTGAAAACATGTGCTATGTCTCAACTCATGCCCTCAGTATCATGGAAAAATATCGGAAAGGTAGAGACTTCTGTTGTTAACCTCAAACTAGTAGAAGTGACAATAAAAGCACATACTTATGTCTCAGACTACATAGAACCTCTAATTGATTAATAGTAACAACAAAATCTCCCTCAACCATAAGCCCAAAGAGATTAGAGTCACCCAATATTTGAGTAATTGATGAATAGAAAATAATTTTTTAAAATGAACAAGTACATGGTTCCTTTCTTGATGCCTTGGAAAATAAATTTCTTAAACTACCATATTCATGGGACCCAATTTGGTCTACCTCATAAATCATCTAGACAACTTTCATTTTCATATAAAACTATTTCATTACATCCCAATTGTTTTCACATTTAGAGACCTCCTACAAATCAAGGTCAAATCCAGACATGTGATGTTGGATAAATCCTCATCATAGGTGACCTACTTAACTGTTTGCCTGATAGAAGAACAAGGTGATTTTAAAAAAGGTCAGTCCCGGGGTGGACCTAAGATCAATATCTAGTTGAATTAAAAGATAGTTTATCAATCACATGAAACCATGAGAGAATAGACTTATAGGCCCATAATGCCCCATTTCCTAGGTAAGAGACTTAGAATATGTCCCCTCAAATGTGATCATGACCATATGTCACGACCCGTCCTCGGGGCCCGTGCCGTGACTACCCCAAGCCCGCCTTCCATAGGCCAGGGGCTGGCGACTAGCACCAAGGCGTAAAATCCCAGTAAACAGGGAAGGCATTGCCTTTATAAGTAACAACCACACAGAGTCAGCAAGCGGAAAGTAAAGTGCAGAAAGTAAAGGGGCCGGAAATACAAGCCCAACTGTAAAGTACAACTGAAAAGAAAAACAGCAACTGAAGAAAAGACGGCGGCCTCGTGTCGTCCACTGGCAATCCCACCTGAAGGGTGGGTACAGATAACCTCCAGGCTCCTCGGGTCCCACGTCCGCTCCGAGCACGTCCCGCCCAGTGGTCCACCTCCAGGTACCGTCCTGCTCCACGCCCCAACCGTGATCAGCGCTGTCCGTCGTCTGCAACCAACACAACAAGGTGTGGGCATAGCCCGTGCAGGGGTGAGTACAAGCTACTCAGTAAGGACCCCGAGACCCCCGAAGGTCTCCCGAAATCCACAAAGGATATAGCACAAAAGAAAGATGCAATCACGAAGTAACATCTGACTCGACTTAGGTATATGCCCATACATATACCTAAGTCCCCAATTCTAGCTCTGCTCACGAGCTCAAGAACAACTCAATCCACAAAGGAAAGCAAGACTCAAATCCACAAGGAGAGTAAACAGTAAATCCACATAGGATAGTTCAACACAATCCACAAAGGAGAGTAAACAGTAAATCCACATAGGATAGTTCAACACAATCCACAAAGGAGAGTAAACAGTAAATCCACATTGGATAGTTCAACACAATCCACAAAGGAGAGTAAACAGTAAATCCACATAGGATAGTTCAACACAATCCACAAAGGAGAGTAAACAGTAAATCCACATAGGATAGTTCAACACAATCCACAAAGGAGAGTAACATAAGATTCAGCTCAACCAGGTATACTTTTTCAGATGACGTCAAAGACGATCACTGATCCGTCTAAGTCGTCGGACCCACGAAGGATCGATAGGTACTAACCCCCGCAGAAGACCCACACAGGATCGGGCTCACACAGAACCTGTAGGCAGTGGCTCACACAGAACCGGTAGGCAGTGGCTCACACAGAACCGGTAGTAGGACCCACATAGGATCGGGCACTGATCCGCGTAGGATCGCTGAGTGCAGTAGTCGACGCAGTCCACTGAGGATCTCTGCACAGTCGTCGCCGCAGTCCACGAAGGATCTCTGCTCTGCCGTCGTCGCAGTCCACGGAGGATCTCTGCTCTGCCGTCGTCGCAGTCCACGGAGGATCTCTGCTCTGCCGTCGTCGCAGTCCACGGAGGATCTCTGCTCTGCCGTCGTCGCAGTCCATGGAGGATCTCTGCTCTGTCGTCGAGGTCACAGCCAGCGCTAGGGTTCCCGCACGTAGCGAGCTCGTTTAGGAGGGTCCGCTCCACGAGCCGAGGGGCTGATACATCAACTGACACGTAGTCCGAAGTTGATGTATCCAAAAGTTCCGTATCGACAACAGGATCTCAACGCGACAGACGGCGCGTCAATCGGACGCCCGGTCTGAGAGTTATTGGCATTTTCGTCCCAGGGGCCCGGTTGGTTTTTAGGGCAAAACCAACCCGACCGTGCTCCGCCTGTATCCGATCCTCGGGCGGAGTATGCCAAAAGTTCCGTCTCACTTAGAGGAAACTACCACAGCTGACGGTACGTCGTTCGGACGTCCGTAGCCCAAGTTATGAGCGTTTCCGCTCCGAGGGCCCGGTTGGTTTCGTGTACGAACCAACCCGGCCGAACCCAAAGTCTTCCGAAACCTTGAGTATAATATACCGAAACGACCATCTCGATCCAAGGATCGCGTAGCCGCTGACGGTTCGTCAATCGGAGGTCCCAGGCCCAAGATATGGGTGATGGACCGAAGAGGGCCCGAAATGGGGGTTCCGGGTCCGGGGCGACCCGGCCCGAACCGGGCCGGCCCGAACCGGCCCGAACCGGCTCGGCCGGGTCCGGTCCGGCCTGGGCGCGGCCCGGCCGACCGGACCGAGCCGGCTCGGCTTCGGCCGAGCGGCCGAAGGGGCTGCCGCCGCGGGTCAACCCCGCGGCTTTGAGGGAAACGCGGCCCCCGCGGGGGGCCGCCTGTCACGCGGACGCGGCCGGGCCGCCGCGTCCGTCCCGGTTCCGCGCGGCCGCGGAACCGGCTGCCGCCGCCGCCGCGGCGGAAGATTTCCACGGCGGCGCGCCTAGCGTCGCCGCCTCCGGTCGCCGGCGCCGCCGCCTCCTTCCGCGGGCCGCCGGAGATGCTCCGGTGGCCCGATTTCTTTCCCGTCTGCGCCGATGCTCCTCCCGGGGGACGATCTTCACTGCGGAACCAACAAATTGCCCTTGCCGCACGGTTTGTCGACGTCCGCCAAATCCGCACAACAAAAAAAAGATCGGCGGAGGGTTGCCGGGTCTTGTTCGTTAGACCCGCACCCTCCGCGTTAGTCATAATCCACGGGAGGAACAATAAAACAATCAACAACAATTTTAAATGTTAAAATTGTTCGAAGATCAAGTTCTTTACTTTAAAAGAAATAAAAATCACGGGAAGGAAAATATTCCAATCAACCCTTACCTTGTCGTCGTCGTCGGACGAGGGGTCGTCGCGGAATCGTTCGTCGCGAAGGAAGGAGATCGTCGCGTCGTCGCGGTATCCGGCGTCGCGTCGCCAATCTCCGGATCAAGAACGAACGGATTTAATTAATTAAATCCGTTGTTATTGAAATTTAAAAAGGGAGAAATAAAAGGTTCGATTCTCACCTTTGTTGCCGAACGAGGGTCGGCCGCGGAAGAAGAAGCGTCGCCGAAGAATGTCGCGGGTAGATCTCGTCGACGTCGCAGATCTTGGTGTGCGTCGTCGAATTCCGGTCGCCGGCGTTCTTCGCGTTCTTCGCGTTCTTCGCGTTCTTCGCGTTCTTCGCGGAGAGGGTGGAGGAACGAAGATTCTCTCAAATCCTTTCCAAGGATTTTTAGGTTGGTCTTATTTTATAAACATGCCAACACGAAACCGGTTAAGAAACGATCCATCAATTCGTTGAATTAATTCAACGAAAGAAACGACCCATTTAATTCACGAAGAAACAGCCCATTTAATTCACGAAATAAACCGCTCAATTAAATGGTCTGTTAAGAATTAAAGAAAATGCGTCGGTTGACTTTTCAGTTACTTCGACGGGTTTTCGCGGGTGCGTTACTTAGCGAAAGAAACGGCGGGGCTCGTGCGGGCCCCACCGCACAAATATCCTACCAAGGGGGTAGGATATTTCTGGATAGCATCCTATCCAGTTCAACTCAGTTCAAGCCGTCTTAAAGTGACTTCAAGTGGCTTCCAAGCAGCTTAAGTGAAATAAAATAAAGTTGTCGCACAAACTTTATTTTATTTCTGACTTAAAGCCGCAAAATCTAAAAACCACGTCTGAGCAAACGCAACTCCGGAAGAGGCGTTTCTAAGCAAATACCGGCGCTGCGAATTCATCGGTGCCCTCAGAATTTGATTCCGGGCACCGGTTCAAAAGATAGAAAAACCCGCTCGTCCGTTCACTGAACGTACCCGAGCCAAACTTCGGAAATTGATTCCGGGCACACTGGGCCTCGGAATCAGGTGCCGTCTGAAGCTGCGCTCTTGTAAAATTCCAAAGAAAATTAAGAAAAAAAATTTCCTTGAAATTTGCGGGTCTTTACATTACTCCCACCTCAGGGCTTTACGTCCCCGTAAAGATACAACAAAAACTAGGGGAACAAATGGGGGTACTGAGCACGCATCTGAGCCTCCCGCTCCCAAGTGCTCTCCTGGAGGTTCCCGTGCTGCCATCTGATGCGCACAAGAGGAATCGACCGCCCACGTAGGACCCGCTCCTGTCGATCCTCGATCTCCACTGGGACCTCCGCAAAAGTCGCCCCATCGTCCACGTCCAGCTCCCCAAAGTCGATGATGTGCGTCGGGTCGTGCACGTATCTCCTCAGCTGAGACACGTGGAAGACGTCGTGCACCCGGTGCAACTGAGGTGGTAGAGCCAGGCGATAATCCACCTCTCCTATCCTGCTGAGGACCTGGAAAGGCCCGATGAAGCGTGGAGACAACTTGCCGCCTCGGCCAAATCTCCGTAAACCACGTCGAGGTGAGACACGCAAAAAGACGTGGTCGCCATCCTCGAACTCCAGTGGCCTCCGCCTCCTGTCAGCATATGACTTCTGCCGGCTCTGAGCTGTCCTCATCCTCTCCTGGATGATCTGGACCTTCTCTGTCGTGGCTCGGACCATCTCTGGTCCCACGAGTGCTGACTCCCCAGGGTGTGTCCAGCACAACGGTGATCTGCAGGGTCTGCCGTACAACGCCTCGTATGGTGCCATCCCGATGGTGGAGTGGTAGCTGTTGTTGTACGCGAACTCCACCAAGGGTAGGTGGTCCTCCCAGCTGCGACCAAAGTCGAGAACACATGCACGGAGCATGTCCTCGAGTGTCTGTATGGTCCTCTCCGTCTGACCATCCGTCTGAGGGTGGAAGGCTGTGCTCAGATGGAGCCGCGTCCCGAACGCCTCCTGCAACCCCTTCCAAAGCCTGGAAGTGAAACGAGCATCTCGATCGGAGACGATAGATGATGGCACACCGTGAAGCCGTACGATCTCCTGGACGTAAAGACGTCCCAAGCTCTCCACTGAGCCCTGCTCTCTGATGGGTAAGAAGTGTGCCGACTTGGTGAGTCGGTCGACAATCACCCAAATGGAGTCGTGACCTCTGGAAGTGCGTGGAAGTCCAGTCACGAAGTCCATAGATATGCCGTCCCACTTCCACTCCGGGACCTCCAAGGGCTGTACCAAGCCTGCTGGTACCTGGTGCTCTGCCTTCACCTGCTGGCAGGTGAGGCATCGTGAAACGAACTCTGCCACAGCTTTCTTCATGCCCGGCCACCAGTGCTGTCGTCTGAGATCCTGGTACATCTTCGCCACTCCGGGATGTACCGCCAAGGGAGAAGTGTGAAACTCTCTCAGCACCTCCTCTCGTAAGGCGACTGGTACGAAGGTACGTCCTCTGAAAAGGATGTCGTGCTCTGCTCCAAGGGAGAAGCCATCAGGCGCCTGACCTGAGGATATCCGTGCACGCCGGGTCTCACAGTCAGCGTCCCCACGCTGAGCCTCTCTAACCCGCTGTAGAAGTGGAGGAGAGACTGTGAGAGACTGAAGAAAGGCTGCTCCGTCTCTATCCACGAAGGATATCTGTAAGGAGGCTAGCTGCTCCGTCGCCTCCTCAAGTAGCTGAATGCCCGTTCTCCTGCTGAGGGCATCGGCCACCACGTTCCCCTTCCCAGGAGTATAGACTATCTCAAAGTCATAGTCCTGGAGGAACTCAAGCCATCTCCGCTGTCTCAGGTTCAGGTCCTTCTGAGAGAAGATATACCTGAGACTCTGGTGGTCAGAAAAGACTGTGAAGCGCTCGCCCATCAGATAGTGCCGCCAAGTCTTCAGAGCGAAGACCACTGCTGCTAACTCCAGGTCATGAGTGGCGTAGTTCTGCTCATGCGGCCTCAACTGACGTGATCCGTAGGCGATCACGGCTCGCTCCTGCATCAGGACGCACCCGAGTCCAGTCCCTGATGCGTCGCAGTAAACTACGTATCCAACTCCCTCCTCAGGCAACCTCAAGATAGGTGCGCTGGTCAATCTCTGTCTCAGCTCCTGGAAGCTCTGCTGACATCTGTCTGACCACACGAAGGGTTTCCCCTTCTTCGTCAAGGCTGAGAGTGGTGCTGCAACTCTGGAGAAGTCTGGCACGAATCTCCGATAGTATCCCGCTAGGCCCAAGAAGCTCCGCACCTCTGTCACGCTCTTGGGTGGCTCCCTAGCTAGCACTGCCTCGATCTTCGCGGGATCCACTGCAACTCCCACCTCAGAAATGACGTGCCCCAAGAAATGGACCTCACGTAACCAGAACTGGCATTTTGAGAGCTTGCCATAAAGCTGGTGCTCTCGGAGTGTGTCTAGCACAACTTGCAGGTGGTATGCATGCTCCTCCTCAGTCGTCGAGTATACCAAAATGTCGTCAATGAAGACAACGACAAATCGGTCGAGGTATGGCTGGAAGATCCTGTTCATGAGGCTCATGAACACTGCTGGAGCATTGGTTACGCCGAACGGCATAACCAAGAACTCATAATGGCCATACCGACACCTGAAGGCCGTCTTCTGCACGTCCTCGTCTCGAACTCTGAGCTGATGATAGCCTGACCGGAGGTCTATCTTCGAGAACCACCGCGCTCCCTTGAGCTGATCGAAGAGGTCATCAATCCGTGGCAGCGGATACTTGTTCCTCACTGTCACCTGGTTCAGGCGACGATAGTCGACACATAGTCGCAAGCTCCCGTCCGCCTTCTTGGCGAACAAAATCGGGGAAGCCCAGGGTGAAACACTGGGTCGGATAAACCCCTTGCTCTGCAAGTCCTCCAACTGTACCCGCAGCTCTCGAAGCTCGGCGGGGGCCATCCGATATGCTGGAGTAGATATCGGGGCTGTCCCGGGGTACAAGTCGATGTAAAAGTCTACCTCTCTACGAGGAGGTAGCCCTGGAACGTCGTCGGGAAAGACGTCCACGTACTGGTCCACCACTGCAGGAAAAGCCGGACTCCGCACGTCCACTGCTCCTAGGATGAGGCTAGCCAACTGATGAGAGATGGGCTGCACTCTCCTCCGCGGAAGTCCATCCTGTGCTGCAAAGGTTCCCTTCTCGCCGGTGAAGGTAAACCTGCTCCCGTCGGTACGAACACATCGCACCTTGCGCCTAAAACAGTCGATCTGGGCATGAACCGTGGATAGCCAATCCATGCCCAAGATGACGTCGTAAGGCCTCGACGCCGCTACAAGGAGATCCCAGCCGAAGCTCTCGCCTCCTAGAGTAAGCTCACACTGCCGGCACCAGTGCGTAATCGTCGAGTCTGCTCCCGTAGGAGTCTCTAGCCGTAAGGATCGAGCCAACGGCTCAGTCGGAATCTCCGAGCTCCGAACAAGGGCAGAGGCTATGAAAGAGTGACTCGCTCCTGTGTCTATAAGTACTGCAGCAAGGGTGGAATAGACACAGATCGTACCTCGAATCATCTCTGGCATGTCGGGGTCGTAGGCCTCCACTGCCTGGAGCTGGGCCTGTCCCTGCCCGCCAGCTCCCTGTGGTCGAGGTGGCCCTCCTGGTGGTGGTGGGGGTAGAGCCTGGAAGCGTCGCCCACCACCCGCTGCTCGGCCAGCTCCTCTGCCTCGTCCGCCTCCTCCCTGCGGACCGCCACGGTCGACCCTCTGCCTCTGCCTGGGTGGCCCCTCCACCGTCTGCTGCTCCTCTGGTCGGCGAGTCGGGCAGTCACGAGCCATGTGACCCTGCCCGCCGCAGGAGTAGCACAGCCTGCCTCTCGAAAGGCTGACACTCCGCTGTGTGCCTCGTACTGCTGAGCTGGTGTCCTGAGGCCGTCTGCGTGGGGGTCTGGTCTGCCTGGACCCGTGAGCCATCCGTCGGCTACCTGCTGCCGAAGACTCAGCTACCTGCCGCCCTGCGCTAGGTCTCGCTGCTGAAGAAGGCTCTGCCAGGAAGCTCTCGATCAGGAGGGCTCGCTCCAGCACTCCCGCCTGGGTCGGAATGCTGAGGGAGATCAGCGACGCCCGAATCTCCTGTCGCAAGCCCTGCTCGAAGGTCCGGGCCCGGAAGAAGGGGTCCCGTACCATGTCGGTCGAGTAGCGAGATAGGTCCGTGAACCTCGCCGCGTACTGAGCGACTGTCATGCTGCCCTGGCGCAGCTGGAGAAGCTCTTGGATGCGCACCGCTCAGAGGGTGGCCGGGACGAACTCAGAGCGGAAGAGGCTCTCGAAGTCCGCCCAGAGCAAGGATGCCTCATCGTGAACCTGGAGCATCAGGCTCCACCATCGTCCTGTCGCCGCCTGCAGGAGGCTCGCTGCGAGGATCACCATGAGATCCGCTGGTGTCCTCACTAGCCTGAAGATCCGTACCACCGCCTCTAGCCAGTCCTCGGCGGCCTGGGGGTCCGCCTCACCGCGAAACCTGGGCGGTCGCTGGCTCTGAAACTCGTGCAGTGCCCTGAGGCGACGTGCATCGTCAGCGTCTGGTACTGGTAGCATCGGTGGCTCGGCGGGTAAAGCTACCGCCGGTGCCACAGCTGGCAAAGGGCCCTGCACCGAGGCCTCGTCGCTCGGTGGGCTGCCGTCACGCCCTACACTCGGAACCCTAGCTGGCAGTCGTCGCGGGGCCATCCTGAAAAGGAGAACAAGAGCACCACAGTCAGAACAGTATACCTGGTGAGCTGGCACAAGTAATCACAAGGAAAACTTGAGACTTTCATAAAGCAGATCAGTATACCCGGTGAGCTGACACAAGAAATCACAAAGAAAAACTTGAAACACACACGCAATCAATGTTTTCATGCATTAAGTCGGAAATCAGGAGTCAGGGTCCTGGTGTACGGATACGTCGGCCGCCGCACCAACACTGGGCTCCCTGAACTGATAACCACACTCAATACACTAAACACTATTGCTTCACATAGAAAGGAAGGACGATCAGAGTCTGCGGTAGAACCGACCACCTCTGATACCAATTTGTCACGACCCGTCCTCGGGGCCCGTGCCGTGACTACCCCAAGCCCGCCTTCCATAGGCCAGGGGCTGGCGACTAGCACCAAGGCGTAAAATCCCAGTAAACAGGGAAGGCATTGCCTTTATAAGTAACAACCACACAGAGTCAGCAAGCGGAAAGTAAAGTGCAGAAAGTAAAGGGGCCGGAAATACAAGCCCAACTGTAAAGTACAACTGAAAAGAAAAACAGCAACTGAAGAAAAGACGGCGGCCTCGTGTCGTCCACTGGCAATCCCACCTGAAGGGTGGGTACAGATAACCTCCAGGCTCCTCGGGTCCCACGTCCGCTCCGAGCACGTCCCGCCCAGTGGTCCACCTCCAGGTACCGTCCTGCTCCACGCCCCAACCGTGATCAGCGCTGTCCGTCGTCTGCAACCAACACAACAAGGTGTGGGCATAGCCCGTGCAGGGGTGAGTACAAGCTACTCAGTAAGGACCCCGAGACCCCCGAAGGTCTCCCGAAATCCACAAAGGATATAGCACAAAAGAAAGATGCAATCACGAAGTAACATCTGACTCGACTTAGGTATATGCCCATACATATACCTAAGTCCCCAATTCTAGCTCTGCTCACGAGCTCAAGAACAACTCAATCCACAAAGGAAAGCAAGACTCAAATCCACAAGGAGAGTAAACAGTAAATCCACATAGGATAGTTCAACACAATCCACAAAGGAGAGTAAACAGTAAATCCACATAGGATAGTTCAACACAATCCACAAAGGAGAGTAAACAGTAAATCCACATTGGATAGTTCAACACAATCCACAAAGGAGAGTAAACAGTAAATCCACATAGGATAGTTCAACACAATCCACAAAGGAGAGTAAACAGTAAATCCACATAGGATAGTTCAACACAATCCACAAAGGAGAGTAACATAAGATTCAGCTCAACCAGGTATACTTTTTCAGATGACGTCAAAGACGATCACTGATCCGTCTAAGTCGTCGGACCCACGAAGGATCGATAGGTACTAACCCCCGCAGAAGACCCACACAGGATCGGGCTCACACAGAACCTGTAGGCAGTGGCTCACACAGAACCGGTAGGCAGTGGCTCACACAGAACCGGTAGTAGGACCCACATAGGATCGGGCACTGATCCGCGTAGGATCGCTGAGTGCAGTAGTCGACGCAGTCCACTGAGGATCTCTGCACAGTCGTCGCCGCAGTCCACGAAGGATCTCTGCTCTGCCGTCGTCGCAGTCCACGGAGGATCTCTGCTCTGCCGTCGTCGCAGTCCACGGAGGATCTCTGCTCTGCCGTCGTCGCAGTCCACGGAGGATCTCTGCTCTGCCGTCGTCGCAGTCCATGGAGGATCTCTGCTCTGTCGTCGAGGTCACAGCCAGCGCTAGGGTTCCCGCACGTAGCGAGCTCGTTTAGGAGGGTCCGCTCCACGAGCCGAGGGGCTGATACATCAACTGACACGTAGTCCGAAGTTGATGTATCCAAAAGTTCCGTATCGACAACAGGATCTCAACGCGACAGACGGCGCGTCAATCGGACGCCCGGTCTGAGAGTTATTGGCATTTTCGTCCCAGGGGCCCGGTTGGTTTTTAGGGCAAAACCAACCCGACCGTGCTCCGCCTGTATCCGATCCTCGGGCGGAGTATGCCAAAAGTTCCGTCTCACTTAGAGGAAACTACCACAGCTGACGGTACGTCGTTCGGACGTCCGTAGCCCAAGTTATGAGCGTTTCCGCTCCGAGGGCCCGGTTGGTTTCGTGTACGAACCAACCCGGCCGAACCCAAAGTCTTCCGAAACCTTGAGTATAATATACCGAAACGACCATCTCGATCCAAGGATCGCGTAGCCGCTGACGGTTCGTCAATCGGAGGTCCCAGGCCCAAGATATGGGTGATGGACCGAAGAGGGCCCGAAATGGGGGTTCCGGGTCCGGGGCGACCCGGCCCGAACCCCCCCTGGGGTCGGCCGAACCGGGTCGGCCCGAACCGGGCCGGCCCGAACCGGCCCGAACCGGCTCGGCCGGGTCCGGTCCGGCCTGGGCGCGGCCCGGCCGACCGGACCGAGCCGGCTCGGCTTCGGCCGAGCGGCCGAAGGGGCTGCCGCCGCGGGTCAACCCCGCGGCTTTGAGGGAAACGCGGCCCCCGCGGGGGGCCGCCTGTCACGCGGACGCGGCCGGGCCGCCGCGTCCGTCCCGGTTCCGCGCGGCCGCGGAACCGGCTGCCGCCGCCGCCGCGGCGGAAGATTTCCACGGCGGCGCGCCTAGCGTCGCCGCCTCCGGTCGCCGGCGCCGCCGCCTCCTTCCGCGGGCCGCCGGAGATGCTCCGGTGGCCCGATTTCTTTCCCGTCTGCGCCGATGCTCCTCCCGGGGGACGATCTTCACTGCGGAACCAACAAATTGCCCTTGCCGCACGGTTTGTCGACGTCCGCCAAATCCGCACAACAAAAAAAAGATCGGCGGAGGGTTGCCGGGTCTTGTTCGTTAGACCCGCACCCTCCGCGTTAGTCATAATCCACGGGAGGAACAATAAAACAATCAACAACAATTTTAAATGTTAAAATTGTTCGAAGATCAAGTTCTTTACTTTAAAAGAAATAAAAATCACGGGAAGGAAAATATTCCAATCAACCCTTACCTTGTCGTCGTCGTCGGACGAGGGGTCGTCGCGGAATCGTTCGTCGCGAAGGAAGGAGATCGTCGCGTCGTCGCGGTATCCGGCGTCGCGTCGCCAATCTCCGGATCAAGAACGAACGGATTTAATTAATTAAATCCGTTGTTATTGAAATTTAAAAAGGGAGAAATAAAAGGTTCGATTCTCACCTTTGTTGCCGAACGAGGGTCGGCCGCGGAAGAAGAAGCGTCGCCGAAGAATGTCGCGGGTAGATCTCGTCGACGTCGCAGATCTTGGTGTGCGTCGTCGAATTCCGGTCGCCGGCGTTCTTCGCGTTCTTCGCGTTCTTCGCGTTCTTCGCGTTCTTCGCGGAGAGGGTGGAGGAACGAAGATTCTCTCAAATCCTTTCCAAGGATTTTTAGGTTGGTCTTATTTTATAAACATGCCAACACGAAACCGGTTAAGAAACGATCCATCAATTCGTTGAATTAATTCAACGAAAGAAACGACCCATTTAATTCACGAAGAAACAGCCCATTTAATTCACGAAATAAACCGCTCAATTAAATGGTCTGTTAAGAATTAAAGAAAATGCGTCGGTTGACTTTTCAGTTACTTCGACGGGTTTTCGCGGGTGCGTTACTTAGCGAAAGAAACGGCGGGGCTCGTGCGGGCCCCACCGCACAAATATCCTACCAAGGGGGTAGGATATTTCTGGATAGCATCCTATCCAGTTCAACTCAGTTCAAGCCGTCTTAAAGTGACTTCAAGTGGCTTCCAAGCAGCTTAAGTGAAATAAAATAAAGTTGTCGCACAAACTTTATTTTATTTCTGACTTAAAGCCGCAAAATCTAAAAACCACGTCTGAGCAAACGCAACTCCGGAAGAGGCGTTTCTAAGCAAATACCGGCGCTGCGAATTCATCGGTGCCCTCAGAATTTGATTCCGGGCACCGGTTCAAAAGATAGAAAAACCCGCTCGTCCGTTCACTGAACGTACCCGAGCCAAACTTCGGAAATTGATTCCGGGCACACTGGGCCTCGGAATCAGGTGCCGTCTGAAGCTGCGCTCTTGTAAAATTCCAAAGAAAATTAAGAAAAAAAATTTCCTTGAAATTTGCGGGTCTTTACACCATAGAAATTGAAAGATATGGAATTGGAAGATTTATTTTTTTCTTCAATTCAAGCTCTAACTATTGTATATTTTTTCCCTAAAACATATAAAGCATGGGAGACCCCCCCCCAAATTGGGCCCTCATAAGATAAAGATCATATACCTTGTTCTGTTTAACTGATACACCTGAAAACTCCGTTATCAGATGATTAATATACCTATAGGTATGAGTTACCTATTCTAGATCTGGAGCCAGAGGCTAAATGCATAGGAGTGAAGGATTCAATGGATTACACCAGAATTTATGAGCTTAATATTTCCATCATGTCCCCATAGAAGACATATGTGAAGTCGATTATCGGGGGGAAATCACTCCCTCAAGACAAATAAAGTCATAGAGGTATCTCAGAAACCTCCAGTGGTCATTTGAGCCTCGTCCTCTTACAAGACCACCTTGTAGGGGTGTGATTATATGATCATCCCAGATAGTGGGTAAGGTCATCATAATATATTATACTTCCATAAGTACTCCCTCAACCTTTATATAAGAACCTATCTTGTCCTCCTCGAATTCCTATGCTCTTAAACCACATATTATGGAGAACCCCGACATTAGCAAGCAATGAAGTCTCACACAAAATTATGAAATTCTAATATAACAGGGGGTTTTATCGAAATGATCTCAATCCTAAACACAATCTGTCTTTCAAAATAACTCATGTATGTAATCATTGAATCCATCTAGAACCAATATGATTTTGAGACAGGAGTTGCTGCAGATGAGGTTTATTGAGTGGATACCATTCCCCTAGAATACCATGTCACCATCTCATTCTCAGATATGGACTAGGAATAGGAAATATAGGGGATGATAATGCCCCTATAAGTTTAATAAGGCTAAATAATGTTGATAAAATAAGGGATCTATTTGAAAATGGGTCACGGACCCACCTCATCTTGATTCAAATCTTTCAATTTTTTCAATATAGTGAAGTGTATTTATCTCCAACAATGATGACCATTAAAGGGAAAGGTAAATGAAAAGAACGAACTATCAAGAATATCAAACTGAAATATTAGTTTGGGGTTCTCATATCTAACATAGAGTTTATAGATATCTAGCAAGAAACCATATACAGTTCCCTGCTTGAATCTGCTAAATTCAAATACACATGGTAGTACATTTAACATTCCTTATGTATTTGAAATACCATATAATTTAAATGGACGTAATACTACATGATGATAGTTCCCCCATTGAGTCTTAGAATCAATAATTTCAAAATTAGGATTCCATAAAAGTTTTGGTAAAACTAATGGTAGATGATATTACATAGATATTTTCCCACAATGGTTTAGAGACCGCCCCTTAAAATCCTTAAAGTATACATGAAAATGATTATGTGCCAACCATAAATCTTGTTGAGGTATTATATTTGTGACATAATAAACTAGATTCCACCATCCAATTATTTACATCAGTGGGTCACATGGAGTCAAAAACATCTACTAGAATGCCCGAGGCAAGTGAATAACAGTGAGGTCTTAGGTTGTGTTTGTGGGGAGAGAACAACCTCTTGTCCAAGTGTTACATAATGAGATATTAATAATAGTCAACATCCAATTTAATGAATCTTTCAAACCGAAGATAAACATCCATGACATAAATATATATACCATTCCATATGTAATCACATGTACAAAGAGATATTCCATGCTGCATGTCTATAAATCAGAAAAAACTAGTATACATGCATCAGTTCAATAAATATATCAAAATAATAAAACACTGAAAAAAATATCCTTTCTATCATCAAGACTCATCCATGTCCTCTACACCCATGCTCACAATCATATCACAAATACATGTATTGAAATATGATCACTTTCCCCAATACCTACCTGCATATATATAGTCTTTCTAAGTACCCAACAAAATCTTGAGAGAATGTTTGAGAAAAAATCATAGTAGGCCACCCCATAGGTGTATATAAAAATCTTGGATGGGAAATAAAAACATAAAATAATGAAAATAATAACACCCTGATAGTAGGAATGTAACAAGTTCCCAAGGAATTTGTAAACTAGTTAAGTGAAACTTTCTAACTGAATAAGTATCCATATAAAATAATGTTTATGCTCCTATAAAAAGGCTTCAAACACATACACTGTGACCTCTAGAAGTACCAATCCCCATAGTATAAGAATAGTTATAATAGAACAAGAGATAAACAACATGACCATTTCATATAACCTTTATATCTGGTCACACACAACCATATCAAATAATCAAGCATGATACTTTTACCATGGATGATCCATATTATCATAAGTGTCATATAAACCGTGTTTGTACCATATAACCAGAATCTTTAGACCCCTCAATGATGTATCAAATGTATAGAAGATCGTGGCATCCTCATCAGGTCTGATGTGATTTCTGATGGAGACATAGTTACATGTGGATTACGGTCCAAGGACACTATCAAATGACCATGTCCATATTGGAAAAAAAGAAATGTAAATCCAAGTGGTATTGAGGCCTAGAGAATTTTATGGAATAATGAGCCATAGAGAAATCTCATCCCATGAATCCACTATCACTATCAAGATATATTGGTGAACCTTATATGGAATGAAATGGAATGATGACCCAAGTTACACCTACCAATGTATCTAGTACCATTTCATTTCATTCACCATTTTATAAGAAATCAAAACAAATTAGTGTTTCACTCATATAATAATTAGGTAAAAATAATAAAAATATCACCAAGTTGTGGGTGAATTATGTCATTTTGATAATGATGATTTTTTTGGATTTTAAATCATTTTATGATCTATATAGAAATGTAGTGTTATTTTCATTATGAAATATGTATAGAAGATTGATAGTACATAAGAACAAATTAAATTTTATAGTGGTTTGGGGTAAAACGATCCCCTATTCAACTCCACCAACTCTCTCTCTCACTATGTGAGAATGGTAAATTTCACTAAAAAGATCCTTTTATCACAAGACCTTCAAAACCTCAACTGAGTGTAGGAAGTTGAAACCATTAAAAATAGGACAAATGGCTCCTTCTGGTTTTTATAGGGAACTAATTATCAATAGCTTAGTATAAGAATCTAATAATTAATCACAACTAAATATGAGCATTCGAAAATACAACAAATCAAAAGAGTTTTATTTGTTGATGGTTTGGTTTGTAATTGATAGCATTAGCAGAACCTCATAGTAGATGGATCATCATCCCTTGAAAACAATTTCTACAAAATAGAATAACTCTAAAGAGTCCCTGGTTTCAAATAATATTTAATAATATTAGAAAAAAGTAGTAGTTTCATAGTAGTAAAAAGTTAAAAATGTACATTTCTAATGTATAGAATCCTTGAAAAGACAACAAATAAAATCATTCATTGAAACATTTATATATTCAAAATATATTCACAAGAATATAGTCGTATATCTCATTTCAAATGAAATTGAAATAAAATTATAGAGATAAGATAGCTTGTTTCATTATTCTAGACACATGAAAGTCACTAGAAAAATCATGGATATTCACACTAAATTGATCATTAGAGTCATAACATCCCATAGAAATATGAAGGATTCCATTGACTATGATTCTTTGAATCAATCAAAATGATCCTTTTAATTGGTGATAAAATAGAATTCAATCCATCATTAATTACATTGAGACTATTTCTAAAATCTAGAATAAAATATTGGATTAAAAAAGATCTAATATTAAATAGTATAATGTAGGGTTCATATCCATAGAGTAGGGTTACATTTCATAGTGTAAGGTTCCATTGTGTAGCATAAAATTTATTTTCATATCATAGTTATACTTTTCATAGAATAGGACTCCTTTTTATAGAATAGGGTATATAATCCATACGTTTATTTATAAAGCTTAGGGATTGAAATCATACATGAATATAGGGTTGCAGATCCAAATATTTATTGTTCAATATAGAATGTGGATTATAATCAACACAATCTTTTACCAAATGTAGGGTATGAACAGTGTTAACAGAGCACATATTTTATCTTTTTATTCCATTAAAAATATACAAGTAAACGTGATTTAGCATCCTAGATAATAATTAACACAACCTTATTATAAAACCAATAAGTGTATATGTGAACAATAAAATAAACCTATATTACCAAGTACTGTTAGGAAAATACAAGACCAATAATCTCCCAATTTTTTAGGATCAAACAACCCGTAAAATAATTTATAGAAAACGTAGTAATTTATAAACATTAATGAAATATTATTTATAGAAAATATCTGATGGATTTGGGAAATTATTATTTTTTGATTATTTTGTTTTCCGAGTATTATTTTGATTATAAAAAATTTCAAATGGTAAATGTGGTAATGTTTTAGTATATGAAATTTTCTCACACTTTTTGTGATACCAAAAATAAAATTGAAAATAACATGTAAAAACAAAATATAATATTTCATTAAACTCTGAGTGAATAATTATTAAACTATAAAAAATAAAAAAATTTAGAATAGGAATCTAAATATTGTACATAAATATCAAAACAAAAATCAAAATAAAATTTATAAAAAGAAATATAAATTAATGTTAATTGAAATTAAAATAAAATGTTTTCAAAATTAATTAAAATCCACCTATCAACACAGAAAATGTGTATAAAGGTTGGATTTCAGTTAGATAGGGTGGATTCATCATCTCTTATTTCACTATAAGAGGATGTAGTAGGAAAAAGAAGAGATTTTAAAACACTATTAATATCATTTAACATCACCAAAAAGCACTGAAAATGATTTTTGAAAACTCAAATACACTACTAGAGAGTCTTCCTAAAATCTTGATCAATTCTTAAGCTCACAATAAAATTAAAATTTACAAACTCATTAAATAATTCTTTAAAATTAATGAAGTATGTCATCTAATCCCCCACTTGAGGAATAAATAGACCTAACCAAGAATTATTAGAGGATATATATCTTATCATATGTATTTGATTCTTTAAGATAAAATTCAAATGAGTAATTTTGCACAAAAGGGTGTTCACTATTTTACGAAAATAGCTAACACTGAAGTAATAACATCCAATATTATGAAAAAAATATTGGGATGTTTTTTTTGTGAGGATGATGTTGTTTGAAATTCTATAAGAGACTAAAATTATCTTCCCAAAATCTTCTTCAAATCATAAAAATATTATTTATTCATAGTTTATTCTATTAAATTTATGATTTCTCTAGATAAAGATTGGATAAATATTCAATATCCTTGATAGAAACAATATTTTCTTAAATATCTATGAATTGAGTCTGACGTACCTAAAACTCAACTCTAGGAAAATTTGAACTTCTATGTTCTTACACATTCTTCTTTTCAACTTCAATATATTTTCTTAGGGAAAATTTATTCTATTCCAAATTATTATACTTACAAACCAAAGATTCATAATAAGAGTGGGAAGAATCTATAGAAATAGCTCTAGAAGGTTGTCTACCCACCAATTTAGTGAACCTTTTATCTCCTTCTAAACAATAAATTACTTGAAATTATGTTCCTTATCTTAATATAGACACATAATAATATATTAAATAAACTTTTCGGAACTTTTTTTTTCAGGAATTAGGTGTTTAGTCATCATCTTTTTAACCCAATAAGTTCCAAAAAAGAAATAAAATATATCCTTTGATCTAAATCTTCCATAAACTATATTTATAAAATCAAAATGAGATCCCCCCTCATAGGTAATGAGTATGTACATAGAAATTTACGACAATGAAATAGAAAAATATTCATGATAAATATTAGTTACAACAGAATCTCAATTAAATCCAAAACTGAATGAATAGTTATGATAAAATTATTTTATTTCAATATAAAAAATGGTGAATTATTATCATGAAAGATAAATTCACATCAATGGAATATTATTTTATTCATTAACAACATATTTGATTCATTTATCCAAGAAAAATTGATTACCTTTCCTTGCTGTATATTTATAAAAATCATTTGCTAGTGAACTAGATCGATCTGATAGAAATTAACAATTTTTTCAAACGAATCCATTTTAGAAGGATTGAGGATTTATGTTTCATTAGATAGGGATTCTGAAAACATGAAAGATAGACACTCTAGAATCTTAAGGGTCAACTGAATCGAAAAGATATTATGATAAGTATGACTGTTTAGTTATGGTTTAATGTACTGATGATATGGGGTAATCATTAAAACAATTTAATCCTATAAAGATGAGATATAGAAATAAGTGACAAAAGAAAAAAACATTTACATAAATGAACAACTTCTAGATAAAAAAAATAATATGTAAATTAATAAATGAAATTAAATTAATAGATGTTTATTTAAAATCAAATAATCTTAAATCCCCCTTATTAAAATTAAAATAAGCTATTGGAAGTGGTTTAGAAAAAAATATCAACCAATTTATGTTCATTATATATAAAATATAATGTTATATCCTTCTTAAAAACATAATCCATTAGAAAATAATGTCTTATATAAATATTGTTAGTCATAGAGTGACTTATAGGTTTGTTTGAAATATTTATTTCACCGATATTATCACTAAAAATGGTTATATTATCAAAATTTAGTCCAATTCCAAGGGTATTGTGTTTCATTCTCAACATTTGTGCCCAAAAACATCTAGTAGATATATATTTTTAGTCAAATATTTATAGGGAAACTGAATGTTGTTTCTTAATTGATGATGATACTAAAAATATTCCTAAAAAGTGATATGTTCAGAAGGTGATTTTTATATCTAATATACATCCTCTAAAGTAAGCATTTGAATATGAAATTAAATTAAAACCTGTCATTTTTCTATAATGAAGAAATCTAAAAACAATTCCTCTTAAATATCTAAAAAATATTTTACTAGAAATAATTTGAGATTCTTTTGAATTTGACATAAATCAAGCACACCGACATATAGAAAACCTCATTTTCGGATTTCTAATAGTAATTTATAGTAAAATACCAATCGTAACTCTATATAACATGTTTTGAACTAGTTTTCTATCTTCATCCAAATCAGGTTTTATATTGATACATGTGGGAGTTGTGTAGGTCTTACTATTTCCAAGTCCAAACAATTTAAATAAATCAATAATATATTTAATTTCATTTAAAATATTTCCATAAACTTTTTGATAAATATGAAATCCTTAAATGTTATTCAATTCCCCATCATACTCATTAGAAAATACATTATCTTTGAAATTTTTTTATAAAGAATTATTTTATTGAACTAAAAATAACATCATCAATATAAATTTTTAATAGTAAAATTTCATAACAAGAAGTTTAATTTAAAAGATAAGGATCCAGTAATCCTATAGAAAATTTGTTTTCCAACAAAAGAGAACTTAATATTTCATAATAAGCTTTAGGTTCTTCTTTAATCCCATAAATATATTGTTTATGTTTAAAAACAAAATTTGGTTTTTTTTGATTTCTAAACATGGGGGTTGTCCAACATAAACTTTCTCCACAAAATATCAACATTAAAAAAGTTGATTTAACATGAATTAGATATAATTTAAAATTAATATGAGTCACATAATCTAAAAGGATTCTAATTACCTCTATTCATGATACATGTGAAATGCTTTTATCACAATCTTTTCCTTCTCCATGATTATATCCTTTAGAGACAAATTTATCATTATTCCCAGTTATGATCCCTTAATCATCCTGTTTATTTATTAATGATCCATTTAGTTCATATTAATAAATAATTTTATGTTCTTTCTACTAATTCCTAAAATGCATTTCTTCTAAATTGGTTTGGTTCTTCATTTATAGATAATAGCTAAATCTTGTCATCCAAAGCTTCTTCACAAGTCCTACATTCTAATAGAAATAGACATGAAGATAATTCAACTAATTACCCTAAAATTCTTCTTGATCTAATTAAAATATCTAGGTCGCCTATAACAATTTCTGAAGGATGGATCTTTAGGATTTTGGACTATTAAGGTAAGAATAATTCGGGTTATTTGTATTCATGTTCTACTGAACTGGACTGACATCATTTTTTCATTATTTTCATAAAAAAATTCAGGTGAATCAATATCATGTTTTCTAGAGAGTCGGTAATCTTATTTGTTTTATATTTCGTTGTATTTAAATGGTCAACTTAATCAAGCATCACATGAACTAATTATTGAATAATCATAGACTTTTTATTGAACAAGTTATATGATTTAGACATAGTAGAGTGACCTATAAATATTCCTTCTTCATATTTTAGATCAAATTTATAAAGGTTTTACTATATATTCATTATTTATACCTTTCATCTAGAAGCATTAAATTATTTTTCTTTAGTGTTTCTATTATTACAACATTCATAAGTAGTATTATTAATAATTGGTATTTTAAAAACTATATTCACAATATATTATGTTGTTCTTATTGATTCTTCCCAATGTTAGGTATGAATTATATTTTCATTCAGCATTGTCCTTTCTATTTTTTGAATAGTTTTATTTTTTTTTCTTTCAAAAATTATTTTATGATAAGGTGTTCTTGGTGTATATAATGTGTTTTGAAAACATATGTCTCTGAAAAAAGAATTAAATTACTAATTCCCAAATTCTACACCATGATCACTTCATAATGAAATTATTTTTAACTATTTTTCATTATAGTCAATTTCTCAAAAACTGTAAAACTCAATGAATACTTCAATTTAGAGTTTTAGAAAATATACCCAAGTAAATAATGGAATGTAATCAACTAAAACATAGTCATGAAATTTTATAGCCAAACATGATACCCTAGATGTTCCGAACCGATCTATATGGATATGTTTTAAGTGATTATATGTAGATTTTATTTAATTAATTTGAACATGATTTAGGTTGTTTTTAAATTTTACATGCATCAATGAATCTATCATGTTCAAATATAAGACTTGGAAAATCAAAAAGTAACTATTTCATTGAAAACTTATGTAAAGAATATATATTTAAATGTAAAATTATTTTATGGAGTATCCATGATTCATTTTTACTAGATGTTAAATAATTCACTTTTTTGTTTTCACAAGGAATTGAGAACCAAATTATAAATATTTTGAATTCATGGGGATTTAAATTTTAGTATTATATCTTCAAAAATAAAACAATCATTGTTAGAAATATCAATATAAAATCCATCATTAAAAAGTTTATAAATACATATCGGGGTTTTCTTCATCCCTTTTACATACATTATTTTGTTAATTGTAATTTTCTTTTGATATCAAAAAATTCCAACTACAACTATATTTCCTTTTTCTTTTTCACCAAATGTGATAGGACCTCCATCCATTTGTGTCAGTGTTTGGCAGTTTATAGAGTCTCCACTCATGTTTCCTGAGTATACACTCTCCATAAACCATATAGAATTTTGTTTCATATGTACTTTCTCCTGTAAAATCATTTAAACACATGATTGTTTTGGTTCCCATATTTTCTTTGGTCCATCGATGTCAGCGACTAATGATCTAGGAATCTATATCTACCTTACTCTTCCAACATTTATATTTCGAGCATTCAACATGTTTTTGGAAATTAAATCCTTCTTAATACATCTTTTTTGAGAATTTATTAAATAACAGTTATTAATGTAATGACTATTTATTCCTTAAGAATATTAGGTTGCATTTTTTGAATTAGTAAAAACTAATTTTTATATAATTTATATTTTCCACTCTTTCTTCCTATTCAAAATTTCTCTATTTTAATTACATTCATTCCTAAAATCTCATTTAAATTTTTTCTCCTTTTATTAATGAAATTACAACAGATTTATAAGATTTAACTTCATCAAGTAATTCTTAATTTTTTTTTCACAGTCAATATAGGTTGTTGTAGATAAATTGATTTTTTCAATTAGATCGAGATATTTTTTTATCAGTGTTTCTCTTTCACATGAAATAGTATTATAAATATTTTTTAATGATTTATTTTTCTTGTATTGAAGAATCATATTTTTCTTCTAACACTGAATAATTATCAACTTGTTTAACATTTATAAAACTATGAATATTAGAATCAAATGATTAATAGGTTTTTCCTTTTCTTTCATTTCCATAAAGCACACATTTTCTTTATGATTTTGTGGATATTTTTCTAAATCATATTTTGAAGAGCTGTTGGATCCTTAAATATACTCCATGTTGCTTTTAAAGCTATTTTTCTAGTATTCTCCTAATAAATCATCTTATGAAATTTATTTTCTATCCTATTTCTTTCATCTTTAAATTGGGGGAAATCTGGTCTAATACGACCCATATTTTTCCATTCATAAATTCTTACTTATATTGGTTCATTTTCATGATTCGTAGTGGATTTTTTGAATCCTATTATCTTTTTGTATAATTTTTTAAACTTTATAGATAGAGTATCAAGTTCCTTTTTAGAGTCTGTGGTATCTGAGTTTTTGATTTTGACATCTTATTTTGATTTTCTGTCACGCTTCAAAGATGTGACATTTAGAGTAGTATTTTTGTAGTATCTTGTGGACTTCTAGATCATCTTCCATATTTTCTTCATACGTCATCAATGTTACAATTAGTTCTTTCGTAGTTAAAGTATTTTATGGTGATGATTGTCGAATATTTGCTGATAATAGATTCCATTTATTAGGAAGTACACTAAGTACTCTCAGAACTTGATATGATTAGATGATGGGATCTCCCAAGGTAATAATATTTTTTTACAATCACTTTTGATCTTACCTATATTGTTTTGATGATTTCACCATAAAACAATCTAAATGTATCAAAATGAACTTTTTTTTGTTGCATACATAATATGTTTAATGTTATCTGTTCTTTTATATGTGATAGCTATTGTCTGCCACATTTCATAGGCAGCATGGAACTGTGATACTCGAGTAAATTTATATGGTCCAAGAAAAAAATGAAAACATTTATTGCTTTTGATTTTATGTAGTATTCAGCTTCAATTGTAGCATCCCTATAATCTTGTTTCTAAGGAATCACTTAAGGAGTGATGATCCTTGAATAAAAATTGAATCGAAGATTTTTATAATAGTTGATCATTCATGATTTCCATCATCCAAAGTTGTCACCATTTAAATATGGAGCTTGAATAATACACATACCTTATTTTGGATCAATTATTTACATATGATTTATATAGACTATATTTTTTTAATCTTTTTATAGATTTATCTACTTTATCACCAAGTTCTCATTTGAGACTAATTTTATAGGATGGAATAATATTAATATAACAAAATAGGGGGTGAATTGTGTTTTTCAATTATCTCAATAGATTGTAGATTTTAAATAATTTTGTGATATATATATATATATATGTATCATTATATTTTGAATGAAATATGTGCAGTAGATAAATAGTAAAGAAGAACACAATAACTTGTTTACTGGTTCAGGGTACAAGATCCTCTATTCCACTCCACCAACTCACTCTCTGGGAGCATGGTAAATTTCACTAGAAAGGTCCCCTAAAAACAAGACCTGAAAACCTCAACTGAGTGTGTTCATTTGACACCATTACAACAAATATAAATAAATCCTTCTAGTTATTTTATAGAAAATTTATTATCCATAACATAGTATAAGGAATTAACATATAATCATGACTGAGTACAAGTAGTCAAAACTACAATAAATCAAAATTGTTTTATTTATTGTTGATTTGAGTTGAACATTAGAGCCATAATATAAACTAAGATTAAATGGATCTTCTTCTTCCAAAATTAATGTTTTCATGAAATTATAACTTTGAAGATATCATATATAAAATTGATATTTAATAATAGTTGCATTGAACAAGAAGTATTTTCATACTAGTACAAGGTAAAAAATGTATATATCCAAATTATAGCCTCTTTCAAAAAAAATTCAATTGATAATTGAAGAGAAGATACATTCAAAACACATTCACAATTGTATAGTAATATGTTTCAATTAAAAAAATAGTTATAGAATATATATATATATATATATTGAGTAGATAAGTTGTTTTGGTATTCTAGATCTAATAAAATCCCACGATAGATCATGGATACTCAAAATTAATTGATTTGAAGAGTCTCAAAATAACATAGAAATAGAAATGATTTAATTGAATATGGTCATTTGAATCAATAAAAATGATCCATTGAATAAATCATATGATACCTTTCAACTAATAATTAATTCCATTAGGATAGTTGTAGAAATAACAGATAAAATCATGGATTTGAAAATATATAATATTGAATAGACCATCATAGGGTTCAACTACATAGATTAGAGTTCCTTTGTGTATCATAGGTTTCATTTTCTTAGTATAGGTTACCTTTCCATAATGTAAGGTTCCATTTCATTGAATATGGTTCCTTTTCATAGCGTAGAGTTCCTTTTCATAGTGTATGGTGCATAATCCATACATTCATTTACCAAACGTACATCTATTGATCTATTCGTTAATATATGGTTGTCAATAAAAATATTAACTTTTCAATGTAGTATAGGGATGAGGATTCATAAGTTCATTTACAAAACATAGGGTATGAACCATGCTAACAGATAACATGTTGTAGCATTGTCTTCCATAAAAAAGATACAAGTAAACATGATTCAAATTCATGAAAATTACTTAATGTAGCTTTGTTAGAAAACAAACAATGGTATTTGTGACCATCAAAATCAATGCATATTTTATTGTATTATAAAGAAAATACATTCCCAATAATAAAAATCCCAAATTTAACATTTATTAAATTCACATCATGATATCACATGGAAAATGAGGTAAATGGTCTCCAAATCATCTCAAAAAATTAAATTCAATTTATTACAGGCCTCCTCTAACTATGAGATCACACACACACCCCAATGGTGGTATTCTAATATGACGAAGTAGAGGCAGATCCCATGGGTTTATTAGGTTATGAAAAAACATCCAATAGTCATAAAGAATTACATGTCACCCCAAACACGTTACAATTCATTCAATTCATTTACTCAATTTATTATTAGGATGTTTTTTGAATGTTCGTTGCATGGAACTATAAAAAATTGGAATCTAAAGCATCATCCCCTGAGGTAATGTTATAAACCATCCATCATTGGTATGTATTAGAGTGGTCATCAAATATTATTTTTTTCTTGGTTATATCACAACAAAATTGAAGAATAAATAAAAATCCTGAAAATTGTAATGTTATCTTGCAGCTAAATAGTGCATCTGATAACAATAAAATGGTGAATGAAACTAAAGGATTTTAGTATGATACAATGCAAATAAAATAAGATAATCAAATCTCGATTCCAAGTCTAGATGAGGAAACCACACAATATCCTTTGATTTGATGTTAAGAGAATACCCCAACATGTGTTTCTAGCCAATAGATGAGGAAGAAGAAACATTTAGGATCTAAAATACATTTTGGGAAAATTTTCATTTCACTAAAAAATTAGAGTCTTCATGGTTTAGTTGAACAGCTGGCTAAATCATGCCCTGAATGTGTGCTCTTCAATTCTTAAAGGGCCACCTCGCATGGTTAGAGCATATTTTTTTTGCAATGTGTGTGAATACCATGTCTCAACCCACAGTCCAATATCTACAACAAGCTATAGTATCATCTTCCAAATGTTGCATGGTCTCTATGAAATCGTTCAACCTCCAGAACCCCATAGAGATTCCCCTTATAGTAATGGTTAACTGTGAGGATTTTCCTATATTATATCTCTTACTCATGCGACCAATCTCATTTCTTCAAAAAGATAGGACCTAGGAGAAGGAACCCGGGACACCCTGAGATGGGAGGGGTGAATCAGGGTGACAAATTTTTCTTTTAATGTTATGGATCTTGTTCCCACGTTGGTAGGAACTTGTTGAAACTAAGAAGAATATGATCAGAAAGCAAACATTCACATGCATAGAAATGAAACACAGCTTTTTACTTGGTTCACCACTAAGGGATACATCCAAGGAGCATACGCCGAAAAGTTGTCAGTCGTACCCAATTACACTAATCTTCACTAGCTGTGGATTAAAAAGATTGGGGCACAATCACTCTGTCCCAGGCTCACTTCCTTTACAAAGGATGAGGGATAGCTTACTACGTCCCTCAGGTCCCTCCCATTGACTCCCCATGGATCACTTCCGTTGGTGAAGTCCCGCTCAGTTTATAGACGTGAAGGCCTCTTCAATAGATAGACATGAATTTATTTTTCTCCTGTTCAGCATGAGACGTTGCTTGCATCAGAATCCTGAGTTGATACCCTGTTAAACTCCAAATTTCATCCACTGATGATTAACTCTTTTTCCCTTGTCCACTGGGCAAACAACCTTTGGAAAGGGCCTTTGCAAAGGGCCTTTGCAAAGTACCCTATTTCGCAAGGCTCCCAATTTTGCAAAGCTCAAACAAGCCTTCGCAGAGTCCCCACCTTTTCGCGAAGCTCAATCGCGAAGCTCTCTCGTGATGCCCAAGTATTCACAATGCTTGGATGTCGCAGAGCTCCTACCTCTTCGTGAAGATCACTGAGTCAACGTGGGGCGCACGACTTTCGCAGAACTAGAATAGCCACCGCGAAGCTCCTCTTTCGTGAAGCACACTGCTTTCACGAGTGACCTTTGCAAACTGAGAGAAAAGGATTTTCATTGAGAGATCTCTCTTATTATCCCAAGGGGGTCGACCTGTATTTATAGGAGATTCCACCAACCCTCGACCCTTCCACGTGAAGTCAGCGTCATGTCAGCTCAAATCGTGAAGCTCCAAAGTTCCCGCCGAAATTCTCTCAAAATCGCGAAGCACTACGGTAATTTTCAATTCGTAGAGCTCGTCATAATCGCGGAGTGTTCCATCATTTCCTTCGCGCCTTCATCGCAAAGCTCCCTCGTAGAGCTCTTCGTCGCTGCGATGCTCTTCATCCTCTTCCATTTGCGAAGCTTTGACGTAATCGTGAAGAATCACAACCTCCATAATTCTGATCTTCGCGAATTCCAAACCATTAACCCACTATTCGTGAAATTCATTCCATTGCCATATTTAATTATTATCTTCATAGAAAACACATTTTCGCGATGCTGACCAACTTCCAAATTTTGTACTCCAAAAATTAGGCAAACACTGGGAAATGACGCCACCTTCAATACTGTTGTCTGCTTGAACTGTATGATCGCTTTGCTGGTACACGTTCTAAACTTCCATTGAGGATTGAAAACAAACACAAACCATAATCCAAATCATGAATAGAAGACCATGGATCCAACAATCTCCCCCTTTGGGTTTGTTGGCAATCAGAAAATAAATTCAATAGATCTCTATCCATGTGATAACCAAAAACGCAGGAATCAACTCAGCCAACACTCTAAGTATACATGAGCAATGCTCGGTGTAGAAAACAAGAGAGGAGGCTTGAATTGGGTCCAATGTTTTCCTTCTCATTCTTCTCATCACAGAAGTTGCCTGAATTTATTCCGTTCTCCTTTCCCCCCATTGAAAATAAATCCAAAGACCAGTAATTTATTCAACGTTCAGCTCAAACCATACTCCCCCGGGATAGTATCTCCCCCATAAACCTGCATTATAGATATAAATAGATAAAAAAAAGTTATCACAAATGGGGAGAGGGGTGTTGCGTAACCTTCTTATATACTGGGAGGTGGCATAACTCCGAGGTTCAACTGATGCTTCTCAAACACAGCCGCAGACAATGGATTGGTCAGGATATCAGCCACTTGCTCATCAGTTCCCACATGATCCATTCTAATCACCCCTTGTTCAACTTTTTCTTTGATAAAGTGATACCTGATTTCAATATGTTTAGTACGGGAATGCTGAACAAGATTTTTCGTAAGATCAATTTCTCTCTTGTTATCACAGTAAATCACCATTGGTTGCTTTACCTCATCACCAATATCTGTTAGCTATTGCCCCGTCCATAGCAGTTGAGTGCATTCCTTTGTGGAAAAGATATACTCATCTTCAGCAGTACTAAGAGAAGTACATTCTTGTTTCTTACTCAACCATCCAACACATTTCTACCCAGTATAGAAATCTCCACCACTAGTGGAATTTCTTTCTACTACATCACCAGCCCAATCAGCATCAGAAAACGCTGATAATTCACTGTCCCTACCTGCAGCAAAAAATAACCCAATGTTATGTGTACCTTGAATATACATCATGATTCTTTTTACTGCCGCCATATGTTCCTCCATTGGATTACTTTGAAAGCGGGCTGCAAGGATTGTGGCAAAGACAATATCTGGTCGTGTCGCTGTCAGGTATAGTAGGCTCCCAATGATCCTCATGTACATGGTGGGATCAACAGAGTCCCCATCCTCATGCTTTCCATGTTTCGTTCCAACTGCAATCGGAGTTGACATTGGTTTGGAGTCTTGCATATTAAACTTCTTCACCAGCTCTCTTGCATATTTTTCCTGAGAAATGAAAGTGTATTCCTTCTTTTGAATCACCTGCAGCCCCAAGAAATATGTGAGCTCCCCAATCGTAGGCATTTCAAATTCTGATTTCATGTGGTTGGAAAATTCGTTCACTAATTTCTGCCTACTGCCACCAAATATGATATCATCAATGTAGACTAGAACCTTGAATTGATCTTTTGGAGAATTCTTCACATTGAGATTGTGATCAACTCCTCCTCTTTTGAATTCCAGCTTCTTAAGATATGAATCCAGCTGTGAGTACCACGCCTGTGGTGCCTGCTTCAAACCATATAGAGCTTTTTTCAGTTTGCAGACCTTTGTTTTATCAGTACCCAAAATAAAGCCCACTGGTTATTCAATGTAGACTTCTACTTCGAGTACACCATTTAAGAATGCTGTCTTGAAATCCATTTGATATACTTTATAACCTTTTTGGAGTGCCATGGCAAGGAAAATCCTGATTGACTCCATTCTAGCAACTGGAGAAAAGGTTTCTTCAACATCAATTCCTTCAATCTGGGAGTATCCTTTACAAACTAGTCGTGCCTTGTTTCTGATGACACTTCCATGTTCATCAAACTTATTTTTGAAGATTCATTTGGTACCAATCACGTTGTGACCTTCGGGTCTCTGGAAAAGATCCCATGTCTGATTCTTGTCAATCTGATCTAATTCATCATTCATGGCCTTCACCCAATATTCATCATCTGCATCTTCTTCGAATGAGGATGGCTCTACAACTGATAGAATTGCAGATTGCATGTTATTCCTCATCCTTCTTGTTTGAGTGGGTGCACTTTTGTCCCCAATTATGTTGGATGGATCAATCTCGGCTCTTCGATTTCTTCTGTGAGGTTCAGTGGCATTCTTTTCAGCCATAGTTTCTTCTTCAGATTCTTCTTCTGAGTCAACATCATGATGTGACTGCAGAGTGTTTTGAACAACTTCCTCTATTTCTGTATTTTTATTTTCTTCACGCTCACTTTCTTCCTGACTTTCGATCACATCAGCATATGACGTCTTTAAAGCATTTGTGCTTTTCTCTTTTATTATCTTAAAATCACTTCTTTCCACAATCCTTCCTAAACTCTTGTTGAAACATTTGTCGTCTTTGCTGTTCATTGAGTAACCGAGGAAAATTCCTTCATCTGCATTGTCACCATATTTACCTTGATTTCCTTCTTTGTTCCTAATGAAGCATTTACTTCCAAAGACACGAAAGTATTTTAAAGAAGGATTCCATCCATGCCACAATTCGTATGGTGTCTTCATCTCACCCATATATAGTCCTATTCGATTCTGGATGTACACTACAGCTTGAACAACCTCTTTCCACTAATGTCGTGGAATACGACTCTCAATCAGCATAGTTAGTTCCATGTTGTTCACCTGTCGATTCCTACGTTCAACAACTCCATTTTGTTGTGGAGTTCTCACGATAGCTACCTCATGCTGTATCCCATGCTTCTCTAGATAATTTTCAAATTCAATGGATGTGTATTCTCTTCCATTGTCAGATCACAACACTTTGATTGTTCGTCTAGTATCATTCTCGGCGATTCCACGATATGTTTTCATGCAGTCAAGGACTTGTCGTTTCCTATGAATGACCATAACACATTCCATTATACTATAATCATCAAAGAAAGGACAAAGTACCTTTCTCCATTAGTTCTAGGAACATTTATCGGCCCACATACATCTGTATGAATCAGATCAAGAAGGTGAGATGCCCTTTTATTCTTTGGCGGATATGAACTGCATACTAGCTTCCCACGAATGCAATCATCACAAAATTTTTCACGCTCACGCTTCAGGTTGGGAATGTCCATGACAATGATCAATTTTGATATTTTCTCCATGTCTTGTTGATTGATGTGTCCCAGTCTCTGATGCCAAAAATTGTTTTCTTCTTCAACAGTCATGTAACATAAATTTTCTTCACTATCAACCTGATACAAGTTGCCTTCTGTTCTGCATCCCTTTAAAAGTGAATTGCATGTCTTTCCCTTGATAGTGAAGCCTTTCTTATTAAAAGTAACTCTAAGTCCCGAGTCCCAGAGTTGACTCATGCTAAGGAGATTATGATGTAGGCCATCTACGTAAAGGACTTCAGTCTTCTTTAGTTCTCCAATAGCTAATTCGGTACTTCCACTCCCTTTGATTTTCAGAGCCCCATAATTACCAAATCGTACTGTACCATCAACCGTCCTTTGGATATCCATTAGTATGCCCGCATTACCTGTCATATGAGATGAACGACCGCTATCCAGAATCCAGGTGCTGTTGTTCTTTGTAGCATTTAGGGCCACCTCTGCAAGGTTGGATTTCTCAATCTTCTTCCTTTCCTTCCATGATACATTGGATAGATTATATAGTACTGATGGCCTTTCAATTATCTCTTCCGCATACCCAGGTTCTTCATAGTCAAAATCTTCTTTGAGAGGAGAAAGTCTGTTTGAAAGAGCAACACTGTCTTGCTGATGAGAGTTGAATTGTCTTGAACTTCAGTATGAGTTGTCCATGTCCCTTCTCTGCCTATAATTAGAAGCCTTATGAACAAAGTTAGAACAATAATAAAAATATCCCTAGAAATTGTTTCTTCTATAAGAATTAGGATATGAATTTGTTCTCCTTTGTTGAACATCTATATCTATTCCATTCAGATAGCTTCTTGCCTCTTCGCAATAAGACATGGTATGGCCCAAATAGCCACAAAACTGACACTTCATCAGAGGAAATGTCTTCTCACTTGAATGTCTCCTCATACCATCTTCCTTGGGAGAGAAGTAAGACTGTCTGTCATTTCTGAATGTTTGAGGATAATTTTTAGTTTTCCTTTTAGTTTGGATTGAGTGTTCCTTTTTAGGCACTTTAGGTAACGTTTCAACATGTTCAACTTTAATCTCATCTTTATTTTGGATCTTTTAACTTCCATAAATTGATGTCTCAGCCTTACAACCAATTCCACTCTTTCCCATGCAAGTGGTTCTTTGATCACTCAAGATTTTCCCAACCCCATCTGAACCACACTTGGATCTAGCTAGTAATTCTACATCTGAAAATCTTCCAAACTGTATTTTCTTCCTCGATTCTTTTGGAATTGATTAAGTCTCAAGTTTACTCCTTAGAGTAACAACTTCCTCTTCAAGACCCTCAGTAGTCTTGGATTTTTCATCAAGTCTGGAGGTGAGGTCATTGATGACTTTTCCTGCTCTTCAATTCTCAACTTCAGATCAACTACATCATCATTTCTTTCAATTATTTTAGACTGTACGTTCACAAATTCTTCCAGTCATTCAATTTCAGCTTCAAGTTGATCAACGTATTCAATTGATTCTTCTACAATTGATTTCCATGTATTGAAACTCTTACATTTAATCTTAATCTTACTAAGGTCATCCTTAAGTTGCATCTCTGGAACTACACAAGTTCTTAGTTGTTCTTCTCCACTAGTATCTTCTGACTTTTCAACAGTGGCCATCATGGAAGCATGGTTCCCAGTTTTGAATTCTGGTTCTTCTTCATCACAGAATTCATTATCATCTGGTTCCTCTTCACAGGCAAAACTCTTCCTTTGCATTTTCTTTCCAGATTTAAAGTCTCCATTTTTGAATAACCTTCTCTGATGCTTCTGGAAGATTTCATCTTCAGTATCTTCATCACTGATCTTTCTTAAGCACTGAGAGGCAATGTGCCCAACATTTCCACAACTGAAACATGTGAGAGGTAACTTCCCTTTGAATTTCACTTTCCCCTTCTGGAACTTCTTTGCAATGAGAGAAATAATTTCTTTTTCTTCTTTATCTTCACCACTAAAATCTTTTGAGATTTTTAGTTTATCCATGGACATGAATGCCATTTCCTTGCTCACACGAGTCGTAGAATCTTCTGGTTCGACTCTCATTTCATATGCTACCAAGCTGCTAAGTAGATCATCCAGAGAAATTTTTGAAAGATCTCTTTCCTCAAGGGCTGACACCTTTGCATTGTAAAAAGGTGGAAGTCTTCTTAATATTTTCTTTACAATATCAATTTCTTTGATTTCTTCACCTAGATGCAAAATTGCTCTAACCACTTTAGTAATTCAATTGAAGAAAGAGTCTGCATTCTCGTCTGGATGCATCTTCAGATCATCAAACCGATTGTGCAGCGCTTGTATTTTCTCCTCCTTCACTTTTCTATCTCCTTCAAAAATATTCTCGAGTTTATCCCACATGCATTTTCTGAGGTGAAATCAATCACCTTTAGGTAGATCTGATCAAAAAGGGCTACTGTAAGGGAATTTTTTTCTTTAGCATCTGCATCAAGAATTTTCTTGTCTGTATCAGTCATAGCCAGGCCTGTGGGGTCAGTGACTTGTATTCCATGCATAGTAGAAAAGAGAACTTCCATTCCAAGAGATCTTAGATGAGATCTCATTCTGTTCTTCCAGATTTGGAAATTACTTCCATCGAAGTGAGGGACTCCCCTAACATTGACTGCATTCTCCATGAAGAAAAAGGAAAGATTCAACACCAACAACCTTTACCCTCTGATACCACTTGAAGGACCCCGGGACACCCTGAGAGGGGAGGGGTGAATCTGGGTGAGTACTTTTTCTTTTAATGTTTTGGATCTTGTTCTAACATTGGTAGGAACTTGTTAAACATGTAAGTTGAATATGATCTGAAAGAAAACATTCACATGCATAGAAAAGACACATCACTTTTTACTTGGTTCACCACTAAGGGCTACGTCCAAGGAGCATATGCCGACAAGTTGTCAGTCGTACCCAATTCCACTAATCTTCACTAACTATTGATTACAAAGGTTGGGGCACAGTCACTCTGTCCCAGGCTCACTTCCTTTACAAAGGTTCAGGGATATCTTACTACTTCCCTTAGGTCCCTCCCATTGACTCCCCCTGGCTCACTACTATTGGTGAAGTCTGCTCAGTTTATAGACGTGAAGGTCTCTTCAATAGATAGACATGAAGTTCTTTGTCTCCTGTTCATCATGAGACTTTGCTTACATCAGATTACTAAGTTAATGCTCTGTTAAAGTCCAAGTTTCATCCACTGATGAACACCTTTTTTCCCTTGTCCACTAGGCAAACAACCTTTGGAATGTGCCTTCGCAAAGTACCATACTTCGCAAGGCTCCCTATTTTGCAAAGCTCAAACCAGCCTTCGCGGAGTCCCTGACTTTTCGCGAAGCTCAATCGCGAAGCACTCTAGCGATGCACAAGCCTTCGCAATGCTTGGATGTCACGGAGCTCATGCCTCTTCGCGAAGCTCACCGAGCCAACGCGGGGCGCACGACTTTAGCGGAGCTAGAATAGCCGCCGTGAAGCTCCTCTTTCGCGAAGCACACTGCCTTCACGAGTGACATTTTCGAACCGAGAGCAAAGGATTTTCATTGAGATCTCTCTCTTCTTCTCTCAAGAGGGTCGACCTATATTTATAGGCGATTCCACTGACCCTCGACCCTTTCACACGAAGTCAGCATAATGTCAGCTCAAATCGCGAAGCTCCGAAGTTCCCGCTGAAATTCTCTCAAAATCATGAAGCACTACGGAAATTTTCCATTCGCGGAGCTCGTTGTAATTGCGGAGTGTTCTATCATTTCCTTCATGCCTTCTCCGCAAAGCACCCTCGTAGATCTCTTCATCGCCGCGATGCTCTTCTTCCTCTGCTGTTCGTGAAGCTTTGACGTAATCGCGAAGAATCACCACCTCCATAATTCTGGTCGTCGCAAATTCCAAACCATTAAGCCAATCTTCGCGAAATTCATGCCATTTCCATATTTAATTATGCTCTTCACAGAAAACCTATTTTCGTGATGCTCACCTACTTCCAAATTTTGGACCCCAAAAATTTGGCAAACACTGGGAAATGACCCCACCTTCAATACTGCTGTCTGCTTGAACTGTATGATCTCTTTGCTGGTACACGTTCCGAACTTCCATTGAGGATTGACAACAAACACAAACCATAATCCAAATCATGCATAGAAGACCATGGTTACAACACTAGGCTCATAACAATCTATGGACACCACTAAATATCAAATAATACCTTCATGGATTCAAATTAGGCCATAATCCAAATTTAAAATGAAAATAACATCCATAACCTATAGGGTAAGCTTTGATATTTCAATATTCACTCATAAAGTAATTTATCCATGAAATTACCTCTTATGTGAGGTCATAAATCCCTCGAGAATAAATACATCCACTGAGAACATACATCTTCCTCCAATCCATCCATACAATGGCCCGAAGGCCTACAAATTTTTATTTATTATAAAGAAAACCCCTTTTAAGGGAAGAAGGGGAAACCCAAACAAACTTCATGACCATAGAAAAATCACGACCCGAAGGTATTAACTAGTAAAACTAGATTGACAACATGGAGCAGCCCCTCCCCAACATTTGAACATGAAAAAGATATTCACATTTTCATGGCTAATCAGCAAGAAAGTGTCCTGTGTCAAACCACATGCCCGATCTGATGGAAACGCCATACCCTCTCAAACATCCAAATCCAAAAAGCTCTGCAAGATGAACAACCAGCTCTTGAACCTCCTCTAGGGCCTATTCCATGTGGCCAAGTCCGAATGCATCACCATTCCAACAAAAACCAAGCATAACATCAAGAGAGAAAACCATCACCACCATCTCAGAAAGACACATGAAGAAGCAACAATGAATCATCCCCGCAAATGACCCTACCACAGCGATCCCACACCAGCCCTACAAAACTACAATAGAAATAAATCAAAAGAGCAGGCACTCCAAGCTGTAAGGTTCCGAGTCATCATCAACTAGGGCTAGAAGACCAAAAAACCACACCACTAAAGCACCACCAAGGAGGGGATTTAAGTCAATCTGAACCAGAAGTGATGCTCTAGGATGAAACTGAAAAGATCTGAACAGAGGAGGGACCCTCACCGGCTGTCGAGATAGACGAAGCCACCGAAAAACGAGAGGGAAACAACGAAAATAGAGCAGGACCATGTCGGTAGCTCCAAAACCACAGATCTAACAAAAAACAACCGAAAAAAAAACCACCCCATCCCCATATCATAGACGCCATCACAAAAAACCCAGAGGAGAAAATTCACCGCTAGAAGTCAAGACCTGAAAGACACCCCCTCTTAGCTACTGTGGAGACAACGCCTCACCTCACCTCACCGGAATGCAAGATCTGATGCGAATCTATATACTAGATCCACACCGAAGGCTAAAAATGCCGAGCCGACTCGCATACCAGATCCACACCAAAACCATCGCCAGGTCGTACCAACTCGGAACCGATGACCCACAGACCAGATCCACACATGGAGCTAAATACAGAGAGCCACACCAGAGCATATGAACCTATCACCGTACCACTCCGATCCCAAGACGAGGAAGACAACGCCGAGATTCCAGAGCATGCCGGAGGAGGGAAGGAGAAAATGTCGAAAAGGGGAACCCTAGCCGCCGGTTTGAGAAATTAAATGCCGCTCCAAGGCTACATCTGTATCCCACTCACATGTATTTTCCTATAAATGTCTGGGATACCATAAAACATATTCTATAGTAACTAATAGGGCTTATATAACCTTCATTATCCTATCAAATATATGAATAGGATACTCCTCAAAGGAAACGTCAACCTATAAATCCACCTATATAGGATGTAGAGTATGAGTCATGTGTATGTGATAAGTGCATAACTGAGTTTCAAGGAAGATAATGTTCCTGACCCGGTACCTTTTAGGCAACTAAAACCAATTGGCTACCAACCTGTCTCTCCCTAAAATCTCAAATCACTAGACCTTTCCTGGTGAAAGAATCCATTTCACCAAAAACATTGATGTCCCAACCTCGGTGATATATGAAAAAAATACTCAATCCCCATCCTCGAACTAGAGTGGTTATCAAAGTTGATAGGTATAAGATTTTTATCAAGGTGATTTAGTAGCCATCCACTTCTTAATAAACTTGACATGATCAAAAGTCTCATGTATGATACACGATCCTAGTAAATTTACCTAACATACCACTAAAAAACACAATGTTGATTAACATGAATAATGAACACAAGACTTATAAGGTGACATATATATATTCACATGATAACTATTATTGTAGGTGAACTCAACTAGGGGAATATGACTCTATCAAGATCCCCCAAAATCTAGAACACAAGCTTGCAACCTATACACAATCTCCTTTTTTATGTGATCTAACTGACCATCACTATGAGGGTGGTATACAGTGCTCAGAAGCACCAATGTAGACAACACCCTATGATTACTCTTCCAAAATAGAGATACAAACTGGAAATCACTATGTGAAATGACAGTACAAGGGATCCTTTGAGGTCGTCCAACTCACTTATATACAACCTCCCAAGACCATCCACTCAAAAGGTCACTTAGTTTGGTAGGAAATTAGAAACATATATGAGCCTGTCCCCAACAATCCAAACTGTATCACTACCTTGAGGAAACGTTGGAAAAATGTTCAAAAAATCATATAACTTCCAATCAAGAATTGTTAACTACAATAAAATTTATACTGGTCACTGATGTTCTGCATTCACCTACTAATAGGTGGAACATGTCATGTCAAAACTAGCAACATCACATTTCATCCTCAGCCACCAATACTTGTGATTAAATTCTTGGTACATATTGGTAACCACACGATTTACTACTCAATTTGAGTCATGAAACAACCACATCAACTTCCCGTGTATGTTCACTGTAACCCAAACATGATCATGTGTATGCATGGTCTCACCATTCCCGATAGTCCAACCAGGATGCTGGTTCTCACCTTCCACAATATCTTAGATAAATAGTATTCAGAATCCGATAGCTACCTCAATATCACTCTATACAAAATAGTAGAGGTCACACACATGGAGGAGTTAAAGGTATACCCTTTAATATCCATCACCTCCTAGTTCATCTCTAATAACAAATCTATAAGCATATACTCACTACTAGCCTACTGAACTACCAGAATCTGAGCCCTCCAGCTTAGTGATTTGGCCACTACATTTCATTTTTCAGATATATTGGAATGCTCGATGTTAAAATAAAATAGTTACTAAAACAACCCTTTCAGTCATAGATTCATATTACACTTTTTAAATATATAATTTATTCTTTTTTGGTCTTAGTTCATGAAAAAATTCTCTCCAAGTAAATAATGCAACCAACAACATAATAAATGAAAAAATGTAGCTAACACCAGATCGTTGGTCAGTTGATTTATCTTTTGTGGTTTCAGCTAATGTGACTCATATTCCATGACCCTATCCATCTGCATCATAACTACTTTAAGCCCAGTACTCGATGTTCTATTGTACACAGTGTAGCTCTTTCCCAACTCCAATAGAATATGGACCATAATTGAAGTCATTATTCCTTTCAGCTTCGGAGAGGATATCTCATTGGTATCTGTTAATATAAATTTCTCACCCTTCTTAGTCCATCCCATCAATAATATTACTAGGTGTGATAAAACATGTTTGAAAGGCCGGTACTATCAATCTATATTCAATAAAAATTTTATATAAAATATGTTATTTGGATTCTCCAGGTAAACTACATCTTTTAACTTCTCTGGGTCAACTAATTCTCCTGTATCTAAGATAACATGACTGAGGAAGTGAATTCCAACAATCTATAAATGGAACTTTTTGAGATTATAATATAAATGATTTTCTTTTTGTGTATTGAAAATGACCCCAAGATGTTTTCCATGGTCATGTTTATTGTGATAATACACAAATATATCATCCACAAATACCACCATAAATAAGTACATATAAATATGGAAAACATAGTTAGTTTTTTCTATGAAAACTGTTATCACATTTGTGAGACTGAATGGAATAAATAGATACTCATATATATGATACCTATAATGAAAAGTTTCACAAGTATTGTATGCATCTTTTACAAACACATGATGATATCTAGGTCTCAAATAAATATTCAAGAACACCTAATCTCCTCAAAAATAGTCAAACAAGTCATATATTTATGGGAAAGGATATTGATTCATAATAATTATCTAGTTCAATGTTCAATAATCCATGCATAGCTTAATTATACCGTCATTATTTTCCATAAAAGGACCATTGAACCCACTAGGATACATTGTGTCATATAAATCCATTTTCCTATAAGTCTTCTAGATCTCTATTGAGATCTTGTGATATCATAGCATCTTCCTCTAAGGAGGAATGGATAATGGTGTAGATTAAAAAAATTTATTCATATAAAATAGTACCTATCTATAATGAGTTTAAAGAGAAAATACATTTGGGAAAATGTGTCATAAACAATCAACCAATAGAGGGTAATATTCCTAACATGATCTATGAGCATAGAAACATAATGTATCAATGTGGGAGGTAATCTAACCCAGACCATGATGCTCTGGTCCATCTTGACTCACATGGACATCCCATTCAACCTTCTGAATAAAAACTATTCCCTAAGGTGATGTGAATGTCACCTTCTGATGATGAAAATTAACATTGTCTAGTTAAGAAACTAGCCAATTCTTACAGATTATGACCCCAAACCTTGTCATATAGAGTAAATAATGACTCGAAACAATGTGAAACCCACCTATATCCATGGGAACTCCCTTAACTATAAACAAATGTCCACTAAAATTATTAATGGATTTTCAAGTTTCATAAGACCCTTATAAAACTATACAAAAATCCCAAGGATTTCCACCATAGGTTGAGATACGAGACTATAGGGTACACCTGTATAATAAAGGGTAGATACTAGACTACATGATAATTAGATCCTAACTCACACTGTAGATAGACCTACACTCTGAAACTCAGGTGTGGGCAGTACAAAATAAACATGCCTCGAACTAGGTCCATTTGACACAACATGACTACCTAGATGTAACGACCCGAATCCGGAGCCCCTCCACTGGTTCCCTGTACCAGGTTTACCACATGACCTCAAGCGCATTTACCCAAACTCCAGAGGCAGCCGACTAGCAGCGAGGGCCTTGGTGATTCGGTAGGAAACTATTCCCTCATTCGGTAAGGTATAAAGGTGAAAAAAAACAACAGCCAACAGCGGAAGCAGTAACAACATGCATAACAGCAGAAACCAAACAACGAAAGCAATGAATATATATAGCAATGATGAAAATGATGCAGTAGGTACAAGTATATATGGAATGAAGAAAACACAAAAACATGATTGAGTACAACTGAAAACAAGTGCAAAAGAAAAACAAAACAAACTCCTCAGCATCGTGAGCCCTGGCTCGGTCCCATGCTTTCCAGCTCCAGTATAATCAAGATCCTGAAGTAGAAGGGTGCTTTCCCTTATCTATACCTCCAGCAACATTTTCTGCTTGGTCCCAAAAGCATTTCCCAAACAGGGTGTGTGATACAATCCCAGTAGTCAATCACCCAAATATTTGTGCCTAATAGTCAATGAATACAAGGCAAGTAATAAAACAAGAAGAAGTAAACATGAAAGCACAAGCAGCTACAATCCATAGTTCTAACAAATAAAGTACACAAATAAGCAGCCATCAACAAGAAGAAAACAAGTAACCCTCTAGGTAGCTATCACAACCTAACGCCTATGGTTCAACCTATAAGTACTAACAACCCTCTAGGAGGCACATGCAGTCTCATCCCTCTGGTTCAGCTCTGAAAATTAATAGACTCTCTGGGGAAGCACTCACCGTCAATTCCCCCTATAGTATCGTATCGTGCTAAAGGCTCTCTGGGGAAGCAATCAATGTCTATTCCCCCCGTAGCCTGTGTCGAGGAACTATAGACTCTCTGAGAAAGCACTCAAAGTCAATTCCCCCTGTGGTATCGTATCGTAATTAAAAGACACTATAGAGAAGCCCTTCCGTCAATTCTCCCTTTGGTCTACTACTCTAGGTTCTCACAGTCCTGAGTGAAACTAAACATGCTCAGTGCACATGCATCGTCTAAGTAAACCTCAAGAACTACTTGGCTATCAACTAAGGCTCTGCAGCAAAACAAGGTAGTAGTTCCACTGTCCTACAACTAATCATGGAAACTAGAAAAATGCCAAACAGGAAGAACAAGCATAGCAGACATCCCAGGTACAATAAATCTACCATAATCACAGGAAAAAAATCTACTCTAGAAATCAAGAAAAGAAAGAAATACAATAATGGAAAAATAGGATCACACAATACCCCATTCAAGGGTATTAGGGGAATTTTTACAAAATATTCATCAAATATATACAGAAAGGCACAAACCACCTACCTCGATCCTAGGAGATCGATATATGTGAACCATGAAGACCGATTCCCCTTGTAACGACGTAGATCTGAGAAAACGTACAAAACACTCAACCTATGATAACATGGAAACTAGGAGTAATCAAGAAACAAGACTCAAGAAGAATAGAGATCTCACTGCTACGATTGCAATGCAATCGACCGCGCTCGATTCAGAGAACGAACGAAGAGGTGGGAGCTCGTCGAAGGTCCGACCATACAGTTGCTCTCGGGCGGACGAAATCTGGAGAAGAAGATGAAAACATGGGACAGGTGCGGCCCCGATCTGTTTAGTGAAAAAAAGAAAGTACACGACGTGTACTTTTAGAGTACACATCTTGTACTGGGTCCTTTCCGTACTCCGCCAAAATCAGCCTCCACATCACCCCTACACACCATGTGTGTGGCCCGGGCACGACCAACACACGACTTTGAGCCGGGGAAGAGTACACGGCGTGTACTTTGAAAATTTCCAGAGAATTTATTTTCCTTAAAAATTACTAAAAAAAGGAAAAGCATACCTGAACGAAGATCCGGGTTCTTAAAAACTTCCCCCCTTAAAGAAATTCATCCCCGAATTTCCCTAACGGGGCGTAGAAGAGGAATCCTCAAACAGTTCCGACCACTGTAATCGTACATCGGCCTCCCTCTCCCAGGTCTCATCATATACTCGCCTATACTTCCATAACACTCGTACAAGAGGAATAGACTACCCACAGAGAACCTTCATACTGCGATTGAAAATCCGGATAGGATGATCCTCGAATGACGAATCCGGTTCAAGTTCAACCTCCTTAGGCTGAAGGACATGAGATGAGTCTGAAAAGTAACGTCAGAGCTGAGAGATGTGGAAGACGTCGTGCATGGCCCGGTACCTATAAGGTAGCTGCAACTGATAGGCGACCGGCCCCACTCTCTCCATGACCTCAAATGGCCCTACGTACCGTGTTGAAAGCTTTCCCTGTCTCTGAATCCTCTTGTGTCCCAACCTCGGTGAAACACGCAGGAAAACCTGATCTCCGACCTCAAACTCCAGAGGTCGTCTCCACTGATTATCATAAGAATTCTATCAAGACTGTGCCGTATCCATCTGCTTCTAAATAAGATCTATCTGCTTTGAAGTCTCCTGAACGAGATGAGGTCCCAGCAGAGCTGTCTCTCCAACCTCCAGCCAGCATAAGGGCGATCGACATGGCCTACCGTACAAAGCCTCATATGGCACCATCTGAATGGTCATGTGGAAACTATTGTTGTAGGTGAACTCTACCAGAGGGATATTCTTCTCCCAAGAACCTCCAAGGTCCAGGATGCAAGCTCAGATCATATCCTCAAGCACCTAGATCTTGCGCTCAGATTGTCCATCAGTCTGGGGATGGTATGAAGTACTCAAAAGTACATGTGTACCCAAGGCCTTATGAAGTCCTTGCCAGAACTAAGAGGTAAAGCACTCATCCATGTCTGAAACAATGGAGTGTGGAACTCCATGCAGAAGAACATTCTCTCAGATGTAAATTCATCCCAGATCATCAACACTGAAGGTCTCCTTAATCGGCAAGAAGTGCGCAACCTTCCTAAGCCTGTCAATGAAAACCCAAACAACATCGTTCCCTCGAGGGGACCTCGGCAACCCATTGACGATGTCCATCATGACATTGTTCCACTTCCTCTCTAGAATGGGTAATTGCTGTAAAAGGCCTGCTGGTCGTTGATGCTCTGCCTTCACCTACTTGCATGTTGAGAATCTCATGACAAAACCAACAACATCTTTCTTCATACATGGCCACCAGTACTTGCGAGGAAGATCTCAATACATCTTGGTGACACCAAGATGAACTTCCCAAACTAAGGAATGAAAATCCTGCATCTGCTCCTCGCGTATGTCTTCTTGAACCCATACACGTCCCTGGAAATGCAAGATCTCATCCTCGCCCACTGTCCATCCAGGAAGATGGTCCTCTCCTGACACACTCTCCCGCAGGACTAAGCCTTATGAGTCTAACAGCTGCCTCATCCGCACCTAATCAAGTAGTGTTGAGGTAAAGGCTACAGAAGATAAGCAAGTCTATCCATGTCTGTCATGCACCTCCAGATGCATCTCAGATAACAAAGCCATAAGCTTCCACTCACTCCTGGCCTCCTGAACTGCCTGAATCTGAGTTCTCCTGCTCAGCGCATCTGCCACTGTATTGCCCTTCCCTGGCGTATATGTGAGCTTGATGTCAAAAGACTATAGATACTCAACCCACCTGCGCTGCCTTAGATTCAGATCACACTGATTGAAGATATACTTGAGACTTATGTGGTCAGTGAAGACCAAAAAGTGCTCCCCCAGAAGATAGTGTCTCCAACAGCGTAAGGTATGAAAAACATTTTCCAACTCCAGATCGTGTGTCAGGTAGTTCCTCTCATGTGGCCTCAATTGCTGAGACCTGTATGCAACGACTCCATCCTCCTGCATAAGCACAGCTCCTAGCCCGATACCTGAAGCATCACAGTAAACGGTGTAGTTATTGCCTGGCTCCGGCAAGACTAGTATCGATGCTAACGTCAACCTTCCCTTCAGCTCCTAAAAGGATGACTCACAAGAATATGACCATAATAAATTCTCCCCCTTCATGGTCAGACCTGTCAAAGGTGCTACTAGACGAGAAAAATCCTGAATGAAGCATCTGTAGTATCTATCCAGCCCTAGAAAACTCCGTACCTCAAAGACGTTCTTCTGCTGATCCCAGGAAACTATAGATCTCACTTTCTCTGGGTCCATAGATACTCCTGCCTCTGAGATGAAATGACCCAAGAAGTGAATCTGATCCGTCCAGAAGTGGCACTTCGAGAGTTTAGGATAAATCTGATGCTCTCTCAGTGTACTCAGAACAATCTCAAGATGTGTGGAATGGTCGTGTCGAGTGTGATAGTACACCAAGATATTGTCCACGAAGACCATGATGAAAGATTCCAAGTAAGGATGGAACACTCGGTTCATCCGTGCCATGAAAACTACAGGCACGTTCATGAGACCAAACGGAATGAATGTATACTCGTATAGACCATACCTTCTCCTGAAGGCGTCAAAGGGATATCTGATGGTCTAACGCGCAACTGATGATAATCGGACCTCAAATAGATCTTTGAGAACACCTGGGCTCCTCGAAGCTGATCAAAGAGGTCATCGATCCCTAGAAAGGGATACCGATTCTCGACCATCAACTGGTTTAGCTTCCGATAATACACACAAAGATGAAGGGTACTGTCTGCCTTCTTCGCAAATAAAACAGGTGAACCCTAAGGAGAAGTACTGGGTTGGATGAAACCCTTATCTTGTAGCTCCTCCAACTGCTTCTTGAGCTCTTGCAACTTAGGTGTGGCCATCCTATAGGGAGGAATGGACACCGGTGCCACTCCTGGAAAGAGCTCAATAGAGAAGTCTACCTCACCCTCCAGAGGAAAACCTGAAAAGTCCTTTGGAAATACATCCCTGAAGCAATCCACCACTAGAGGAAAATACAACTGTGGAGTCCCCTGATCATCCAGATAAAGACTAGAAATCTGGGCTGTCACCCCTCCTAGCCCAAGATGCTCGAGTCCTGCCCGACTCGCCCGAACGTCCCACTCACCCGTATGAAGAAAAGACTCACCCTCTGGGGAAACAAAACTCACTCTATGGCGATAGCAGTCAACGACTTCCTGAAATGAAATAAACCAATCCATGCCATGGATGAAATCAAATCCTATCATCTCTATGAAATAGAGATCCTATAAGAAGCGATACCCTGCAACCTCGAGAGGACACTCTTTACACTGGAGTACACTAGATGTCCTCGTCCTCAAAGGTTTGTCTAGCGTCAACGATTCGACAGAAGAAAATACGCAGGGTCCAAGGCTCTCTACAACAGCAACAAAGATAAATATATACGTAGAAAAAGTATCGAAAAGCGCTGAAGATAAAACTGATGCTACTAAAATCGTACCTCAAATAGTAGAACGACCGAGATCCCACATATGATAAGTATGCTCCATGAAAAAAGACTGTCCTACACCGCGGCCCTACACCCCTAGCTGACCACTCTGGGCTGAACCTCCTTGCTGGTGCTGAGGAACTGGTGGCTGAATTCCATGACCTCGACCTCCACATTGGCCCGAACGACTGGAAGAACTCCAGTTCCCCGACTGGTGAGAAACTGGAAGTGCTTCTCCTTAACGAGGAGTCATGGAAGAACCCCGGTCACCAGCTGCTGGTGAGAAAACCTGGTAGAAATACTGAAGGTGACCAATATTTCCATACGATAGGCACTCCATAGGGTCCCTCTGGCACTGCGGCCTCGTGTTCCCTAACCGGCCACACTGGTAGCATATCACCTGGCTACCTGATGATGCATCTCGCTTCCTCGGATCACCACATGTAGGCTCTCTACGGAGCTTCTTGCTGTCATATGGAGGAAAACTAGATCTGGAAGAAGAACCATCCTGGCTTGCATCTCTATAGACTCTTAGATTGCACTCCTCAATCAGTGCCTGGTTGACGATGGAAGTAATGGAAGTCAGTTGGAAGATGTTCACCTATGAGCAGATCTCCTGCCTGAGACCATCCTCAAACTTCTTTTCTAAGAACACCCCACTCCCATCCCGGAGGGGCATGAAGAGCTGCATATCGGTGAAATGAGCGGAATACTCCATGACAGAAAAAGTACCCTACTCTAATCTCATGAACTCCCAGGCTCGGTTGGCCCTCAGGGTCTCCGGGTTGAAGCAGTCATAGAACATGCACTGGAACTCCTCCCAAACCATAGCCTGCTGTTGACCTACCTGTGAGATCACGTCCCTCCACCTCTTGGAAGAGTCCCAGAGTATGTAGGTGGTGAGGTTGACCCGCCTCTCTGGAGGCGTCTCCAGATGCTCAAAGATAGTCAGCATGGCTTCCAACCATGACTTTGCAGCCTGAGGTCCTCATTCCCCCAAGAAAGTGGGAGGATACTGCTGCTAAAAAACCCACGTCAAAACTACCATAGACGTAGCAGGAAGAGGCGCTCCCTGGAAAGCCTACATCATCTTCATGAAACCTTCCCTGAACTGCGCATCAGCACCTACAACTGGTATAACAGCCGGTGCTAAGGCTGACCCGACTGGAGGATCGGCAGGAAGTCCATGATCAGCCTTATTTGGAGTCTAATCGCTGCCCGATGACAGACATACGACCGGAGGACATCACGGAGGCATAGCTATGAATGATCAAAAACACACCTTAGATAAGGAAAACAAGGACAAAGAAGACAAGAGTACAAAATGGAAACAGGGGAAGAAAACACACAAGATTACAAAACTTGACTACACAGAGTGTATAAAACTACATGGCATGTCTTCTTAACCAACTGACATGGGCGTGTACTCCTGCCCTACAAGTCGTTTACACTTCAAACTACACAGCGTGTTGCACCCACATATGGCGTATACTGGAAAAATGTTCCCTTGCCCGAGTCTCCTTACACGGCTAACCCACACGGTCCAACATAACCTGAGACTACACGACGTGTTCTTAACACACACGGCTTGTACAAAACAAGGCTTTAGCAGCCCGTGTTTGTGAAACAAACGACCGTCTACACAACTAAACCTTACACGGCGTGTGCCGAACAAACACAGCATGCATAGGCAAGGTGACCTCGTCCCATGTTGTTTGTTACACGGCCGGGTACTTGGACAAGACTACATGACGTGTTCTGAACAAACACAACGTGTGGAAAAGAAGGTAACACCGACCTGTGTTGTTCGTGACATGGCCAGGTACCTGGACAAGACTACACAGCGTGTTCTCTAAGGACACGGCGTGTTCTACCGGAGCTTCCCCAGCCGATGTTGTTAGTGACACGGCTGGGTACATGACTCCAAACTTACACAATGTGTACCAATCATACACGACGTGTTCCCAAAGTTACTACCACGACACTGTGTTTTGATCACATGGTTAGTGACATGGCCTAAAAACTACACGGCGTGTATCCAAAATGTAGAAGATGTGTATTCTGGGTTTTTCGAGGCAGTATCTCAGAAATTGCTCAGACTCCCAGAAACACTAAAACAGTGGAATGGGGTGCCAAATTTGGATTCGTGAGGGCCCATACTCCCCGAAAATCAAAGATCGACATCTCTTGTAGTCACATACAAGGGAAAAAAACAGCTCTCTAACATAACAACAAGGATTCTATCAAGCATCTATCACACCAGTATGCATAATATACACAAAGCCTATCACAACATCATGCAATTGCTAATGCACCCTAGATGTCATGGCAAGAATGCATGGCATGTGATTTCTAGAAGTGACTATATGATGTATGAGATGGAATACCCTCATTTCATCAAGTTGTGACAGAAATAGAACTAAAATATGAAAACAATAACCGCACAAGTCATGCGCTTCACTCTAGGTGAAAACATATCAACCATAAAAACTCACAACCAACAAACTGCAATTAACGATGTAGTATGGACTTTCCCTGTACATGGGTTAGCTACTCCCGAGCACAACTTAATACCAAGTACCGAATCCGTCCTATCCCTGCATAAAGTCTCCAAACAGTAAAGCAAGAGAAAATAACTCCTTTGATACCACTTTGTAACGACCTGAATCCGGAACCCCTCCACTGGTGCCTCGTACCCGGTTCACCACATGACCTCAAGCGCGTTTCCTCGAACGCCAAAGGATGTAGACTAGCAGGGAGGGCCTTGGTGATTCGTTGGGAAACTATTTCCTCATTCGGTAAGGTATACAGTGAAAAAAAAACAACAATTAATAACGGAAGCTGTAACAACATGCATAACAGCAGAAACCAAACAGCGGAACCAATGAATATATATAACAATGATGACAATGACGCAGCATGTACAAGTATCTATGGAAAGTAGAAAACAAAATAGCGTGCTGAAATACAACTGAAAGCAAGCGCAAAATAAAAACAAAATAAACTCCTCAGCTTCGTGAGCCCCAGATCAGTCCCATTCTCTCCCGCTTCAGTATAATCAAGATCCTGAAGTAGAAGGGTGCTTTCCCTTATCTATACCTACAACAACATAGTCTTATTGGGCCCAAAATCATGGACCAAATAGTGTGTGAGATACAATCCCATTAGGCAATCACCCAATGATTTGTGCCTATCATTCAATGAATACAAGGCAAGTAATAAAATAGGAAGTAATAAACCGGAAAGCACAAGCAGCTACAATCCATAGTTCTATCAAATTTAGTACAAAAGTAAGCAGCCAGAAACAAGAAGAAAATAGGTTACCCTCTAGGTAGCTCTCATATCCTAACCCCTATGGTTTAACCTATAAGTACCAGCAACCCTCTAGGAGGCACACACAGTCTCACCCCTCTAGTTCAACTCTGAAAATTAATAGACTCTCTAGGGAAGCACTCACCGTCAATTCACCCTATAGTCTCGTGTCTTGATAAAGGCTCTTTGGGGAATCACTCAACATCTATTCCCCCTGTATCCCGCGTCAAGGAACTAAAGACTCTCTGAGGAAGCAATCAATATCAATTCCCCCAGTGGCCTTGTATCGTAATTAAAAGAGACTCTGGAGAAGCCATTCTGTCAATTCTCCCTTTGGTCTACTACTCTAGGTTCTCATAGTCCTGAGTGAAACTAAACATTCTCATCACGCATGCATAGTCCAAGTAAAACTCAATAACTACTTGGATATCAACTAAGGCTCAGCAGTAAAAGAAGGTACCAGTTCCACTTTTCTACAACTAAGCATGTAAACTGGAAAAACGCCAAATAGGCAGAACAAGCATAGAAGACATCCAAGGTATAGTAAAACTACCATAATCATAGGAAAAACATCTAATCTAGTAATCAAGAAAAGCAGTCAACACAACAAGGGAAAAACAAGAACACGCAATACCCCGTTCAAGGGTATTGGTGGAATTTTCACAAAATATTCATCAACTTTCTACAGAAAGGCACAAACCACCTACCTCGATCCTAGGAGATCGATATAAGTGAACCAAAATGATATATTCCCCTTAGAACGACTCAGATCTGAGAAAACACTCAAACGATCAACCTACTATAACATGGAAACCAGGAGGAATCAAGGAACAAGACTCAATTATAAGGGAGAGCTCACCGCTGTGATTGAAACGTAATTGACCGTGCTCGAATTGGAGAACGGACGAAGAGGTAGCAGCTCATCAAAGGTCCGGCTGTACGGTTGCTCTCGGGCGGACGAAATCTGGAGAAGAAGATGAAAATGGGGGTTAGGCACGACCCCGGTCTGTTTAGTGAAAAAAGAAAGTACACGGTGTGTACTTTTAGAGTAAACGGTGTGTACTGGGTCCTTTCTGTACTCTGCCAAAATCGGCCTCTATGTCACCCCTACACATCGTGTGTGTGGCCCGAGAATGGCCAGCACATGGCTTCGAGCCGGGGAAGAGTACACAGCGTGTACTTAGAAAGTACATGGAGTGTACTCTGAAAATTTCCAGAGAATTAATTCTTCTTAAAAACTCCAGAAAAAAGGAAAAACATACCTGAACGAAGATCTGGGTTCTTACACTAGATAAATCCCACACTTCTGTCTATGTACAAGTGGTGAATTTTTACCTCATCTATGACCACCTCCTTGGCCAAACTGAATGGCACTTCTCTACCTCACAGTCTAACATGGAGCTATGAAACCCACTCCTAGACCTATAGTTTGAGCTGACCCTCTTCCTCTAACATCATGATGGACGATCCTACAAAAACTATTTTGTGTAGACCATATTTGGGAAGTCTTTCCACCCTAATGTGTCTTTATCACACTAGTTACTCATGTTTCCTCATATTACACACTAATGAAATAAAATTGAACCACCAACACAAATATTTTGGATGTAATTACCCACATGATAATCCTTAAAACGTCTATTCCAACCACTGGAAGTCGAACCATTGGGTCGAGAGACCATACTAAACAATTCTTTGACCCAAGATTCCATTAGGTTCCACACTATAATTAAATCCTAATTTAAAATTTTTATTAATAGTTATCAACCTAAACAAGGTAACTTCAAATTAAATGACATTCCTGGGTCTTTTCGTGAAACTTTTGTCCCTAATTTACTCATCTATAAGGTATATATGTGAAAAAAAATTTATCTCTGAAAAGCTTGCCAAATTTTCCATAATAGTAATCAAACCCTTCTATAGGCATCTAAACTCATTTTCCCTCTCTACACATATATTCTCAAAAAAAAATCATAGAAGCAGGATTGGAAATCCCTCTTATCCGTATCCATCATTTCATCATAATTGTTCAAGACATTTGATAATAAATTTTGATATCTACGATGAATATAAGTCATGAGTTTAAATACCTTCTCAAGAGGTGTTTGCAGATTCTAAAATATCAGTAGAGAAGTATTAATACACAACTCAACAGCCTGTGGACCTCCACCTCCCTAAAATGTGGGATTATGATACTATTGGAACACATGTTTCATCTCATCAAAAGATGAGGAAAGCCTTGGTGCTCCCTTTAACTTCTATATATTGTGTAAAAACCACCATGTAGAACTGTTCCTTAGCACCAGTATCTAGAAAAACCAATTGGACCTCCGCTAGTACTATAGGATGATCTACCGGTATCCCACAATCCACCACCTCTAGAGCATGGTTGTCTCTACCCCTTAGCATAGTACTAGATGTCATTATAGTGGCATGTCACTACAGTAACAAACACACAACTAAAAAATGGTCAACAAAAAATTATCATATTTTTAAACAAATAAAATGTAAAAAAGTCCTATAAATTGGTCATAGCCGTATTCCTTCTCCTAAAGGAACAATTGGGTAGAAATGAATAGTAACAGACATCACTAGAGACACTAACTACATCCCACTCCAAAGCGCAGTCTAGACATGTTCTATATTTCCACCATGATCCATTTCATTTAGTTCACATTTATATCAAAATAATATTTTATTGATTAAACCAAATGGTTCTCTACATCTAATCCAAAATTTCCTATACTCCTCATCAACCCAAAAATGGAATCCACTTAATCTTCACCCAAACATGTTCTAGTATATTCTTTTAATGGTCCATGACTTAACATTCCATAGTTGACCACATAGTGTGTCTATTGTATGCTAATTAGGAAAAATTTATTTAGGCTATGATAGTCTCTATATGTAACAACTATGTTTCTCAATTACCTAAAGAAACAACTTATCAAATAATACCTACGTCACACAAGGAACATATCACCACTAGATGGAATCAAGAAATGCTTCCAATATGGAATGATATTAATCTTGGAATGTGAATCCAATAAATTTCATCAAATTATTCATGTGATCTAATACATTCACAATATAGGTTTAAATAAAAATAGAACCCTCAATCATATCAATAATCACATCACAATCTAAGTTCATCACCCAATGGGGAAATCAAATCAACTATCATTGTCAAAATCCAAAAAATAACAATATCCCTTTAGGACAATTTATATTTTTTATTTATGTGGGTTAGGTAATCCCAGTAAAAAAACATTAAAAAATCCTAATACCTTTATAATCCCACTCATATTTACTAAAAATAATATGAAATATAGAAAAGGAATGGCTCTAATACATCTTTGTAACATCTTAACCTCGATATCACAATCTGGTGCTCAAGGATAGTGGGTCACATGGCCTCAATCACATCTTCCAGAAATCTCGAGGATGATGAAAAGCAGAGAGGGCCTAGGGTCTGTCCCTAGGGATATTATATCCTCTTTTCAATGTGTAACACATTGGAATAATGTTAATAGTTTAGAGAAGAAGTAGTAAATCTTCAAAACTAAAGATAATCATCCAATACAAGAATATATAAATAATGGAAAAATTAATATCATATACAAAATGATATGTCATTTCATGTGATTAAAAAGTATCCAAAGTTGGTATATAGTCATCAGTACAATACATTTATCAAAATACCCAAAGAAAAATATGATCTATCCCATCTAGCATCACAAGACTTAGCCCGATCATATTCTCCCCTTATCCTATGAATATTACAAAGTCAAGCATCCAACTATGTGAACATGACATGGTCCCTATCTACATCCATTTTGTCTTTCTGGGGACCCAATGGTGCTATGAAAAAGTGTGTTAGATAAAATGATAGTGTCCCACCACCAATGGTGTCTACATGAGTTTTGGTTGTGAAATACATTCTATGATGTGTGCAATGCATAACAAAGGTACAACATAAATTTAAAAAGTTCCCATGGAATATGTGAATAAGTAAAGTGAAAATTCCCAACCTAAAAAGGATCCTTATAAAATAATGGTCAAGATTCTATAACAAGGAATCTTGAATACAAACTATGATCACTAGGCAAGTAACCCACCATAGAAAAATAACTACACTAACTAAACTAGATATAAACTCCACGACCATGACATATAACCTATATATCAAAGCATCCATGACCTATTTATATAATAAAGAATGATAAATTTACCATTTCAAAGTCTCATAGTCAAAAGTTTCATATCAACCAGGGCCTTGCCATATAATCATAAGTGAAAGACCCCTCAAGACTAGATCCAAGGTACAGAAGACCAAGGAATCCTCATCAATTCCTAGGAGCATATATATGATATATCATTTAGACATTTTATGTGGTATAAGTTGAATATCAATCGACTATATCCAATATAATCTCATGAAATATAGATCTAAGAGGTATCAAGGCCAATTTAATTCTATGGAATCAATAATGAAGGATCAATCTCATCAAAGACATCCACTATGACTTTCAAGATCCATGGAAGAACCACCCAAGACATCTAATAGAATAAATATCCAAGTTATAAAAAACAAAAACAATCTAAAACAAATACGTATCATAAAATTCCTATCATTAATTCAAAATAAATCACAAAACATGAATTTACCCGCACATATTAAAATTCTTATTTTAACTAGTATACAATTCACATCATTCGGTCACAATGAAAATGAAGAAAACCATCTCTTAATGATCTCAAAAGATACAATTAAATTTATTAAGGGATTACTATAGCTAGGATAATACACACACATGCGCACATCCCATGGGTGGTATAATAATAGGTAGAAGCAGAGGAACACCCCATGGGAGGCCTGGGATGAGGAAAACCCTAGAATAATCTTAATGAAATAATGGGAATCCCTATAATGTTCTAATTCATTAAATTAAATTAATTTATTAATTAATAGGGTTCCACCCGAATGTGTGATATGTGAAATAATGAAAACTATGCATATAAATCACCAAACCACAATGGAATGTTATATACTACCTACTATTGGTCAGTAGTAGAATGTTCGTCTAGTATTAGCTTCCCATTTTTTCTAGATCAGAAGAAAATTTAAGAATGTAAGAAAATCATAAAAATAGGTCATATTAGCTTCCAAAACACCAAAGGATCGTAGTATATAACTACAATAATCCAATCTGAATATTGGTGATTGATTCCGACTTCAGATAGGGAGACCATACCCAAGATAATGATTGGTATTTCAAGTGGAGCTCCTGATATTCAATGCTATCCAATAGAGGAGGACAAATAAGTGTTTTTGGTTTTAAAATATTGTAAGGGAAAAATATTCATTTCACCTAAAAAAATTATCCACATGGTTTTTCATCACAGTTTTCAAAACCATGTTCCAATTGTGCTCACTTCACTACATTAATGGGTACATTGCATGGTTAGTGCCCATGGTTTCCTAAATAATGGGAAAACCATATCTTATCCCACTTTCCAAGAAATTTAGTAGGTGACATGGGCGTACACCTAAAGTATTATAGTATTACTAAAATGGTACGACCTCCAACACCCCACTATCATGCCTTCCATGGTTAGTGGTTACCGTGATTCATGTCCCTCACAATCTCCACTAATCATGTGGACTGTTGGATTTTTCAAAAAAGATGATCTTTTGGCTCCAAAAAATCCATAGACACCCATGTTTAACCTACGAACCCATTGGTTATTTACATTAGTCCATAAAAAATCATTTAAACTGAAAAAAGAGATCCTTAACTCATAGTAATCGCAGAGATCATAAAAGACACAACCGCATATGTCTATGCCAATTATTTCCCCAATAAAATTGTCAAATATAATCAGATCCATAATCTCTGTACAATGGCTCTATTAATAAGGGATGAAAATTACTCCTCATATCACATCTCTCATCTTGGCAATGACATATATGCCCTCAAATTTCATAGATGGTATAACAATTCCTCCACAAACCCAAATATGGAAGAAGAAGAAGAAGAGTATGACCCAAGAAATACCACTCCCACATTCTAGGAAGCTGTCACCAACATCATTGATGAACTTAGTTAGGTAAATCTGGGGAACCAATAAGTCCCATGACCTATAATGATTAGTTCTTCCATGCATCATGAGTAGAAAGAGATTTATATTTCATTACAAAATCAACATTGATATGTGTACAATTGGAAAAATAATTAAATTCTCTAACTAAATCAAAATATGGAAATGTATAATATCATCTTACCCAATGATCATTGAGACTTCAAGAAGGAAACAAGAAGGATTCACACCTCTCAACCTAATACTGTAAAAGTTTATTTTTTCAGATTGATCAAATATGATTTTGTCCAAGAATTGAGATACCCATGACGTTCACCAACAACGATCATTTCAATAAAAATAATTAGAAGAATAGGGCCTTCATCGATTTTAGATACCTTCATAAAAGTTTCACAAAATATTTATTCCCATTACTAATCATAGCACTATTGATTGATTGAACTACCGACTTCCAATCCCATTCCATCATGTGTGGGTATTCAAGTTATAATCAGATATATATTTTCCCTGATAATGAGGATACCACTTCCTTCAGAGCACCACAGGGGATCTTTTCTATGATGTTATTGCATTTGGATTAATTTTTTTTTTCTAAAAATAAAACGCCATGAATCATATAATTATGTAATTCATGATACAAATATCCAAATGTTGTTTCAAATACCTAGTGTCCAAATCCTGGTAGCATTGTGATCACTACATTGATCTTCAATCATAATTTGGGATGATGTGATAGTACATCCTGAAGATGAATTTTTTAAAATGATAATTTTGGGTAATGTCAATGATGTTCATTAGATTTATGGTATACCACCATGTAATTATTTCCAGACATGAAAATACTGGCACAATACTAGAAATGTTACCCCATAAAAATTTCAATAAACTAAGGGGGACCAATAGAACCTCTCATACATTCAAAATTTCATATCCAACATGGATGACTAATCTCCACTTAAAATATCTAATAATGAAGGGAATCACATTCTAATGGGATAGTTACAACATAGAAAACTTCAACTGCCTCATGTGGTACCTACTACACTGATCGGACCTAATTCCACTAGTGGAAGGAAGGACACACATATTATAAGTGGACACCATGGAACAATCAATTTTCACTCTCCTGAAAGAGAAAAAATGATATGTGTATTGAGAACAGTCTATAATACTTTAGTTGAATGATTGTAGGTACCGAGACCCAATACTCGGTTCCCATGGAGAACTATCTCACACTCATGTGTGAAGAGAAAAAGTTGAGGAATTAATTTTAGTACCACAAATTCCAATTGGTCTCACATATTGATCCTATGAAGTACATATTTGGACATCCTATGATCACTGAGTGTTTTACACAATGAGTGTCCATTCAAAAAGAGTATGAAATCTTGTTCGTGTCAAAGATGTTAGTGATAGGGTAAGCCCTGGCTTATTTCTCCATGGAAAGTCCTTCCCTAGAAAGTACATGTGTGGAAACTGAGCCTCCATATGAGGGGGTTTATATTTACATGACACACCAAAAAAGGAGACATGAATTTTGATGCTACCTCTTGAAGTCTTATTAGAAAGATACAAGAAAACTCAAAACTTAATCAGGTTGTCTAAGGGATCATATTTTTTTCAACAAAATTAACATATTCCTACTCCTTTCGACTATCTGATTGTTTCAAAACTAATGTGGTCAACTACCATGCCCTCATCATTAGTTTTGATGTAGAACTAGAATAGAAAATCACCTTACTTAACATGAAATGGGATTATTAATTTCTGATAAATAATATTAATGGAAAATATTCCATCAAAAAAGTAGAACTAACCCCTCTAACTAGCTACACCATGGAAATAATGGAATATTTATATTTTGATCCCAATTTTAATCATGTTCCCCAATAATTGAATGCTACTGCTGACACATTTTTTATTTAATCCATTACCATAGATGACCCTAATAAGTGGGTAATGATCTTTGGAATCACAAACTGAATAATGGTCTCATCGATCACCACCTATGACATGGAAGAAATCAATCATGTCAACACCACCCCAAATCATGATGAACTGATGTCTACCCCTGTATGGATGGATCCGATAATTGGTTGTCTCCAAAATGGGACTCTCCCAATAGGCTAAGATGGAAGGGAATAAATTTGATATAGACCAGTGAACATTTCTATATAAGATGGTCCAAATGTGAAAATTTCCATATAAAATATAGTTTTTGATGAAATCCTCCTTAGATACGTAGAATAAAGGTAGTCTCTCACTAACTCTCTCTCTCTCTCTCTATATCTTATGTAAGAATTCCACATAGGCTCTTACAAAACACATTAGTCTTGGAATAGGCTCTCCCATCAAATCAGGTGGCTGGGTTATTATTGGAAAACCATTATATAGGATGAAGTGGAATTCAATAGAAAATTTCAAGAATAAAATATTCATGAAAACTACACCTATAAACCCATATAGTTTCTACATGTAGATAAATATTCCTAGACATTTTCTATATGGGGAATGGATGATTTGGGTCTATATCCAAGAGTTACAACTCAATAGTTAATGTATATGCCAATTTCTACAAACTTATTTTTCAAATAGGATGAGAAAATACCCCTCAAGTAATTTGGTATAAATAATATCCTCATATTTTTTATGTCCCATATCATTAATAGTTTCTAATTCCCTCATACAATATTTATGAACAATAGACCCATGTTTTTTTCTAAATTGTTGAGTAAATTGTACCATGAGTTCAACATCAAGCCTAATCCTTTATTCTACTATCTTCCAAAAACAAATGAAAGAATTTGGGCCTTCAATAAGATTATATCAAATATACTCCAAATGATGGTGAATAAGGTCAATAGTTTTTTTCCGTAAAATCTCGTATGTGATTTACATGCATAATGTACCACTATGCATACTACATATAAGCAACTTTGTATTCATTTGTGTATGGAATTGAAAAATTGTTTCCCATATAATTCAAGTTTCCCTCACATTTAACATCCATCAATGGGATACTCTCAGAAGATAAGAAATCACAAAATATACTGGATGAGTTGGAGCGGCTCGACCATAAATAGTTCTATACGTTTTATAACCTTGATGTTGATCATAATTGGATTGTAGAAGCCTTTAATAAAAAGTTTCAACTCTATTCATTCCTCTAAGGAGATATAGTATTAGATCTATGAATCAAAATTATTCCATGAAATAAGACTTCGATGCTGGAACCCAAATGGGAAGGACCTTATATTATGCATCTATTCTATCAAAATAGAGCTTAATCACTAACAACAATGGATAGGGAACATATCAACCCCACCCACTAATGTGAGGTTCCATAATAAATACTTCACATATCTTCCATCCAGCATGTCTCATCTTAACACATGATTTCAATCCATACAAAAGAAGTCCACACATCAAGAACATAAATTTCATAAGACATATTTCCATGTGCACAGAACGTTAAACATTGCATAACAGATCCATGCAATAAGTCATTAAACCACACAATGTCTCTATTCTTGACCACATGATGTTAAATTATATAGAAGTAGTCCATGCAATAAGATCCAAAAATAAAAAATGTATCCCATATTAACCACACTACATTAAAAATATAGAATTAGACCAACAGAAAAGACATTAAATAGCCCAACATCACTCATCCAGACCACATGATGTGAAACATTATGGAAGTAGTCTATGCAGAATGACCATAATCTACAAAGCGTCTCTCGTCCTGACCAAATAACATCAAACTATATTGAAAAAAACCTACAAGTTAGATGTTAAACTAAAAAAACATATTTATTCCTGGTTCAGTTACATTAAACTATAAAAATGTGTCCTTAAATCATGGAATTAAAAGGGACAGAATATTCCCACACTGTATGATTTTAAACAACACATGAATCACCATATCATTGAATATTCACAACATATGAGATAGAATTGTTTGAAGGAAAGATGAAATTCCCATGACCCTAGGTGAGAGTCATATCAACATAGGGAGTCTCTTTATCCATGAACTACATCTGTCTTTATCCCTACCATCAAAGAATACGCAGTGACCCCTAGACCTCAATTCTTGGGCCCAACCATAATATTCAATTTATTCCACATTGGGTGAACTTCATCCTTACTGCAATTTGTTAAACTAAATAGGTTATTTCCTTGCCACATGAGACTATAGAATATGGTTTTCATGAACTACATGTAGAATGATTAATACAATAATATGATACATAGTTATGGCCCTACCACCATTATTGGTCCCATCCACAAAATTCATCTTCTTTCACGTCGACTCACCCACATAATTAATGCACAATGTTAAATTGAACGACTGATGTCCTTGCCATAAAAAACCAAAATGAACTGTTTTATAGAACTATGTATGGTTTGATTAAAATTATAATGAGATATTTAAGGAGACCAAGATCCTATATCATAGCCTAGAGACTACATGTTAAAATGTTACCTCTTATATTCTCTAACTGCCACCATGTTGTTAGAGGAGCCATTTCAATTCCATATTTCTCACACCGAACATAGATCACGTGAGCATAGGAATTTTGATAAGGGTCAACCTACCTGACCGAGGCATATTAGTTCACCACTTAGTTATCATGGTCGAAGATGAAATACCCTAAATGGAACACCATGATTCCTCTATGCATGGTTTATGTCATATGCATGAATTGTTTTTTGAATCACTGTGGACCTCGCCCAAGAGGATGGCCACCTTTGGTTTTGGACTACCACCACACCTCAATTCAAGAACCATGTGTGTCTTGATTCATGTCATCACAACATATTTAGTGGCACCCAGATAACCAATCAATTGTCCATCTATAGAAAACAATGAAAATGATGACCTATATTCATATAATTCAGAACTGTGTAGAGAGTTACCTATTCAAGAACTCTTTGTGTCTTGATTCATGTCATCACTTCATACATATTGACACTCATAACATCATTCATAGGAACAATACCACTTTCCCCTTTTCATGTTGGGGAGGCTACATCCTTTCCATGTGATGTTAAACATCATGGTTTGTCAATATCTACTTATGGATAGATTTCTATTTTTATAGGATATGTTGTAATGAATGAGTCTAAAATCCCAGGTCCAGGTACAAAAATCAATCAGAACAATTCCCCCTATTTCTATGGTTCATAGTTACATATAGAGTTTTCTATTAAAGTAATACATGTTTTTAGATTATTTTTCTTAAGAGATATGTTGTGACTCTCATATATCTGATTCCTTGGTCCATCCATGATAATATTAAAATTTCCCCCATCCTTGTGTATGAGCTAGACCCTCAAGAGGATCCTCTATACAAGAACCAAGTATGGCATGATTACTGAAATCACATGATACATAATGAAACCCATATCTACAATAATGGGTTAATCCAAAACATATAGAAGTTAAAATTTCAACACCAATTGTATATGGGATACACCTTTGTAATACATTTCTTAGATTCGTGACATTAAAATTCACTACAAAAACAACATGTACATCTTCTTAAAAAAGGTCAAGATATAAAAGATCAATTTTCTTAATCATGTATCCGATATACATACATATTTTTTGTGCACATGACAAATATACAATGGAAGGTACCATACATGTGGGAATCCACTAATAATCCAAGAACGGATAAAATATGCTCCCTACAATGTGTCCCCAAGGATATGTTAAACAATTTTCATGTTGATTCCCACTTCCTTAATATATGATGTTAAAATGGAAGAAAAAATTTCTTGTCAAATGATATTAAAAAAGTACACCTAATAAATACCCACTACATCACATTAAAATTTTCATACCATCACCCTTCATTATTACTTACAAATGGAAATAATAGCCCAAACCCGGTCAACTAGAGCACTGGGTGATTCTACCATATTTTAAGCACCTCAACCCATGAATCACACATCATGTCTTGAGAACCTCATGTATTCGTAAAAAAATTATAGAAAATTTAAATGAAGAGATAAAAATCTTATTTATCATGATATCAATGCATGTGGGGTCAATATTACCCACGAGAGATATATTGTCTTTGTAAGAATGGATGTCTGATCCCTGTGAATTTGAAATCACAAAGGCATAACGTAACACCTAAGGGAATTCTAGTCCATCCATAGTATGATTATACCATATCATTACCATTGACCTGAGAACCTCAAACTATTATTTACATCATTTTCATATCCCTCTCAGATGGATGTTGGAGTACTCTTATCCCTGGGTATCCTAATTAGGTTGTTTTTTAACATTCCCCTCATTCATGTCCATGTGCATTATGACCACAAAAATCCTACAATATGGTAAAATATGCTCGAACATAAACTCTAGCCTTTGATTGTTCAAATCACAATACCTTCAACTATGAGAAAAAGGGACACCAAACTTTCTACTTTCTATCCCCAAAAAGGGAGGCCTGAGAAAAATTCAAGGCTTCACACACTAAACTATTCATATTCAGATATTATGAATAAATTATAGAATAAATGAATGAGGCATAAAGCTCATAGGGATTACTTTTTATCCATAGTAAAAGATAACCTATGTTCACTAGACCCCTTGGTCCAAGAAAAAGTTATATTAATGGGTTCTCACATCCCCTAAAAATGACAACGTGTTCCCCGAGTGGTGAAACAATTTTTTTGGATCTAAAAACCTTCTTGAATATTACATTTTCTATGAATTAACCTTCACGATTTGAGTGCCTCAGATCATCAAAAACCATCCATTCCCTTGGAAAAAGATTCCCATTATTATGGGACCCTTTGTTTGACTATGCTTCTAAGTATATGAATCTTTAATATTTACCTAAGGTCATTAACCAAACAAGATATTTCATCAGAAAAATGGATTTTTGATTTTTTTTAATAGCTGACATCACTGGGGAAGAACCCAGCACCTAAGTGTGTTCTGGTCCATTCTCGACATAATTGTTCCATATCATATTCAAGTTCTGATCTCTTTAGAATGCGATTTACAATATTCATAAATATACTATTCAAGGTGTTTTGACATCCTTCATTTTAGGTCACCATGTTTTTCATCCATTATCAAATTAATAATGAGATTCTCCATTACTAAAACATTTGATGGTCTATAGCTCATGACATGAAACCATAGGATGCAGGGCATGATATTCATGTTTTAATATAAAAATATCTCTAGGATTCCGAAACCCTTCCTTTATAGTTTTTCTTCCGTACCCAATATCATATTTTGGACAATTGAATATATGAGAATATTTCATGGTCCTTGGAATATTCTTGGGACACCTCTTTCTAACCATCATATCGATGCATACAGGCTTAGGCCTACCAACCATATGTGTCTCATACTTATAGAAAAGGAACCCCAAATCTTTTGAGCCCTGGTAACACTATGGTCGAACCCAACACCATAGGGTGTTATGGGTCAATATCGACATGTTTTCCCTATCCCATTTTAATTAAAGGAAATGTTTAGGTTATGAATTTCATTACCCACATTCTAACTATCTAGGAAGACATGGTGTTAATTGGAATCCACCATAAATCTATATAACCCCATAAATATCTAATAACCCTTGTGAAAGAGTTAAGTCAACTCTATTTGACAGTGATAAATATTCATAAGGGCATTGAAATTCCAATCGGAGGAGTCTTATTCTTGTATGAAATGTGATATAATCCTGTTTAGTCCCCGAAACACCCCATCAGTACTCCCCATCCTAGTGTTTTTTGGGTTATCCATGTCATGTCTTCCCCATATTCTATTTTCATCAAAACTTAACTTGTATTAATACATTAAAAATCAATATATTTTATGTCATTATAGAAATAATTTAAACTACACAAGATATGTAAGACCAAACTGCACTATAAGAGTCCAGACCATTTCACATAAAACATCATAGATAATGTTACTTCCCCAATGGTATATCACAAGTGATATAAGGTTCAATAAAAACATTAATAAACTACCCAAAATTTAATATCCATGTTAAAAAATACAAAACATCAATAATTGATGGTTTGAGCTAAAAAACCCTAAATTACTAGTGAAAGATGGTCTGATTTAAAAGACCCTAAACTACCCATGATAGAAGGTCTGGCATAATGTACATTAAACATCGTAACAAAAATGAGTAATCTTTAAGACCAAAATAGACACAATTCTTTTCAGGTAAAACCCCATAAGAGAGTGTCCTGTGTATAATTTGAGTCCAGGACTACAAATTCATCCCCTATAAGAATATAATGAATTAATTTGGAAAATATAAATTAAAAGATACCAATCCTACATGGCCCATCATATGGACATAAGAAAAATGAAACTATGATTTCTATGTTCATTAACATCAAAAAATGATAAGGAATTCTCCATCTAGGACATATATTTTTCCCAAAATATCTTTTTGTGAATAAAGTAGTCTCAAAATAACTAGAGCAGATAAATTAGTGAGGAATCTCATTTTTATTGTAACACCTCGAGATTTTATAAGAAATATTATTTTTAATTTCTTTAATGTCTTGTATTGTACGCTACACCAAGATTATCTTGTGCTATACGCAACACCGTATTATCTTTTAGTATACACAACACTATTCTTGGCTTGTGTTACACACAAGAGAAACCTTCCTTGATAGCTTGTGTTGTACGCAATACCAAGTTTCACTAGACAATGATATCTTATTAAAATATTATATAAACTATCCATTATGAATAGTAATACCCACTTTTTGAAATTTTATAAATTTTATCTTTCAAAATGGACTTCATTTTTGGATTCAAAATATCAAAATTAGCCTAGGGTGAATTTTTGGAATTTTTCTAAAAACATTCAATTTTTGATGAATAGTGAAAACACTGAGTTATTTGTTAAAACATACTTTTTATTTAAATAATAATTTATTTTATTTAAATTTATTTTAGGTAAAAATAGATACATAATACCTATATAAGTTTAATTTAATTCATTGGAGTCATTTTATAATAATTTTAGATATATAAAAATTTTATTGAACTTTTTACCATCTTTTACCCACCTCCTAGAAACATTTGCAAATTTACATAAAACATAATTTTACCATTTCTGTGAGTTGAATTTTAAAAATACAAGAGTCAAGATTAATATCAAGGTGTAAAATTTGGTTCAATAAGACAAAAATAATTTGTTGTGAATAATAACTTTTTTACTTTTATTTAACTCGGTTAAAAGTAAATAGGGTAATTAATGGTAAAAATGATAATATTATTACCCTAACACATGTAGTAATTATATTGGATAAGTATAATTCGACCAAAAACAACCTTAATAATAAAATATTACCCTTTAGGTCCACATGGATTAGATTATGACATTTATTATTATTTTATTTAAATAAGATTTAATATAGTTAAAATCAATGTTTAATTAATAAATGATTTTTAATATAGGGTTATACATAAGATAAATTCGAATCTATATTATTAATTAGTAAGATAAAAAGATATAATAGATAATGGTATTTTATTTATAATGTTTAGACATTAAATAATTTAATTTATTTATGACACAATAGTGATGCCATAATTACCTACGTAATGAAATATTAAAATAATTGATATCATAAATACCCAAATTAATGTAATTTGAGATTTTTTTACGAATTAAACTAATTTTCTAGGTTAATATTACATATTAGGGTTCATTAGATTAATTTTTTTAATTAATAATGTTGTTATGAATTTAGAAAAAACAAAATACCAAATAGTGTCAAAACTTACATAAAAGAGTTTTAAAACAAATATTATATTATTAATTGATATAACGGTCATAAAAATATATGGTTCGGCCAAAATAATTATACAATAATATATATGACATTAATGAACCAATTGGGGTTCGATTGATATATTATTGAAAGTTCATTAACTATATAGTGTAAGAATACAAGAAGACACGGTAAAAGTTAAATTATTTAACATAGAGTTAAATCTTAATGATAAGGTTAAAATGGTAACCTAAACTTGTCTAAAACCCATTGGTTGAGAATATTTCGACCCATCCCCACCCTATCCTCGAAATAAGTCACATTTGAGCCATTATAAACCGAATAATAATTTATTATAAAATAATATTTTATGTTTTTCCTATGTTGCCCCTCACCCCTCTTATAAAAGGGCACCTCCACCCTCTAATATTAACACAAATTTGAGCCTTCAAGCTAAGCCAAACCCTGAACATTTAACTTCTCCACTTCCATAGAATCCTACTAGAGTTCCTGTTCTTCTTCAATGACCAACTTAAGTGCCCTATGAGGAGGTTAAGAGGAGGCGCGTCGAAGAAGAGGTAATCTCTTCTACCGATTCTTTCAAGTTTCTTTATTCTTCTACTTCCTATTATTTAGTTGTATCATTATAAAGAAACTACATAAGTATAAATAATATACTGATATGTTATTATAAATATGAAACAACCCCATTTCACCTTCTATCCATCCTACAGAAAATGAAATCACCGCGCATGCGTACGTTCCTAATACCGTCTCCACGCCGTGGTGTAATCTATTTTTTCCACCACCACCATACCTGAATAGGTATAATGGTATAAATAATAACTATATATGGTTATTATAAAATCATAAGGATTCTGTGATATTATATCATCCACTCCAATTCCATTCATAATTATGGGAATGATATCATTTCTCGTGCGTACGTACGGATTACCGTCTCCACGACGCGATGAGATTCATTCTCCATATTACCCATTCAAGAATGATTATAAAGTTTATATAATGAATAATAATGATATATAAGAAATAATAATTCTACTGGATTTATTTATATATATATTTCATCTACTTACTTCCATTCAAGTCAATAAGGAAAGGAAAATAGCATTCATGCGTACGTACGACCTACCGTCTCCATGAACGGTGTGATTCAATTCATTTATATATCTATTATATATATATATATATACTGAATATATGTGATATATAAATCATGTTGTACATTATGTAAGTAATTAAATCATGATATAAGTAATAATAATATCAATAACAACAAGTCCAAACACGTACATGAAACAATTTTACTCAAAACGCTGCTTTAACATGGAATTGACAAAAGAACGGGTAATATAAATTCATAAGTGAATCATATATGATATAATAAACATTATTATGGTTATGTTACAAGTTAATAATATGTTTAAACCCACTATAAAGGAGTTTTGAACACGTACGGAAGAAATTGGACCTAAGGTAAGGGATAATATTTCAATCTCATTTTTATCCAAGATTGCTTATACGTAAGTATTTAATGGGGTAATATTTTTAATCCATGTCCATAAATTTTTTTCGTAAAGTGTTTAGTATTCTTACAGGTATGTTTAAAGTCATGTTTTCCCCTCTGTAACTTTTACATTGCGTTATGGAAGGAATCTTTCTTTTGTTTACCATATGAGGAACTTTTTAACTTTTCTGTTAAAAGTACAAGGAGACTGTTTTTTAACTTATACGACATGATGTATTTTTACAGTTTTATAACGCCTTATTTTCATGAAGATTACTCTACAAAATTTCATGAATATTTTCAACAAAATCCCTTTCATTTAAAATTTCTTGTCATTTTGTGAAAAGTAAATGATTAAGAAGAACAAATGATAGTTTCCTCAAGAATTCATTTCAAGTGTTTCATCAAAACCATTTTCCATCTAAGATGAAATTATTTCATATGTGTATGTTTCAAGAATAATGTATCTATGATTTACATGGTTTCACATCTCTTATGATGAGATGATATCCATTTGTTTTATATGGATTATTTTATGATGGGATGGTGTTTATGAAACCCATTTTATTCTTTGGGTTACGATGAATGATTTATGTATATGTTGTGGCACACGTAAGAATTATTTCATTATGAGATGGGTGGGACCTATATCTCCCTCCAATTCATTGGGTTAATATTTATATCTCATGAGATAGACATGGCTTGATTGACAAGTTAATCCAGTTCAGTGATACAGGACTGGAACGAGGAGTGAACTCGATTCAGTAAGGGACTTTGTCCACTATGATGGTTTTGGAAGCAATGCCTTGGATACTATGGAAATCATAACATGTTCTTAATGGTTTCCACAAGTACATGTTTTATTCCCATGATATTATATCATGGTTAATGTTACTTTATGATCTATGCCTTATACACTTCTAAGATTTATGTCATTACGCATGATTTTGATGTTTTATGTTCATGTTCTTACATTCAAATGTTTATGGATCGTTTTGTATTCTCCATGTTTACCCTTAATGAACTTTGGAGCTCACTATTTTTATGTTTTATTTTCACCAATATATAAAGAAAGGTTTTAGGTATGAAAACCAAAGGGGAAGATCTTTATGGGAGATGTTGAAGATCATTCACCATGATTAGAAGATTATGTTCTTAGTTTCCAAAGATACAAAACTAATACGGTCTTTGGGCATCTGTTTTTGTCATGTATTAAGTAATCCCCAAAAGTAATGTAATGTCTTTGTACGTCAAGTATGGGGCTCTATAATTGGTATCAGAGCAATGGTTTAGTTAAACTTTGGAAACTAGGATGCAAAAGATTTAGTGAAATACCTAGAGATATTTCTAAGGTATGTCTAGGGATGTATCTATGGTTAAGTATACGTATAGCTTATAATCCTAGAATTACGGTAATTATCTTAGAATTAAACCTAATATGTTATATATTGAAGGTACTCCCGCATTATTATGTTTTTTTCATAGCATCATTTTTACCTCTCACACTATTCTTTTTGGGTTTTAAAAAATGGCTGGAAACATGAAGATTCATGATAATGGATGATATGATGAAAAATGAAAAGATATTTTTCATGACAAACAAAATGAAATGAGATTTGGAAGTCCAAACATCGTTATTATGCCTAATCTGTGATCTCATAATATGATCAATAATCTCATCTTTGGTAAGTATCCTAACTTAGCTAATAAGAGAAAGATGGAGTTTCATGATGATCATAGAGGAAAGAATGTTCAATTTACCTCATGTAAATCATGTGGGAAGAGGCATCAGGGAGAATGTTTCAAAGGAAGTAGAAGATGCTTTAGGTGTGGAAAAGAAGGACACAAAGCCAGTAATTGCAAAGGAAAAGGTCTAGTTAACACCATGGAAAAGGATAATTTTATTGCTAAGACGTCAACAATGGTTAAATGTTTTAAATGTGGAATTTATGGGCATTATGCATACCAAAGCCCTAAGGGAAAGTCTCATTAAGAGAATCATCATGGTCATATGGGTAGTATTTATATTGATTATGAAGAAGAGACTACAAATGATATGTGAGATGAAATAATTGTTGAAGCTTGGTCAATGGTTTAAAAAGGTAGTGGAATGATTTATGTTTATCAAGAGTTATGTTGTATAGGTAATGATACTATTGAATAAAATCACATATAAGGATTGTTACACTATTGTTTTTCCTAAAGTATTTGAAAGTATATGTTGAATGGTACCGGTAACCATGAAAGGTTATTCAGATATTTTTGGAAAGTAGATGATATGTGCATAATGAAGGGATAATGAGATAATGAGATGCTTGATAGTATTAATGAGCTCATGACTGATATAAGGACAATGTGATATCATGGTTTGAGTATATAGATATTTTGGGATTTTGGTATGTGGAAAGAGTTAACTTTTGACAGAATTCATGATTTCACTAAGGTTCTTTGGTAATTAATGTTTCATGAGAATACATGATTAAGGTATTAAAATGTTTTGAATGTGATCAATAAGATATATATTATGATATATGGGGGATAAATGATGGTATTCACATGCTTCTTATGTGACCTTTCAAGTAATCTTTTTCTTTGTACTATGAGATTGGACAGAAGTATTTTCGATAAGACTAAAGGTTGGAATGGATTAAGTTGGACATTAAGTAGTATTGTTTAAGGCTAAAACATTTTTATAGAATGTTATAATAGTATAGTTTTAGAATAAGGACAACCCGTAGGACGGGAGACAACCCATCATATGAAAAAAGGCTGTGGGAATCGAATGCACAACCGAAGTGTGACATACATTTATCGCCTACCACTGGCCTACAAGAAGTCCATGGCTAGTAGAAACTATTTTTATTTTATTAAGGCTGATGATTGATGAAGTATAAGTCCATTTTTGGAACCATATACGATTAATCTCACCACAGATTGACTTATGTATATAACTTTTCCTAACCTTATGTTTGAGACAGATGCAATGACCTATCATTCTATCACACGATCTGCTAACACTTCGTAAAAGACAAATTCAACTTCATTTCTTTAAGAGATTAAGTGGAAATTGATCAAGGCACGGGCAACCGAAATATTGTACCAAAATCATGTAAGTATTTCTTTTAATTCAAAAATTCTTCAACATTTGGGAAATGATCTTGAAAACCAAAAATGTTGTCCTACTACTCTTATATATGATGAAACATATGGTACCTTATATCATCACAAATTTATGGCTTTGTGATTGTTGTATTTTTCATAGCCATGTTCTCTACCACTCTCCATGAGAAATTTATGGTAAGATTTCTCTTCCATGTCCATATTTTCACCAATATTCTCTTATATGGAAACCCAGTGATGAGTTAACTTGGGTAACTATTACATTTCATACTTTAGTTATTAAAATTAAGTTTTATTATTCTTTTTTATGATGTGGGTTTCTATGAAAGAAAATTTCATGTAGTAAATCATTTATAACCCTGATGAATTTTGAGGGAGAAATTCATCTTAAGGGGGGTAGAATGTAACACCCCAAGATTTTATGAGAACTATTATTTTTAATTTCATTGATGTCTTATGTTATACACTACACCAAGATTATCTTGCGCTATACGCAACACCATATTAGCTGGTAGTATACGCAATACTATTCTTGGCTTGCGTTACACACAAGAGAAACATTCCCAGATAGCTTAAGTTGTACGTAATACCGAGTTTCACGAAACAATGATATGTTATTAAAATATTATATAAACTAGCCGTTATGAATAGTAACAACCACTTTTTGAAATTTTATAAATTTTATCTTTCAAAATTGACTTCATTTTTGGATTTCGAATATCGAAATTAGCCCAGGGTGAATTTTTGGTATTTTTCTGAAAACATTCAATTTTTTTTGGAATAGTGAAAACATTGAGTTATTGGTTAAAACTGACTTTTTATTTAACTAATCATTTATTTTATTTAAATTTATCTTTGGTCAAAATAGGTACGTAATACCTATATAAGATCAATGTAATTCATTGGACTCGTTTTATAATAATTTTAGATATATAAAAATTTTATTGAACTTTTTGCTGTCTTTTACCCACCCCCTAAGAGGATTTGCAAATTTACATATAACTTAATTTTACTGCTTCTCTGGGTTGAATTTAGAATATTTGAGACACACGGTTAATATCAAGGAGTAAAATGTGGTTCAATAAGATAAAAATAATTTTTGGTGAATAGTAACTTTCCACTTTTATTTACCACAGTTAAAAGTAAATAGGGTAATTAAAGGTAAAAATAATAATAATATTACCCTAAAAAATGTAATAATTCTATTGTATAAGTATAATTCGACCGAAAACGACCTTAGTAATAAAATATTACCCTTTAGGTCCCCTTGGATTAGATTAGGACATTTGTTATTATTTTATTTAAAGAAGAGTTAAAATAGTTAAAATCAAAGTTTAATAACTAAATGTTTTTTAATATATGGTTATTCATAATATATATTCGACTATAAATATTAATTAGAAATAAAAAACCATTTCATACATAATAATATTTTATTTATAATTTTTATACATTAAATAATTTTATTTATTTATGACACAATGGTGATGCAGTAATTACCTAATTAATGAAATATTAAAATAATTGATATTATAAATACCCAAATGAATGTAATTTGAGACTTTTAATGAATTAAACTAATTTTATAGGTTAATATAACATATTATGGTTGGTTATATGAATTTTTTCGAAGTAATATTGCTGTTATGAATTTAGAAAAAACAAAATACCAAATAGTGTCAAAATTTCCATCAAAGAGTTTTTAAAAACAATATTATATTATTAATTGATATAATAGTCCTAAAAATCTAAGTATCAGAAAAAAGACTTATATAATAATATATATGACATTAATTAACCAATTGGGGTTCGATTGGCAATTTATTGTATGTTTATTAACTATATAGTGTAAAAATACAAGAAGACACGGTAAAAGTTAAATTATTTATCTTAGAGTAAAATCTAAAAAATAATTTTAAAATTGTAACATAAACTTGTCTAAAACCTATTGGTTTTGAGTATTTAGACCCATACACATCTTATCCTAGAGATAAGTCACTTTGGAGCCATTATAAACTGAGTATGAATTTATTATAAAATAATATTTTAAGTTTTTCCCAAGGTTCCCTCACCCCTCTTATAAAAGGGAACCTCATCCCTCTCCTCTTCACACAAATTTGTGCCTTTAATATTATCCAAACACTGCCAATTTAACTTATAAACATCCATATAAACCTACTAGAGGTTCTGGTATTCTTCAAATACCAACTTTAGTGCCCTAAGAGGAGGCATGTCATAGAAGAGGTAATCTGTTCTACCAATTCTTTCAAGTTTCTTTATTCTTCTACTTCCTCTTCTTTAGTTTTTTTCATTATAAAGTAATGAAATAAGTATAAATAATATATTGATATGTTATTATAAATATGAAACAACCCCATTTCACCTTCTATCCATCCTATGGAAAATGAAATCACTGCGCGTGCGTATGTACGGAATAACATCTCGATGCCGTGGTGTAATCTGTTTTTCCACCACCACCTTACTTGGATGGGTATAATGGTGTAACAAATAACTATATATGGTTATTACAAAATAATAATTATTCTGAGATATTATATCATCCACTTCAATTCCATTCAATAATTATGAGAATGATATCATCGCTCGTGTGTACGTACAGATTACCATCTCCACGACACGATGAGATTCATTCTCCATATTAACCATTAAAGAATGATTATAAAGTATATATAATGAATAATAATGATATATATGTCATAATAATTCTACTCTATATATATATGTCATCTACTTACTTCCCTTCAAGTAAATAAGGAATGAAAAACAGCGTTCATGCGTACGTACGACCTACAGTCTCCATGAACGGTGTGTTTTATTTCATTTATCTATCTATTATATATATATACTAAATATATATGATATATAAATCATGTTTTACATTCTATAATTAATTAAATCATGATATAAGTAATAATAATTCCAATAACAACAAGTCTAGACACATACATGAAACGATTTTACCCAAAACACTGCTTTAACATGGAATTGAAAAAAGAACGGGTAATATAAAGTCATAAGTGAATCATATATGATATCATAAATATTATTATGGTTCTGTTACAAGTTAATAATATATTTATACCCACTATATTGGAGATTCAGAAACATATGAAAGAAATTGTATCTAAGGTAAGGGTTAATTTTTCAATCTCATTTTTATCTGCGATTGCTTATACGTAAGTATTTACTGGGGTTATATTTTTAATCCATGTCCAAAAAAATGTTTTCCAAAATGTGTTTAATATTATACCATTTATGTTTAAAGTAATTTTTCCTTCTTTGACTTTTACATTGTGTCATGGAAGGAATCTTTCTTTTGTTTACCATACGATGAACTTTTTTACTTTTCCGTTAAATGTATGAGGAGAATGTTTTTTTAACTTATACAGCATGAACAAATTTTTACTATTTTATAATTCCTTATTCTCATGAAGCTTACTCTATAAGATTTCATGACTATTTTCAACAAAATAACTTTATTTTAAAATTTCATGGAATTTTGTGAAAGGAAAATGATTTTGAAGAAGAAAGGTTATTTTCCTCAAGAATTCATTTCAAGTGTTTTATCAAAACCATTTTCCATCTAAGATGAAATTATTTCATATGTGTATGTTTCAAGTATAATGTCACTATGATTTACACAGTTTCACTTTTCTTATGATGAAATGATATCCATTTTTTTATATGGATTCTGTTATGATGGGATGATGTTTATGAAACCCATTTTATTCATTGGGTTATGATGAATGATTTTTTTTATGTTGTAGCACACGTAAGAATGATTTCATTATGATATGGGTGGGGCCTATATCTCCCTCCAATGCATTGGGTAAAGATTTATATCTCATGAGATAGACATGGCTGGAACGACAAGTTAATCCATTTCACTGATACAGGACTGGAATGAGGAGTGAACTCAATTTAGTATGGAACTTTGTCCACTTTGATGGTCTTGGTAGCAATGCCTTGTCTAATATGGAAATCATAACATGTGCTTAATGGTTTCCACAATTACATTTTTTTATTCCCATGCTATTTTATCATGGTTAATGTTCCTTTATGAACTATGCCTTATACACTGCGAAGATTTATGTCATTAATCATGATTTTGATGTTTTATGTCCATGTTCTTATGTTCAAATTTTTAGGGATTTTTTATGTTCTCCATGTTTACCCTTACTGAGCATTTGATCTCACCATTTTTATGTTTTCTTTTTCCCAGGATATAAAGAAATGTTTTATGTAAGAAAACCGAAGGGGAAGATCTTTATTAGAGATGTTGAAGATCTTTCACCATTATTAGAAGATTATGTTCTCAATTTCCAAAGACACTAAATTAATATGGTCTTTCGGCATCTATTTTTTTCATGTATTAATTATTCCTCAAAAGTTATGTAATTTCTATGTACATCAAGTATGGGTCTCTTCATTGGTGTGTATTCTTGAGCATTAACCATGGGGGATAAATACTGATTTAGAAAATAAACCCTATAAATTATGGTTTACATGATGTTATGCAATGATGGGTATCATTGGTGATTCATACAAAATCAAATCAATGAACTGAAACATAAATCATGGTTGAAAGAAAACTAGACAACAAACTATACTATTTAGTGGATCTATTCACTGATAACATACAATATAAAGGTTCTCCATAGTTTAGATCCTCTCCAAATATTTAATAAAAACAAGATAGGCATAAACGGTCCAACTGAAATTTGATTTGATTAGTTGAGATAGCCAAGTAATTATGATTCTAACAGGAAACGATGATTGAGAACCAAATTTCCTCTAACCCCACTTCTTTCACTTATTCCCCAGGAATAATTTTCTCAATAATAATAGAAAGATCCTAAACTATTTTCTACATTTTTTACAATATAGATAATGATACCAATAGATCATTCCTTGGGAAATATAAAATATCCACACATTTATTTATCTCTTGGTGTAAGATATCTATATAGGCATGTAGCTTAAATACAAACTGACATCTCTATTCCAATACTACTAAAGCATCCTTCATAAATAATTCTATGGATGTCCCATAATCTTGATTTCACAAAACCATCTCAATAGTATCCAAATCATGCTGTGTCGGGATGATTTTTCACATGATTTAATATTATGGTTGGTAGTGAATGTTACCAACCCCAAAATCATGAATGATATAGTGATAATGTTCTTCTGGGTCATGAATCATTCCCAAATAAATCTCAAAATTCATGGTTTGAATCTATATATGGACATAACTATTCCTTATCTAAGCCTCTATAGATTCTAGGGTGGGTACGTTAGAAGGGGGAACAAGTGGCTGGGATGACTAGAAAGCATGAGTGGAACCCCATACACTATTATCTCAATAGAAATATCATTCATTCCTCAGGTTGAAGGGAAATCCACCAAAATATATTCTTCATCAATGATGGGATGATTGTCTCTAAGAAGATAAATCTTCCATAAATACTCAAATGCGTCTTTAATCTTATTCATCATTGAAAAAACCAAAAATGAGGTGTTAGTGAGGCAATGGGTTTTCCTCTTGTTGACCAGTCTGTTTAGCACACCACATGAGTAGGATTCCTACCATGAGTAGGAATAATCATATGAAATGAATTCAGGGGTTCCAATAATAAAATTTAAATCTCATCATTGGTTTCATCATGTTCTATTGTTTTAAAAAAATGTGATAAAATCCAAGGATTTTATTATCCCCACATTCTATCCATGGGGTGTGAAGAAACCCTTTGGATGCAGCCAAGTTGGAGAGTGAACCAGTATAGGGTATAAAGATCCAAAATTATCAATTCATCAATGATGGGAAAAAGAACCCCATCTTGAAGTTAGATCTGTATGAAATTTTTTCAACAGATATACCACCATAAAAAAAATTGGACATGTCAGGGTAGTTTAGGGTTTGAAATTGAAGAAATTAGATTAGATAAACAAATTAGTAATAACATTAGGGCCTAATGGCATGACCTCAACCCCAGATTTGTCTAGTAACTTGGGATGAACCAAGGTACCTAGGAACGTGATTGTTTTTTGTATTATATAGTAAAATATTTTATCCTCCGTACATCCAAATAAAAACTATAAAGGACCACCAATACTATATGGGATGATTCCCAACTTAATATGACCCAAAATCTTGTAAAGTCATTATAGAGACCCTAATTTTTTATATAATTTAACAATATTATTTTAAATCCATCCAACATAAAATCAATACACAATGAGAATACAATGGTTTTGTGTGCTCGGAATATTAGGACAACAAATAACATTAAGAAAATAAAACATAAACGTTTATTTAATTCCTCCTTCTCTGGCTTCTTATTGGCACTTGAATTCTTCTTATTACATGTAATCACTTTAGGATATACATAAAATTAACATGTTAGTTAAAAGACCAGTATAAGGATAGATATGAACATGAAAAGATATAATATGGGGGGACTATAAACATAAAATCATCATCATAAAATAATCATTGGGTCATAATCAAGAGAGGAAGTATTAATATTAATCATGGAATGTGGCTATGCATAAAAATGAAACATCTTGTCTTAGTGGTAAGGTACCACACATAGTTGTGAACAAAGCTAGAATCATTATAAAACATATTTAATATTAGATCATTATTTTATTAAAATTATCCAACGAATTAGAGATCTATATAATTTAAGGTCCACCGCTCACACCATTACATGAACAATACACTGTATAATTATGGGTGCACCTATCACATTAAGAAATTTAGATAATCATGTATGCGACATAGAAAATATATCAATAATAAACATATAATAACCTATGTAATGTAATTATATTTATTTAATAAAGAATAAATTAATAAAAATAGGGGTTCCAAATGAAATATGCGATAACATACTTGATATAAGAATCATCAACCTTGAGGGAACAAGAAACAGTCCCATGAAGTTTAGGGTGTGTTTTTTTGAAAGAAAAGTTCTTTTGGGAAACATTGGGTTTGTAATAAAAACTTATAAAAAATATTTATATCTCATTAAAGGTAAGATAAACAGTAAGAGATTATATTTATGTGATATCCATACTGAAAATGGGTTGAAATAGGGAAAACTCAAAGAAACTGAGTTGGGTTCAAGAATTCCCCTTACCTTGTGATTGAAAATTTTATTCACATTAATTTCTTTTATAACAACATTTTATTCATTAATTATCAATTATAAAACCTTTTATAATTTAATTTTATTCATTGTGATTATATTAAGTTCTTTTATGGGTATTTTTATGAGTTATAATGTTTAATTTCATCGTTCATGAGCATTCGTTTTTAGGGGTTTCTTGATTGGTTTTCTTGTATACATGAATGAAAGTTCACGTAGAATGAGTATAAATATATTAAATTGTTATTATATGTTATTAATGATATTAAAAATGTTTAAATGATATTATAAATAGTTTTTTATATACCATGAGGATGAATAATTAGAATAAAGTTATTCATGATCATTTTATGTTAATTTTGGTTGTTTTTCAATCACAATGAACTCATTTTGTTTTATCATTTAAAATTATGAATAAATTATTTATTCCAATATATATATAGGGTTTAGCACATAAATTACAATATATTTTAAACCATATAATGGTTTGATTAATATCCTTGAAGTTAATTAGGTAAAATGAAAGTTTGTCACCCATGATGTGTCTAAATTGACACATCACAGGTGAAAATTTTATTTTTATAATAAAAGAGTGATAGAGATAATTTTAATGATATAAATTCCATTAATATTATAAAAATACATTATATGTATTTTAATACAGTTATCATTCCATTTGGATGAAGGGTGATGAGGAGAAAATAAGACAAGAAATGAAATTAAACAAAAATTAAATGAAAAAATGGACATGATTTACCTCTTGTATTCTCCTCTAGAGATACTCCTCAAGGATCATATGCATTGTATTTTGATGAGAAAAAGAGATCCCATACACAGTTCAAACACTTAAGGAATATTATTGTGAAGAATGTTGGCATGGAACCAAGCTTTATAAGTTTGAGGAGAAGAGGGCCGAGGGGTGGTTTTTATAGTGGAGGAGTTGAGTGTTTTATCACCATTATATTCATCAATTTATTATTTTGGATGAATACTATGAATAATTTTAGAATTATAACTAAATATATTGAAATAAGTAAGGATTTTTTGATATTTTGGACTCACATCCATCTTACATCATCATTGACCCATATTTCATATATTTAACATCTATAAAAAATTATTGTATTTTACAACTCATTAAAAATTAACGTATTTCAGAAATATCCCAAAAATTCACAATGAACATTTTATGATATGTACAATTCAAACATGAACTCCATTGTATGAAAAAAAATTAAGGATTATTCGGTGAATTTTTAATTAAAACCATCAATTACTTGAAAAAAATATTTTAGAATTATAATTGATTTTATAACACATAGAAAAATTTCTTATGGTCTAATTTTTTTTAAAATCATACGACATAAAAATATTTTTTATGAATATATTTTATGAAAATAAAATTTCTTTTATGTATTAAATTAATCATAAAATTGCAACTAATTATTTAAGACTAGTAAAACTACCAAAACAAAATTAATAATTTTTAGAATATTTATTTACTTATAATATGATATAATTATATCATATTTTCACTTATAATAGGCCAAATTTTTATTAATAATTTCATGGGTGGGGCTAATATTCATTTGGTTAGTTTACAATTGATAAGGGTCATATTATTATTCCTAATGTCATGTTACTATTTCAATAATATTGGTTCCCTAACTTCTAGAAATACATCTTATATCATTAATTATTCATTTATATTTTTTTATTATGGTATATAAGTGATTTAATGTGATTTATACTTTATGAAATTATAATAATAAGGGATAAATTCCATTGATAAACATCTGGGTCATTACATTCTTCACCATCAAAATTTTATTTTACATAAATCAATGAGGGTACTTCTCTAACATCACCTCCTCCTATACCCAAGTTGCTTCTTCATACTTATGGTTCCTCCACAACAATTTTTAAATGTGAGATTTTTTAGAACCATAACTATTTATCCTATAATATTTACATGATGCTCCTCATAAGATAGATCATCTTCCAACTATACCACCATTGAGTTTAGTATATGTGAGGTGTCTGGTGCATATTTTTTTAGGAGTGATGCGTGGAACACATCAGGAACATAATCTATATTCAATGAAACTGGATGTCGATATGTCAAAACTCCTATGCATTCAAGTATCTAAAAGGGTTCGTTATACCTTGGGAATAACATTCATTTCTTTCTAAACCACATGTGTCTCTTCTTTGGTTATATTTGAAGGAAGACATTATCTCCAACATCAAACTCCAATTCCCCTCAATAGTTTTTAGCATAACTCTTTTCCTGACTCTAACATGATTTGATATGTTTCTAAATGGAATAAACACTCTTTCATTTCTTACAGAAGATCTTTTCCATGTAGCTTTCTTTCACCAACATCATTTGAAACAGGTTGTAGTTATAAATCTCTTTCCATACAGAGCTTCATATAGAGCCATATGAATACCTTAGTGGAATTTATTATTGTATGATAACTCAATCAAAGGGATATTATGATCCCATAAACCTATTAATTCTAAAGAGTAGTGTATTATCATTTCACCAGGAATCAGAATATTCAATTTAGATTGGACATTAGTTTGGGGGTGATAGGTCATGCTGAAATTTGATTCATTACTCAATGTATGTGGAAGACTCTGCTAGAATTTTGATGTGAACCTAGGATCGTGATCGTAGGAAATTGATAGTGTAACTCCATGTAGTCTCATAAATTCCTTCCCATATATCCTAGATTTTTTTTCAATAGAGATATCTTCCCAAATATGGATAAATTAGGAAGTCTTGATGAGTCAGTCCACCACATCCCATATCACTTTATTTTAGTTGTATTCCATTGGGAGACCTATGAGAATGTCTATTGGGACATTCTCCCATTACCACTTGGGTATGAGAAATGGTTTCAACATAGATTTGGAATTTTCTTACAATTAATTGAGTTGATTAAATATAATTCCCCTTGAGATATACTCCCACAATCTCTTTCTTCATGTTATCCCACTAGAAGTGTTCTTGGATACCACGATACATATTGGTACTCCATTGATGGATAGACAATGTTGAGGTATGTTCATTATCCAGTAGCTTCTTCTCTTTCCTAGGAGATGAAGGCACAAAAACTCTTGTTCCAAACCAAACCACACCATTATAATCAATATGTAACTCTTACAGCTTCACTTCCTTTACATCATTCAGCTTCATTGGTAACTATGGATCATCCATTTTTACTCTTTAATATTATCTAGGATAGATTTTCAGGAAATTATTTGAGAATGTTATGATGTATTCCCTATAATTATGATTTCCAAATCCATTATTTCAATTTCCAAGAACATATGGTCTCACTCAATCTCCAACAATGATATAGTAGCATATTATTTTCTACTTTGTGCATCAGCTACCTTGTTTACCATTTCAAGATGATAGTGAATAGTGAAATAATATTATTTTATTAGCTCTTACCATATCATTTGAAGAATGTTGATATTTGATTGAGTGAATTTATACTTTAGGTTGTTGTAATTAGTATATATGTCACACTTCATATCATAGATTTAATTCCACAAAATATTCTTAGAAAAAAATCAAAGCTGCTAACTCCAAAACATGTAATAGGTAGTTCTACTGTTAAATATTTAACTAATCTGAGGTGTATTCTATCACATTATCATTTTTCATGAGTACACAAACCAAGAATTTCATTGAAGTTCCACTGTATATCACAAAAGTTTCTTCACTTTTAAATCATGAGAGTACATGTGCGGTGATAATCCTTCTATTTAGCTCTATGAAGCTTTCCTCCCATTCTTACGTCCAAACATACTTTACCCCTTTCCTAGTTAACTTATTTAGAGATATTCATAATCATGATAAATTTCTCACAAATCATCGATAATACCTATGTAATCTGTGAAAATTAAACATTTACTGGACCATATAGGGTTTGGTCCATTACTCAATTTCCTTTGTATTTGAAGGGTCCATATAAATTCCCTAACTGGTCATCACATGTCCCAAGAATGAGAATTGTTGAATCCAAAAGTCACACTTGCTTAACATGGCATACAACTTCTCATTCCTTAAGTCACCAACACAAGCCTTATACGCTCTTCATGTTCCTCATTTTTCTTGGAGTAGATGAGAATATAACCAATAAATTCGTCCAAAAATTTTCCAATATATGGTCTAAATAATATATTAATCAAAACCAGGAATATTGTAGTGGTAGTAGTAAGTATGAAGGGAATCACAAGAAAATCATAGTTCCTATACCTAGTATCGAAGGTAGTCATCTGAATATCTCCTATCATCACATTTAGTTGATGATATCCTAAACAAAGACCCACCTTAGAGAACAACTGAGCTCCTAGTAACTAATTGAAAAAGGCATCAATCCTTATAAGAGGATATTTGGTCATTAGGGTGATCCTATTGACTTACTAATAATTGATACACCACTACATTGTTTCATACTAATTATTGACAAAAAGAAATGGTGAACCTTAAGGTGATGCAATAGGGAATATGAACCCTTTGACCAAATTCCTAAATAGAAACTTCTTTAACCCCTCCAGTTAGATATGATCCATCCTATAAGGACACATTGAGATAACAGTAACTTCATATATGAGTTATTTTGAGAACAATCCCTCATAATCTGAGGGATGTCTGGGTAACAGATTATAATGATGTATGATTCATCAAAGGGAATAAAAATACACATCATTGAAGTATTTTCAAAATGATATTTATGATATGCCTTGCATCATTAGATAAAAATGGGTCATTTCAGAATATGAAAATATATATCCTTTTCCCAATAGTTGATATGTTATCAATATAAAGATAACAAATCCTTCCCTAGTATAACATCAAATTCCAAAATTGTAAGTGTTACAAGATTATTTGGAAGAATCTTCCCACATATTCCAAGAGAATAAGAGTCCTACACATGGGTTGTAATTAATACACCACTATGTCTTTATTGGGTATCTCTACATCGAGGTTTCGTGGTTTCAATTCAATAGTTCAAGAAAACAAGCAAGATATAATAGAATTTATAGAACATGAATCATCTAATACTTTCTATTTATTGAGTTAACAGGAAGTGTACCATATATGATGTTATTTTATTACTCCACATCTACAGTAGTGATGGAATAATCCTTTCCTTGATCCTTTGTCATTGTTGTCTATTGAAGTTGATTACCCTCGAGGACTTGAGGTTTAGTTCACTTACATTCATAGTTCCCTTAGTCTCTATAGTTGTAGCATTGGACCATGGGTGGTGCTCTTCATTCCTCCACCACATTATCCAGCTTCTTTATGTCTTTTGGACATTCATGTGCCTGTTAGACATCTCTCCTACACCTGATGCATTTCCCCATCCCATTGTGGTAATTAAAAGTATGCTTCATCCCACATTTATGAAATGTGGGTGGTTTATTTTTCCTTACATATTTCTCATCAGATCCTCGAGCTTGGAACTCCATCATTCATTTTATATCACCATGGCCATGTAACCATTCTACAAGATCCATCACCATATTAAGAGATCATCATGAAAATTATCCATAACCCAAAAATTTTCGAATTGTAATATCCTGTCAATGGTTTGGTTTTAAACCACTAAATAATCTATAAATTTTTCAATTATCACTGATAAAAAACCCAAAGCATACCCTACAAGCCTTGTGAAATTTTCTTCGTTAGTTGTGACCGATTATCCTTCCTTTTGAGTGAGCTATATTAATTCTCTCTCCATATTTTTATGAAGTGTTCAAGGTAAATACATATTAATTAACATTATCTTAAAGTATTTCCACTCCATATATTCAATTTTATCCCTCATCTTGGTGTTCTTAATCAATGCACACCATTAGTCAGCCTCTCCATCTAGAAGATAAACAACCAGAGTCACCTTGTCCATCTTAGATCAGTTAAGTATAAAAAATATCATCTCCATTGAGTTGACCCATGATTATGCAACTACTATATTAGAATATCCACTAAATTTCAGTGGTCGTTGCTTCATAAAACATTCAATAGCCATTTTATCCCTCTTAGGCGACGAAGAATCCTCCACATTATTCAGGTTATTGTTCATAAAATAAGACAACATGATAAGAATCACCATGAAATTTTTCACTCATCCTCCCAAATCATTGGGGATGTCATTCAGGCAATCACTGCATTGTCCCTCACATGGGATGTTGTCCTGATTTCTCTTAGTTCCCACTATTTTCTAAAATAGAATATGTTCGAACAAAACATAAGGCAAGGAAATATATTTTCATACTAAGGGTTTTCACTAAGGTTCTTTAATCCGAATTCCCAAATTAACATATCCCTCCTCTGATACTAATAATAGAGAACCTACTTTATATTACAATACTATTACATCATTTTAAAGATAAAAAACATAAAATAATTACACACCAAGGATCCAAAGGGTTGATGTCCTGGGAAATTTAGGACCACACATTACATTTTCACAATAAAAGATAAACATTTATTTAATTCCTTTTTCATTATATTCTTATAGGCCCAAGAATTCTCCTTAGTACATGTGATCACCAAAGAATATACATCAAATAAAGAATTAAGCTAAAATCCTAATAAGATGATAGATATAAAGATGAAGCAATATGACATGGAGTTAGTATGAATATAAAACCATCATCATAATATAATCATAGGATTATAATCATCATAGGAAGCATTAAGATAAGGCATGGAATGTGGTAATGCATAAAACTAAAATAACATGTTTTAGTCGTCAACTACCACACATAGTTATGAACAAAGATAACATCATGTTCACCCATATTTTACATTATCTCATGATTTTGTTCCCATTAAACAATTAATTAATGTTCTATATAATTATGGTCACAACCATCACATCATTACATCAGCATTGTGCTATATAATTCCAGGAGCACCCATCACATGATAAAATTTACATTATCATGCATGCCACATAGAACATATATCAATCGCGGCCTTATAATAACCCAGGGAAAGGAATGAGTTTAATTTCATAAATAATATAGTAATAAGCTCTAGGTTTACAAATTAATGAGGGAATAACATAATTCATATAACAATCATCAACTTTGAGTGAAGAAGAAACAATCTCGAGAAGTAAAAGGTTTGTTTTTTTTGAAAGAATAGTTATTTTAGAAAACATTATTTTTGTAATAAACTCATGAAAAAATATTTATTTTACAAAAAAGATAAAATAATGTTGAATCAATTATATTTTAAGGAATATCCACAATGAATATGTGGCAAAAGAGGGAAACTGCATTAAAAGCGAGTTGGGTTTGAGAATTCCCCTTACCTTTTGTCTGAACACATTATTAATAATCATGTCCTTAAAAATCACAATATATTATTTAATTAATAATTAAAAACAGTTTTGTACATTAATATTATTCATTATGTTTTGTTATGTTCATTTATGGGCATTTATATGGTATATAGTGTTTAGTTTCATTGTTTAGGGGAATTTGTTTTCATTGTTATCTGGATTGGATTTGTTGTATACATGAATTGTATTTTGTGTATTTTGAGGATAAATAACTAGAATTTTTTTTGTATTTTTTATAATATTCAAAAATTTTAATTGGAATTATAAAGAATTTTTGTCTAATCCATGGGGATGAATCATTAGATAAAAGTTAATGATGACCATTTTATGTTGATTTTGGCGGTTTTTCGATCACAATGAACTCATTTTGTTTTATAATTTAGTATTATTAATAAATATTAGTTAAATATCATAAATAGGGTGGTATCATACACATTAAAATCTATTTTAATCCATTTAATTGTTTTATTAACATCCTTGATATCATTTAAGGAAAATCAAAATTCAACACACACGATGTTTGTAAATTGACACATCATGGGCGATGATATAGTTTTTTAAAATAATTTTGAGAGGGAGGAGTTTAATGATGGATCGTACATTAAAAATATATAATTATAGTATATTTATGGTAATAGGGTTATCATGTATGTTGGATTAAGGGAGGTAAGGAGAGAATAATAAATGAAATGAAATTGAGTGGAAATTTAAAGAATAAGGGAGAGGATTTACCTATTGAATTATCTTCTTGAGATCCACTTCAATGAACCTTGGATTGTTATTTTTATGAGAGAAAAAGATCTTAGAAGTGGTGGAGGGATTTAGGGACTAGTATTCACTAGAATATTGGCAAACCTCAAATCTTGAGAAGTGTGGGGAGAAGTGGGGTGAGGGGTGGTATTTATTGTGGAGGACATGGGTGTTTTCTCAATATAAATTCATTATATTATATTTTATGATCATGATAAAGAATATATTGAAAACTTTCACTAAATATATAAAAATAATTAAAGATAGTCTTAGATTCTTGGCTTACATCAGCCTTACATCATCTATGACTCCGTTATACTTGTATTTATCATTTATAAAAAATTATCATATTTTACAATTCATAAAGAAAATCATGTATTTAAAAATAAATCCCAAAAGATCAAAAAACCCATTTATTGAAGTATAGAATTAAAAAATGGACTGCATTTTATGGAAATAAATTTCTCAATATGAATAATCTATTTTTTAGTTAATATCATCATTTAATTGAAAATATAGATTTTAAGATTATAACTGATTTTATAACACTTTGATAAATTACATAAGGTACCATAAAAGTATCTTAAAATCATAAGAAATAAAAATATTATTTTTGAATAATATTAATGAAAATATATATTATTTTAAATTGTTAAATTATTCAAAAAAATTTAATTAAATATTTTTATCATATAAAAATAAAAAAACATATTTAATAATTTTTAAAATATTAATTACGTATACTATAATATAATTATATCATATTTTCACTTATAAAATGTAAAAATTTTAATTATAAATTCACAGGTGAGGCTACTATTTATTTGGTCAATTTACCATTCATAAGGGTTATTTTACTATTCCAAAGTACATGTTACTATTTCACAAGTATCGGTTCCTTATCTTCTATAAATACTTCTTAGTTCATTAATTCATCATTATAAATTTTTAATTATCTTCTATTACCGATTATATTTCATTTATATAATAATAAATAACTATAATAAGTGAGAAATTCTGTTGATAAATGTTTCGGTCATTATAGGGGTAGAAGATTCAGTATAAAAAAATTGAGTGGGCATCCCTCTACTAGATATGCTTCCATTACTAGAATTCTAACAATGATTCTTGAGTGCATGTCCCCAACTGAGAAAATAAAAAATTTGAAGAACATGACTATAAAACCCACCAACCTAAGGCTTTAAGATATATCTATAGCCACAATCAGTAGCCCTAGGAGGTATGTTCTCCAGCTTCCAAGACTACCAATATCAACTGGTGCTATCATGGAACAGTTGGGAAAGTCACCAGTGAGGGAATATAGCTGTCGGCTATGCTTGGATATGATATGTTAAAATGTTGATCCAATGTTTAATGAGTTGTGTTATCACATATTCATATCCTTTATTAAATTTTCATTCACATTAATGAGCATATCCATTTCCAAAATAAGTGTTTGTGCGGGGTTATTAGAGTCATCTATGGAAGAAAAGAATTTATCATAAATTTCACCATGGGGGGATATTATACCCTATAAATTGGTATCCCATAGGATTATTACCACATCACTATGGGATATATGGAATAAATTTGTACATGTAAACCTATGTCTAACCAGATCATTGAGAAGAAAAGACTGATGGAAAACGATGAACTGGTAAATCCATACTACTTCATAATGGAAGATAACATGAATCTAGTTGAAAAATTATAAGTAGTTATACCTAAATAATAATTTTTATTCCCATTCATCAAATAATTTTCTACTTGAGAACAAATCCTATTTTTAGTTCCATTTTCTACCCTTGTTAATTAAAGTAGAGAAAAATATGCCCAAATATAATTTAGTGATGGGGTGGTGGGTGAAGTCACAACCACCCAATCCTGAAGAGGAGTTTTCCACCATATAAGATAACTCCCAAGAACATGATATGAGAATTTATCCATCACTAGAAACAATTATTAAAAGAAAATCAAGGAAAGTTGACACTTAAAAAGATGGAAGGTAGTTTTCATGTGAAGGGATGTAAACATCATCTTACAGGACAATCCCATATAGGGGAATACACAAGAAGATTACCATGGTTTAGAAAATTACTCAATATTTAATTTGTGATTGGTTCATGAAATTGATGTGAAAAAAATATCATATGAAATTCTCTCCCGAAGAAGGCTTATGGGTAGATCCCATGATCCTTTCTTACAGAAGGTCAAAAAAATGTGTCACATGACTGATGTAGATAATCATAGATTTGGAGGGTTTATATAGCCAGTGAATGAGCTCCCCTCCATTATTTTATTTATAGGGAAGCCCTCGAAACACTAAGACTCACCCCAAATACCAAATTCCACTTCAGAAAATGATTGTGGAAGCCATAATGATTTAGATATACATTAGTGTTCCTAAAAAATTATCCCCTATCTCGGTGAATGTCACTCTTAAGGGGGTGATTTTTGACACCTATCAAATGATCATTGGAATAAATACAATGGGAGAATTACCTAAGACATTGGTATTATTTTTTTATTGAATTTAATTAAGGATAAGGAGGCCAAAAATCTTGGATAATGAAGACTTATAAATTACAAAAGATCACATAACCTTCAAATGGTCATGGAAAAGGGTTATGCATAGTTCTTAACATATGTATGATCATGTGAAGACCCTTGGGAAAATACTATTATTCATATGAAGGCATCAATGGAATTTACTAATCATGCAGGGAATTCCCAATAACTGCCTCAAAATCAAGTGATTTATCAGTCTGCAGGCGCCTGATAGACCATCCAAAAATCCTTTTAAAATTACGAATGAAATATAGAAAATGAGGAACCATTTTGTGGTCATAGACATTCATGGAAAAAGCCCCCATGGCTCACAAGACACTTTGGATGCCTTGGATACATTTTCACATTATCCCTCAAGAGTTCACTAACATGGAAAAATAATCATGTGAATGGTTTCAAACATATCCAGTCAATTTTACATTTTCCATTTGGCGCCAAAGATAGATAGAATTGTTGTGCAAGACAATTCTTCCACATCACCGCAAAATCCTATTTTTTCACATGACACATCACAAGAATGGAGAGTTTTTGTTTTTGACTTAACTCTCACACACATGTGAGGTCCACAATCCTTAGAAAATATTTAATGAAATAAAAGGGGGAAATATGTAATATTCTTGAAAATCGGGGATATCATGATCATCACATGAACAAGGTTTTTCATGCTAGATGATCACCATTGATCTAGTAGAGCCCCCTTGAAATGTCATCACAATCTTGTATAATACCATTGTATAGGTAACATTATCTCACAAATTCTCTTGGAAAACAAATTTTGTCTTGTAGAAGACCCCAGATAAGTCACCTTTACTCATGCTAATACCTTTCCATAATCACGATTATCTCATAATGGCTCGATGATAAGTTGGATGGATATTTTTTATGTTCTTTTACATGACCATAAAGTATAGAGAAATATATTTGATCAGTCTGGGTTTCATAAAAATGGAATAGGAGTAACGTTCATGTGGTCGTTCATCATCACACATCACCCCACGAATAACCCATGATAGGATCTCTACATGAAAATGGAACCAAATCCTTCCACTCACACTTGTATGAATCTATGAGATACAAACCACATAATGTGGAAAATAATTGTGGTGGTTAGCGATATAAATCCACCCCACCCCTCAGAAAAAACATTCATTGATGGTCGACCACACACAGGAGTATAGAAGCAGATTTCTCAGAGAATACAATCATGTGATCCCCTGGGTTTTCCAGCAGGTAAAATCTAGGTAGTAACAGAAGGGATTAGAATGCATCCATATGCACTTTTCATGAAAACATGTGACCACGTGATGTACTTCTAGCATAGAAATTGGGCGATATGAATGAGGTCCCCCATATCTTCCCGATCACACAAAAATAGATAAAGAAAAATAATTTAAAATCATGAGGAACATATGAAATAATAATTACTATAATAATGAATAAAAATAACAAAAATACTTCAAAAAAAAAACCAATGATCCTCATCTACTCCAGATAACTCATCCATATCATGCGATGACATCATAATATGTCCCCTGATTCATGTGATGTCCCCTCAACATTCCATTTTGATCATGTGATATACCTTAGATGTGGTTATAACGTCTCTTGATGCCCCTAGACATTATACCCAAGTCTTTATAAGCCCTCTAGGCTTTCCATCATGAACATTTGATATCCTACAGACATGTCACCCATGTTATGAGATGACACCAGAGTATGTCTTCCTAGTATCGTGATGTCCTTCAGGATTACCATCTAGATCATATATAACCCTCCAGACATGTGAGTCGACATCATGTGATTGTATTAATAAATACATGGAAATTTCTTATGATACCCTTTGGTTATGTCATCTGGGATCATGTGATTTTATTCATACATCCTCAACCATGTCTTGGGAAACCCATCATATAATTCAGCTTAATCAAGTTATGACCTCCAAACAAGACAACTTTGATCATGTGATGGAAATCAGATATGCCATTCCGATTATGTGATGTCATCCAGAGAAGTGAAATGAATCATGAAATTATCTACTTTCATTACAACTATGCTACCGAGAGTGTTCTAAACATCCTCAGATATGTCGGGCAGATAATCAGATAGGTCAGGTAGCCAACTAGGCCTTGTCAAGAAAGAATCATGGTATATTATAACATTTACCAATGTAAATATATGGTAAATCATAGTGTGTAATCCCCAATCACTGAAATAATAGAATATTTACACCACATTAGGGAAAGATTGATTTGAATTTCCCGATCAGGGGAATAATTTGGTATGTGCCCATATTAGGGAAACCACAATGTGTAAGCCCCAATTAGTGAAATAATATGATATGTTCCCCATATTAGGGAAACCAGAGTGTGTAAGCCTTGATTAGGGGAATAATATGATATTTCCCCCATATTAGGTCAAGCATAGTGCATAAGTCTTAATGAGTGGAATAATATGATACATCCCCCATATTAGGTAAACCTCAGTGTGTAAGCCTATATCAAAAGAATAATATGATATGTCCTCCATGTTAGGGAAACCTCAATATGTAATCCTCAATCGGAGAAATAATATGATATTTCCCAAATATTAGAGAAACCTCAAAATATAATCCCTGATCTGTAGTATAATATGATATGTCCCCCATATTCTGGAAACCACAGTGTGTTGTCCCCAATATGTGGTGTAATATGATATTTCCCAATAATAGGGAAACCTTAGTGTATAAACTCAAATCTATTAAACTATTAGAACTTTGGTTCCTTAAAACACTAGGATATAAAGGATTCATTCCTAAATCACAAGCTCATGTATTAATCCCCCTTGATGTAATTCTACCGATGTCTCTAACATTTTATCTATTAGGACCCAATATCTCTTATGGGATTATCATTCCTACATATCTGTCATCATGCTGAGAAGTAAAGAAAATTAAACAAATTCTTCATGATACAATTAGGATATTTATGACCCCTTCAATAGTCTTGTTCTCAAATAGACATCCTCCATGGTGTAAGCCCCCCCATGTCTCTAACATTCAAAACATTGGGACCCAATCTCTCCCACTGCCTAATAATTCATTCACATCCATCAACAGGCTGAGGAGTTAACTATGCTATGATAACAATGATTCCTTCTATAATGAGGAAAATTAGGATTCCATTCTATGTCTTGGTCTCAAATAGAAATCCACATTAGTGTTTGTCTTCTCACGTCTCCAACATTCCAACCATCGAGACCCAATCTCTCACACCGTCTCATCATTCATCCCCATCCATCAGAAAATTGTGAATTCAACTTAAATACATGAAATCTGAATCCATTTATGACTAGGATATGTTGGAAAACATACCACATCCCACGAATCATATTAAACATCTATAGTGCTATCCCAGTACATTTTTACCAGATCCATCTAAAGTGATAATAATTAATTATTATACCAACATTATCACATGGACCATGGATGACATGGGATTAGGGAGTTTCAATGATCATATCATTCACATCATGAATGTACATCAAGTAGGGAAACCTCATAGTGTATGTCCCGATTAGTGGTATGATATGATTTCCCACAATATAAGGGAATCCACATTGGGGAATATCCTAAGGGCTTGACTAAACTACGAGAACAATAATTCATGTTATAACCAAGATTTATATAACACCTACCCTAGTATAGAAATAAATTACATGGTTCTAATGTCTCCTTAAATATGTGCATTCCACATCATCTTAAACTGTATGGGTTTAATGAACTACGAGGGTTTTGATTCCTATTATAAATATGATTTGTAGGACACCTCATAACCTCTTTATCCCATCCTAGAAATATTAATCACCTATCAAGATGAAAAAAAGTATGGACAGACTGATTTTATGGATTGAAAATATATACAGTTACCCATTATATGGAAATTGTATTATATCCTCAGATACATACAGATGGACTCATTAATAGACACTACTGAATATTTTGAAGGATTAAAAACCTAGTCATTGTGTTATGGTATGTGATCTTGTATCAGGATAATGAAGAGATTCTCTAACATATATTAAATATATAAAGGTTTCATAGAGTAGGAAATAATTTCCCCCATGTGATTAGCCCAACCTCACATCCTCTTGAACAACGTGAGTTCTTAAGTGCCATTGGGTCAGAAACCACGACTGATATCCTATCTTTGTAAAGGATGTAAGTACCCTGCTATGGAAGTGGGTATCATTAAGTGGTCCCATTTGTAATAACAAAAGTGAATTCTATGTGAATAAATATAAAAAAATTGAACCCCAAACAGTCAATTTTCAGGACAATCTGAATTCACCACAGTTGTATCTTTCCAGACAAAGCAGTGTTTATGTGTGTGTGATTTTGTGTATGTGTCTGGGTGTAGATGTTTATGTGAACATATGTATATATATGAATATCATTTTTAAATGTATGTGTAAATGTTCAAAATTCAAAATTTCATATTTTTTACTATTTTAAAATTTTTATTTATTCATTTTTGATTATATATTCATTAATAATGTAAAAATTATATTTAATCATTTTGTAATATTTATTTATAATTATATTTATTTACTATATATAAATTAATCATATTTATATAATGAAATTGATATTTACATATATAAATTAATTAAAAAAATCTAGGTATATAATTAATTTATATAATATATATTGATATATATTTTAAAATAACATAATTAATTATATAAAAATGAAAAATGTATTTTTAATATATGACATTTGAACATATATATTTATATCAATTTATATGTCTATGAGTTACATTGTGTGTGTGTGTATGTGTGTGTATACAGATATTGTATATGAACAGATGTATATATGTGTATATATATAGACACACATTTACAAGCGAGGTATATATATATACATATATACATATACACACACAAACACACACATATATATTTAACAAGTGTATATATTTATGTGTTGCTTTTACATAAATAGTCAAATATAAAATTATATATATATATATATAATGTTACAAATTTTTTTTTATAAAATTATAAAAATTATATATATTTAAATAACTAAAAAATAATAGTAAATATATTTATTATATTTTTAATATTGTATACTTATATTATATATGTATATATTATTATAAAAACTTAAATAATCATAGAAAACTATTTTTAAATATTTTTAAATAAAATTATAATTATAATATATTTAATATATATATTTATTCATAATTATAATTATAAATAATTCAATATGTATTTAAATAATTATAAAATAATAATAAATATATTTAAATAATAAATATATTTTTTTATATAAAAAAATAAAAATATATATAATTTTATGAATATATATATCACTATATATATGTAATTATATAAACACAGAAAATTATATATAATTATATAATTATATAACTATATATTAGTATATATAAATTTATAATTATATATATATATATATATTGAATACACTTTTAACATCGAGGATAACCAACAATTTCTTTCTCGAAAAATGTGGTAGATCACTTTTCTTCAGATTTTCGATATGTACTTGTTGGGAATTTTATTAAACACCTTCCATCATTAAAGTTGTCATGAATATATCTTTATACAATTGGATTCTTAGGTCATCATATCTGTTTATTGATCTCTTTTACTATCATATTTCACCTCTCTTCTAAGGATGAGTATTACATAATTTGAGTGATGTGATCATGCTTATTCGAGGGGTTTTTATGAAATTTATGAAATAGACCCATGATTTTGATCTTTATAATGAATCTCACATTGTTCCTCAATGGATCAGTTTCCCTAGATTGACACTTTACCTACTCAAATGATATTTATTGCTTCTAATTTCAATCCTTTTTTGCAATCCACTAAAGCAGGACTTTGCTATGAGAAATCTCTCAAGACCCCTAGTTTCAAGAGTATGTACTAATATTGATAGTTATCAAGATCTCCCACTATATATTTTGATTTATAATGGTATTCATGGATTATTTCTTGAAATGGATTATGAAAACCTCCCTAATTTTTGTAGCTTCTTCCTTAGGATTTCCATGCTTCAAAGGATTGTGGTAATCAGGAAACCCAACCTCTGGCCAGGAAACATACAAGGATTGAAAAGGGGAAAAATTGACGTTGAGGAGTCTAATGATGGAATCACAGTAGATTCTAGACATTTCGAGGTTCAAGTAATAACTAGAGGGAATAATGCTACTTTTTTGAAGATTCACGAAGATACAAAATTAGTGGTTGATATTTAACACACTAGGAAATCAATGAGTCTTCCATTATAGGTCGACAATATGTTAGGTTTTATTGATGTATTATACATTGGAATATGTTTCTCCACTATTTGTAAAATTTTTTATAGAAGGTAAGGAGCAAGACAATGAGCCTCATAAGCCATCCCTAGTGGAGGATGAAAAGTTCCACTCTGATTTTAATGAATCATTAAATGATAACGGTGATCAAGAAAATCAGATTGAGGATGATTTTTTGAAATTGAATTCATTGAATGGAAAGAACCATTGACTGAATTTGATACTTTTATATCTCCAAATCTCTTGACAAGTCAGAAACATAAAAAAATATTCTACCATATAAATGAAAATTTTCACGATATCCTATAAGGCCTCTAGGAATTAAAAATAGTACCAATCCTTGAGCTGATTGGTAATGAACCTTCTTCTACAGACACTAGAGAAGTAATATCGATAGGATTCAATTTTGATGAATATGTCGATGCAACATTGAAAGATGAATATATGAGAATAGAGATTTCATGGGAGGAACTGATGTATTGGATGGATAAATATGATACAATGGTCTTTAAAAAATTCCATAATGGTGAAATCACTGATGCTTTTTCCTTCATACAATAGAATAAATGATTTCAAAAATGGTGGAAGAATTTAAAAGAAACCATAATTTTAATTATATAGACATTAAATAGATATAACATTGACAACCTTTTTTATGGTTGCATATGGTGTTTTTGATGGATCTTTAATAGGGCTAAATAATTTTTAATGGAGAATCAAGTCTTCGATTTCCATAGTGTCGATATGATAATGTATAGATTTCCTTTTTCGTTTTGACCCTTGAGATTATTTGTTCAATTAGTTGTTGATTTTAGTTTCAGTTGATATTAGTTGTAATAGTTTTGTTCGGGTTATTCTAAATGTTTTTATGGATCATTATCATGCTTCACGATGTAATGAATTTTAGGTTTTTGAGTGTTACCTAGAAGGTTGATGAAATTTGGAGATGCTTGACCCATGATTTCATATTTTTTCCTTTGCATTGATGACTTGTTTTTCATCTGGTTTTTTACAATGTATTGTTGGATAATTATGATGATGCTATTTCTATGATGTAATTCTTTCCTAACCAGAGAAAATTGATGTTTTCATGGTATTTCTATTTAATGCCCCATTTCGTTGATTTTTCATTAGCTTACTATTCAAATATGGTGTAGGGCTCATCAACTATTTATGTTTAAATTCTCTTGATGATTTTTTTGTTTCAATCATTACTGAATTCTATCCATTATATTTTTCATATACACCAGCTTATTGTCATGAGATTCTAGATTGATTGAAATAGTTGGCATGATTTCTCAGATAGTGATGTGGGATTCCCTCTTGGTTGATTGGTAGTTGGATGATTATCATCTTATTTCACAATTGATATAATGCTTTAATGATCTTATAATTCTATGATCTCTAAGTTTTATATTATAAGGACATCACTTTAAGCCCGAGGGATCCTGTTTTTCAAGCAATTTTGGTTTGAAAATTACAATGGTGTTGCCTTTGTAGTTTCTGCAGGAATATCATATGGATCTAGAAGATTATATGCAATAATTTGGATGGAATCATTGTTGGAAAAGGATGGGAGGATCCCTATAGAAGAAATTATCTAGTTTTCTCTTCATTGGTTGGTATTGGATGGTATTTATGTATATAATCTCATTCAATTTCTCACTGTAGCGAACTCTATTCAACTTTTATTTTCACTATAACATTTACTTTTCTTTATAAACTTTTGAGGGGTATGAGTATGTTGACAAATTCATATCTCCCATTGTTCCTAAATAAGGGAATATATATTCTACTAATTAAAAAATAATAATATATATTTATTATATTTATAATAATATATATTAATATATTAATAAATATATATAAATATATAAATATATAAATATTTGATTATATAAATATAAATAACTGCATATGTATTTACAATTATATCAATTTATTTTTAAATATATGTATTTGTAAGTTTACTTTTAAATTAAAAAACATATATATTTAAATAATAATAAAATTAATATAAATTAATATAAATAATGAAGAAATTTATTTATATTTACATTTATAAATAAATATTTTATATTCATCAAATATATTTTTTATAATTATTTAAATTTAAAATTTTTAATTATATTTTTTATACTTTAAAAGTTAGGTATGTTTCTGTGCTAAAATTCTAGCACTGATAAAGTTAAGTTTTATGAGTACATATTATTTTTGTAGGGATAAAAAGTATATTTATCATTTCTTTTTGGAAAACACTTATAAAATCCTTACCTGATGTTATAAATACAACCCTGATAGAGTCCTCCGCTGTTAGGCCTTCAAGTATTCATAGAACCAAATCCTAATTACCACTCTTCGTCAATCATTTCGATCACTCAATCCTCACAAGATTAAAGGTATGCAATTATTTCTTCTCATCTTTAATCATGATCATTATCCATCTATGTATTTTACCCATATGACCTCAACCTTGTTTAATATATTTACTAAGAATGGCATAAAAAATCCTTCTTTAACATATTTATTTCCATGTTATTGGAGCTTCATTTTTGATATTGGATTCCTTTACTTATAGAATCACTAGATTCTCCCTTTCTCATACTTGCCCTAAATTTTTATTTAATCATGTTTCTTCTATAATTTGTTTGTGTTAGGTCATTCCTCAAGTATAGTATACTGATTTTATTCATTTCTTATATTTTCTATTGTAATCATCTATATTTTTTCATTCATAATGATAATAAAAAGAGGCGTGGGTAGTGTATTCACTATAGAGTAGAACAAATGGGTGTGAATCATGTCAAATTCATGTGTTTGTTCTTTATATATCCAGTATTGTTTCTATTTTCTTTCCCAATGTGGTATTATTTAATGATACTATTCCATAAATGTTTGATTTTTTCGTCTGTATTTATTTTCAGTTCAAATCGCATTGTTTATATTCACATCATAATGGGATTTTCTTAGGGGTGGGTTCAAGTGATTTTGCATCCGACCTTGTAGTTCTATGGGTCACCAGGGCTACCCATCCACCAACATATATTAATATCAGTTCATGGTGGTTTGAGGTATACTGGAGGTGGCATTTGATTATCATTTTATTTTTATATGGTTATGGAGCCATGTTGAATCCATCTTTTGATTCACTAATCCCATGTTCTAGATCTTATCATAGTCTAATATTTGGTTTGAAAACAACCGAGGATCTCATGGAACTACTATTTCGTATCTTCTTGTTTGTTATTGTTTGATGTGTGATAATTATTTCATTAGTTCAATTTTTTTTAGATATGGAGAGGTCATTGTTTCATCTCTTTACTTGAATGAAAACTAAATGAGCCTTCTTAAATTTTAATTTTAAGAAGATTTTGAAGTTATTCCTATATATTATGATTGTATAATTACTTATAAATAATGTATAAATAATTTTTATTATAGATAATTTTAATTAACATTATTTTTAATATCTTGTATTATTAATTTATATAAATCAAATATAAATAATTTGGAAATAATAATTATTTTAAATTAATATTTTTAATTTTATTTTTATGTTAAAAAAACTGGATTTTGGTATTATATTAATAAATTATATTGATATATATTGTTTTTGAAATATATACTTCATTTTTACCAATTTTAATATTTTATAGTATTTACTATTCATCAATATGTTTAATTGGTATCACATGTAATAGATTTTTTTACCAACAAATTATGATTACTCACTTAATAAATTTAGATATCATGATTCAAAATATGGAATGTATTTTTTATAAATAAAACTCTAACTATATATAAATGAATTATTAATTTTAAACATATAATGTATTTTATATTTATGTTTTTTTGTAATAAAAAATTATATATTATAAAATATTTTTTTAATTGTAAAGAAATATTTATTATTTCTATATTAATAATTATATTATTTTACATATATAATAATATTAAATATTATTTTTAAAAAAATTATGTATTTAATTATAAAAATTTTTAATTTCAATAAAAAAGATTAACTTCAAAAAAATAATGGCTTCCAATAAAAAACATTTTTTATTTTTTAAAAAATATTTTATTTTATAAATAATTACACATGAATAAGTCTATGAATTTTGGGTACCAAAAACCTACATATGTATATATATATATATATAGTATCAAGGTGTGATATAATCCATAGTGGTACTTTCAAGGGGTGATTTTGCAAACATGGGTTTCATAACGATCTCCAGTAACATGAACTTAACCCACATGTGATTTTGTTACAACCACACTTATACCAATTCAATTTAAATTTATTATATAACAATCATTAGTGATGCTAAAAACTTACCAAAATGAACAAAAATTTCTTCTTAAGGGATGTTACTACAAACTCATTCCAAAAATTCATCCTACTATATAAATTTCATAATGTGATTTCCTTTATTTATACTCAATATATTCACTATTACCATTTATCATCTAATTTTCTTAATAAGAAATTATAATTGTCTATTAAAATAATAGTACTTGATCGCTTGTGATCTGTTTCTCCACCTCAAGCATCTTTTTTTGTTTTTAAATTTCCCAAATTGTTTTATCAATGTGTATGTAAGAGATATTATTTTTCATCGATCTTCCCATTTTATTCCAATAATTTATCAGACTCCTATGGATTAAAATCACAATTTCTTTTTAAAACATCGAATTTTAACTTTCATAGACCTCCAAGATACAGATAATCTCACCTCCTATATTATCTATTTTTATAATAACACCATGTCCAGCGCTTGTCACTAAATATATGAAAACCTGACCTTTTATAAAGGCATAACCTATTATATTTTCAATATGATTACATTGCTTAAACTTTTTAGTTATGCACTATGGAGTAAGGATTTTGCTAGGAGATCCTAGCACATGTTCGGATCCCGAAGTTTAGAAAAATGTGAATAAAGGGAATCTAGTATGGTTACTTCTAGATTAGTACAAACCATGTGGAGTGACTGTGCGGGCTATCCTTTGACAAGTAGGGGATACATGGGTTGTTTGCAACTGAGTGGCCTAAGGTTCACTCCTGGGGGGGGGATCATTATTTTTATAGAGTTTTTTTCATGGTTTGTGCATGAATACTAAAATTGTGGGTCGTAACCATGTTGGGTCTCTCCATGGAAAGAATTTTGAGAAATATTTGTGCATGGTTTGGGTAAACCATGATGCCAAACCATGTGCCCTTATTTTTGAGAGTGAAATGTCAAAAATTCCATTATTGAATCATAAAATCTAATTGCATATGTTCCACACTTAATTTCCATTAGGACAAACTCTCTTATCCTCCCATGGGTTCACCTCCTCCCCATTATAGGTTTCTCAATGACTTCTAGATCTAGAAACCAAATAATGATATATTGGAAGTGTTTTATTTCTAGAGGAAGTCACTCAAGTTATATTCCATTAGATCTATGTTTCTATAAATGAATGATTTTCTATTAATGTGTAATCTCTCTTTCTATATATTCATGTTGATGGAACATTTAATTTATTTATTCTGAAAAACATTTAATATAATACTACTAACAGATGATGATTCTTCAACAGTCCTAATGTAGGTGGTCTGATCATTTTTTCCAAAGGTTAGGATGTTTTCATATTCTCACAATCATGTCTCACATTGGCTTATGCCGTTTTTCATTAAAATTTATTTCTTCTTTCAAAACCGATATACACATCATGTTATACACATATTGATCATTGATATGAATATAGAGGATGTCAAACTCAATCATAGACACTCATTGAGCTTTCCATCTTGAAATTCCACATTATAATTAATAACTAAATTGTGTGGAATTCCCCAAAAGTGTTCCTCTTAGGTTGTAATTGAAATTAGCTATTTCTATTTAAATTTTTAGTGAACCCAAGAACCTCTTAAATTCTTGAATTTCATTATTAGTGGAATTTCCCTTATATTTAATTTCCCAATTGACAATGAAAACCCTAATGTTATTCATTGCACTTTATAAAATGAATTTCCTTATTTTGGATAACTAAATGGATTAATTATATAGAATTTAATTCTTCATGGATGTTTTCTTGCATATTGAATTAAATGGATTAATTGAAATTCTTTATCATGGGAGGAAATTCCAAGTTGATGGTTACATGATTTATTAAATTATTTATGTTCAATGTATAGTCCCTGGTTATATTTGGGATTGATGATAATAAAGAATGAGATGTGATACATTGAGGATATTATTATTATTCCAATTAAACCATTTATATTGGTTGTGGAAAAAGGGCCAGGGGAATTATTTAATTGAAATATTCACTCCCTCTTACATCGGATATTGAGAATGACATCTCACACTATTGATTCTATTTAGATTGTGGGAATGCTCCAACACACCCATTAATTTAGGTGTTGACATGATGAATCACCAACCATATCAAGTAATGAGTATTATGTCTCTAATTTATTATGAGGTGTAGGGATTTTACCATTTACAAGATCTTATAGGCCCATTCATACTGGTTATAGATGATTGGGTTATGCCTCAGTTTAGAAAACACCTAGTATTCAAGGTTTAGGGATACTTACATTCATACATACATAATCCATATAGGTGGATAAAATATATAACTATTGTATATACATATAATATTATTATATAAATAAATATATATGTATTTACTTATTAGAATATCTTAACTTCCAAGAGATGAAGTAGGTAGAGCCTCCAGCTGTCCTTGAGGAACCTGAGTTGGATGGCTATTTATTCCGAATTTTTTCTTATTCAGTTTATTTTGAAAAACTAATTTTGTCATTTAAACCACTTTGATTACTTATAGGAACTGATTTCGGTGGAATACTAGGATTTTATCATACACACTACTCATACTACCTTAGGTATCTGTGTATATTACTTGTCTATATGGTTGGATAAGGGAAAGTTCCCAGTTATAGATATTTGATATAAATTACTTATATATCGATCATATGAGCTATGGATAGAGAATATGATTCAGATTCTAGTGGAGAATCCTTTTTTATTAAATGTTGTATATGAATTTCCCTTATTACTCTTGTAAATCATAATTCCATGAAATCATGTAAATAAAATGTTATAGTGGCATTTGATATTATTATTTTGTTGTTCAGTTATTTGTTCTTTCATAGATTATTGTCATGTCTACATCATGTGAATCCATTATAGTGAATTACTGCTCTAGTTCTTTTGTTGTTGTTTATATCATAATTCAGTTATTGTATGCTTATTGTTCTTATGTGATGCACCACTTTGATTCGAGGGTTTAGTCATTACACTATACCACTAGAAAACCTCTACTTCTAGTTGGTAGTGTATAGAACCAAGCTTGATATACGTGGACATGACCTTAATTTTATATTATACTTAATACATAACAAAAACACACACACAAGGACCGTAATAGCTTAGTGTCTTTGGAAACTCAGAAAAATAATCTTCTAATCATGGTGAAAGATCTTCAACATCTCCCATAAAGATCTTCCCCTTATGTTTTCTTACCTAAAAACCTTCTTCATATCTTGTGGAAAAGAAAACATAAAAATGGTGAGCTCAAATTCCCAGTAAGGGTAAACATAGAGAACATAAAACAATCCATAAACATTTGAATGCAAAAACTTGAACATAAAATCTAAACATCAAAATCTGGAGAAAAGACATAAATCGTGGAAGTACTTAAGGAATATATCATAAAGGAACATAAATCACGATAAAATTGCATGGGAATAAAACATGTAATTTTTTAAAACCATTAAACACATGATATTATTTCCATAGTAGCCAAGGCATTGCTTCCAAGACCATCTTAGTTGACAAAGTCCCTTTCTGAATCATGTTCACTCCTTGTTCCTGTCCAATATCACTAAACCAGATTAACTTACCATTCCAGCCATGTCTATATCATGAGATATAAATCTTTAAACAATTAATTTGAGGGTTATATAGGTCTCTCCCATCTCATAATGAAATCATTCTTTCGTGTGCCACAAAATAAACATACATCATTCATAATAACCCAACGAATAAAATGGGTTTCATAAAAATGATCCCATCATAAAATAAACCATATAAAAAAATGGATATCATTTAATCATAAACAAAATAAAACCATTTAAATAATAGGATCATTATACTTGAAACATAACCATATTAAATAATGTAATCTTAGAGGGAAAATAGTTTTGAATAAACACTTGAAATGAATTATTGAGTAAAATATCCTTTATTCTTCAAAATAATTTTCTGTTCGAAAAATGCCATTCAATTTTAAAAGAAAAGGATTTTGTTGAAAATAATTTTTAAATATTGTAGATGAAGCTTCATGAAAATTATGTTTTATGAAAACTTAAAAATATTTTCATGCCGTATAAGTTAAAAAAACATTCTCCTCATACTTTTGTTGGAAAAGTCAAAAAGTTCATCGTATGGTAAACAAAAGAAAGATTCCTTTCAAAACACAATGTAAAAGTAAATGAGGGGTAAAAATGACTTTAAACATACATGGAATAATATTAAACAATTTTTGGAGAACATTTTTTTGGACATGGATGAAAAATATAACCCAAGTAAATACTTACGATTAAATAATCTCGGATAAGAATGCGATTGGAATAATTATCCCTTAACATAGATCTGATATGATTCATACGTATCTAAACCTCCTGTATAATGATTTAAATAATGTCATTTAATTATTAAAGAATCATATTAATTGTTATGATATCATATATGGTTCACTTATGACTTATATTACCCGTTTTTTTTGTAAATTCCATGTTAAAGCAACGTTTTGGGTAAAATAGTTTTATTTATCGTATGTGTTTGGAATTGATGTTATTGATATTATTATTTCTTATATAATTATTTACATAATTCCAGAATTTAAATAATGATTTATACATCATATATATTATATATATATATATATATATAATAAATAGATAAATGAAATGAAATATACCGTTCATGGAGACGGTAGGCCGTACGTACTCATGAACACTGTTTTTCATTCTTTATTGACTTGAATGAAATTATGTAGATGAAATATATATACATAAATCCAGTATATTTATCATGTAATATATTTCATTATTATTCATTATATATACTTTATAATCATTCTTGAGTTGTTATCATGGAGAATGAATCTCATCGCGTCGTGGAGACGGTAATCCGTACGTACACACGAGCAATGATATCAATCCCATAGTTATTGAATTGAATTGGGGTGGATGATATAATATATAAGAATCAGTATGATGTTATAATAACAATACATAGTCATTATTTACACCATTATACCCATCCAAGTAAGGTGGTGGTGGAAAAACAGATTAGACCACAACGTGGAGACGATATTTCATACACACGCACGCTCGGTGATTTTTTTTCCATAGGATGGATAGAAAGTGAAATGATTTTGTTTAATATATATAATATAATATCAGTATATTAGTGATACTTATGTTATTAATTTATAATGAAATAACTAATGACTAAGAAGTTGAAGAGGAAATAAACTTGAAAGAATCGTTAGAAGAGATTACCTCTTCTTTGATGCACCTCTTTTAATCTTCCTATTAGTGCTCTAGAGTTAGTCTTTTGAGGAGACCCAAACCTCTATAATGTTTCTAGAGATGTTGGGAAGGTAAATGGGCAGCGTTTCGATGATCTTGAATGCTCAAAATTGTGTAAATAGAAGAGGGAGGAGGTGCCCTTTTGTAAGGGAGGAGAGGGGTACCTTAAGAAGAACTTAAAATATTATTTTATAATAAAGTCATATTCGGTTTATAATAGATAAAAATTGATTTATTTCAAATATAAAGTTGGTATGAGTCTAAATAATCTCAACCAATAGGTTTTAGACATGTTTAGAGTACTATTTTAACCTTATCATTTAGATTTAACTCTAAGTTAAATAATTTAACTTTTACCGTGTCTTCTTGTTTTCGTACACTATATGTTTAATAAACTTACTATAACAATCCAAACGAACCCCAAGTAGTTCATTATCAATATATATAAGATTATAGAAGTAATTTATCCAAATATTATATTTTTAGGAATAGAATAACAATTAATAATATAATATTTGTTTTAAAAACTATTTTATGTCAATTTTGACACTATTTGGTAATTGACTTTTTTGAAAATCATAACAGCATGATTAGTTCGAAAAAAGTTTATTAAATCAATACTAACATGTCATATCAACCTATAAAATTATTTTAATCCATAAAAGGTCTCAAATTACATTTATTTGTGTATTTATAACATCAATTATGTTAATATTTCGTTAATAAGGTAACTACTGCATCACCATTGTGTCATAAATAAATTAGATTATTCAATGTATAAAAATTATAAATAAAATACCATTAGGTAGGAAGTATTTTTTTATTTATAATGAACATTTATAGTCGAATGTATCTTATGTATAACCCCATATTAAAAGGGTTTTAGTTATTAAACATTGATTTTAACTATTTTAACTCTTCTTTAAATAAAATAATAATAAATGTCTTAATCTAATCCATGATGACTTAAATTTTAATATTTTATTCCTAAGGTTGTTTGTGGTTGAATTACACTTATCCAATAGAATTAGGACATGTGTTAGGGTAATAATAATATCATATTTATCCTGAATTACCCTATTTACTTTTAACCGTGGTAAATAAAAGTATAAAGTTTCTATTCACCAAAAATTATTTTTATCTTATTGAAACACATTTTACTCCTTTATATTGACCATTAATCTCAGATTTGCAAAACTAAACTCATAGAAGCGGTAAAATTATGTTTTATGTACAATTGCAAATGCTCCCAGGAGGTGGGTAAAAAATGGTGAAAAGTTCAATAAAATTTTTTTATATCTAAAATTATTATAAAATGAATCCAATGAATTACATTGAACTAATATAAGTATTATGTATCTATTTTGACCTAAAATAAATTTAAATAAAATATATTATTATTTAAATAAAAAGTTGGTTATAACCAATAACTCAGTGTTTTCACTATTCATCAAAAATTGAATGTTTTCAGAAAAATACCAAAAATTCACCCTAGGCGAATTTCGATATTCCGAATCCAAAAATGAATTCCATTTTGAAAGATAAAATTTATAAAATTTCAAAAAGTGGGTATTACTATTCATAAAGGCTAGTTCATAATAATATTATAATAATATCTCATTTAGTGAAACACGGTATTACGTACAACACACACTATCGAGGAAGGTTGCTTTGGCGTGCAACACAAGCCTAGAATCGTTTTTTCGTATACTATAAGCTAATATGTTGTTGCGTATAGTGCAAGTTAATCTTGGCGTAGCATACAACACAAGACATCAAAGTTATTAAAATTAATATTTCTCATAAAATCTTGGGTGTTACATTCTACCCCCCTTAAAATGAATTTCACCCTCGAAATTCATCACTTTGTAACAAATAGATGAGGGTAACTCTCCCTCATAATATCCACAAGTTCCCATGTAGCTTATTATAATTGGTGGTTGCTCCATAAAACATTCACCAAGCGAGTGGTATTGTTCCGTAGGACTTTTTCACTATGATCCAGAATCTCTATCGGCTGTTCTTCATATGAAATATCTTGTTCCAGTGGTACAACTTCTGAGATGAGTACATGTGAAGGATCAGGTATGTACTTTCTCAGGAGAGATACATGGAACACATCATGAACTTGAGAGAGATTCGTTGGAAGTTCCAATCAGTAAGCTACCTTTCCAACACGATCCAGTATTTCAAAAGGACCAATATACCTAGGGATCAGCTTGCTATTCATTCCAAATCTCATTACTCTCTTCCAGGGAGATATTCGTAAGAACACTTTATCAACCACTTCAAACTCTAGGCCTTTTCTTTGGTTATCGTCATAAATTTTTTGTCGACTCTGAGCTGCTCTTATTTTTTGTTGAATAGATCTGAAATTTTCTGAAATCTCATCAACAAGATCAGGTCCTAATAGCTTTCTTTCCCAAAATTCATCCCAACAAGTTGGAGTTCTGCATTTATTTCTATATATAGCTTCATAAGGAGATATCTGAATACTGGAGTGAAATCTATTATTATAAGAAAATTCCACCAAAGGGAGGTGTTGATCCCAACCACATTTGAAATCTATAGAGCTAGCTCTCAACATGACTTCTAGATTTTGAATTGTCCTCTCAGACTGTCAGTCTGTCTGAGGATAATAAGAAGTGCTGAAACTCAACTTTGTATCTAGAGTATGCTAAAGACTTTTCCAAAACATTGAGGTAAACCTTGGATCCTGATCATATATAATGAAAAATTTTACTCCATGCAATCTTACCACTTCATTTCCATATATCCTAGCAAGCTGATCAAGAGAAAAATCTTCTCTAATAGAAATGAAGTGTGACGACTTCGTAAGATGATCAACTATAACCCAGATAGCAATATTGCCTTTTGATGTTTTAGGAAGTCCAGTGACAAAGTCCAAAGTTATGTTTTCCCATTACCATTCTGGTATGGGTAATGGTTGTAACATCCCCTTAGAATTCTGTCTCTCAGCTTTAACTTGTTGACAAACCAAGAATCGAGAGACACATTCAGTAACATCTCTTTTCGTGCCATCCTACCAGAAGTGCTCCTTCATGTCCCTATACATCTTCATGCTTCCAGGGTGAATAGAGAATGAAGAACTATGAGATTCATCCAATAATTCCTTCTTTAATTCTGGGATGGGAGGAACACAACCCTAATTCCTAAACCATATTATTTCATCACAATCAATGTGGAATTTAGGAACATTTCTCACCTTCTTTTGTAACTCTACATCTTATTTCTGTGCCTCTTTAATCTTCACATGTATAGATTAATTTGAGAAAGATAATATTTTTCCCCTTCTATTATAATTCCATGATCCATCCTTTGTAAACCCATAAATATTGGATCTTTTGTGATCCTCATCACGGATAAGCTATCATGGTCTTGTCGACTTAATGCGTCTGCCACCTTGTTTGCTTTCCCAGGATGGTAATGAATTGAGCAGTCATAATACCTAATCAGATCCAACCATCTTCTTTGGCGCATATTCAGCTACTTTTGTGTGAAAATATACTTCAAACTTTTATTATCAGTATAAATATCACAACTTTCACCATAAAGATAATGCCTCCAAATCTTTAATGCAATGATTACTACAGCTAACTCCAAATCATAAGTTGGGTAATTTTGATCATTTATTTTCAATTTTCGTGAGGCATAAGCTATCACCATATCATTTTGCATGAGAACACACCCAAATCCCTTCTTGGACGCATCACTGTAGATCACAAACCTTTCTCCACTACAAGATAGTGTGAGCATAGGTGCATTGGATAATCTTTTTTTTTAACTCCTTGAAATTCTCTTCACACTCCTCCGTCCAAACGAACTTAACTCCTTTTTGAGTCAACATGGTGAGTGGATTAGATAATCGTGAAAAATGATTAACAAAACGTCAATAATATCCAGCCAAACCAAGAAAACTTTGGATCTCAGTTACTATTGTTGGTCTTGACCATCTTTCGATAACCTCTATTTTTGTTGGATCCATAGATATCCCCTCTTTGGAGATTATGTGACCCAAAATGAAACATTTTGAATCCAAAATTCACACCTGGTAAATTTGGCATAAATATTCTCCTTTATTATGGTCTTTAAAACAATTCTCACATGATATTCATGTTCTTCCTTTCTCGTTGAATAGACAAGAATATCGTCTATAAAGACTACCAAAAATAGATCAAGATATTCTCTAAAGACCCTATTTATTAGATCCATGAAGATAACAGGGGCATTAGTAAAACCAAATGGCATCCCTATAAATTCATAGTGCCCATACCTTGTACGGAAAGTCGTCTTTGGTATATCCTCCCTTTTTACCCTTAATTGATGATAACTTGAATGAATATCAATCTGGGAAAAGTATTGAGCTCTACGTAGTTGGTCAAATATGTCATCAATGCATGGGGGAGGATATTTTTTCTTGATAGTGATCTTTTTAAGTTCTCGATAATCAATGAAGAGTTTCATTAATCCAAGTTTCTTCTTAACGAACAGAACATGTGCTCCCCAAGGTGATGCCCTAGGGCATATGAATCCCTTATCAAGATTCTCTTGGATTTTCTTCTTCAATTCCTGCAACTCAATTGGTTCCATTCTATAAGGTGTCTTTGAAGTGGTCATAACACTCGGTAAGAGTTCTATTGAAAACTCAACTTCACGATTTGGTGGAAGACCTGGAAATTCTTGTGGAAAGACATCATCAAAATCCCGTACAATTGGTGTATTCTTAATCATGAGATTATCTCCAACCATTTGAGATAAATAAACTTCAGTTATTGGATTCATGAACCATAATATTGAAGAAATTTTCACCAGAAGGTTATATTTATCCTCGCATCGATAGATGATCGTTGATTGGTCAGGAATATGAAATGTGACATCACTTATTTGTAAATCGATATGAGATATATATAAACAAAGCCAATCTTTGCCAAGGATCACATCAAATTCCATTATAGGAAGGATCACAAGATTTGAAGGAAGAACTTTCCCACAAACTTCAATCAGAGAAGAATTGTAAACCTTTGATGTGACGGTTGTGCCATTAGGGTTGGTCACATATAACTCAACATCTAGATGTTGAGGTAATACAACGATTCCCTTAGAAAATTCTTCAGAAATAAAAGAGTTGCAGATCTTGAATCAAATAAAACATTTGCTACTTTAGAGTGGATGGAAAGTGTACCTTTAACCACTTCGTTGTCATACTCCACATCGCCGATAGAAATTTCATGTGATTTTTCTTTGTCTTTGGCCTATAGAGTTTTTTATGTCGATCATCATCAACAACCCTGGTATTAGAGAATTGATTAGCATAATGCCCCATTTCCTAGCACCTGTATCATTGAAGTGTAGGAGGTGCATTCTGTATAGCCTTTTCTTTGTTTTCATCACTAGACATCTTTTTCCCATAATTGCGACATTAAAAATCCTGATGACCTTCTTTTCCACATTTGAAAAATTTACTTGTCCCTTTAAGACAATTTCCTCCACGTTTCTTTCCACACATTGAGCATAAGGGAAACCTCATCATCTTTTTAGAGTTTTCTTTATATTTTCCTTTGAATTCCATTTTCCTCTTTTTATCAAACAAATATGACTGATGGGTTACTTCAATCTCCATCTCAACCTTGAGAGAACATCAAACAATTCATTCATATCTATTGAAGTCCCTTATGGCTAACGCTCTTTGAAGACTTGGTTTTAAGCCACTAAAAAATAGATCAATCTTACTCTCAAGATGGATAATAATTCTAGAAGCATACCTTGCAAGTCTTGTAATATTTTCTTCATAGGTACCAACAGATTCATCATTCTTTTCCTTTAGTTCAAGACACTCCTTCTCCATATTTTTTCGAAGAATACGAGGGATGTACTTATTGAAAAAAAAGTTCTTGAACTCGTCCCATTCCATGGATTCAATTTCATCTTGGGGACTTGTATTCTTTATAATATTCCACCATTGATCAGAATCACCTTCTAAATGATATACTGCTAAGATGACATTATCATGTTTAGAACATTGTAGAACTGAAAATATCTTTTCAGTGGTACTGATCCATTGATCAGCCACTAATGGATCAGTAGACCCACTGAATGAGGGTAGAAGGTGCCTCGTGAAGGATTCCACAGAATGTTTCTCCTTCCTATGCTCATTTGGAAGTCTTGGATGATTCATATCTTGGGAAATTTGTGTGAGCATGGCTACAAGATTTTGCATTCTAGCTCCCATAATGTTTAGTTGCTTAGGGGGACAATCATTGCATTGCCCATCGCATTCCGCATTAACCCAGTTCCTTAGGGTTTCAGCCATTGACTAAAACCAAGAAGAATAGTGTGAGCAATAATAATTATAATAGGAAAAAAACATAATCAATAATAAAATTTCACACTTTAGGTCTTATCATAGGTTACTCATGACTATTTCTAAAACAGTAAGATTGTGTCCTATGCTTATACATATCCTTATGGTTCTTACTAAGGCTTTCACATCCTAGTTTCCAAATGTTGAATATATATTTCCTCTAATACCAACTTTAGAGACCCCAAGGTTGACGTACATGGACATTACATTAATTTTGTGGAATACTTAATACATAAAAAAGACAAACACACAAGGACTGTAATAGTTTAGTTTCTTTGGAAACTCTGAAAAATAATCTTCTAATCATGGTGAAAAGTCTTCAACATCTCCCATAAATATCTCCCACTTCTATTTTCTTACCTAAAACCTTTCTTTATATCCTGGGGAAAAGAAAACATAAAAAGGGTGAGCTCAAATTCTCAGTAAGTGTAAACATAGAGAACATAAAACAATCCATAAACATTTGAATGCAAAAACATGAACATAAAATCTAAAAATAAAAATCTTGATCAAAGACATAAATCTTGGAAGTATGTAAGGAATATATCATAAAGGAACATTAATCATGATAAAATATCATGGGAGTAAAATATGTAATTGTGGAAAACCATTAAGAACATGATATGATTTCCATAGTAGCCAAGGCATTGCTTCCAAGACCATCTTAGTGGACAAAGTCCATTTCTGAATTGAGTTCACTCCTCATTCATGTCCTGTATCACTAAAACAGATTAACTTACCATTATATCCATGTCTATCTCATGAAATATAAATATCTACCCAATGTATTGGAGGGATATATAGGTCACACCCATCTCATAATGAAATCATTATTTCATTTGCCACAAAATAAACATACATTATTCAAAATAACCCAAAGAATAAAATATGATTCATAAACATCATCCCATCATAACATAATCCAAATAAAACAACAGATATCATTTCATCATAAACAAAATCAAACCATATAAATAATATGAACATTATACTTGAAACATAACCATATTAAATAATGTAATCTTAGAGGGAAAATTGTTTCGAATAAACACTTGAAATGAATTCTTGAGTAAAATATCCCTTCTTCAAAATCATTTTCTTTTCACAAAATTCCATTCAATTTTAAAATAAAAAAATTTTGTTGAAAATAATTATGAAATATTATAGAGGAATCTTCATGAAAATTAGACGTTATGAAACCGTAAAAATCCGTTCATGTCGTATAATTTAAAAAAACATTCTCCTCGTACTTTTGTCGGAAAATTCAAAACGTTCCTCGTATGGTAAACAAAAGAAAGATTCCTTCCATAACACAAAGTAAAAGTCAAAGAGGGGTAAACATTACTTTAAAAATACATGGAAGAATATTAAACACTTTATGAAAAACGTTTTTATCAACATGGATGAAAAATATAACCGCCGTAAATACTTACGAATAAATAATCTCGGATAAGAACGAGATTGGAATAATTATCCCTTACCTTAGGTCTGATATGTTTCGTACGTATCCAAAACACCTGTATAATGATTTAAATAATTTCATTTAATTATTATAGAATCATATTCATTATTATGATATCATATATGGTTCAATTCTGACTTTATATTACCCGTTCTTTTGTAAATTCCATGTTAAAGCAACGTTTTTGGTAAAATCATTTAATTTATCGTATGTGTTTGGACTTGTTGTTCTTGATATTATTATTGCTTATATCATGAATTAATTACTTAAAGAATGAAAATCATGATTTATATATAATATATATTTATTATATAAATATATATATATAATAAATAGAAAAATGAAATGAAATACACCGTTCATGGAGATGGTAGGCCGTACGTACGCATAAACGCTGTTTTTCATTCCTTATTGACTTGAATGGAAGTAAGTAGATGACAGAAACACACACACACACACAAACACACACATATATATACATAAATAATGTAGATTTATCATTCCATTTATTTCATTATTATTTATTATATATACTTTATAATCATTCTTGAGTGGTTAACATGGAGAATGAATCTCATCGCGTAGTGTAGATGGTAATCCGTACATATGCACGAGCGATGATATCGTTCCCATAATTATTGAATTGAATTGGAGTGGATGGTATAATATCTCAGAATCGGTATGATGTTATAATAACTATACATAGTCATTATTTACACCATTATACCCATCCAAGTAAGGTGGTGGTGGAAAAACAGATTACACCACGGAGTGGAGACGATATTCCGTACGTACGCACTCGCGGTGATTTCATTTTCCATAGGATGGATATAAGGTGAAATAGGGTTGTTTCATATTTATAATAACATATCAGTATATTAGTGATACTTATTTTATTAATTTATATTGAAACAACTAATGATGAAGAAGTTGAAGAAGAAAGAAACTTGAAAGAATCGGTAGAAGAGATTACCTCTTCTTCGACACACCTCTTTTAAGATTCCTCTAATGGCACTAGAGTTGGTATTTTTAGGAGACCAGAACCTCTATAATGTTTCTAGGGAAGTTCAGAAGAGAAATGGGCAGGTTTTGGCTTAGCATGAAGGCTCAATATTGTGTAAAGAGAAGTGGGGGGAGATACCCTTTTATAAAGGAGGAGAGGGGCACCTTATAAAAAAATTAAAATATTATTTTTATAATAAAGTTATATTCGGTTTATAATAGATCAAAATTGATTTATTTAGAAGATAAAGTGGGTATGGATCGAAATATTCTCAACCAATATGTTTTAGGAAAGTTTAGGTTACTATTTTACCTTATCATTTAGATTTAACTCTAATTAAATAATTTAACATTCACCGTTTTTTCTTGTTTTCTTACACTATATGGATAATAAACTTACTATTACAATACAAATGAACTCAAAGTGGTTCATTATTAATATATATAACATTATCTATGTCATTTAGGTAGGCCTTATATTTTTAGGAATATAATAACAATTAATAATATAATATGTTTTTAAAAAACTATTTTATGTAAATTTGGACACTATTTGGTAATTGATTTTTTTGAAAATAATAAAATCATTATTATTTCCAAAATCATTACTTAAATAAATACTAACATGTCATATTAACCTAGAAAATTATTTCAATTTATAAAAAGCCTCAAATTACATTAATTTGGGTATTTATAACATCAATTATGTTAATATTTCATTAATAAGGTAATCACTGCATCACCGTTTTGTCATAAATAATTTAAATGTTTTAATTTTTAAAAATTACAAATAAAATACCATTATGTGTTAAATCGTTTTGTCTTTCTAATTAATATTTATAGTCGAATTTATCTTTTGTATAACACTATATTAAAATTTTTTTAGTTATTAAACTTTGATTTTAACTATTTTAACCCTTCTTTAAAAAAAAATAAATGTCCTAATCTAATCCAAGTGGACCTAAAGGGTAATATTTTATTCCTAATGTTGTTTTTGGTTGAATTAAAGTTATCCAATAGAATTAGATCATGTGTTAGGGTAATAATAATATAATTTTTACCCTTAATTACCATATTTGTTTTTAACAGTGGTAAATAAATGTAAAAAGTTACTATTCAAGAAAAATTATTTCTATCTTATTGAACCACATTTTACTCCTTCATATTAACCATGTTTCTCGAATTTTTTAAATTAAACTCACAGAAGAGGTAAAATTAATTTTTATATACAGTTGCAAATTCTCCTAGGAGGTGTGTAAAAGACGGTGAAAAGTTCAATAAAATTTTTTTATATCTAAAATTATTATAAAATGACTCCAATGAATTACATTTAACTTATATAGGTATTATGTGTCTATTATGACCTAAAATAAATTTAAATAAAATAAATTATTATTTAAATAAAAAGTCGGTTTTAACCAATAACTTAGTGTTTTCACTATTCATCAAAAATTGAAAGTTTTTAGAAAAATACCAAAAGTTCACCCTAGGCTAATTTCGATATTATGAATCCAAAAATGAAGTCCTTTTTGAAATATATATTTTATAAAATATCAAAAAGTGGGTATTACTATTCATAATGACTAGTTCAAAATAATATTATAATAATATCTCGTTTAGTGAAAATCGGTATTGCGTACAACACACGCTATCAATGAAGGTTGCCCTGGTGTGAAACAAAAGCCTAGAATAGTGTTTGCGTATACTATAATCTAATACGGTGTTGTGTATAGTTCATGTTAATCTTGGTTTAGCGTACAACACAAGACATCAAAGTAATTAAAAATTATATTTCTCATAAAATCTCGTGTGTTACAGGTAGCCTCTGACATATGAAGAGGCACGATTGAGGACATGTGACATATCAGCTCGAGGCCCCACGTTTTGTGTACATAGGGTCAGGATGTTATGAAGTTATATTAGAGTAATAATTTTTCATTTTCATAATATTTTTGTATTATACATGATACTAGTAGTCCAAGGAATTTCAAAATGACCCTATTATTGTATGTAGCTTTGCTATGTATTGGGAAATCCCTAATTACCTAGGATGTGAAATTTCAACTAATAATTATGTCTTTTGTGGTTGATAAAAATTCACTGTTGGGTGACCGGAAAATCTTGTGATTTTACAATTATTGATATGATTTAAATGAGATTTATTTCACTTATTCCCAATGAAATGAGTATGTTTCATTACATGCATTTTAATAGAAAAAATAGGACCAGTATTTCTTTCATTTTTTAATGCCATGTTTTTTTTGCGTTCATTTTCCTGTTTAAATTTATTAGTTCCTTAATAATTTATTAAAATGTGGGGACATTTATTTCAGGGGATTTGAATACATAATTGGTAGTTAAAGTTTATTCCTTAAAAAAATAATTTTCACCTGCATATGTTCAAGCATACACCTTATGTAGTAAGTTTTGAAATATTCCGCAATGGACTATTGGCCACATGGGATGGAATGTGTTGTGTTATGGGTTATGGGGATTCAAAATTTTTTACTATTGGGAGTATGGAACCTTATACATAGAAACTTTTGATCCATCAAATTCAGCAATTTAAAGAGATTTAAATATATGAATATAGAATAATTTGAAATGAATATGACTTTTATAGTTAAAATATCCATATTATATGTGTGATAAGAAACATAGATCCAATCCCAACCATAGTTGTGGGTATTAGGTGTGTATCCTACATTATTATCGCATTATATAGTATTTATCTACTTCCTAATAATGGATTTATGAGTAGGTAGATATGTTTGATTTGTCAATAGGAAGGATATTAACTATTCCACGCTTTCTATCTGTAATTATTTTGATTATTAAGATTACTTATGAGGTGTTTTTTGGAATTATATAAACCTAAATTCGTGAAATCCTTAAATTTTATTCCATGAAGGTGTATATGAATAGTTAATGGAGGTGGTGGGCCCTAATCCCCTAGTGTTCCCTCCTAAAGTGCAACACGTCTCACCTATTTATATTCATGATATGGGCACTAATTCCTAGTTATGAGAGGTATTTCTACATATGTGTAAATCTATGAGAGGTTTTGCTCAACCTACATTGACCATGGAAGCGCTGACTCAAAATTTCTAGTAGAGACTTCCCCCCAAATTTTCATGGGATGGTGGACCTGATGCTAGTGAGTCTTGGATAAAATATATTCATTCTATATTTAAAAATATGGAGACACCTCCATAACAGATGGTCAAACTGGTAGATTATATTCTATACAATTATACCACCTGATGGTGGGATTTTATTACCTAGGAGGATCGAAAAAATAATATAGTTTATGCATATTAATAGAGTATCTTCTATGACTATTGTTTCTACAGACTCTGAGGGATGACCGAGATATAGAGTTTATGGAATTTCAGTAGAGATTCTTGTTAGTTATGGAATATCCTACTCACATTACTAAGCTGTAGTAATATCCAGCAACTCTAGTGTATGATGATCTTATGAAATCAAGATATTAAAGGATGGATGGGATAATCCCTCAGGCCACAAGTGAATATATTTAGTTAGACTACTATTTCTGAAATATTCAACCAAATCATATTAGATGGCGGAATCTGTGGTAAGATAAGGGTTAGAGTTTTGGTCGTTTAGTGCCTAAATCTATTAGTGCCTCTTCTGGTGGATGAAAGAATTTCCTTGAGTTTTATCATGGGGTAGCAGCCGTAAATATCCTCATGTAGATAGTTACGTTATATATCACTAGTGTGTGATTTTGGGACACAAAAAACCTTGGTTATTGTGGGATTATGTGAAATGTGGAGGATGTGGTATGATAACGCTGCTCTTTATTAGACAATTAAACATATTTTATTACATAAAATTAACTTTCTACAACAAATAAATATTGATATGTACAATGACATTGGGGCTTAGGAACATTACATAACAACTAAGAACATAAAATTCACATCATCATTATTAAAAAATTCCTTATACATGACCACTACATTCCCACATACTTAGCATTGCAAGGGATAACCTGTAAAGACCTGGAAATTCCATGTAATTGTTTTTAATTATATCATAATTTCATAGGTCCATAAAAATTGATGGCATGTGATTCTGAGGAATGGTGTTCCTAGAATGAATTTCTAAACTTTTTTTTGGGTACGTTCAGTAAACATGCGAACATGTTTTTATAACTTTTGAACCAGTGCTCGGAATGGAAATCTGAGGAAATAGTTGAACTCAAAGCGCCGATATTCTATTAAAGAGACATTCACCTCAACTATAGTAGCCCGAGGGTGGAAGTTAATTTTTCACTTTTTCAAGGGATAATAAAAATAAAATTATTTAACATTTTATATTTCTTTTGAAACCACTCTATTTAAGTTAGTGAAGTGGTTACCACATGAACTAGAAAACCCCCAATTTGAATTCAATGGTTGGGAACACCTGACCCTTGAACTCCCCCTTTAATAAGAGATAACCCTTGGACTTTCTCCACATTAATTGTTCCATCTTCCATTAATTAATTATGCCAACATCAACTTAATTAATGGCCACCTCTAATTAAATTAATAATACTTAATTTAAAATTTTGTCTATTCATTTTTGGTGGGATTGGGGGAAGTGTTTGAAAATTGTGAGAGTTGGATGAACTTTTGAGAAACTCTTCCTCCAACAAAGAATTACCTCACCAATGTAGAACATACTTCAGAATCAAGAACGAGGACGATAGACAAGCCCGACTTCGGAAGCGTGTTGCAAAAGTGACGATCGTTGGAACCCTCATCGCCTTCACTGGATTCATCTTATGACACTTACAAAAAGTAATCGAGGCAGTGTTTTTTGTTGTTCATATACTACCTTACCCAATTCCTTCCATTTTTCATGATTCAAGAACATTTGACCCACTTGCTACCATTCTAACATGGAGGGTGTGGGAAAAAAACATGGACTAACCTCTCCGCAACCTATGTGAATTTTTGGTGGTCTTGAATTGTTGGTGACATCTAGAGGCGAGTGAGAAAATTTTTGGAATGAAGACCGGGCCACTAGCGTACACCTAGTGACCCAAAGAAGTTTTTTAGTGACTGTGTTGGCAACCGACACTAAAGAGCTTGGGAGCGGCGACCGACACTCCGGCCATGCGAAGGGGAGGTGGCGGGACACGTCCACACTATCGAGCATGAAAGATCCATGACCTTGTGCTGCGGAAGCGAGGTGATGGAAGCCAGTGACGGCGAGGCGCACCACCATGTAGCACAGAGGAGGCCGGACGACTGGCCAGCCGCGAGCCTAGCAGGCCGTCGCACCACGGTCTGGGCCGGGTCAACCTGAATTGGGTCGGGTCAGGATGGGTCAGACAAGACCTAGACCAACTTTGACCCTTTTTTATCTTTTAGCCATATCATGAGCTACACATGTCCTTTTGAAGAACCGTCTACTACAAAAAGTCCTTTGATATAGATAGTCCTTTTGGTATACCACACTTGAGTTTTGTATAATGTCGGGGTATGGCTGAGTTGGATTGGACACGAATCTAACTGGGCCCTTGGGACTAAATGGAAAATAACATACTGACCGAGCATCCAATTGATGCACCATCTATTGCGTTGAGACCCCTATCACGTGGCGATTCTTTGAGATACATCTTCTTGGGATTTTAAAGCAGTTGAAGTATCAACCTGTGGCTTGAGGAAAAGACCCTCTCGAAATTAAGCAAACTATGTGAGGGAGCCCAGTAGCAGGATGTAACATGAGAAAAGGATCCTATGAAGGTCTTTGCTTTTGGATCCTATGTGGGTCTGTGCATTGGGATCCTACATGGGTGTGTGTTTGAGAGTCTCACTTGGATCTGCTCTAGGAATCCACGTGAGACTACTCTAGGATCCAACATGGGTCTGATATACTAGTATCCTTCATGGGTATGCTATACTAGGGTCCTATGTGGGTTTGATGATTTAGGATCCTACATGGGTCTGCCTCTTAACAGAGTAAGATGATTTAGTAGTTTCATCTATTTATCTTTGCTTTCGTACCTATGTATTACCTTGTTTGATTTGAGTCCTTACCTCAGTTATGGAAAATCAATTTAATGATTTAGGACCCAATGGCCTATATTATTAAATTAATATCGTTTATTATGTGGTGGTGAATCACATTCTTAAATAAATAAATTTAAAAAGATAAAATGTTTTACAAGTATTGAAGGGTACACTAAAGCATTGAAAAACAAATCAAACCAAACAAAAATTACATTATTTTAATGGTAAAAAATATATTGGATGAATATAATATTTAATGTATTTTATTGCATCAATATTTAGTCATTATTATTTCAAAAAACACATCATGTATTTAAACAATATTTAATGTTTACCAAAATAATTCTATTGTCTCAGAAAATTATTAAAAATTCACCATTGTATAATTTTGATGTCCTGATTCCAAAAATAATATTCATTTTATCCAAATATTTTTCTAAATTTGTGAATTTCCCCTAAAAAAACTGACATTTATTGAGAATTCATGGATTTTGACAAAAATAGATTTCAAACCTTAATAAAAATTACAATTGCATTCAAAAAAATAATACGATCATTTATACTAAATAAAAATTAATTTACCAATAATAATATTTTATTAAAATAATATTTTATTAAAAAATCCATTAATTTATCAAAATAGACTCTTTAATTGAATATTAACAAAAATAAAATACTATTTGTGATTTAGGAAAACTATTTACAAAGTAACAATAATAAAATGAATGTATATTGTTTTTTATATACTTAGAATAATGCACATAATCATAGTGATAAAGACTTTTTACATGAACCCTTATGAAACCCACATAATACTGAAGGGTATGGTGTGTGATGGTGAAAGACTCTTGGGGTGGCTCAAATAACATCGCTTGAGTGGTAATCTCTGTCAACTTCAAGTTCTCCCATATGCGATTCTGTTCAAGCTTCACGTGTTGAAGCTAGACTTGGTCTTGGTCAAGAGAGAAACCAATGATTCCACCTCATTTCTGAGCATTGAAAAATGGGCTATGTATGGGGAAAGTCTACTATATGAGGCCCTCACTTCCATTGTCTGAGTAAATTGGATTATTTAAAGCCCTATATTTATACAAATCATGTGATCACTGTTCAATGACTATATGAGCAACAATCATAATGCTTTATGATATTTTAAAATCCAAAAGCATAAAACCAAATAATTTCAAATTTTATGTTACCATATTACATAATAATACATTTAATTAGATTAATAAGAATTTTGATTAATGAATTTTTGGGTCGTTACATGTGGTAGGATTGTGCATATCTAGGGATTCTTTATGAAATTTTCATCAGTTCCTACTAAGATGAGAACCACTCCTACCCTGTGATATACAACATGGCTATTAGGATATCTACTAAAAGACTACTGAAATACAACCAATCACTTAATATGTGGTTGAGTTTGATGTATAGGTAGTCATACTCATTATTCTTAGCACTATTAGACTGTGTATGCTCAAGGAAGTAATGTAGTGACTGAGATTCTTGGTACAAGTTAGTTATGTGTAGTCTAGCCTATGCTAGAAGAGCAGAGGGAAGGACCTTCTATATAATGAGGTAATATTCTAGTAGCAACTAGTTTAGTGTCCTTTTTTTGACACAGGGACATGTTAGTCTTTAATATCTAGTAAAATCATCTGGAGTCTAGGAATAAAGTTGAAAAACATAAATGGTGTTACTAAGATTGATACCTCGTCAGGTATGGGATCATATAGTGTTCGTTGGTGTAATGATTGTAACCTTAGGATAGTAAGATACCTCTTCATATGGAATCTTTTCATCCTCAACGTGATGGGATTTTATTTAATCATCAAGACGGACAGGTTAGTTCCATATTGAGCCCATATAGGCTACAATCATTGGTGGTTGACGTTTACATCACTAGATGACCATAGGAAGGTATGTAAGGGATAATGAGATATTCATATGATACGAACTGGACTCGAGTAACATAGGTTGGGTAATGTGACAACTAAAATCACCAGTATCATACAAGATTTATAAGGTATATGGACCACTATTTTTTCACCTATATTTGATTGATTTAGGTATGTCATCCTTGATCATTTTTTTGTGATACCTTAATTGTTAGAGGTGGAATTTATAGTTGATCTTGTGTTTGGAGTATCACTATTGACCATTCTTCCTTATAGGATGGAAACTATAGAGCTTCTAGTGCACAATAAATATAAGGACGATATGGAGGAAAAATGATTTATACACCACTAGTAATTATCCTTGTGGTATTCTAGACTATTATTTATATGAAAGTGGACATTATACATATACATTTCATGGATTACCATCAATTGATATATGTCGTGGAAAAGAATTGATATCAGTTACCTAAAAAAGAAGACATATTTGATCATATTTGAGGGGTGGTATTGTCTTCAAATATAAATTTGATATTGGTATATCATCAGGTGTGTGTCAGGATGTTAGATATACCTCACACTGCTTTTAAGTGAATTTATTGTCTATATGATTACCTTTTTATGTCATTATATCTCATGAATGCACCCGATGTTTTTAGATCTCTAATGAATTGGGTTTTATACCTAAATATTGATTAATTTTTTATAGTCATTGATTAAGTAATCTTAATGTTTTCCAAATCCATACATGAACATTCTAACCATCTTGAGATTGTTAAGAATACACTAAGTGATCATCATCTTTATTCTAAGATCAGTAAGTGTGAATTTTGGATTGATAGAGTCCACATCATGGGTAACATTTTCTCAGAGTATGGAGTTTAAGTAGACCAAAGAAAGTGATATTTGTATATTCCAAGTAGTATACCATGAAGATCTTTGAAAAGTTAATATTCTTGAGGCTAGACAAATATTACAAACACTTCATCCAAGATTTCTAAATCGTTGCTAATACACTTATGGAATTGGAAAATAATGGTTTTATTCCAATATGGTCCGAATCTTTTGAAGAATCTATTCAATATATAGAGGGAATATTGACATCATTTCCGATACTACTTCTACATGAGCTAGGAATAGGTTATAAAATTAATTTTGATGCACTAGGTATCCGGATTGGATATTTTATTATGAATGATAAGTGAGTCATTTTGTATGGGTCTCATTAGTTGATGCCTCACAAGTAGAATTACCAAACACACAACCTCGATCTTGGTGTGGTTGTTCATTCCTTACACTATTAGAGAAAATATTTTCATAGTGAGTGTTTTGTAGTGTCAATTATCATAGAAGCGTTGTGTACATCTTTACTCAAGTCTATTTAAATAACATGTTGTGTATATAGGTTGAGAACTCAAAATCATTTGATTTTGAGATTTCCTCCACACCTAGTAAATGAAACCAAATAATTGACTATCTGAGTTGAAATTTTTGGATACAGGAAGTCCAGGTTGCTAGTGGTGAGTTAATACTCATGGAATTATTCTATGAGATTCACTTTATTGTTCAAGAGGATTATGGTATAACTATACTATCATCCTTATGAAAAAACATTATTATTTTGGAAAGGGTTATAATGACGAATGTATATTATCCTAAGTGTCACGTTATAAGGGGAAAAATCTCAATTTATAATTCATCTTTAGGTTGGACTATTGATGGGGTTGATACTATAATATTATATGGATGTGTATAAGTTTTGGTAGACATCAAAGAGGATATTATTAAATAATTTCACACTTTAGTGTTGGAAGTGCATCCCTGTGTCTCCAAGATGTATAAAGATCTATGTCAACACTATTGGTGGCCTACTTTGAAATAGCATATTACTGGATTTATCACTCGGTGTTCCATCTATCATCAGGGTAAGGATTAAAATCATTATCAAGTAGGTATTTTATAGCTATTTTCCATTTCCATGCATGAATGAGATGATGTTTCAATGGATTTCATGACTATTTTAATCATATCTCCTAGAGGCAACAATACTATGTGGGTTTTCATTGATAATTTTACAAAGTTCCCAAATTTGATAACTATAAGAGAGACCTTATTGGTAGAAAATATATAGGATATACATCATAAAATTCAAACATATTCTTGGATCTCATCGATCTAACATTTCTATTACTGATGCTCACATTAAATCACAGTTCATTTAGGGGTTTCAGAAGGTCTTGGGTACCCATGTTCTTCTATGAATGTCATATCACCCATAGAGTAATAGAAAAATAGAGCATGAGATTCTAGTGATAGTGGATATTCTCAGTGATTTTGTCCTTATTATTAGGGGTTCTTGGGAGATACAAATTCTCTTTATTGTGTTTTCTTATAATAAAAAATTTTATTCTACCTTCAAGATGGTTTTTTATGAATGATTATATGGTTGGTCTTTCCCTTCTGAAATATTCTAGATTGTGGAAGGGGAGGCGGATTTTCATGAACCATGTCATGTTCAGGAAAATTCATAGAGGGTCTAGTTGATCTGAAATCATGTAATGACATCATATTCTGGAATGAAGTCATATAAAAAATAACACTGATGAAATTTTGAGATCGAGTTCGGTGATCATGTATTCTTGTGAGTCTCACACATGTTGGGACATAAGAATATTCATTGTTTTGTTAGGATCTTACTTAGGTTTGTTAGACTATTTAATGTAGTGAAATGAATTAGACCAGTGGATTAACAAATAGAATTACATCAGAGATGTTGGCCTATGCACAATATCTTTCACATATCTTAACTTCATCGATATTATCCAGAATGATCACATGTATTTCCGCATGATGAGTTTAATTTGGATAATGAATTCCATTTTGATGAGTTTGTAGTCTATATTGTTGATTGAAGTGTTATGGAACTTTGAGGTATGACTATTCCTTTATAATAGGTAATTTTGTAGCATTGATGAGTACATGACAAGTCCTATGAGTCATCAGCTGATATATGAGTTCAGTGTCAAGAACTCTTTGCTGATGATACCTCTTTACCCTGAGAATGAAAACTCAGGGATGAGTTTCTTTAAGGAGTGGAGGTTTTAATAACCATCTTCTCTTGAATGTATATCTCAATTTTCATTCAACAATTTTACCTTTTTAAATATTAGTTAACATGAAAAACAATCTAATTATTTTCCCATAAGAGTTTGGGGCTTGTTCGAAGCCTAGAGTTCATGAAAAAAGTAAAAATGGTAGATCACATGGTTTCTAAATCGTTAGTACTAACTGTGTGGAGTAACTATGTGTGGAACCATTTGGAAAAAAGGGGCCGCATGGTTTGTATGTAACCATGAAACATAAAGTGCATGCCCATGTAATACGTCTATTGTTTTTTATATAAGATTTTTTATGGTTTTCACATGGATAAGGGAACCGTGTTTCCTAACCATTCATGGTATCTCCTTAGATAGTGGGTTAAGCATGATTTGTGATCCTTATGGAAAAAACATGTTTCCAAACTTTTCCTCATGGTTATTAGGGTGAAATGTCTAAAATTCTATTAATAAATATTATAATATATTTTTTCTTTCCCCAGTCAATTTCTAATGTTCCATCTACTCTTATCCTCCAATGGGTTCGCCTCCTCCATATAACAGGTTTTTCAATAAATCTAAGATCATGAAATCAAATCACGATTCTTTTAAATAAATTGATAGCTAGAGTTATTCTCTCATGTCCACCTCCATCCAATCTGTTTTTCACTTCACCTCAGTTTCACTATTTAGTTGCATTAACCGTTTCCCTATTTTTATGGTGTCGTAATGCTTTGTGAATTTCAATCAAAAAAATATGAATCTGAGGCCTCTATTGGATAAGGAGTCCTCAATGAGTCTAAGGTTTTAGGTCCCATCATTTTCTCCCAATGTAATGGTCATTTCATAGATATGCCATTGTGATGCATGATATCAATTTATATGTGTTTCCTTAAAAATTTATTTCACCATTCTAAATCAATATTAGAACCATATTATAAACCTGTTGATCACTATTATGAAAAAAGAGGATTCCAACCTTGAGCATGGATACCCCTTCGGCGTGCCGACATGAAAATACCATTTAAAAAAAAAATTTAAATGTCCAAAACGCCTCCTAAGTGTTTTTCATTGGTTGTAAATGTAGTTTAACTCTGAAATATAAATTTTTATTAAACTATAGTACCTAATAAGTGCTTGGATTTTATAATGAGAATAAATAACTTTCTATGCTGTTTCCTAATTGACAATGGTCTCTTTTTTGTGCATTATTGTTCCTTCTAAAATGAATTAACATGTTTTCGTAAAATTAAAATTATTGATTATATATAATGGAATTATTAAAGATGGTTTTCTATCTTAAATAATTAAATGGATTAATGTAAATTGGTTATAAATTATGGAAAGGCCATGTAAATTACAACATGATTTATTAAATACATTATATCAAAATGTAATGCCCTTGGTTCTACATGGACTTGATCGGTATAATGAATGAGATGTTATACCTCATAGATAAAATTATTATTGTTATATTGATATTTGATATGGAATGATGATCAGGGGAAATATTGATAATGTTGATTCACACTCCCTTACATTGGGTGGTGACCATGAATTTTCACACCATTAAGACTATTTCGATGGGGGAATGAAATAATGAATCCCTTTCATTCGGTGCTGGCATGAATAATCACCCACCAAATCAAGTGAAATGATTGAAATCAAACATTAATTATGAGATACAGGGAATGTACACTCTTCTTGAGCTTATAAGATCTTTCAGATATGTTATGAATTACTGAGAAACAACCTAGTCTAGACACCACCGAGTTTTCTAGGTGTATAGACACATGATTATATATTTACATAGTCCATATTGGGGTATAACATATATAACTTTCAATATATATATATATATATGTTATTACTATATATATAATCAGTTATCAAACAATCATTGCAGACATGATTTGAATAAATAAGTGAGTCCAAGTGTTCTTGAGGAACCTGAGCACGCTTTATATTTATACAACACTATTTCCTATTCTATTTGTACCTACATTCTACCATTTCTATGTACACTACTTATATTGCTTGTAGAAACTGTTCGTGATTGAATACTATGATTTTATCTCACAACCTAATCAGGTCTCCATTGTTACCAGAGTAGTTTACTTGTCTAAAGGCATGGATAAGGGAATGTTCCCAAATATGTATATTTGATATTATTTACTTATAATTGGTATATAGAAGCAAAGTAATGATCAAATTAATGAAATTATAGTGGAGAAAACTATTTTTATTTTCTTATTTATAATATCATGTCGAATATGCCTTTCCTATGTTCCACTTGTACATCATCAATCCATGCATCTATGTATATGACGCTGCCAAGTGGATTTTGATATTATTATTAAAATTTTCTTTTATTTGTATGTAAATAGTTCAATATTATATATCTTTTGTATCTGCTTTCTTATCATATGGTTATTGGTATCCTAATTTACTGTTCATTTATATCATTTTTGTTATATTTTATTCTTATTGTTGTTATCCACTGCACCACTCTGATTTTAGGGTATAGTCTCCCCAATTTACCATATTTAAACCCTAAATTCTAGTGGGAAGCCTCTAAAATAATGGGAGCTATGTTTGAGTCCATGTGACCGACCATCTCAAGAACACAGTTCTATGAACGATGGGTCGGGATGTTACATACTCCATCCAACCCATAGGTTATCCGTCGTGAACCCACTCCTACAACATTTGATTCACTATGAGTTACAGGATACTAAAATTCAGTCCTTAGACCAAAATTATTTTCAATTTTATTGAGAAATTGAATAATTTCTTTGAATGTTGAAACTACAATGACTGTCTCAACATTAGTGCATATAAGAACATCATGATGAGCCTTATCATAATCACAACAATCAAGGATCCCCTTGTCGGGATCAAACTATATATGATTATATTTATACATAATACTACTAACTAAGAAATACTATCCATCACATCCCCCAATACCATGATTGGGATCACTTAGATTAATGGAGACAAATATCATCATCACTATCTTCATCAACATAATAGTTTTTATTTAATTTTTCATCATGATACTAATCCCCCATATCTTTTGGACGTGCACCTATATTTTATGAACTACTCTAAGTAGTAGTCATCCCGTACCTGTTATTGATTATCATTTTGGATGAATTCATAGGATTAGAACGACCACCATTTCATTAATTCTTTTCTTAAATTCCATTACCCATTCCATTAAAATCATGTTAAAATTATTTGAATCATTTAAATAGTGGGTACCCCTTATGGGAAATGCTCTTTTTTTGTATTTATTAATTTTATGAAATTTCAATATTACTAAATCAATTGGCTGAATATAAATACAAAAATGATGGATTCAAATAATATGAGAAAAGAGTATGAAGATGGAATGAAAGTGTTCATCAAATTTGAAAAATTATCATCCATTAAATAATTATCCAATCCTTTTTCCTTGTCAACATTGTTTTTATACAAGATTAATTAGTCTAGAGGAGTAGGAAGAGCACATGATCTGTCATAGAATAGATCAAAGCTATAAATTTTAGACTAAACATTGGGAAAAAGTGAATGTATCTAGTGGCTGAGACAACACTACTTTTTATAGATCATCTGATATGATTACAATTGTATACAATGATTAAGACTATATCGAGGATGTGATTATATATGTGAATGATGATGAAGATCGTATATTGGAAATGATAGTGACATTTGAAGATGAAATTCATGATTGTCCAAAATTGTTTGGGATAGTAATGGGTTCTACATAGATGCCATTGTATATGGGTTTTAGTAAATTTTCAGTATTTCAAAACGTAATAAATTTTTATAATATAAAATATTGTAACAGAAGGGGTGACACCAATTTTATTGAACTAATTACTCCTTGAATGATATTCTCTTAACAGGTAAAGAAATTTCTAGCTGACTATTTAATGCTGAATGAATGCTATGTTCAATTGGTATGATATCTATCAAATAATTTTCTATTTAAATGATTGTATACTGCTTCAAAAGGGCCAAAAATAAATAATAGAGTTCCCGAAAAGGTATGATTATCAATATAATATAGATGAATCAGGTTCTATGATTTTTTGCAATTCATTATAATGATTCCATGGTTTAGTCACCTATATTGAAGTGAGAATACTATGAGGAAATTGAAGGGGCACACATATATGAAAAATAAATATGGGAAACCCCATCACTCATAAGGAACTCCTTAGTGGAAGAGAATTCATCATGTGTTTCCTAAATATGGAATTATCCGAGAAACCATCATCGTGTTCAATCTATAGATAGAGATAATATTTATTGTTTAAAATGTTGCACGCACAGTACATGGATTACAATATTGGTAAATTATAACATTCTACAATGGTTATGAATGAAAATAAAACACATTATTTAATATCTCTTTATTTTAGGACAAAAGAAACAAGGTAATGATTTTGATGTGTATTGGGATCCATTGATCAATGATTTATAATTATTGTCAGATTCAAGTGTTTCATTGTATGATGCTTAAATAAATGAACATTTCATGTCGAGAGCCATATTTTATAGAATGATAAATGATATTTCTTCTTATGAAGATGTTTTAGGATATAACATTAAAGTAACTGAATGGTGTCCCATTTTAGATCAAGGTACCCAAGCATTTAAGAAGAAACACTCATTGAAGTTTGTGTTTCTAGGAAATTTTATATTTCAACCCCGGTGAAATATGTACTGATATTTGGAGAAATTATTTGATGAATTTTTAAAACAATGTTCAAAAATATCTCCACTAACATCTGATCAACTATTCAATAAACTAAAAGATATAGACACTGAATTTGGTAAAATGTTTTCGAAAGACATTACAAAAAAAATCTGAAAAAAGTTATCAATTATTTTTGACTTACCACATTGGATTGGTTTTTACATCAAAAAATATATTTTTGTTATGATTGTTGAAAATACATGTATGATAGTTTCATTGGATCCTTCATAAATACACATAAAGAAAATGATTGAATTAAGGCTGGGTTAGAGATGTTTCACATGGTAATAAAAGAAGAGTTGGTGTACTTAAGGGTGAAAAACAACCTTTTCTTCCTCTAACTACATACACTCTTTCTAGGAAGGGGAGTTTTTGGTTTTCAATCTTCTGGAATGATGTAATGTTTCTAGAGGGGAATTCATAAAATATAAAAAAATATAATTTCAATGACAGATTTAATATTAAAGGTTTTAAAATTACAGGAATTCATTATTTCAATGCATTAACTAATGCTTGTATATTTAAGTTTCATTTGTCCCATTAATATCAAAAATTTAAAAAAACCATGATCTATTTCTTCTTCAAAGCTATATGGAAAATATTTATGAACCTGGAGAAAATTTCAACTACAGAAAATAATATTTTTGTAACATTATATGAATTGGAATTGTTTATCCCACCAGGATTATTTAATATGATGGTTCACATGATGGTTTATTTGGTATGATATATTTAACAATGTGTCCTTATACATTATACATGGGTGTATCCTATTTTACTATAAAATAATATTATGAAAGGGTGTGGTGAAAATCAATGTCATCCAAATGATGTGTTATAGAGGTAAATATATTTTAAGAAGCCATTAAATTCTTAACTAACAACTAGTCAGGTTTGAAAATATATTTTATATCAAAATATCATCAGACTAGGTGGCTGGTGGGTGAAGGAATTCCGAGAATATATGTTGTCACAATCACTATTACAAATTGAGAGTAATATATTCTTTACATTCTTCAAAATAGTTTAGTGGTGTCCCCTTATATTTAAACATAGAATAAGATTATTAGGAATTTAAATCCATCGAGGGATGAAATATTGATATCAAATACACATAATAAAAGTTTTATCAGATGATTCAGATACGATATTTTTATGGAATAAGCTGAAAATCAAGATTCGATTTTAGAATGACTGTGTTGGCTAGACAGATTAACATGTGTACATGTATTATCTAAAATTATTATGAAATTAATTGATAGAAATTATAAAAAATGAAGATTTTGAATTAACTACCATGAAAAATAGGGGAGTTATAGCTATAGGAGAAGTGATGCATGTATCTTGTACCAAAAAAAAATCTAATTTATGTGAATATGTCATACTTTACTGTGAACAAATAAATATGGATGGTGATTTTTTCAAACATTACATGTGGTAATTTTTAAATTTAAGAGAGTTAATAATAAAAGTATTTTATGAAACATATGAATATAGATTCATGAAAATAGATTTTATTAAGGACTGGTATATAGATGAACTATTTATAATGGTCACATGAAGTACTAATCTTTTATGTTAAAATATCACAAACCAAAAGCGTACAATTAATATTTTATCAACCAAACCCACTAAAGGGTCACATGAAAATTGAATTGAGGATGACACTTTCATATGAACATCTCAATAATTTCACATCGATCCCAATATAGGTGAGGACTTTCAGGTCAAACGAGACAACAATAAAGGGATTTGGATACTTCATAATTGTGTTAAATCCATTCAACCATAAAAAATAGAGTTCAATAATTTGGTTATATTTTATTAATATAAATTGTGTTACCTCATATTAATATTTTTCACTTCATTATTTATGTAATATAAGTTGAATATTTGGTCACTTATACAGATGATGACTTATTCACATGCTGATGATCCCAATTCTGAGGAATAATAGGTTTCTCAACCAGATGATGCTCCCAATGTAGAGGAACAAAAACCATATGAACATGATGATGATACAAATATAGAGAAAAAATATTAACGAAGTTGATCTCAAGGATATTGTAGATGATGATCAATGAGTTTCCTATAAAAACCAATAGTATAGTAGCATTATGATATTAGAAAAACTTATAAAGGAGATAAGCAAAGGAATCAAATTCAATGTTTGATGGAATTGACAATTCTAGGTTGTTAACCCCAATAAGGCCATGATCAATAGTAATATTATTCCCACCACTTGTCACCGTGTGACAATTTATATAGATTCATGGATGAATTTTATGCCCTGACATAAGCAAATGATTTGAGAATAGATTAGGGTAACGTTATGATAAAATTTTTGTATTTTACTATAAAAAATAATAATAAAACATTGATTTATATTTCATTATCCATCATAGATTAAACTTATAATAGATGAATCCCTAATTAAATTTTTATTAATTCTTTCTAAATTGGATCATATAGGTTTTAAAACAATTCTTATGAAGTTTCATCTCAAAGATGCTGAAGGGAAAATAATCACACACCCACCATAGATGTATGAGAAACTGATAATCCTAGAAGCATGGGATAAGTTTATAGGTCATCATGAGTAGTCATTTGTTTAGGTACACTGATAATGGTAATAAATAGTTTGTTTATAAGTGTATTAACCACTTTAATTAAGATTTTTTAATTAATGAAACAACAACAGGGTGCTGAAAATAGGAAAGGGGAAGAAAAAACAATGAACCGCTACTATAAAGTAAGCATGGGGTACAGTTAACATGAAAAATGGTATGTATATTTTATAAATCCTAATATTATTATGTTACATGAAGAAAACATAATTATGATCGATTATTTATATAAAGATTGATGAATCCAAATCCAAACATACTTCTATCCTACATCATTCTCTATATAAGAGGTACATGTAAATAATGAAGGTACACTAATGGACTAAAACACATCAAATAGTGGGATATATGTATAAGTATGAGATATATATATATTCTTTAAATTAGTATTAGATTAAATTTATTAGTTATTTTCATATATTATTGTAACAAAAAAGACATTAGAATTATAATTGGTTATACCATGTGAAAAAATACTATATATGGATTGGAATTTTCAAAAACTGTATGTCGATATAAAAGGTGTAGGTTTTAGGGTTACACCCTGAACATTTTTTGAGAAGATAAATAAACATGGGTTAATTATAAGAAAATAAAAGAGTCGAAATCATGATTAAAAAAACTGAATATAAACATAATAGAAAGTCATATTTGATAGAAAATTTTATCAGAAAGAATGAAAGATAAGAAGCAATATAAAAACAACCACTTCCTGGAGACCCCCACCCAACCCCAAAAGCATTGAGGTGGGTTATTCCCCTGAGATTTTTTCCTTAAATGTGGTAATAAACATTCTTATAATAGTTTTTATGGAATTTGAATCATGAAGACACTGATACCTTTCCTGTACTGATATTATACAGATTGAAAATGATTTAGATTAATATCTATCAACACCAAACCATTACTTTTTTAGTATCTACCATGTTCAATTTTGAAGAATATATTCAATAAAAAAGACAACTTCTAAGAGGCCATGTGAGACTGTGTATTAATGTAGCTCTTGATCTGAGCGTTAAAATATGGGTCCCACATCGTGATGTGGATATTCATATAACTAAGAAATAGATTATAACATTAATCTCATGTACATTAGATATTATGAAAAACATGTCTAAAATGTTATATTAATTTCTAGCTTATTTTTCATTGAAAACATTTAACAATTAATGAAAATTGTTCTGAACCAATGATTGTTATTAAGAACAAATAAAGGAAAGGTGTTAAAATTTAATGTCAAATCGAAATAATCTAAATGATGAACCAACCAAACAAAACAATCATAAAAAAGAACATATATTTTTCTCATTCAACATTTTCATTTTCTATCATTAATGTTTCATGAGGACATATGGTTACAAATGATAGTAATGTCATAATAGTGGATAAACTGGATGTAGTAGTTTCAAAACAAACATATGGATGCCAAACTCATCTTATTTTCATTGATAAAGGGGTAATTTTTTTCAATTTTTCATATAAAATATAATTTAAATCCATTAGTTAATTATTCCTTTTTTGGAAGTGTTTCTTAATCATTGAGGTCAATTTTGGTACTCTAAATATTTATGTAATAGATCTTGTTTTTTGATACCCAAAAAACAAACCACACATGATGATGTTTTCAAATTTTTAATACACTACATTGAAATTTTTGTAACAAAAAACCATTTAAGATATTTTATATTATTTTTTACTAATAATTATACTATAAAAGGATGATGTTTAAACATCATAAAATTGATGAAATGAGTATAATCAAAGAGAACAAGGTGCCTATCGACTTCAACTAGTGGATAAATATTTTGGTAAATATAATAACATCTCACTATAAAAACATCTATAGAATAATTTCATAATTTCTTCAAATATTTATATAGTTTATAAAACAAAAAAAAAGGAAAATATAGTGTTTATTATATTTTTCAATTTATGAAATATATCGTATACCATGAAAAAACTTGTCACCTAGAATAGGTATTTTCAAATAGAATAACAATTGAAAATATAATATTTATTAATTCTTTGTGTAGTTATATTTCATCAATACTACTAGGACTATAGAAACTCCTCATATTCAAGAGAGGAAATATATTTTTCTAAATGTTAATGGGTATAAAACCTGGTGCCATAATGTAAACATATATCATGATTGTGTTACTTACCACTACTTACATAGAATATTTTATGATTGTTTTTGTTAATTTTTTTATTTAATTTCCATATCAATTTTATTTGATAATTATTTTATTAATTTTCACATAGATCATGATGAAATGAATTCATCAACATGGATGATTCACTCATGTTTTATGATCGTGCACTCTATAAGGACGATGCACTCATTATGATGAAATTTCCTTTTTATTCTCCAATGAGTTAAACAATATGGATAAATCACCACTTAATTTTTATTTCCACAACAGATACATGTATCACAATCACACCGGTCAAGTCAAACAATCATATCAATATTAACAAGTAATTCCATTATAATTTCATCATCACGCATGTACATGTGGTCAGGACAATTTATAGTTAATCCCAAGTGGTTAACACATAGTAGAAACTTTTGACATTCCTGGAAGTCCCCAAATTCATACCAATAACCTATTATTTCCAATATTAATCTTCACCTAGAAACTGATATGTAATTAATTTTTTAATTTAATATTATATTCCACTTAATTTATCTTTTGTATAATATCAATCTAACTCTCTATGTGACAGATATGATTCTGAGTGTGTCCTTTTAAATAAAATTGATATTAATTCTAGTTAATGGACATGTGACATACTCGGAACCAATACAAAACACTTTTATTGTTTTGATACATTATTTAAATGATCTATAAATTATTTGTGATGTATAGGAAACATCTTCACCCCAAACTGATACAATTTATGCCCAATATGACTCAAATTCAATGTTATCAACCTAAAATTGACTAATTAGTTCAAAAAATGTGTCACTCACATAACAATAATAAAACATTCATAGATTATCTAGATAATTTATTAAAATGACTCATCAATCATTTTTGACCTTTAGGAATCAGTCTCAAATAAAACCAACACACGATGTGATCAGTATGACTAAACGTGAGTGTATTTAGTTTAAAATTACATTTTATTAAAAAAGAAAAGTGACAAACTCACAAATGATAGTAAAAATATAATTATTTTGATACTTTATTAAAATGATCCAGAACTCATTTTTGTTCTGTTAGAATCTCCCATACCTCAATCTGATACATGGTGTACTAAGTATGGCTCAAACTTTGTGGTTTTAGTATCAAATTAATATTTTATTTATATTTTTTTCGTATTTATCTTTAATTTATTTTTTCACAATAAAAATACCATTAGATATTTTTACTCATATAGGTTGATTATTTTTCCAGATTTGGGATTGGTTGTTCGAATCTACTCGTGATCCTGAGATTGGAGATCAATGATACATTGGAGATAATAGGAACCTGGTAACGGGTGTAGAATGTGTACAAACATCAAGAAAAGGTGAATTTCTATGATATATATATATATATATATAGTGGTCACCAAGACAAAATGGATTTATGGGACCCAATTATGATGAAAAAGGGATAAATTATAGACCTCCAAACTACTATTAAATTAAAATAGAAATTATATTCTTAAAGTATTGTTTTTCTTTTCTTCCCTAGTTCTTCATAATACTAAAATAAACATACAATTTTATTCTCTTTTATCATTGTTTTTATATCTAAAATTTTATGTTGAATTATTATTTTACCCTCATATTATGGGGATAGACCTTGGAATATTATATTTTATAATACATTCTAGTAGAATTAGTAATTCTTGTTTCCATATGTGTAATTTTGTAAAAAAGAAATCTACCTATAGAAATTAATGATGCCTTTCAGTCATAAAAAATAATTCTCATGATAACTATTTAAATATGGTATTAAAATATATTTACCTCACCAAATCCCCAATTATGATGTTTATAACTTTTTCTGTCTGTATATATGTCTTTTTAAGATCATCATCATATTCTAGGAAAATAATTCCAACAAATATTTTATAAAATTTCAGAACTACTATAATTGTAACTATTAACACAAAGATAACAATTTAAAATTATATCCAAATGTATTTTATGATTCGAAATTAATTTATCTTTGAATTATATTGGTATAATAATTTATTTTTATCACATTAATCACTTCTAAATCCAAACACACCCTCATTTGCCTCCTTGAAACTATATTTTCCCTAATATATATTTCAATGAAAATAACAACTTTATATTAGGAGATAAATGAAATGTTATTTTTGGATATTATTATGAAATAAAATAATAATAATGAAATCATATTTTTTTTATATTTACATATTTAAATTTTCAATATAAAATATTTTGTTGAAAAAAATATGACACTTTCAAGCGGTATGAACTATGTGCCTCATATTTTAAAAAGAATAACCTGGATAAAACACTTTTATTTTGTATATAACATCATTTATACTTCTTTTCAATAATGTTATATCATAGGATAACATTATAAGAAATGCGTAAAAAACTATAATCTCATTCATTAATAATGAATATTATCCATAATAATAACTCTTTTATAAAATAATAGTACGTAATATGAAAATTAATCATCATTTATAATTTGTATATTGAATCAAGAATAAAATTTGTCTAATTAATCCACCTCATTGATGAAAAGAAACTTTTATTTCTATGTACAAATGCATACATCAATATCTATCCATCATCTTTAAAATAATATTCAAATCCAGTAGAATTACTTATTATATACATAGTATCATTTACCATTCAAAATAGAATAATTTAATACTATTACCCTGATCGATGACATGGAATATTATAGTTTTTTTTGAAACTGCGTATGTATTTCGAAAAATTCCTCATACAGTGACCATGGTCACTATAGTAGAATAACTACACCTATTTGTGGTCATTTTACTTAGGATTTAATTAATAATAATGACTACTAGACCCTCCAATACTGTTATTATATACTATATCTTTAATAATATTTTATATTAAAACAACACTAGTTCATGGACCGCCCATGACCAATTTAATAATACTCAACACATTTATATTATTGGGAAAATTATTATTAAACTCATTCATTTTTTATTTTATAATAATTTATCAAATCCATTCTTATAGAGTTTATACAATTAAGTATAAATCAATATCATGCCTTATAAAAAACCCATATTCAAAAAATCATTGATGTACCCAATAATATTGAGTACAAGTCCAAGGAATGATGTTCTTTTAGTTATTTTTCATATTAATAGTGATTTTGAAACATAGTACCTCTCATGACTAGCTTGTTCCTAAAAAATAATTTTGATGACTTTTATTATCCAATGGACATAAATTATCAATTTTCCTCAAACATAATCTATATAATATAATCACAAGGTATGAGACATAAATAAAATCCCTTAAAATTATTATGGTAATCTTCTAAACTCATTGATGAAAATATTTTCTAGATGACTGTTTAGAAAGGTGTTTCTCTAACGCCTAATTTTTTTTAAAGAACATTTATTATATTTTTGTTTCATTTAAATTATTTTATTCCATTTATATTTTATTTCTCTAAAATATATCTAAAATTTATTTTTGATTATTATGAATCCATTTAAACTTTAAATAATGTTTTCATCAAAAATGTATCATATTTTAAAATCAATTAATATTAATTTTTTAATTGGTCTCCTAGTTATGTAATAAACCATTTTAAATTACACCATATGCATTAGTGTAATGAGATTTATATTTATATATATAATTAATCCACATTGTAATTTCTGTTATCTACTAGATATTAAAATAGGACATCATGTTTATTGTGTCTTATATAACTCTTGGATATTTGAGTGGGAAACACATAGACCAATATATCATATATATTATCTCAACTATATTATTCTAGTATCCTATCCTTTAGGGTTTATCAACTATGTGTGACCCTATTAACTTTCTAATTATGAGAAACTGAATATATAAGACTCTCCTATAACTTAATTTCCATATATAAGATAATCCATGGGAACCCTTATTTGGATGAAGAAACATGATTGGATGATCAAGATCTTGACATGATATTATTTAGAAGGAGTCTAACACTTAATATTTTAAGGTAATTTAAATATGACCATATTATCTCATGTATTCCTTTTATGTATTAATTCTTAGAAATATTTATTTTTTACTATCTTAAACTTGTTACCAAATTAGTATATTCGATACATATTAACTTATAACTCATTATAAGGCTAATTATTTTTATAATTTTCCCCAATATAAAATTCAATAATATAGATACATATCCCATTGTATCATATAAATAAGGCATATGAAACTCTTTCATATAACGATATCAAATCATATAACACCAAAATCCCTACAAGATAAACCATTGTGTGGATGATAGTCAATCCCTACTTTTCTAAATAGAGCCTAAGAACCTAAGATAATGACATGTATGAACAAAAAACCACTATGAATAGATAATTAATAAAGGGGGACCTCAATTATAATACAATCTTAACATCTTATGGCTATTACATTAATGTTCATGACCCAAAAAAATAAAATTCAAAGCTAAAATAATTTAAATCAGATATTGTATCAAGAATTTGACTACTTATATGGATAATATTCTATTTTTTAAAAATTAATTTAACACTTCTAACTAAATTATACATGAATTCACAGTATAAAATTTCTATTATGGAATGATAATGTAGGTAATAAAAAATATAAATTAATGAAAAATAAATTTTGACACTAGATTGAAATTTATGAACATTTTATAAATAAATAAATTATAAAAACCTAATAATTTAGGAACCTTTTATACAGAATTTTTCAAATAAATAAATGATAAAATTACTTGTTTATTTGAAAATAAACCCTATAAAATTAAAACATAAGTGATATTTTATGAATACATTTCTAGTAATATAAATTATTCATATTTTATATGAACTATTGAAATAAATAGAAAATAACATATTTATTTTATTTCAAAATTTATTTAATATATGTGAAGTTTTTTAGATATGGTTAAAATTATTTTAAAAATACGAAATTTAATAGTAAATTTTAATTTTAAAATATATTTATAATTCATAAATAAATATAAAATTCTTTATATTTCACATCATTTTTCCTATTATAAATAATTATCTAGATGTATTGAAATAAATGAACCTTGAATTATTTTACCGTATAATCAATCCATTCATCTAAACTAAAATAAATAAATTATATAAATGTAAATATTCTATAATTATCAACTTTATGAAGAATTTCCAGCCAATAATGATAGGCATTACTAATAACTGCTAATTAGAGCCGTTGCAGCAAGGGGTGTTTTGTGTAAATATCTCAGTTATTGGGAGAAAATCTCTTATTTTCATTTTCTTCATGAACCATTATATTAACGATAAAACAAAAATAATTTCTAAAATGAGACTTGGTCATGGGGTTTTAATGATATGAATAATATGTGTCTGCCAAATCATTTTATTGGATTTTTTATAACCATCTGGAACACTCCATGAGGATTCCTTGATTTCATAAAAATTCGATAATTAAGGTGTAAGTTGTTAACATTTTGTAACATTATAAAAATTAAAAAAAAGTTAAACTCCTTTTACAATTCATGTTCCACCACAAAAACACCTTTGAATAATTTTCACATGATAACAATCTAATGGGTTATGTTGAATAATCTAGTAAGGCCATGCATTATCTCGTAAAACATGAATTTTTATTCACTAAACCAAATCATTTTCATCCTCAATAAATCAAATTTTATACCATATCTAACAAAAACATGTTTTATGTCACCAAATCATCATTTAGTCCTTTGTTTATATTTTAAATCCCATTATAATTTAAAAATGTATGTAATTTCATACAATTAACTAATTTCAATGAAAATATTAAATCAAATAGCTCTTAAGAGAAAATTGACTCGTCTAATATTCACTAATAACCATGTCACAAACTTTTATGTTTCATCTAAATGTATAATTCAACAAAATAATTATACAAAAATTGTACATGGAGGTATGCCTAAGAATAATAATATACAAAGAAGGTTCCTCCGTAGGGACTCTCATAAAAATTTAGTATAATAATACCAAATAAATGATGAATAAAAGTGAAACAAACTCAATCCACATCTCAGGTCATCTAAAAACCATTAAAACTGCAACATCAGTCATAATGTATTCATAAAATATATGTATAGTTAGTATTAAAAATATAGCAACATAGTTACCCTACGCCAATTTCCATACTGATCAAGTCTCTCTCAATACTAATGAATACTATGCTAGAAATATTATCTCACAACATATTGAAATTTTATGACTACATAAATCAACTAAATTCTATAACCATATGACATTATAACATACCACTACCTCATACCATAACCATGTACAATATATATCAAAACTACCATTATAGTCATGGCTATAATAATGTTTTTATGAATGGGTTAGTGGGTAATTTATTTCTTCCATAACAATTGTTTTAAGGGTTTACTCAGAAAATAATTCCTTATATTTATGTTTATTTATCACGTTATTCAACTAATTCCGAATTGCAACAGAAATAATAAAACATAAAATGATACTTTCAAACTCGTAATCAGAATATTTGGTTCATTATCCAATTAATAAACTGTTGATACCGTCTTATCTACTAGGCCATCATATCGACATAAATATCACACCCGCATATAACAACACAATAACCTAAAAATGTCAAAAAACTAGTTAACATCACCATTAACCATACTTACTCTTTCAATTTCAAAATCATTTTCTATTTATCACCTTATTTGTTTACGACTTTCACTGATTAACTTGATATCAATTCATGCCTTACCATTTATTTAAACCCATTAACCACATTAAACACTTTACCATGAGAACATTATTCCTTCTCTTCATTTCATTTAGACTATTAATATATATATATATATATATATACCCTAACCTAGGTTTTATTTTTCACATTATTCATACATTCATTCCACATCCATATTTACAGAAATTTTCAGTCCATGTTTGCTTCGAACACCACCAAGAGGGGGAACAATAAGTGATAACGAAAACAACTATCAAACTTGTTTTCACATAATTAGTTAGTGTAAAATATCTCAAATAAAATTATTTTATGGAATGGTAAAGGGGTAAAAATAATACACATGGAACATGGGTTTTTAAAAGGTTCACACCCTCTTTTTATTAAGTGGATAATAATTAATGATTAATGGTTTAATCCCAATGTGTGTGTTCTTTAATTATTTTAAATAAGGATATGTAATTTATTAGGGAGAATTTATTTAACTCCAATTGGACTAATGATATATATGATCATTATAAATTTGATCAATATCTATATCCCACTCCTTACGTGAATTCACAATTTTGATCATGTGTGCACAATTTTTGTTCATAGAAACCCCAACTAAAATATTTATGAAATGATATCTATAATTAATGGATGTTTATATCAATGTTATTATGGATATTTTTCTAGGATAATTAAATAATATTATTATACATTTAATACATCATATTTTGACACCCTTTGTTATGAAGTGAGATTCAGATCTAAAATTTTTAGCAAATATTTCAAAAGGCCCACAAAATATGATCCCTCATTCAAGCTACATTGTGTAATGAATATGTGATAATTATATTCTTTCAAATATATGGTTAATATTTTACATAATAAAACCATGAACTTGTGACATGAGTGGATTTTTTATCCAAAATATTCTCAAATAAAATAATCATGGAATAGAATAATGTAGTATGAACTCAATCATTGTGCAGTGGTTAACAAGATTGTTCCATGACTACATTTTTCTTCATAGAAATCTATACAATAAATTATAATTACTTTTAATAATAGTGATGTATTTACCTCACATCTAATATATAATAATATTCTTGGTACAATACATATGGTTGTAGTATTTTTGTGTGCATAAGAGTAAATCAATTCTCATATTCCACTCTATTATGGTGTAATTGATACCATTCACACTTGGATTTGATCTTAATCCGAAAATTACTATTCCTTTTACATTCTACTCGACTATAATTTTCATTTTCATAATTCAGGATCATGTTTTCAATAAATAAAATATTAAATTTCCATTAGAATTCATGACCATATTGACTCAAAAAACAAGTCATAGAGACCACTTTATGTGTAAGTTATTTAAATACCATGTGGAATGATAGAATTTCCATTACAACAAAATTCCCGATAAACCCTAAAAGGGGTGGGGGTAAATTAGGGTACTAAATTTTTATTTCATTACACATTATCTTGTTCTAATGTTATCAAGAACAACTCAATCATGTAAATCCTCATGCATTGATATATGGATCTAGACTTAAAACACTACCTAATCTTGAGATAAGTTAATAGTTTGATATTAATTCACATTGATTATCTTTTCATATTTAGAGTTTTAGATAATCAGGGAATTATTAGTAAATATCATCCAAAAATCATATAAGAGGATACTTTCAAAATAGTTTCAATTTTTTCCTCCAAAGGAAACACTTTAAAAAATAAATTACGATTTCATTTTTTGATAAAAATGATCTTGACTTCTTTCTTTTTCTTACTCATCCATATATCCGGTGAAAACATTTTAAAAACCTGGGATGAGCCCAAAAATCTCCGAAAGGAATATAAAATAAAGAATTAAAACATTAATCCGTTAATAATAATAAACTAGTGATATCATAACATTAACCTAGAAATCGTAAGATCTTAAACATACCTCATGAAATCATACGATTCCAAAACAACTCATAGATATCATAAATCATAAAGGCATATTCCGGCATCTATATCATACATAATGTTTTGATTTCACAGCCACATAGGGAGTAACCATCATGGTTACATTTGGAATAATAATCATAGTATATTCTCTACATTTCTTAAGAGAACCCCTAATTTTAACCTCTATCACATTACCCAATGCATTGGAGAGATATCATGGGATCACCCCCTTGGATTATCATAAAATCACCCATAAACATAAGAAATTCTCAATAACCATAGCATAATCATAACACAATAACCAAGCATATAGGAAAAAAATATCACTTCCACTTTGAAATCACATTTTATCATTATAATACATGCACTCATAAAGGAAAATACATTATTTAAAAATAAAATTTGAAAAATTTAAATTATACATCAATACATAATAGAGACATATAACTGATAAATTCTACTTATGATATATATTGAAAAAACATTCAATTTTATTGAAATAATCAATCCCCTTTTAAAACACAAATAAAACATTTTAATTTAATATTTTGTAATTAAAGGGTCTCATACCATTTTTAATTATTTGAATTGAATTTACACATAAAAACATTCATTTCCATATAAATAATTCATTAAAATCATTTTGGAAACATGGACACGAAATAGAAGTATTTATAAAATTAAATCATTAAAACATTTAAAATGACATTTCTGTTAAAGAGTCCCTTACAACTTTAGAAAATACATCAATAAAAATAAATAAATAATAACATTAAAAAAATAATGATATCATAATAATAATGAGATTAATTATATTATTAGTCAAAGGGAAGTATATAAACCATATAAAAGTGAATTAGAGTATAATAATAAATAAGTCTCAATGGAATAAAAATTGAGATGAAATCCCTTACAAAGATTGTATTCTTAGATTAAGGATCAATCATTGAAATAATTATGTGTGAAAAATATAAATAAATCCAATATAAATTTATATTTAGTTTAATAAAATTATTGGCCATTCACACATATTCATGTAAAATCAAAATAAATTAAATGTTTATTTAACTCAATGAAATGAGATTGAGTTAAGATTTACCTTACATTTAGTTTGACTCATCACATACAATTCTTAAGTTCCATAATAATAAAAATAGGTTAATTTATACTTTATTAAGAACCTTTTAATGTTTATTATTCATTTAATATTACTTATTTCCTTATTATTGCAATTAGTTAATTATTTATCTTCATATCGGACGTTTGGTCGATGTTCGGTACATGAGTCAAAAATGAACATGTTATGATGTAAATTGTCCATGTGGTGAAAAATACATCATTTTATGAATATTATTAAAGATTTAAATTTAATATATATCCATTATATATGTATTTATAATAGTACATAACATTTGGAGATAAGAAATGAAATGCACATTCTTGGAGATGGTAGGTCGTACGTACACATGAATGCTATGTTTATTTCATTGTCATATAAATAGAATGAAAATAAAATGAGAAAAAGTATATTATATTTAAAATATAATACCTATGTTATATGTGTTACATATTTTCATTAACTCTATCATTTATATGTTCCATTAATGACCTGAACGAGTCAAATCACTTTGAGTGGGCTGTATTCCACATTTCCTCAAATGAAATTTTCATATTTACACATTTAGGAAAGCATAAATGTATATAGTAAATACAAATTACAGAAGAATAGAGACAATATAAATATAATATATATCATATTTAAATATATTTTTATCCTAATTTCCACCATGATAGGTGGTAGGAGAATATTGAGCAATCATTATTTCGTGAGGTAGTAGTTCGCCATAGATATAAATTGTATATTATATATCCATTAGATGGAGGTGTGTCTATGTGTAGGTATAACCCATATCATAACAGCATAATAGTATATTTTTTATAATATTGTTGTTATAAAATAATGGAAAAATAGATTCTAGGGGGTAAGAGATGGAAAATAAATGAAAGGATCTTTAGAAAAGGTGTTACCTTGAAATAGGATTACTCTTTTTTATTTGAGCGAAATGGATTCCTTGATTTTCCTTCTTCCCATGTTAGTATTATAGGAGAAAGTAAAGGATGTTGGGAGCCTATTTGAGTAGATTTTGGGTGATCCATGTGGCTTGATAGATGTGAGTATGTGAGTATAGGTGGTGTTCTTTTATAAGAGGGAGGAGGAGTACTTTTAGAAAGTATTGAAATATTATTTTATAATAAATTGATTTTGGAATTTTAATAGCTATAATGAGATATATTTATATGGAAAGATGATAATGGTTCTAAATCCTCTCATCCCTAAGGTTTTAGATAATTTTTGGTAACAAATTTACCCTTATCATTTGGCATTTACCCTTAGTTAAATAAATTAACTCTAACCATGTCTTCTTGTATTTCTATACTATAAGTTTAATATAGTTACTATAAAATGCGAAAAGAACCCATAATAGATCAATAATGACATTTTTAACATTTTCTATGTCATTTTTTTAGTCATAATTTTTTTACTATTATATCATTTAATAAAATAGTATTTGTTTGAAAAACTCATTTCTGTCAATTTTGGCCCTATTTAGTAATTGATTTTTGTTAAGGATATAACAACATTATTGATTCAAACAATCTAAGTTAACTCAAATATAACATTTCATAATAATAAAAAAAATTCTTGTATGGTATCAAAATTTTAAAATTACATTTATTTTAATATTTATAATATCATTTATTTGAATCATTCATTAATAAGGTCCCCATTGCATCATCATTATGTCATAAATAAATTTATTAATATAATGTCTATAAATAAAAAATAAAATACCATGATGTAGTAAATATTATTAGATTTATAAAGACTATTTATATTCAAATAAATCAATTATATAACCCTACCTTAAAATTATTTTATTAAAAACAAACATGTTTATGTTATCTTTCCCTTTATATTAAATTAATTATTAAAACATGGATTTTTTCACACCCAATTGGCTAAAAAATGTTAAAAGTTCTGATTGAAGATTTTTTGGTCACCCATGGATCATACAATAAGATTAGGACATGTGTTAGGGTATTTTTATTATATTATAATATTATTTTTATCCTTATTTACCTAATTTACCCTTTAACCATGGTAAATAAAAATAAGTACTGAAGTAATAATTCATAAGGGAAAAAAATAAAAGATAAATATTTTTCTATAATAAGGACCTTCTCATTACAAATATGGAATTAAGTTTTTTCAAATTAAAAACATTTATATTTCATTAATTAATTTAAAATTAATTCTGGTTGTCAAAACTAAAAAGTAGGTTTTTAAGAAGTAAATACCTCCAAAATATTTACATGTTTTTATGTCTAATTTAAATGCGAAATTACTTCCAATGACCAAAATTGGATTAAATGATAAAAACATGATCCAAATAGACTTTAAAACAAATTATTAATATTTTCTAACAGTATAAATAAATTATATGAAAAGGATGTTTTGAATTAAAATTATGTATTTTTTAGTATTCATTAAAATATGAATTTTATCAGAAAAATACCAAAATTTCAATAAAGTTAAAATTTTTTTCATATTAAATATAAAAATTTTATTTTTCCAAATATAACTTATAAAATTTTCAAAAAAAAACAGATTTAAAAGGGGTTCTCCATAAAAATACAGCAAAACTGTATTTTTTTTAAAATACATCTGTTATCTGAAAAATTGAATTTGTTCTTATATCATATCTAGAAAACCTATAAGATGAATTTCAAACCTTAAATTAAACATAAAACATATATTTTTCTTTAAATAAAAATCTATAAAGTTTTTTTTGAATTTATAAACATAATTATTTTCTTTTAATTAGGTTTTCATAAAAACACATCCTTTTATATTCAATTGGGTTTTATTTACCATTATATTAAATTAGGTAATCAATGAATCATTTTTTAAACATTTTTAATCATTATATTCATAATTAAGTTGATATTGTTCATTCCCTCCATTCCAATAGCAAGGTTACAATGGTAACATTTAAATAATAATATTTAGTTTTTCTTTTAAACTTGATCAAGTGTATCATGTATGATATTGAACATAGTGTTTCTTTCATTAAAACTGGGTTGTTACAACTGATATTATATTTAAATGAAAAGAAATAAAATGTTGGTACATGAGTATTTTTTTAGCTCACCACAATGGGTTAGTCGAGGGATCATATATCGATGGGGTTTTATTGTACTAGGGTTGACATAATTCATTATATACGTTTTGATGGTTTAGAAAAGACTCATTATTATACTTAAGTGAACACCCTTATCATGTATCTTTTATCACTACATTGAGAAAATAAATAAAAAAAATGTGACATAATAATCGCAAAAATGAAATCTTCAGAAAGCTAAACATGATCTAAAAAATGGTGTTTTATGTACATTTATTACATCTTTGAGTCTCAATATTCAATGTAATTTCTCTTAGAAGTCTCCCCTCCTCTCTAATATTGTAGATATATCAATATTATATTATCCATCAATTTTTCTCCCTTAAAATCCATTATTAATTCATGTTTTCATTTCTCCAAATATTCCCCCAAAAAATTCCAATTACTTAATTTTGATTGGGCCTTGAAACTATCCATCAACCACCATTAAATTCATGAAATTAAACATTAATACCATGGAGTCCTACATGGATTCAAAATCTAGGATTTTTTATATTAAATTTATTAATCTAATGGCCTTACACATCGTAGAATGTACCTTCTTAAGAACCCCCATATTGAGACATTATTTCCTTCATCATGGCATGATTCGAATCCAATAACCAGATCCATATTTTGGGTCAAAACCCTTATTATACCATGGGAACTTCACTGAATTATCCTTAAAAATTTCCATGATCCATAAAAGCATTATAGTGTGAAATTTCAATCGTGATTATTGATAAAACACTAATGGCCTACCTTGAATATTTAATCCTTGTAGCCCTTAGAAGCCATGCACAGCCTGTTAGGTTAAGCCACATTACAAGCCAATTTTCCCTATCCAACCAACTCTTGAAGTGAAATTGCATAATCTAGTTGAGCTTAAGTGTGGGGGAAGTTGTCTTGGGTTTTTCCACCACATTCTGTGATACTTTGGGTGGAAAATTAAAATCAGAAGAGATGTGTTTGCTGCTAAAGAAAGTCATTATATTGAAATTTGTTCCTTTTCTGGAGCTTTCATGACAAGTGAAGCTGTGCCTTTTCTGGAGCTTTCATGACAAGGAAAGCTGTGCCCATCTGGAGCTTTCAAGAAAATCATGTTTGAGAAGATTGACACTTTTTATGCTGAAATGATGAATGGTGTAAACCTTTCATGATTTTTCATGATGATGGAGCTGAATTGATACTATGGGGATTGAAGAGAAGACCATATTTAAGTGAAAATTAGATTAATGCAATTTTGCTTCAAAAGAGTCAAGCCCTCCTCATTCAGCCTCAGAGTTTTTCACATCTTAATCCTACCAACCGAAAGCCACAGAACAACCCTGAAAAGTCCTCATGATAAACATATGTCCTTGACTCACATCGGGTAGCGATGTAGGAATCTATCAAGCCTATGGTGACCCTTGTATGAGTTTGTATGAGAAAGACATTGCAAATTTTTTTTTTTGATATTTGAGTGATGAGAGAAAATTCAAGCGAGGTAAGTGTTTTGTGCATGGGTGGATAAATGAAGTGGAAATATATTGAATGATATAAATGGAGAACTTGAAATAAGGTTTTTTATGAGGCATGATATCTTTTTTATTCTTGGTGTGAAATTGATTGATCTTAAAGATATGTGTTTTAAAATTGGTTTTGATTTGATATTGATGTTTACTTGATATGAGGTTTTGCCCAGGTGTGCAAAAGGGTAAGTGTGGGGGAGTTGATAAAACACTATTTTATTGAATATTTTATTGATAATAAATTATATAATTTCCTCAAATTGTGTTAAACATGTTTATTTATAAAATATTTGGGATTTGATCATTCATTTGAAAATTTGGTGAAAATTCCAGTTTTAGCCTTAATAGTGCACTGTAGTATTTCGAAGATAAATATTTTTATGTTTATTATTTGAATTTGAAATTTTGTAACAGTGTTTCTAACTTAATTATCTAAAACTTTTATTCAGGACACTAAAGCTAAAGAGTTCATTTGGTTGTTGAAATTGGGCCATGAAGTCAAAGTTGGGCTGGGCTCGCCAGAATGGAGAAGGTTCTGTATTTGGGCCATATATTCTACATACGGGCTTGGATTGAGCCCAAATTTTGATGAAATCTCGGGGATTGTGTTTTTGAAAATTTTGGGCTGAAATGATTCTCATAACCATTTTTAAATCCATATTAATAAGTGAAACAATTTACCCCTTGAAACTAAACTTAAATGAATGGTGAAATGACTTTGTTTCAAGTTCAAATATTTAGTAATTTCATGAAAAGTACGCTGAATTTTGAATCCCATGCCAATCTCACTGTCTTTATATTTGAAATCACTTTCCTGTGAGGCTTCTAAACCATTATTTTCATATTCTTTACATTCACCTCACATCTTGAGAGAAACAAACCATACTTGATTTAACCAGAATTTGATCTATTCCTGTCAAAACTTGAGGGTTTGAGGTACTTATGTTTAAATGATTGAGGCATTTGTTTGGTATTAAAGCCCCCTTTTCAAAGAATCCTTTTTTATAATGGCCTACCTTGAATATTTAATCCTTGTAGCCCTTAGAAGCCATGCACATCCTGTTAGGTTAAGCCACATTACAAGCCAATTTTCCCTATCCAACCAACTCTTGAAGTGAAATTGCATAATCTAGTTGAGCTTAAGTGTGGGGGAAGTTGTCTTGGGTTTTTCCACCACATTCTGTGATACTTTGGGTGGAAAATTAAATTCTGAAGAGATGTGTTTGCTGCTAAAGAAAGTCATTATATTGAAAGCTGTTCCTTTTCTGGAGCTTTCATGACAAGTGAAGCTGTGCCTTTTCTGGAGCTTTCATGACAAGGAAAGCTGTGCCCATCTGGAGCTTTCAAGAAAATCATGTTTGAGAAGATTGACACTTTTTATGCTGAAATGATGAATGGTGTAAACCTTTCATGACTTTTCATGATGATGGAGCTGAATTGATACTATGGGGATTGAAGAGAAGACCATATTTAAGTGAAAATTAGATTAATGCAATTTTGCTTCAAAAGAGTCAAGCCCTCCTCATTCAGCCTCAGAGTTTTTCACATCTTAATCCTACCAACCGAAAGCCACAGAACAACCCTGAAAAGTCCTCATGATAAACATATGTCCTTGACTCACATCGGGTAGCGATGTAGGAATCTATCAAGCCTATGGTGACCCTTGTATGAGTTTGGATGAGAAAGACATTGCAAAAAAAAATTTGATATTTGAGTGATGAGAGAAAATTCAAGCGAGGTAAGTGTTTTGTGCATGGGTGGATAAATGAAGTGGAAATATATTGAATGATATAAATGGAGAACTTTAAATAAGGTTTTTTATGAGGCATGATATCTTTTTTATTCTTGGTGTGAAATTGATTGATCTTAAAGATATGTGTTTTAAAATTGGTTTTGATTTGATATTGATGTTTACTTGATATGAGGTTTTTCCCAGGTGTGCAAAAGGGTAAGTGTGGGGGAGTTGATAAAACACTATTTTATTGAATATTTTATTGATAATAAATGATATAATTTCCTCACATTGTGTTAAACATGTTTATTTATAAAATATTTGGGATTTGATCATTCATTTGAAAATTTGGTGAAAATTCCAGTTTTACCCTTAATAGTGCACTGTAGTATTTCAAAGATAAATATTTTTATGTTTATTATTTGAATTTGAAATTTTGTAACAGTGTTCCTAACTTAATTATCTAAAACTTTTATTCATGACACAAAAGCTAATAAGTTCATTTGGTTGTTGAAATTGGGCAATGAATTCAAAGTTGGGCTGGGCTCGCCAGAATGAAGAAGGTTCTGTATTTGGGCCATATATTCTACATACGGACTTGGCTTGAGCCCACAATTTGATGAAAGCTCGGGGACATGATGTGGCACAAATCATCCTTCTGGAAGGCCGGCCAATTCACGCGTTTTGGTGGTCAAATGGGCGGTGCAATTTGGCATAAAATATTTGGCCGAATTTCCACATTCACACTTGAAACCACTTGTAACCTCTCCTCCCCTCCCCTCTATAAATTGGAGTTTTTCTCATTTGGAGGGGTTCGGACGTGCATTGGGAGATTGGAGGCAGAGAAGAATTTGTTTCACCCAAATTCGCCAACCATTGTAAGAGGGGTAGCTCTTGAAGCAAGGATCCCCTCATCGAAGCCTCCTTCTCTTCTTCATTTTGTAATGTTTTCATTTGTGTAATAAACTTCATTGCTCTTCTTATATTTCTTCTCTTTTCTTCTGTTTTGTTTAAATTTCTTCTTCTCTTAATCTTCCTAATTGGGCTGGAATTCTTGAGTAGAAGCGTTATTGGGTTATACCCATTTTAAACCTTTGCACATGCAAAACGCTTCTACGATGATTACGCCACCCATGGAAGAGTAGTCTTTTAGTAATCGATCTATCTTCTACCCAATTCATTTAATTATTTTGAATCAATGAGATACTGTAATTCACTTAATATGATCCATGAATTGTGTTTTTAAATTGTAAGAAACTAAGCAAGCAATTGAACAATTAACACAAAAACACGCGAGGTCGGGATTTTGTGTAAATTGTGAGAGCGCGATCTTAATCGGTAATACAAGACCACACGGGATAAATTTGTAGAGTTCAAATATAATCCATAAACACAATTCATCCTCATTTCCAGAATGGATATGTGCCTTAATTTACCACTGACCATAAGCTAATCTTAGAACTTCAATCAAAGCAGGGTGCTGCGATTGCACGTTCCAAAGTTAGCCTAGGTTTAAATTCACATCATCTTTGTGGTAAAGTTAATTCTCGTAGGGTTCGGGATTTAACAAATTAAGGGATCATAATTAAGTGAATGTTAATTTAAATGATAATTATTAATAATAAATTGAAGAGGTAGAGTTAGATCGATTACGCTTTTTAAATAGATTTATAAAAAAAAACATCTTCTTGTTGTGTCATTTAAATTGAAATTCATTTCAAAACTAAAAACAAAAAAAATTATACAATCTTCTTCCAGCAAACTTCTTCTAGATTCATAAACTACAACAAACCCCAATCCTTTAAAGTAGTGTTTTTATTCTATTCTATTTTATTTTATTTTTTTAGAATACCTCTAATAAGTTGTTAAATTCACTTCCTCCTTTGAGAGACGACCTTGGTCAGCCACTCTGCTGCACTTAAGTACCCCAAATCACACTAATCATTTGAGGGCGCCCACGACAGCGCTCTTTCAATTATCTCTTGATTAGTTTTGATAGAAAACTATGTGATAAAAACTCCTAGACCTTTATTCTCTTCCAAAACCAAAAGTTATGGCATCAAACCTTCATTTATATCATATAATTTAATAAAAATAACTCATCTTACAGTGTGATACTCTTGATTAAGAGGTGAATTTGTACACTTCTGATGAACCATTATCACAACATTCTATCCACAACACACCTCACATGGCATAACCATCATGTCACTGTGTGACCCTCCTTTATTGTTGACAGGTTGTAGCATTCCCTTCCTCTATAACAAAACAATATTTAGAAATATATAAACAGTGAACATCACCCATGATTCATAATAGTGTGATAGATATGTCAATGTGTGATTTAGGAATTCTACAAATTTGGAAAAGGAAGAATCCAAAAAATTTCATATTTATTCATTAAATATGATTTCAATAACATTAAATATAATAGTGTTATTTAACAAATATAAAAATTCCAAAATTTACTACATCATTCAACAAATAAAATACCATTGCAAAACTGACTTTTCTCCATTGGACAACAAAGGATAAACCATATGAATTGAGATAAGAGCCTTATACATTTTGTGAAATCTCCATTTTCCTTAAGCCAACTCCATTCAAGAAATTACCCCATGTACTCAATTCATGATCTATTCTAAATACCTATAGAACATCTTTAGTCATCTCAGTTAAACTACAAACATCTCCACAAAATTCATGTTACTTGAAATGACATTCAATCAACTTCCTATTGATATAAATATAAAAGTTTTTCCTATAATTACAAAATTCCTCCTGCTTGTATTTTTTTTCAATCCTCTATATGTTCATACATGTTTTTAATTCCTTCCATGCTCTATTTATAACCCTTCCCCTTTAGTATTTCACTCCCATTAAAAATAAAATTCCAAAGGGTTTTTCATTTTGTAATTTTCATCTCTTCATAAAATTCAAAAACATCTATTATGAATAAACTATGAAAAGAGAAATTAATTTTTTATGAATATGTAAATAAATTATAATTATAAGAAATAAGAAAATATATGAACATCTATTTGTTTTCCCATCTATTTTATCCAAAAAATATCCTCTCTACTAATATATCTTTTTATATTGTATCTACCCTATCTTCTACACAGATCACAAGATATATTCGTAAAAGGGAAACCAATATTCAAATAAAAAATTACATTCAATGGGGAGAGGGGTTCTTTAAAACCTTCATAATATGTGGTATGTTGTTAAAACATGTGGTTCAATATATACATAGTGAATACTAGTTTGACCAATATTTTTATGAACATATCTACCACTTGTTGATTACTTCTCATTTGTTCATTCTTGAAAATGTATTTCACTACTATATCCTTAAAAAAATGCTAATTTATATCAATATTCATCCGTTGAGAATTTTGTATTAGATTATTTTCTAGACTCATTTCAATTTGGTTTTCTCAATAGACTACATTGGGTGGAATTACATTTTCAATATGATCCACTTATTTTTGTGTCATCCATTATAGTTGAGATACATATGTTTTTTCTGATGTTTTACCAACATCACGTATACTGTGATATGTGCTCTCTTGATTCATTTTAAGACATCAAATGAACTTTCTTCTAATAAATAATTATCATCTAGTCATTGATTTTCTATCCATAATGTCTCCTTCCCTATATAAACTTATGCATACAAAAAAATGTTTCTCATTTCCTTGACAATATATAATACCTAATTAAGTATGCCTAGAATGTAACTCATGATCCATTTATCCAACAATATGTGTTCCTACTTTTGGAATATTTGAAAGTAGAAAGCCAAATATATAAGGAGGAAAAAATGTTTTGGAAATGTTTTTCTAAGATACAATAATCTTCCAATCATCCTTTGGTAAAATATTGAACCAACTGGTCACCCATATTCATATTTTCTAATTATGGCCCCTACCAAAATTACTATTTAAACAAGTTCTATCTCATTAATCTGAATCATTTTAATAAGCCCTTGGTATATGTTTTCGGGAAAAAAATTTGTAACATCCTATTTGAATACCCTATATCCCATGAAAATATGTGTGTTCTACGATCATCAATATTTCAAATATATAGTTCATCATCCTTCAAAATTATTTTGTTACAAACCTACCCAGGTTGACCCAAAACCAGTCACGTGAGTCCATCCACGACAAGGACCAAGAGGAATTCTCAATCCTCCTAGGTTGATGAAAAGTTCCATAACATCGACAGAGATGTTGGGAATGATTTTTCCCAATAGAAATAAATAAAAGGAGATGAAATAGTAAAGGGAAGAACACAATAAATAAACAAAACACACAACTAAAAAAGAACTAAAGATGATAAAACTAACAAAATGAAATGTCCAAAAAAACTCAGTGTGACCCCATAGGTTACTCCTCGACTCAATGATAAAGTATCTCCCAAGGTGAGTGCACCCAAGCTGGAGCCTACACAACCCTAAAAATAAAAAAGAACTATAGGTTTGAATTTTAAAACTCAGTTGGATAGCCCGATATCTATACCCAATTCACTTCCTTTTAAATAAATGAAACAACCATTTTCCAGTTTGAACTAAAAAATATAAAATTATGGCTTTCTACCTTTTACGAAAAAACAAAGTACGAGTCATTTCCGTCATTCTTTTCTGGAAACCCAAGTCATTGTTTTAGTGAGAAATTAAAATTTTCAAAGGGAATGTGATGCTAACATTTTTAATTTGTGGAAGAAGGATAAAACACGTTTCTTTTAAAATAGTTTTCATAAGACATGTTAAAACCACACATCACATTTTAGAAAAAACACTATATGTGAAAGCGCTATAGTAGTTACAGAGCAATTTCAATGAAAAGATAATATACATATAAGAAACAGATTCAAAACTATAAGCACTAAGTACAAGTAGACATAGGAGAAACTGAGAGATCAAGATTAATCCAGAAGACACTAATAAATGAGACCTCTTTCTCATTGACATGTTTGACATGATGAAATTAGAATGCTCCAAACCCTTAGTCATCCATTCTTAGGTAGGGTGAGGGAAAATCCTATAGCAATGTACCCAAACATATCTACCTACTATGGGCCACTAGTCAGTACCATAACCTACCTATGTGGTAATCATTATAAGAATATTCTCTCAATATGACAGGATCATATGTCTCATGTACTTAGAAAAGGAGTGAGCTAACTGATGCCACCTGAGCATCCAATCACTATATATATAATATTAAAAATGCACAATAGGTTTCACCTGAGTATCCCATAAGACCATTGTTATAACTTAGAATAAAACAATTATAACCGATTCCAACTGAAGAACCCTAAAATTATTTTCTGATAATCCCCTAACAAGGACCTCCCACTCATTTCATACAACTGTGGAATGAGGAACGTCCAAAGAGGGCTTTCATAATAAATATTTCTCACAAATTTCTCCAAGGTGCCAAAATGACCTTTAGTTCTATCCAAAAAACTTCATTTTTAATAGAAATAAACATTCTTTTAGAAAGAGTATAAACAAACCTTTTACATTTCATGATGACTCCTAAAATAAAAAATATAATCCCTCATTCAAAATTTAAAAACCAAATCGATTTTTATTAAATTTAAAAATGGGCCACAATCCATTGTCCTTTGTCAACCACCATCAAAGCCAAAAACACACTCCTTTTTGACATGAAAACACTTGAAACTCTATCAAGAAACCCAGGATCACTATTTTACAAGTAATGTATTTATTATAAAATCCAAACCATCCTTTTCATACCAAAAATTACGCATAGAATCCAACTATAATTTCATAAAATGCACTGTGTTCAATATTTAACAAAGTAATTCTATTTTTCACTTATAAATCCTAAAACACTATTTTTCCTGATAAAAAATGAATCCAAGAATCATACTTCTATAATGATTAATTAAACAACATCTGGAAAGAATGAAATAAATGAATCTTGAATTAAAAAGTTAGTGCAAGGGAAATCCTACCTCGAGCTCAAATCATGACAACAATGGAACCCTGAAACAAAGGAACGACGACAACACCCACTCAAAAATTCCCCACGGGGGTTCTAAAATGGAAACTCTAATAAAAAACATTAATGAATAAAAAACATAATAAAAATAATTTAAAGGACAAAACCCAAGGGAGGAGGGTATACCAAAGGTTGGAGTAGTGCACACCTAAAAGGGTGGGGTCCCTGTAACGGGGTGATTCTAGCAGAGAGAGATCACTAGAGAAGGGGAACCACAACACTGGAAAAAAGAACGGAGAAAGGAGATGCACCAGAGGCTGGAAAAACTAAGGCCATAGAAGGGGTAGTCAGTTAGAGAAATTCGTGTCGGTCAGTAAGGGCCACGCTAGAGGGGGTTGAGCTAGGAAATAGATGGGAAGCACGCTGGATGTCATTGAAGCAAGAACTATGATCAAGGAGAAGGATAGTGTAGTCTGCGTAGGCTAGGATAAGGCTATACAAGGAAGAGGGGAGGGTTTTCAATGGCTGGGATAGGGGGGATGAGGTTGGAAGAAACTCGGCCATGAGTTGCAGGATGACCGAGTCAAGTTCGGAGATGGGTCGACTAAGGGGGTGGTCGGGTGTCCAGTGGTGCGGCGCGTGATGGGGAGGTTGCTGGGGGATTTAGGGTTCTTTTCCATAGATGAGGAGGCACATCCAAGGTTGTGGCTACTGCCCACCGATCAGGGGAAGCTGTGAGGAGCGGGGCACGGTACAGGGGGAGAAGCGCTGGGGTGCTCTAAGATGGAGGGAGGCAAAGGGTCACTACGACCGATGGATGGGGGAAGTGTTGAAGGATGGGATGTGGGATAGGGAGGTCAAAGGCTGGGAGAGAGAAGTTGGGCACACCACACATAAAGGGAAAGGTGGAGAATAGGGGAGCTAGTCGAGAAACCCTAAAAATGGGTTAAAAATAATAATAATTAATACAATAAAAATCTATCTATATATATATATATATTAAATTAAACATATAATAACTAATTATAAATATAATAATAATAATAGTAGTAGTAACTCAATAATAATAATAATAATAATTATAATATTAATAAGAGAAATGAGAATACGAATAAAATGATTTTAAAAATGAAAATACTAATAAAAGGGATAATAATAATAACAACAACAAAAACATGTTGAAAAATAATAATACAATCATTTATTTCATTTTTATAATAACAAAATTGTTAAGAATAAAAAATTTAAATGATGAAATAGTTAACATTTATTTTTAATCGCAAGAAAAATAACCCTTTCTAATTTTTCGGAGACAAATAGGAAGCAGAATTGTTTGTGAGAAGCTATGTGGTATTGCGCTCTGCTCATGCACATGAAAAAATCAACTTAGATGAATAATTTTAAACATTAGCTTGGAAAGTTCCTCTAGGACTCACTCTGGACCCCAACATAAATATTTAAAGGTAGAAAAATAATTAAAATGAGAGTCGCACCGGTCGGGGTATGAAAATTTTCCCCACTATAATGCTTTATGCCCCTAGAAAGCCACAAAACTATCCATCCAGTCGATCAACACCAATGTATTTCACATAATGATGATATAACCTCATAACCTGAGGAAATTCTATCGACCACCATCGAGACTCAACCTCATTACCCAGAATAAATCACCAATAGAGGGGAGGTCTAAATGGACTCCCAACCATAAGAACTCAACTCAATTTTGATAACGACTTAAGAGAAAACCAAAATAGACGATGGGTCTCCCCACCATAGACAACCAACCTATACACGACCAAATAAAAATCCATCTTAGACCTGAAATGGGCCTTACTCAAGCTAAAAGAATCACAAAAATAACATTTAAACCACTCACTCCCATTCGAAAGGAATAAGAGTTGAACTTAAAACTCCATAAAAACCAAAAAATATCACCCCATGGGTGGGTAGGGAGGGGATAAGGACTGTATCAATGCAACTAAAATAGAAAACTACTCATGATATTCCACTTGGGGATGGAGAAAAACCAAAGATCCAACTGATTCACATGGGTGGTCCACGCAGGGCCACTGATCAACAACCCATATCCAAAAAGGCACAATTGTGGACATTGCATTAGGGATCAGTCCATACCTATATTTGCGATGAGATAAAATTTAAAACGATAGAGAAACTAAAAAATAAACACTAAAACTGCCTCACCATAACGATATAGGTGCAATTTAAACCAGACTACTTAAAATTCACTCGGGTTCCAGACTACTCACCGACATCACGTTGTGCCCTTTTTTCTGGAACATTGATGGATGAAGCATCTCTTGCCTCATAGTCAAGTTATGATAATCCTAATAAGGAATATACATCTTTTGATCTCACAAATGAAAGGGAAGAATCTTTAAATGAAAACCATGGTGGCATTGAAAACTGTAGTACATCAAAAGACCCACAACATTCCCATACATTTCAAAACCCAAAACAGCATATGTACAACTTCCACTATAAGATATCTCCATCACTGGAAGGAATTATACACAAGAAATATTAAATAAAAAACCCTATAACACATCACTTATGAGAACTTCCTCCATTATGTTTTTTAGATAATCCCCAATAGAATTGCCGCAAGTGACCCAAACATCTACAAGCATGATAGGGATTAGAAGTACATGGATAGGATGGACTCTTGTGAACTATCTTTACACACTAATAAAAGACGAGGATATCTCACCTCGAAAAGGTTGATGAACGATTGTGAGTCATTTTGATTCCATGACCTTCTCCCTCGACTTTCGTTCCCCTACTCATATCCTTTCTAGAATCCTCACCACTACTACTACAGATTGAAGGAGGGAGGACTACATCGAGAACTCACCACATCTTGGGTTCCACATGAAAATATTTTCTTTCCACATCGGAAAACAAGGTTAGGTTGGACGCTGACACCTTAGAATGCATATCGGGATGGAGACCCACTTTGAAACATCCAACCATGAGGGAGTCATCTGTGTCATAACCTCAATCATAAGGATCTAGCTCCACAAAGAGCTTGAAATATTCCCACACAGATATGTATCACTACTCTATGATAACCCATATCCATCAATTTTCTCACCCTTTCTTCATTAAGAAAAACTGATGAATGAAAAATTCCTTGAAAAGCTCCCAAGTAAGCTCCTGACGGGGCTTGTTCTGATACACTAACTTCCACCACATCCATGGTGAACCTTCAAGCATGATAGTTTCAAACATAACCTTCAATGAATCGGTAAAATCGATGAGGATAACATCCCTTTAAATCTTCTGCATCCACTCCACCACTACTGGATGTTATACTTGACCATAAAAGAGAGGTGGATCTAACTTCTGAGACCCAAGAATAAAATCCTTAAGTTGATCAATCGAACTAAAATCACTCATCAAATCCTCAAGGGGGTAACTGCTAGACTATGAAAGTCAAGAAACCAATCAATTCCAACTCAATAATATAATTCCTCAAAGTTAAACACTTCATAGGTGACAAGATATAAACATAATAAAACAATGCATTATAACCCCAAAACACTACTTTTTGAAAACTTTGTTAAATTAAAACATTATTGGTAGGGTAAACCATCTCAATTGGTATTCTTTAGATTCTGACCCACATACATGTTTTTGTACCACCCCTAGCACCCATCCACCATACCAGTTATCCATTCATATTCCAACATACAACTATGCATCTGAGCACCCCAATGAATACCAAGGAAAAAACAAAAACACATCATATTATGAAAAAAAATCATTCATCCCATTTGTTTTTAAAATAATCCACAAATTAAACATGTCATTTCAAACAACCACTTTTTAAAACAATCTTTTTTTATTCAAGAAAATTTCAAAAAATAGAGCAGACCCAAAATAACTCAAATAGGGAACTAGTGTTATTGGGTGACTTGACGATATGGTTTGTGGCCATATTCAAAACACATTAATGACACAAAGAGCCTTTTAGGACAATTAACCTATCACCACTTGGATTTCCAGGCCGTGCAGGCTCACGAGAACTATAATCCCAAATACAATTGTTATATCCCAATAAAAAAACATTCCATAAAAACCCAAAAAACTAATTAAATTGGACTTCCCATGGAATCCAGAGGATCAAAACGAGCAAGAGTTCACGACATTCTTCATGCACCTACCCCTCAATTTTTGACACTCCTACTCCTTCTACATTGACATTACCAAATAATAGAGGGTGATATGAAAAGTAAGGTATGCTAAGAACCAATCTCCTTTGATACCAATTTTTCATGAACCAACCTGGGTCAACCCTCAACTAGTCACATGAGCCCATCTACAGAAAGGCTCAAGAGGCGTTCCTGATGCTTCTGGGCTAGCGACAAGCACCGGGGCATCGACAATGTTGTTGGGAAAAATTTCTACCAATACAAATTAATAAATGAAGAGGAAATAGTAGTGAGAAGTACATAGTAAACAAACCAAACACACAACTAAAAAAGAATTGAATATGATAAAACTAAGAAAACTCAATGTCAGAACTAACTCTATGTGACTCCATGGGTCACTCCTAGACTCAACAATAAAGCGTCGCCCAGGGCGATCACACCCATGATGGAGCTTGAAAAACACAAAGACCAGAAAAGAACTATATGCATGGGTATTAAAACTCAGTAGGCTTGCCCAATATCTATTCCCAATGCACTTTCTTTAAAATAAAAGATACATATATTTTCTAGTTCAAATGAAAGTGAATATAAGTAAGGAATTCTACATGTTACTCAAAATCCAAGTACGAATCATTGCTCTCATTCTTTTCTGAAAATCCAAGTCATTCATTTAGTGGAAAATTAGCATGTTCAACAGGAAACTAATGCATATATTTTCAATTTGTGCAAAAAAGATAAAACAATTTTCTTTAAAAATATTTTTCATTATCCAAATTAAAACCACACATCACTTTACAGTAAAAAAACTATACATGAAAGTGCTAAAGTAGTTACACAGCAAGGGAAATGAAAAAAATATACATACAAGAATAAAATTCAACACTACATGCACTAAGAATGAGTAGACATAGGTGAACCCAGGAGATCAAGAATAATCCAAAAGACACCAATAAATTTGAACTAATCCTCATTGACATGTAACAATGAAGAAATCAAACCACTCTAAACTCTTAGCCATCCTTTCTCAGAAAGGCTGAGGGAAAATCTGATAGTAATGAACTGAAATATATCCACCTACTATGGGCCACTGGTCAGTACCATAACCTACCAATGTGTCAATCATTCTCAGAATATTCTCTCAATATGTTGGGTTCCTATGTCTCAATTATTTAGAAAATGGGTGAGCCAACCAATTCTAGTTGAGCATCCAATAAGAGTATATATAATAAAAATAATGCACAATAGGTCTCACCCTGAGTCTCCCGTAGGACCATTCTTATGCCTTAAAATAAAAAAATTATAAAGGGTTCCAACCTAAGAACCCTAACATAATATTCAAAGAATCCCCTAACATGGACCTCTGACCCATTTCATATAACTAAGGCATGAGGATCATCCAACAAGGGTTTTTATAATAAATATTTCTCACAAATTTCACCAAGGTTCCAAATGGGCCTTATGTTCTATCGACAGAACATAATTTTTAAGAGAAATAAAATATCATTCAGAAAGAGTGTAAACACACCATTTTATAGTTCATGACCATTCATAAAATTATCCATTTATATCCCACATACAAAGTTTAATAACCAAATCCAATTTTATTAAATTGGAAAACCGACCACAATCCATCGTCACCTATCGACCAATTTCAATTACAAAAAAAAAGTTATTTTAATCATTAAACCAATTGAGTCACTTTCCAGAAATATGAGATCACTATTTTACTAGTAAAGTATTTAACAAAAAACCCAAACTGTCCTTTGCATACCAAAAAATTACACATAAAATCCAACCGGGCATTTCAGAAATCACATTGTGTGCAATATTTAACAACGCAATTATAATTTTCATAAAACAGTTCCTAAAACACAATTTCTCATGTTAATAAATGAAACCAAGAATCATACATCAATATTTTTTAATTAAAAAAATAAAAAAATCATGAAATAAATGAATATTGAATTAAAACAGAAGTGCAAGGGAAATCCTAACTTTAGATCAAAGTACAACGACAACACATCCTCGAAACCAAGGTGCAAGGGAAACAAACACTCAAAAACTCCCTAAACGAGTCCTAAAATGCTAAATATTCTAAAATAAACATTAATGAATAAAACCACAATAAAACTAAGAAAAAGTTCAAAGCCCAAGGGAGGAGGGAATACCAGAGGGAGGGGTAGTGCACGCCTGAATGGGTGAGGTCACCGGAACGGGGCAACGCTGGTAGGAAGAGATCCCAAGAGAAGGGGAACCACACCACTGGATAGGTTTCTAGAGAAAGGGGACCCACAAGAGGCTAGTCAAACTAAGGCCAGAGAAGGAGCAGTTGGTCGGAGAAAGTCACGCTGGCTTGCAAGTTTTGCACCAGAGGGTGTTGAGCCAAGAAACAAATGGGAAGTGCGATGGAGGTCTCCAAAGCAGGGACTGTGACTAGGGGGGAAGGCCGGTGTTGTGCAAAAACTATAGGAGAAGGCCAAACAAGAAAAATGGGAGGGTTTGCACCAGCTGGGATACGATGGTTGAGGCTGGAAGTAGGTTTTCTGGGGGTTGTGGGCGGTAGAATGGCCGGTCAGAGATGGGCCATCCGAGGGGGATGGATGGGAGCCTGTTGGTGCAGCGAATGATGGGGAGGCGACTGGTGGACCAATGGTTTTTTTCATAGAGGATGTAGTGCATCCGAGGATACCGATGCTATGCATTGATCTGATGATGACATGACCCGCAGTGCACGTTACAGGGGGAGAAGCATGGGGGCGCACTGTGATGGAGGGACAATGAGGGTTGCTGTGACCGAAGGTGGGGGGAAGCGTTGAAGTTTGTGATATGGGACAAGGAGGGAGGAGGCTGGGAGGGAGATGTGGGGTGCTCCACACACAAAACGAATTTAGGGAATAAGGGGGAGAGATGGAAACACTAAAAAGGGTTAAAATAACATTGATAATGACTAATAAAATAAAAAGCTATATATATATATATTAAAATACAATTCTAAACAATAATTAGAGATTTCATCAAAATAATAATAATAATAATAATAACAGTGCCATAATTATAATAATAATATTATTAATAAGGGAAATACAAATACTTATAACATGAAGGTAAAAATTAAAAAATGGTAATAAAAGGAATAATAATAATTACTATTATAACAACAGCAACATGATGACAAAAATAAAAATTAATAAAATAATTTATTTCATTTTAATAATAATAAAATACTTAAAAATAAAAAATTCAAATAATTCAATATATAACATTTATTTTTAATTACATGAAAAATTACCCGTTTTAATTTGTCGTAGACAAACATGCCGCACATTTGTTTTTGTGAAGCAGCGTTGTATCACGCTCCACTTGTGCGCCTGATGACATCAACTCAAAAGTACACTTTTTAACATAGCTCAAAAATTTTGTTCAGGACTCATCCCAGACCCCATGAAAAATATTTAAAGGCAGAAAAATAATTAAAATAAAAGTCACATGAGTCAGGGTGTGACATCCTCTAATGACTTGAGCTTGTTTCTTCTAAATATAATTTAGTAAAAAGAGATTAGAACCATGATATTCTCTTCTTTAGTTAATTTCACACAAAAATTGTGACAAATTCCATCGATTATTAACTGTAGATTCATCAAGATAGTGTCTAACTAGGCATAAGCAGCATGATTTTATAGTTTACACCATATAGTTCCCTATTCAAACCACACACCATTGATTCATAATTAACTATTATTAATCCCATTAGTTTTTTATTTAGACTTATACATACAATATTCCATATTAGAATATTGTATTAATATGCTTGTGATATGTTCTAAATTTATTTTGGATATATATATCTAGGAAGAGTCTAATTGACTCAAATCATTCCATAAGTGGAAAGGTTTATTCCACATCAATTCCTTAAAGTTATTCATCTCCCTTTCACAAAAATATATCTTCATTATGGATTAATTTTCCATAATTATCAGATTTATTTTTAAAAACCTACTTTATTCCAATGAAATTATGATTCATTGGTCTATTCAAGATCTCCCAAGTATTATTTTTCTCTATTTGATATTTCTCATAATTAATATCCTAATACCATTATTTATGTTTAAATTAATATTTATATGGTTATGGTTACACTTAATATAATGGTGTATATAATTATTTAGTTCATAACATCTATGTTTTTTTATGAGAATGTTTATCAGTACTTATATTTGAAAAAAACATTAGATAATAATTTTTGTGTTGAGTCATTATTTGAGTCCCTTCCATAGCTTCTTCATCAACTAATTCATATTTGATACTTCTTAATCACAAGTTGAAATCTATATTCGACTATTATTTGAATATGATTATTCTTATTCATCATGGAACTCACTAAAATATACAATTTCATATATATTTCTATCTTTTTCTACAACATTTTTTATGTCACTTCACTAAAGGATCATGTTCGGCCTCTTTTTAAGACACTTATATACCTTAAATTTGAAGGAGTATCATAAAAATACCCCTCCATCTACTAAATATCCCTTATTTATTTTGATTCCATTCTTTATTTTGTATATAACACTAGTTATCAAACACACTAAAGTCCTTCAAAAATATATTTCTTCCATTCGATATATCATATGAATTTTTATTCATATTTTGGATTATAAAATAATATTTTTTTTCTTGTATACAAAAAATTGCATATATTTCTTCCAATGTTTATAAGAGATACGATTTTTTAAGAGAAATTTTTTGGTCCTATTGTTCAATATTTGATTTCACCATTCAACTGTATTGGTTTGTTGCGTTTTTGTCACAAATATGGCTTCAAGCGTAATGTAATGATTTTGAAATTCATTTTCGACCTTATGAGAGGTGTACATAATTCCCATTTCATACCTATAATCATTGATCATTATCATAGTCTCATTATTATATTTTTTCAAAAATATCTTGATACACTCAATTAAAATTTTTTAACTAAAAAACATGATACATTGTATTTTAGAATTAAAAAAAATAATGACATATTTTTCATTATATGATTCGGAAACAATTATGGGGCGTCCCACATAATTTTGAATTAGGTCTAGTAGATTTGAGGCTATCTTCATCTTCAATTGATATAAATTTATCATCAACTTCCCTCATATATAAGAATCAAATGGGTTCACCCAATCTCATTTTAGATTTGGGTTATTAGATTTAGATTATAAATATGATATATATTCTATGATTTATTGAATAATATTTATAATAAATTGATGAAAATGGTTTTTCTCTCTTTCCACAAAAAGATAATTGGTGTCCTCCTTACAATCCACTTAGTATAGATTGTTTTTTACATCCTTTCATCGAGGATTTTTTTTGTCTAATAAGACAACCATTCCAACTAAATGTGACCTCATGTATGAAGTTATATCGTGAAATAACAATCATTGGTTTATATTGAAGACCCTATAGATAAAGGAATCATGTATTCATTATATCATCTCTATCTAACTTTTTCTTTCCACTAACCTTGTTTTTTAGATCTATATCATTTCCAAAAACTGAGAAAACCATCAACACATACCTTAAAATTATTTATATGATATTCATTTTTGGTCATGTGAGATAAAAAACCATTATCAAGAATATATGTGCTAGAAGTTTCAGTCGCTGGGAGATAAAAATATACTAATATAGCATTATCATTATTAATGTTTTTCTTTCTAAGAAAAATATGATTGAAAAGAGGCATAAGAGGTTTTACCCTCACCATCCTTAGGATAAACCATGAGATCATACTATTTTTCATCCTAAATATATTTAATATTTTATAGGGGTAATGTATGGGATTTAACTACCATTATCCATTTGATTTTGTTAGAGTAAGTCAGATTACTCTTTATCTTAAAATGAATAGATTTTTTAGAACACATATAATAGTTATAAAAATATCTATAATGTTTTTTTCATTCATGATATATAATATATTACCATTTTCTATTGTTTAATACATGGTTTTTTACCTCCAAAATTGCTCCCCACCTTAATGTACCAGTTAATTACAAGAAAAAGGTGATGAAAAAAATCCATTTTCTCAAAGGAATGATTTAATAATTTCTTTTTATCCACAAATTTCCATATTTTTAGATCATTATTTATTTTTGATGAAAAAATTGATATTGAGATAGATTACCCACCTTTTTATTTCCTTTTTCCCTTTACAAAAACTCATCATTCCATTGATACCTTTCCATTACATCTAAGTCCAATATTACCAAATTATATGTGCCTATGATCATTTATGATGTAATCAGTAGTAATTATACCACATCCTACTATTTCTATCAATTAATTAACTAATAAATTACTCAATTAATTTTTTTTATAGTCATTATACTATTTTTCATCATATTAGAGAATCTTTCTTAAAATCACAACTTCTTCTTCAAGGTATTCTACACATTTCATCTTTCCATCTATATGAGTATTATGATCTTAAATAATTTTTATTGAATTATAGATCTATACCATTAAATCATAAAATCATATCTATGTATCATGGGTGGTTTTTGACACCGTGAAATGTGTTCGATGAACCTTTTCACATAATTGTATATGTTAACCTCACTTATACACCTTGTACTGAGTTTGAGAAGAAATATATCTTTATGTTAGAAGATATATATGATTAGATACCATGTTTGATGGCCAAAAACATTGTCAACCCATCCAATTTTTTTCGTTTAATTTTCCATTTTTCATTTGGGTTAGTGAATGTAGCAAAGGGACCAATGCGAATGGTTGTGATCATAACCCGATCATGATATCTAGTATGGATATGGGGGAATAACCCTTGTAGTATGAAGAAACATATTATCCCAGGTGGTTTGATTGTGTGGTCACCCCTGGTGGTACTTCTCACACATAGCCTACATTCTATGGGGCTAGTGCATGCCCTACTTGTATATCCATGAAGTCATAACCACCCCTACATAAGGATCTGTCATGTACCAACAATGCTCACCATAAGACCATTGGGGACATCCTCTAGAAATCACTGAAGAACATGAAACTCTTGGACATGGAACCTACATTGGGTATATATTCCATGTTTCATACATGGGGTAACGACTTTGATCTGGTTCCCATATTTTCTTATAAATTGGAACCCAGGGCTCCACATTTACACAACTAGAGAATTAGAAAAATCCCAAAAACTCTAATCACATATCCCCTTTGATTAGGTCCTCCATAATTTTTTATGTAACCCTTTTCAACCTCATAAAAGAGGGGATTAATGGGGATTTGGATATCAATGTCATACCATGTTCAGAAACACAAAGACACTTCTTTGAGGATCTTTTCTTTTGGACTACCACCTGCATGAGGCCCCATCCCTACTCAGGGAATGATGTGATACCCATCTAAAGACACCAGAGGATACCCATAGAGCATATGATAAATCATTAAATAATATTTTTTCTCTCACGTGGTCTATTGACCAAATCATATCTAGCACACAAATTCCTATACTATTTTGTGATGAACTTATAGATCCCAAAGCCCTTTGTGAAACACCTTTTATTCCATGATAGGACTTAATCAAGCCTCCATTGGATCCCACATCCAACAAATAAATGGTAGGATCCTTTTAATTCAGGTCCCCTCTCTATGGGGGAAAATTGAAACATCCACCAATGCATCTATACCTACAAAACTATAATAAGAATAACACATGTGTGTATCCCATTTTTGTATGTCTTCCTTTTGTCATAGAAATCTAGAATTTGTCCTACATGATGGGTGGTTCCTTGTGGTGCATGTGGGTATGCATCCCTTTAGTCACAATGACCCTAACCCTAGGGGATGTGTCTGGGAATAGTCAATCTTTGATACATGTTTTAATACCATTTCATCCCTAATTACCTCTTGTACCCAAGGGAATCTGGGTCATGGAGTGGTGGGTGAGGATCACACTTTCCGTTTCCACTTGATAGGGAATGAGATCATACTCAATTCACTAGGAACCAATTTTAGGGAATCATTTTTGGAACAACCCCTAGAATTTATTGTAGAAAATCTTATGTTTCACACCTTACTCATTATCCATACCCATGGGTTATAGACAATGAGATCACCAAATGTGACTATCCCAGTTACAAAAATAAGAGTATAGATGGGCACTTAATATACCTTTATCTCTCTCTTTAGGTCCATGGTAAAATTATGGGGGGGAGGGTTTTCAATTTCCTCGACCTCTTTCACCAGTGGTAGGGGAAGGTGTGGTTTCCAAGATCTTCCAAATCATCTTTCTCACATTCATGCCTGACATGCACAGACAGAGAGGTTATCTACAATACCTAAATACACATAGTTTGATAAATATTTTGTAATAGAATCTTTTCTATAATATTCCTTTCTCCTTCCTTCCGAGATTCTCCATAGGCATGTTCCCTCATGTCCATGTAACCAACCTTAGGTAAAAGTAGATTTTGTGATTTATTGGATCAACTACTTCCACTTGTTTATCACACAATTAATGACTGACATGGACTTAAAGGTTGTGGTGATCTAGATCTACCCACTATCCAAAACCACTAATGGTCCCCATATTCATTATAAGCCACAACTACATCACCATTCTACAACCAATGGGAATATATCCCAAGATTAATACACAATTGAACCGTGGAATCCTCATTTAGTATAATCCCTAACATATTCATCTTGAAGGGTGATACTACGCTAAAATACATCATTCATAGGGCCTCCATAGGCATGGTTACTCACAACCAAATGATTTTCTCTTTGACTCCCATCAAAATGGGATACTTAGGATGCCTATGTGATGTCTAAAACCAAGAATCTAAATCAGTACTTATTTTCTCTTGGACACATTCCTAATAAATTATTTCCAACAAGGAAACCCATACCCCTTCAAGTTTCCCAAGGATGATTCAACATGACTCCCATAAAAAAAATTTAATAGGAACCCATAGGATATACGTCCATATCATATTTCACTAAACTACCTGGTTGGGTCCATATAACATGACCTTAAAAGATAAGACATGCCCTGCTAAGTGGCACCAAAATATGTGGGTTCTAATATATTTAAAAATCATACATATTAATCCTATCTTATGGATTAGATCCAGGTATCAAAACCATTTTTATCACCCTTGATCATGATTCACCCCAGAGCTCCCCATCGTGTGGCTCAGAATCCATGTCATAAAAAGATGGAAAAAAGAATATCTAATTAGTACATAGGAGGGACCCATTGTTTGAGATCATCAAATAAATATAGATATCTTCATTGATTAAGAACCTCATATATGTATATATGATTCTAAATTCCATACAAACTAATAATTTATTATTAATTTAAGGGTGACCCAAAAAATACTAGGGAATTAATGAAGGATTCAGGGACATATCTTAAATCTAAAAGAGAGTCCCAAAGTAGGAAAAAATTCCCCCAAAGGGGTGTATTGATCATGACCTCATACCCCCCAATAAAATGTGATTAATTAAGTTTCTTTTTCCAAACACCCAAACTATCACAAACCTTTGGAATGTAGGTCCATCATATATATAGGAACCACTAGGTGTTTTTAGTTCCATGAAGAAACCTCATTGTAAGCAAATTAAATGAGAGTTTTATATGTGTTTCACAACAATGTTTTTCCACCAACAGCCCCAAAAACCATTCCATCCTCATCTGGCATATGAGGATGAAACAAAAATTGGGAACATGACATGAATCCTTAACTAAGATGATGGCGTCATACACATGTTGGGCCCATTTCACTCTCAAAATAAAAGAGGTTCATGAAAGACAATCAATTGCATGTTTTTTTAATGAGATGATACTTTAATGGGGTTTTATTTTGTTCCCTTTATAACTCTCTAGATCATTGAATAAGATATACTTTCAATCCAAATGGATGCTTACTAAATATCATAGATATATGCCCCAATTTATATTCATGCTTATTTCTCTTTGAAGTAGATGATTCCATCACCATACCAACATCTTCAATAATGTGTACAAAATACACTAGTCTGAGTGTATAATCAGAATGGTACCATAAAACCCTAGAGGCACCCTGATAGGACCTCCAACTCAAAAATTCACACCGATCATCCAATAAACAATGTACATTGTTTTAGAAGTACATGACACTGGCTATCATCTTTAACCATTTTAGGTGCTTATCCTAAAAAGAAATAATCAAACCTGCTTATCATAGAGAGGTTCATTAAGAGGAAACAAATGGACTCATCTAGAAGACCCATGATTCTTTCCAAGGGTATCCTTCTTGAAGTCTCTACCCCCAATTTCAAGTGACAATGAAACCTTAACATGATGAGGATTCCATCCTCAGTAGTCTTCCATTGGTCGTCTAGACCTGGGCATGCTGGATGACCCACTAGTGAGGAAACATGTCAATAGAGAGAAAGGTCACCAATATGTTCCCTTTGGAGAAGACCACCAATAATATTATTGGAAGTTAGTGATCACGCATACACCCTCAATCCCTTATTCAAATATCCAATAGAATCTTTTAAAAGCCTAAAAGGATACCCACCTTTTAAATCCTCCAGCACATAATGAGAAAAACATACACTTCCCTGCACCAAATATATCCACTGGAAGATTATTATGTTAGTGTCTAAATATTCTATTTTTTAAAATTATATGTAAGATCGTTATTACATGCAAAGACCTTCCTGCGTTAATTAGGCATGCTAGCAACCTCATCTGGAAGCACCCATATAATTCAGTTGGAAAGTTGTAAAGAGGAATAAGTGGAATACCCAGCTCTCTAACCCCAAATTCAAGTACTATCATTATACACTAATGGAAAATAGATGAATGAATAAGAACATACACCTTATCCTGAAGCAGAATGAGTATATATCCCCATTCTGTTCACTTAAGTCAGAAATAAATTCTTGAAAATGGTAAAATGGTTGATGGAAATATCTTCCCACATCTTATAGACCATCCAATACATTATAATGGTTATGATAGTAGTGAAAAAAGTATAGACACATAGATCCATTACCACAAATGGGAGGCTCATCAAAATGTCACCCTAAAGAAAATATATACCTCTACTCCCATCGAGGAGGTTTGTGGGGAAAACTCCTATGTGATATACAATCAACTGGATGAAGAAAAAACTCCCATTCCATTGGGATGTAATTGGTCTATTATAATGTACATTACATCAGAGGCACAATACCCTAACAAATTTATATGATCCTTTCAGAAAATTCTATTAATAACATGGGATCCATTCAATCAAACATCCATAAATTAAAACCTATTTCCCCATAAATATGAAATAGTCACTCAAAAGAAGGAATAAAAAAAGTCTTATTAGAGGAAAATATAAAATGATGATCAGATCTAATATCCCTCTCTAATCAATGATGAAGTTATTAAAGCCCTCATACATTTATTTTTGGTTTCTTAGGATCCATATTTCCCCTTACCAAATTACAAGAGAAGTAGTAGTAATTCTAATGTTTTTTCCTAGAAACAACAACATGAAATCATGATTCATGTCCATAATTAGATCAATCTCAAGAGACCATATCCTATTGAGAGGCATGCCTACCCACTATTTGGATATAATATCATTGAGCGTTTGTGTTTTCCCCTTTCTGTAATATACTATGGTAGTCCTCCCCTTAGTTGTGTTCACTGTGAATGGTCATTCCACAATAGTGTTTCACTTCATCTAAAAGGTTCTCCCCTTTGTAGTGTACTTATGAGAAACCCCTCATATTACGAATAACATGAAAAAACAAGGATACTAATTCCAAATAGATTTCCATTAATAGGTGAAATTATATCTATTCTAGAAGACATCTCGATTCAACAGTCACTCTATAAACCACGATTAAATTACATGTCTACTAATGTAATTAATGAATTCCCCACCAATCTCAGTGCTTAGGATAAAGAGGAAGGAGAGAATCCACTCTCGATGAACCAGGTTGAGGATCCTCCAGAAAATTATGAATATGAAATACTAAAAATGAGGAAATAGTTGTCCAAATATTTCATTCTAGTCAAGTTCTAGCCTTTATCCACACCTCAATATAACATTCCATAAGTGTTGTTAGAATATTTTGTGCCCGAAATCCACCACAATATATGTAAAAAGAATCGTAACTTGAGAGAAAAAGTATTAACATACGACGAGAATAATTCTTTTATCAATGTAATATAAGTGATGAAACTCCAAACATACTTTGCATATCTCCTAGAGGCAAGAAATCCCAAGATTAAGAAACAATCAGAATTTCATAAATGATAATGCCTTATTATATTAAAAATATTTCAATATCGGATCACCGATTACCTATATGGGGATCATATAAGAGGGTTATTAGAACCTAAAGTGTTATATTTCAATAAATTCCCCAACTATAAAACCCTTTTATAGTTTCTATCATAAAATATCATATCATCAAGAAAGATTAAAAAAAAATACTCTTTTCACAACCAATGATAAGCTCAAAGAAGTAGACTTCAACCAACACTCAGGATAATAGACTAGAATACATAAGTCTATTGAAATAATTTTTCATCAGTAATATGAAAAAATATATCAATCCCTCCTCTTAGGGGAATTTACTCATCCTATATAGAAATAATAAAAAATAGTCCAAGAATCCTTAGTAGAGGATGATTTTTCTTTGTACTAAATAATGTATGTAGTACCTATTCAAATAAAACTAAAAAAATTATTAGGGTAGCTATGGTAGTGTACATGAAATTTGAGGAGATATACCATCCCAAAGGGTGTGTGGCCTTTTTAACACAACATTCAAGTTAGCAAACTAGACCTGAAGAGTTGTGAAAGTGGAAGAGGAAAAAACTAGCCCTTAGGGATAACTGATTTTTCACTTCAACAACCCCCTCGTATGAAGATGTTATTCATATTTTTAATATTATAAATTCAACAACATGTATCCACCATGTCCATCCCATATGGTGATCTGGTACCCTCATTAAGAACATGCATAACTAAAATTTATAGATATTCCCTTTTGATTACCATTTACCAGACGACACCCAGAGAATCAACAAAGTAGAGGAAAAGGCCTCATAGAGGGTGTAGAAAAATGATGTATCACAAATTAACTAATAAAATTACAAAAAATGAATCATGCATCGGGAATTTCATTAACATCACCATTATAAAATCCTAAAGAACGTGAGGTAAATTAGAATAATTAGATATAGGATAATGTTTCATTTAATAATATGGTACCCACTGGAATGATTTAAGGAGGTTTGTATACAAGAATTAGATACTCTCTATTAATCTAGTTGACCACTCATCCACTATACCACTACCTCCTCAGAGATAACATAACAGAGAAAGTGGAAAATGTAACTTTTCCCGTCACCTACTCCTTAATATGGTTAGACAACTCACACTTATGGAATTATTTTCTCAACAAGAGAATGATTTAATAGAATTGGGGAGACTCAATCCAGAATAAATCCGCGGTAGCCTTCCTACTGGATATGTTCTGTAAGAAGATACCTAAAATGCACAACTAATTGGTGTACCACATCAAAGAGGGGTCATTTTAGAGACTGATGTGGATCAAGAACATCAAATCAATGTGGGATACTAACCACCTATATAAGTATATCCCATAGTAGAAAATTGGGAGTTCCTTGAATTTAACACACAACCTATATAGACCAAGATAATTCCATATAGGCCTAACCCTATAGGCTACCCATGATAGATACCAACAGTGCCACCGGAGATTGCCTAACTAGATACTACCCTGGTTCATGCTTTAGCTCTTCCAAAAAATCCTCAGTGGCACTGAAATAAAATTGAGTCAAAAAAGGATTAATTGGATTCCAAGGAGGAATATGGAACACTGGTACATTTTGTTCTGAATATCTACTCCGAATGGGTAGATCCGACTCATCCCTCACCAAAATTGGGAAAACTACTTTTCCAATTTTTAATGGCTCTGGACACCCATAAAATCATTTTACACATTTAGTCTCTCATTTTGGTACCATGATGAGGACCCAAGAACATCATGAGGTTTTGAGGCTCAGGTTCTCTGTGCAATCACTTTATGTACCACTCTTTGTAGGGTACACATATTTTCTAGAATGATCAATTACGGGGTGGGAATACATGCATCAGAAGTCTCTCTTCCAATTTAACTCAACACTACAGAATGAAATAGTACTCAAACATTAAAACTATAAATATTGTGAGAATGAGAGGGTAAAATATTTCATTTTACAATGGAATGGACTTAAATTATATTTAAACATATCAAATCTTTATGAAAACATATTTACCATTTTTATAGGTAATGTTCATGATGGGTAGTGAATGCTACTCATCCATGTGAAATACATAGGAGGGTTTTAAGACCATACCACAATTGATTAGTAGTGAAAAAAATCCTCCATAGATATCAAATATATTCCCTATGTAATTCTATTATATCATGGAAAGTTAATGAGGAATGTAAAGGATACCACTATTGCACTTATGTAGGCCCCTGTACCCACCCCTGTGTTAATGACTACAAAATATCATGCAGTTTTGTCTCTTGGGAGTTAGTGACAACACCAAACTCATCTGTATGATAAATGATATAAGTTCAAAAAAATTTTGAGGAGATAAAGGACAATGTTCTTTTCTTTCCTAAATTACCAAGTTCCTGCCAAATTTATCTCAACATAGGAGAAAAACTTGATTATGTTTCAATGCACGTAAGTTGAGATACGATGGGGACAATGATCTCTTGAACCATTTCCCCATCCATCATGGATTCATGATAAACATATCTGAACATTGAATTTTAAAATACATCCTACAAAAGATGGTGGAAATCGTGAATGTAAAGCTCGGTAGGGAAATTGTGCTAGTGGAATGTGTTTCATACATTGATTTGGAGGAGAAGAATGAATGTGATAAATGGCCATCAGAGTCGAGGATAAAAAAGAATACACAATATTTCTAGGTTTCATTACTCAAACTATGTTCCTACTCGAACTGTCTACCAGACCAAAACTCATGGATGAGCTTACCAGTGACCTCATTGGGAGAAATGAATTTTTCCCACACAAGAGTTGAACTTCCTTGACACAATAATCCTATAATTTATAATAGAGGATACATCATCAACTAATCAAAATCTACTTATAGGAAGGCCTAGTTGACATAATACACCAAGAGAGAAAGAATTACCTGGAGTCGTCTATCTACATCATGTATTTCCATTCCAAAAGAACTAGAAAATGTGTGTTCCCATACTGAGAAGAAAAGTTTATTTGACCATAAGTATGATATTTTCATGAAATTATCCCTAATAGTAGCCATGCTTTTAATCCAAGATACCATGATCCTATCTAAAGACCATAGGGAAGGAATCGTAGATACATTTCAATTCCTCTTGAATTTAAAGTCATTATTGATGATGTTGAACTATATCATATAGCGAATAATTATGAAAAGTTCCAAAATATAATATCTTTCAAAGACCAAGACAAGGATTCCATTATACAAGGTATTGTCAAACCCTTTTATATTTAATGATTGATAAATTACATTGATACCAGAAGATCCTTCTTCGATAATAGAGTAGGAATCAACCTCGTTTAGATTCATACAATTCACCTACTAGGTTTTAATAAATCATAATTTTCCAATTCTACATTAATGTTAATGTTTTATCACAAGTAGTAGAAAAATCCTCTTGGAGAATTCAAACTCAAGACTTAATTTTAGAATCTAGTTTTGACTTAAAATTCATGGTTCTTCAGAAAGATATAGCATTATACATTTTTATGGGAATACCTTGGCAACACCAGTATGAGGCTACCTCCTTATATTACAAAAAATTCATCAAAATATTATATCACTTTTCAAATTGGTACATTTTATTGTAAAAAACCCAATTTAAATCATTTAAATCCTAGTACATTGATGCATGATTCTACCAAATAATGAGAATAGTCTTTGACAGATGTTGTCACTCAAATAAATGCCTTAACTGTTCTAGGGGTGAGGTTTGTTAATATTTTAATGAAGTTTGATATATATTATATGCATACCATATATTAATTTTTTTGTGGTTCATAATTTGAGCACACATTCTATGACTTATATGATGTAAATCATGACAAATAAACCTTGACACAATGTAGAAGATATAAAAACTATGATCATTAATGAATGACTGGACAAAAATGTATTGTTTTCATCCCTAATATTTAGAAAATCCATGTTCTGTTAGATGGTATGAAATAAGTTATCATGAATAAAATTGAAAATAATGATTCTCATTCTCCATCCATTATCTCAACTTCATAGATCAAAAAAGGACTCGTTCCATCAAATGAAATAGAAGTTGTTTCTTCATATTTTTATTGTCCAAATATTAATCTGCTACCCAAAATTTGAGAAACATGCTTCATCGCCTAATTACAATTTTAACCCAAAATATGTAAAACAAGGGGGGAGGAAGAGGAGGAATACCTTAGTGATTATGCTACATCATTTGAAGACTGCGTCTCCACCATGGATGTTGAGATCATGGAAATATACCAGGAAACTGAAGAAGATACACAACCCAAATTTTTTAGTGTAGTCATCTGTTATGAAGAAAAAGTGGAATATACCTCCTTCTATATAAAAAAAATAAATGTTCTACTAAAATTACATAGATTTGTTAGGAATTGATTGTGAGGTTTTAACCCACCACATGGGCAACCCATAAGAGCACCAAGATATAAACTAGCATCCAAAATGACACACCTGACTCATTCCTCAAATGTTTAGGATCATGTGATCAAACAAATATAGGCTGAAATCACATGAGAAGAATACTATATGAAATAGATATCCAATACCATTCAAGTAAAGATGAAAAATGGAAAATTTAGGCCCTACATTTACATGAGATATCTTAATCGGAATAGTCCTAAAGACTTCTTCCTTGTTCCAATCACAGAACATATGATTGATTCTATGGCTGGTAATCAAGACCACTCTATCATGGATGGTTATTTAGGGTAAAAAAATATTCATATATCACAAGAATATAATTTATCCAATCCCATCAGGCTCTCCATGAATTATTATGCTATTGGGAAATGCCATTTGGCTTGAAGAACATCACCAACACAATTCAACATTCCATGAATTGTATCTTAAAACCCTTCATGGTGATGATTTCCAAATGCTTAATTGGTGATCTAGTGTAAAATTCCATGAAATGTTCTAACCATCTTAATGATCTTGATACATTCTTCCATATGATACTGGGTCATATCCAGAAAATTAACCCCTTAAAATGTTCTTTCAGGGTAACCTTGAGAAGGATTCATGGATTCATTGTTCACCATCACAACATTGGCGATGACCATAAAAATAAAAATTAATTCCTTATCATGTCAACTTCTAAAATCCTCAATGAGTTAATGGTACTTCAAGGACACTGGGTCCACATATGATTCCATTATTCAACCTTGTAGGTATGTTTTTACCCATAAAAAATTGATGATGAAAGAGATTTTATATCAGTGGACTCACGACTATTAGGAAGCATCCAATAATCTCAATAAATATCTCTTGATCCCACAAGTATAAATTCCACCCTTTTATGGAAATCTACTCATTCTATATATGATAGTACTAGATCAATTACTCTGAACCTTCCTCATTCAAAATAAGGAAGATGAGAATTAAGATAACCACTATTACCTTTTTTCAAGCGATGATTGATGTTGATACTCACTATTTAGATTTCGAGAAGATATTCCTCAAATTAATATTTTCAATTCTGAAATTGAGACACTACATGATGCACCATGAGTTTCATTTGGACACATTCAATAATCCACAAAAATACATCCTCAACTTTCCTATGTTGAAATGACATTTGGAACAGTCTGTAGTTATCCTTAAACAGTTTTAAATACAATTTTTACATCATAAGGAAGTGAGTGGTTTGATTTGGAACTTTTTTCTGTATAAAACACATTTACAAAAACAACACCATTGAATAATAAACTACCTAATGGAATGATATTTTCTATTCAATACGACCTCAATGTGTGTGAGATTTATTTTGACACTGTATCCAGGATCCCAATAGGGTGGATAATGGATGACCCTATGATAAATAATTGTCGTTTTATGATCATGATTATTTATCTGGGATGTAATTTTTACCTAACTCCTTCATCCAGTCAAAATTCTATACAAATAATGAATAATTATATCAAACCCTAATTATAAGCATATAACTAGTGCTCTAAATACTATTGGACTACTAGGAGGTGAGTGGAGACTCATATTGGGTAATCAAACAAATCAACTGGGATTAAGGTAGCATAAAATAAGATCTAATCCCCCTTTGTGGCAATGTCCATGTTTAATGGAATAATTCCACTTGGATCCAACATTTCCTTACATCCCATGATCATATAATGTTAAAGAATATGTACTAGAGAATGATACTACATCTCTAGAGGATCCAAATAGTGATGTACAGGTGATAATCATTTCCCATTGCAGAATGGTCTCACCATTTATTCATGTCAAGATATACGTGATCAATGAAATCATCTATATCTAAAAATCGTATGGATCTACCACTGAGTAGATGATTCACATAACAAAATAAATTTTATTTAGGGTGATTCCATCAAACCGATCTTCAAAATAGAAAATCCAATGGTGAAAAAAAACATCACACTTTATGATAGCACACATTACTAGAAATTCTTCTAAAAATGAGGATTTCATGAAGTTATTCTCATATGTATCAAAAGATAAGAAACAATGGCTATTATAAAATAAGAACATGGGGGAGAATTTGGTTACCAATATTCAGGGTATATTCTTTTCGACCATATCTGAAGGGTTTGATTATTCTGGCCATGGATGACATAGTATTACACTGAGTTTTACCAAAAATTGTGTTCCTATATGGTACATTCTAATATCAACCATAAATCCCTGATGTTTATACATACACCCAAATACCCCATTCTATTACCCACATAGGGAATGGTTTCTATGAGGTCATACCATGAAGCTAAGGAAAATAAGTTAAATTTCATTTTAACTACTACCAAATTATTCTACAAATGGCCAGAGAAAATACCCCTCAACAAAGGTGAGGAAAAAATCATTTATAGCTTCATGTAATCCAGAATCATTTTAATTTTTTGGTCCCTCATACACTATTGAAAAAAATAGCACTAAATTCTATTCTAATGAGGTGGAAGATTTGTATCAGGAGTAAATATAAAATATAACAATTCATCCCTCTATCATATAGCAACTAATAGACATATAGATGCCTTTATCAAGACTCTATTAAACAATATTTAGAATATGGTGGACAAATTAAAAAATATTGTCCTAGAATGAACTTCCTTGCATTATGGGTGTACTGAAAAATAACCCATACTACCATACGGATGACCATGTTTTCATTAGTAAAAATGGAAAAATAACTAATTCCTATTGATGTTTAATTTCAATCACACTATATTCCCATTTGCAACCGGATATCCATTTATGAGAAATATAAAAAGTGATTGGATAAATTTTGGGGGCTGGATGAGAAAAGATTCCATACCCAACAACACTTAGAGTTCTATAAAAATTGGATAGTGAACTATTTTAATAGAATTGGATGCCTCTATTTGTTCCTCTATGGATAATTAGTGTTGGTCCTTGGGAATATGATGATACAAAGAGTGAATCCTCCAAAACAAGAGCGAAAGTAGGGGGACCTTACACAATATATTAGTTCCACTCTAACTAATCTTATTCATCAATATAAATGGATAGAGAGATCATTATGACCCCAAAAAATGAAATGTCAGTTGAAAAATGTTTTATATAACCGCACATTGTTTGTCTCAGCTATATGATGATAAATATAAAAGTTGGTCTTTATCGCATGTCATTAAAAGGCATAACAGTCATCCAAGAAGCATGATTATAAACTTCACATCACCTCATTGTACAAGATGTATGAATTTAAATTACATAGACAAATGTACTAGTAAAAATACATTAAACTATATCAAAATGTCTTTCTATCATGACATGAAACATCATTGTTTATGTCCCTGTTATATGGTGTAAAATGTTATAACATTTTGATTTGAGCATTCAGAGGGTATCATTCATAGTTTTTGTGTCCAACCCCTCCTTCATTCAAGAACTGTATATTCCAGGATTCTCATATCAATGTGATATATTGTAACACTATAACCCCATCTCTTGGTCCCAACCATTTTTCTCAAAAATATCAAAGCCCCTTTTCTGCACATCCAAACATGTTTGATGTGGGGAACTATTTTCAAAAACAATGTGTCCTGATTCTCAATCCAATAAGATAGGTAGTGAGTCCCGAATATCCAATCTTGGGTCTATCCGCAACAAAATATTCCATTTATCATGGGTATGAATCAGTCATGCACATGGATCATTTCAAGAACTTCTTGTGGCATGATTGTTTTCTTCACAGGGTACATACTGATGCACGATCCCCTAGTCTTGTGCTCTACTGCAATAATACTTTACTTCTATAAAATGAAACCCATATCCTTATCACATTTTAATAAATTGGTCCATCTATTCAATAAAAACATATGGAATGATTCTTATTCTAATAGGATATGTAACGACACCTGGATCATACTTATTAAAAACACAATACAAAACCAAAATTCCCCCATCCTTCACATGTACTGCCATTTTTTCAGAAGAAACCATTTCCACTCATTTTTTCTCACAATGAGAATAGATCATATTTTAATAAGGGTTTTGGTAAATAAATTACACGAACAAGCAAGGCATGTAAACATACATCAATGGTTATGTTGGTCCGTGATGCAAGACCTTAAAAGCCCCAACATATGTATTTGCTGCATGACTATAAACTACATGGATTCTTCAGAGACTATGTACTGATTTATTTTCAACCAAATTATATATATAGTGAAATCCAATTATTCAATCATGGACCCATCTACAGCAAAATATGGGAATATCCCAAAATCTCTTATGTATGAGTTAGATCTATTTAAGAAGATCCAATATGAGTTATCACCCCACGTGTTATCCCTTATTCCAAGAATCCCCTTTATCCAAGAATGAATTCTTCTTGTATGGGGGATCATTATTTTATAACTATTTTAAAATTTATGAATTATCCAATAGGATATGTATTTAGTCTCAGGTGCTACACATTGGTCTAGACAAAATTTTATTGAGGCACCTTCATTCATAGACATCCTTACCAGATGACGTTAAACTGCATGGTTCATATACTGGTTGCATGACTTTAAAAGCACAATAACTGAAGATATACATGTGTGTTGATTCTCATTTGAATAATATATATAATTAAAACTAGGCCTAGTGCCTTATTACTTGTTATAGGTTAAGGAGAAATTCCTCATCGCCAACATTAAATGACCTTTACATGAGCTCTTAATATTTGTTCCCGTATTTAGGGGTTAACCAAGGAAAAATAGATACCCCTCTTTCATGTAAGTGGATCTACACTGCATGGACAATATTAGTCCATGATCTTATTTTTTTCTTAGATTTATCACCTTCACACATTATACACCTATTCATGGACACATTCCTGTATACATAATGTTTCTTCAGCTACCAAAAATTGAATTTCTGATACCCAAGGGACTTCCTTTCCTGATTCTAATGTTAAACTCCCCCATTGACATTACATAAGTTTCCTACATAAAGGGCCTATTAGACATAGAATTAAACTATTTTAATATTTAGTAACACTACGTAGTAAAATTTTTATAAAGTTTCCCACTAAATAGGGTTTTCAACCAGTGGTAATTTCTCCGTCAAGATAAGCCTATTCTGTTTCTAAGAGATTTTGATGAAATTATTTTGGGAATATCATTTATTATATGTTATGAAGTCATTACCATAATACATGTCCCATATAATTTCTCCCGTTTAGGGAGCCCCAAAATCATGTATTACAATTAACTTTCTCATGTCTGAAGTTTTTCAAAATGACCATGGTCTAGTAGGAAACATATCACCTATCATTTTCTTAATGTTTTTGTCTAGGTCATATGACCCTACAATAAAAGAACCATATTTCATGTGTATGGTTTAAACATGTATAATAAAAATATTCACCAATTATTGGTTAATTTTTACTTAAATTTCCCCTCCCATATTCTAGAAGTTTCCTTCCATAAAACAAAATATGCGTTAGGGTAAATCTAAATCTCTATAACCTTCCATCGTCCATCGGGAATAGAATGTTGGAATTTCAGAGATCTACATTTCTTAAATATTATATAAGACTCTATAGTGGAAATTTCATAATTCCCACACAAATAGGTCATATAATTTAGAGGATGAAACTATTTGACTATATAGTAACACGGCCTGGTTTGTTTCATAATGTCACCCACAATACATATTTGTTAACGGGAAGTAACATTTTTCTTGGGAGAGACTTCCTCTATTGTAATAATCTATTTTATCCATTTCACTATTCGTATCTAGAGACACCAAAATTATATATTTTAATATTCCTCACCTAATACCTAGAAGTAAAGCTGAATTCAAATACAATTTACTATGAAACTGTAGAATTATTATCCTTTTTGTCAAATCCAAATACCATAAATTATATCCCATAAATGATCTTATTATATGAAACTAAACATTATAGAATAATTTCATCATTGTATGAAATTAATTTGGAAATAAAAATGTAATATTCACATGATTTTAAATTGTACAACAACTTTCTCCCCAGAAGACATTAAACTACATGGTCAATATCCTGGTCTCATGACATTAAACTGGTTGATGCTTCAACCCTTGTTAGAAATTGGCCATCCATTGATATTTATCATTTAAAAAAAATTATAGTCCTTTATACAATCCAAATTCATATACGAGTAGTAACTCATTTATACACAATTCTAATAAATATATTCACTTAATTCTTAGACATATTCCATGGAAAACCCACCAATCATGGCTTTGATAAATCTAAAATCCTATAAAATTCATTTGACCTTTAGAAATATAATATCATAATTATAAAGGAATATTCTTCCAGACTATATTGTAACACACCATAGTTGGATTTTAATTGTCCACCCACCAATATGGTCTATTATACAGAGGATGAAACTATTTGACTAGGAAATCACACACCCCAATTATATTTTCATAATGTAGCCCAAAATATGGGTGTGTCAACCTGTGGTAAATACATCCCCATGAGGTACCTCAACTATTCACGCAATACATAAATATATTGTTCTTGAAACAACTTTTTATATCTATTATTTAGCCATACATTGAATAAATGACTTGTATAATTTTTTAAATTAAAAAACAAAAAAATCACGACTCCAAATTCACTTCGATTATTCCATTAATGTCATAACCTTTTTAGAAAAATATCATTTTGTGAGTAATAATTTTTAAACATAGGTACAATGATATTTGATAAAAAACACCAGTCTGATTGTAATAGTTTTCAAGACATTAAACTACACAAAATAGGGAAATAATACTCGCCATGTTTAAAATCTGCAAAGGGATCACTGGACAAAATCCATGTATCAGCTTGCTAGGACAACAGTCTTCATGATCTTGGAAAGAAATTAATCAGTGAAAATATAAAAGGAATAATGCATTTTGGGATGAAACCCCATAATATTTGGCCTTATAAAAAGACAAGCCTTTCCCGATAACTCATCCTTATATTTGACATATAAAATAATTAGTGTTGTGACACAAAAGATGTAATGTTTGTAGTGTTTTCCATATGAAAATAAAAATAGTTGAAAAATTACCTATATGAACCATGGCATAAAATAAATTATATCATCCTTCCATAGTTGAGATAACTCCAATGTGAAAAAATGATTCTAAAATGAATCAAAGATACATACAGTTAAATTAAAACAAGATTCTTCTCATTCAAATTGAATATATTTATAAGGGGGTAATTTTTGACACCATGATATGTGTTATATCTACTTTTCCCAATATTTCAGTATGTGAACATCACTTATAAATTAATTGTTTATTTTTAGTGGAAATATGTAGTTATGACAGAAATATGAGAATATTGTATTCTAATGTGTTATGAACCAGGCTGAAAAGTTCACAAGGAAATACTCTATTTTTCTTGGGGGTTATTGATGGTATTGAAGGGACCAGCCTGAAGGGATGAGACCCTAGCCAAACAGAGATTCCGAGGAGCAATGAGGGGGTGTATCCCCTATGATATGAAGAAGTGGCATTCATTAGGTGGTTTACCTGGGTTTTTTTGTCTACGATGTTCATCCAAAAGGTACTATATGAACATAACCAATGTGATAAGAGGCTGGAACATGACCTGCATGCACATCCTAGTTGGCAAATCCACCCCTACATGATTCACCTTTAAACACTAACCCTTCACACCAGTATACCAATGTATCCCCCCTTTGAGGAACTGAAGAACAAGGTGCCCTTATGTGGGGAACCTACATGAGGAACCAGCATTATGGACCTTGACCGAGTAAATTCTTTAAACTGGGTCCCATATTTAACTAAAAATTTGGACACCAAGGTTCCTCATTTTCAAAAATTGATGAATCTTAAGAAGCCCCTGAGATATGGTCATAAATTGCCATTTTAAATTTCCTCTAAAATCTCTAAATTTTCTCATTACAACACCAGAAAGGAGGAAATTAAGGTGGATATGGAGATTAAATCCCTTCCATGTCCAAAAACACAAAGTCACTTATATGAGGGCCTCATCTCCAGTAGTGAAAAACAACCTAAAGAAGGACCCTTACCTAATATGGTCTTTTCTGAGACCCATCCAAAGACACTAGAGTATAAATATGGTAACTTAAATAAAGCCAGGAATAATTTTTGTTTCCTAGGTGGTGCATTTGTAAATGAATATCTTGATCATACAACCATATCCCCCATGTTTTATGAACATCCATCTCCTCTTGGTCCCAATGTGAATCAACATTTTTTTCCATGATAAGACCTTTATTGGACTCCTTTTGAGGCATCTTACAAGATATTAATGGAAGAGATCCTATTCGTTCAGATCCCCCCTATTGAGGGGGGCCAACTTGAAACCTCGACCAAAGCCTATGGACCTACAAACCTCAAGGAAGAGGCACACCAATGTGTTTCCCATTTGGGTATACCTTCCATCCATGATAGGTGTTCTGCATTTGACCTAATTTATGGGTATATTCCTTATGGTGCAAGTGAGTATACATCCCCTCTGTCATGAGGACCGTGAACCTTGGTAAAATTCCAAGGAACACCCATTCTTAGATATTAATGTTAATACCATGTACGTACCTAATTTACTCTAAGAATCAGAGCCTCTGGATCCATGTGGGGATTGTGAGGATAACACATTCTCTTACCCTTTTATAGGTAATGAGATCCACCAATATTCCACAAGAATAAATTTCATGGAATCTCTACTAGTGTAATCCCATAGACCTTCTTATAGGACCTCAACAACTTCACTCGTCCCTCTTTTTCTATACTTGTGCATTGTAGCTATATAGATCCTCAAATGTGACTGTACCGATTTCCAAAATAATGGGAGAGGTGGGAACATCCAATAATTGTCTCTCTCTCTTTTCATCTAGGGTTCAAAGATAGGAGAGAATTATTTTTTCCCCAACCTCTTCCACCAGCATAAGGGGGATCATGCAGTTTTCTAGATCTTCCACTTCCACTTCCAAATATTAAAGAATGACACAAATGGGAATGGGGGATAGATATGATAATCACATCCTCAATGTTTGGTGCATGTTTTGGAAGATAATTTTTTCTCGAATCACCCTCTCCCCTTATTTTAAAGAGCTTCCATAGGCATGGGCCCTCATGGTCATATATCCAACCATAGAGGAAAGAAGAATTTGTGATTTTTCTTATTTACCACTTCATCTTTATTATCACTCTATAAACATATCACATGGTCATCGAGGTTTTTGGTGATCATGATATGTACACAATCCCAAGCATGTAATGGGCCTCCTATTCAATATAATCTCTATTCATTTTACCATACCACCTCCAATTGGAATCTTTTCTTTGTGTAAGTCCTATAAAAACAATGGAATCCTCCTTAAGAAAAATACTCAATATAATCAACTCAACGGACAATAGTATCTTATGAGACAAACCTTTTGAGGGCCTCCATAGTTTTTGTCCCCATAATAAATATATGTAAGAATTGATTCTCATCTAAATGGGATACATTGGAATTATCATTGTGGTCAAAACCCAACACCCCCAATTATCTCAGATTATATCTTGGCCACATTCCCAATATTGTGTTTTCGAACATCAGAGCCCAAATGACTTCTAGTTTCACTAGGCATCTTCAACATAAGTCATACATAGAAAATTTATTAGGAACCTTTCACATAAATATAATTTCTATATGTTGTAAAAATACATGGTTTATTCCTTATAAAATGACCATAAAAGTTATGATGTGACATGCTATGAATTAGTAGACTATATGGGTTCTGATTTAATTAATAAGGATATGTTGGAAGCCCATATTACAGGACCTATACTGAAATAAAAAAAACTCTCATCTCTCAGGATGACGATTGACTCTTCATAAGCCCACTATGTGGTTCAAAACCAACACTGTAATAATACTAAAAATGAATCTCTAATCAGTATATAAGAGGGTAACATTTATGGGTTTCTTGAGATACATACAGGTACCTTCATTAATGAAAAAATGCGGATAGATACACTTGATTCTATAATATATTCATGTTAAAAATTTATTGTTAATTCATGGGAGATAGATATTATTCATGGGAATTAATGAAGGATTCATGAACATGTCTAAAACCAATAAGTGTGTCTCAGAGTAGGCAATAGTTCATCCCAAGAAGGGTATGATGAGCATGACCTCCAATTCTCTTGACCAATGTGAGTTTTTAATTATCACTCCCCACACTCCCTAATGATAGCATACCATTGAAAATAAGGTCCCTCATAGATATATAACCATTCGATGTTTCCTATTCTGTGAATATACATAGCTTGAAAGAACTTAAAAGGGACATGGGTATGAGGTTTATGTAAAGGTTGTCCTAAAAACACCAAAATATTTTCTTCCATCTCAGTGAGGAATTATAGGATGAAACATATTCCCATTGTTCTTTCATTAATCATTATAAATGAGAAATTTCATCATTAATTTGATCAATGAATTATATTGATTACATTATAAAGCCAACAATATTTAGTTTTTTATTATGTCGAATATCACACTATTTAGGTTATCCTTTGATTTTCAAATTCAAATCAATGACAACATCAATTTAGAATTCTTATTCACTTATATATTTCAATTTTTTTTTATATTTTACAACATAACATCATTTGTATATTAATGTAATTGAACCACATAATATTCAAAAAATCTTTTTTCATACTACTTCCTTTGTTAATAAAATTTTTTCCTCTAGAACCTCTATCCAGTTTGAATGATGTATTTAATGTTTCATCTCCAGGGAAACATTCTTTATTGTATTGATATAACATCATCCTCCACTCCATTTTCATCATTTTTGTCATCCTTTTATGAAGTCCCGGATATATCTATAGTTAAAATATGCATGTGGTATCTTAAAACCATACCTCCCATTTCCCAACATGAACATTATTTCTAATGATGAATGAAATTCATCATTGATGTCATCATAATTTATTATGGTTTCATAAATGTCATGTTTCTACATACCTATAAAATATACCACTTTTATTCATTTCATGGATGTGATTTCTAGTTTTACAAGAATTTTTTAGGTCTCCATATTTCTATAAATAATGTAAAGGGTGAGTTATGTAAGATATTACTCATGAAGATCATTCATATTGGAATTGTAAATAGGTGGAATTACTCTAAAAATATTCTATATAATATCAATATCATCCATCTTATTACTAATCCCATGAATGGATACTAAAATACCAGTGTCATGAATGAAGAAAAAATCAATTTTTTCATTCAAACTATTCTTTAAATCATTAAATTATTACTTCATGTATTTTAGTTTAAATTAATACAGCTTTTATTCCCTTTCCTAAATATTGGATTTTTTTTAAAAAAAAATAGATTATATTTATTTATACATCATCATCATCATATAGATAAGGTTTAATGCAGCTATAGATAGGTAATTTTTTGCCTTATCATTGATATTAATAATATTACCATTATCATTAATCATTGGAATTTATATATCATCATTTACTTATATTCTTTGATTTTTTTTTAGTAAAAACATCAGTTATAAGAAATTTTAAGTCAGATATCATGTTATTCTTCCAAATATATTAAGTATATCCATCGAAAAAAGAAAAACCTTTTAATTTATTCACATTATCTATAGAAAAAATTATTAGATTACATATTCAGCTCCTGCGAACCTTTTTGATATGATAGCACATGTTACAATCCCAAACCTTTTATATGATAATAGAAGTGGTGATTTTGGGTGTTAATTTATTCTTTCATTCCACTAGATCTTATCTCCATGTTCAAAAGAACTACTTGAATGTATCATTATAGTAAAAAAATTTGACATTTGGATTCATAAATTAAAATAATGGCCATGAAGATATTACATAGTTCACTACAAAGTGATTGTCTAAAGATCATGCACTAACAATGTGTTGATGTACCGAGGGTTAACAGTAAACAGGATATCTGTTAAAATGGTTTAGAAAATATTTGTTGGTGATACTAAGGGAGATCCCTCAAATTGTATCATTGATCACAAATTTGAGATAGGGAATACAAAATAAATGTGAAATAATGGACAATTAGATAGAATATCCATGAAAATATGAACTAGATAATAAATTGTGTTGATAATATATTTTTTTTCCTTCATTGACTACAGATATTTAATGGAATTTCCCTAAACGCTCTCCCCTTTAAGTTTATTTTTTGGATCTATCAATATTATCATATCCTTATTTTTATTCATATCAAAAGTAATTTAAATTAGCTACTATTTTCCCCATTTCATAATACATGAATTTTCCTCTTGTTACTTCCTGACATGGTATTCAAAAGACATAATTACAAAAATTAAAGTAAACCAAGTCAACATTAATCACATAGACTCTATAATGGATTAAAAATCCTGGAATTATGCATACAAATATTATTCAGGGTGTGACCACATCCATCATATAATATACCTTATTAATAACCCCCAAACTATAGAATAATATCCTTCATTGTGGAATTATTAAAATCGAATATCAAAATCAACATTTTTAGTCCAAATGGATATATAAACCTTTATAATTCCACTAAATGTTCCTTCATACTTTTCACAATATTTATATATGCACGGTATGGTAGAGTGATTCATGGGATGCTCATGAGTTGGGTTTCTAAATAGCCTTGGGCTAAAAAAATCACAGATCCAAATTCCCTTATAGTTCAAGTCAATATGGAATGTTCTGTTAAATTTTATTTTTGGATACATTAAATATAATTTCTCCTATGGTTTAATACTTTTAATTGGTGCATAAATTCAAAAAACTCCAAATATATATCCTCATGGAATTATTCCCAAGAAAACCTTTCATGATTCTACCATCATGTCCCTTTGTGACCTTTTAATACTACTAATTGGTTGATTCATTCCCATCTTCCATGATGTGATCATCTTCAAAAATCACAAACCAAAAAACACCACCCATGAAACATTATTGTGTGACTGATACATCATTGCTTGTTTAAAAAATTCATGAAAAGTTTTCAATCTATAATACATATGATTTTACATGTGTACATTAAATATTATTTTAAATAACACTATGTATCTTATTGTACTTCAACACATATCTTCATTTCATGTTTTTTTCACTTCACAGTATATACATAAGTCCCACACAGTAGCTGAATTTAACCCCTTAGATGATAAAGGATAAAATATTATACATTTAGAGAAGATCCTTAATTTTTTTGACATATTCATTTTATATACTCCAACTCCATTCATAGTGTGACCCATGTTCCCATGCTACGATATGTTCCTTCTACTTCTAGAAAAACTGTAGTCATCTCAACTCTATTAAAAAAAATCTCTATATAGTTCAAGACACTTCAAATAACTTATATTAAAATCAAAATTTTCAATAAATCAAATGGTACAACATGATGTTTCAATAATTATGTTTTTATGATTTCTATAACTCAATGAAAATTTGAATAATATAATGACCATGTATCCATTTGGGTCAACACAAAAATCCACCTTTAACAATTTACTTCCTGATGGATCTTAAGTCCATAAATCAATAACCTAATCACCAAGGTCTCTTCTCCCCATTGGATTTATTAGAATTAGACGAATCAATGATCCTTTGTCCATGATTTATCTTTAAAATTTTCAATTACAAAATAATCATATCTCTCACTATAATAGAATATCTTCTTTTATTTTCACCTATTATCATATCCTATAAAGAATTGAGATTCCCTCAACATTTTCTAGAATAGATCCTTTGTATCCCAACCATCCAAAATATTTCATGAAATCATAAAGAGAAAATAAATTGGAAACATTAAAAATAGGGAAAGAAGATGCTATAAAAATCTCTTAATTACTTTAAAAAATCCCTCATTATGGGATTTTTCATGATATAGGGAGTTTGATCCTCAGAATAAATATATTAAAATTTAATCTTTCCGCATACCACATTCTATTTGATGAAATGGTCCTTGATATCATTATGCTTTTACCCAGAATGATTTACCTAATTCTCCTAAAAGTTGATAACCCATTTTTTACCATACAAAACCACCAATGGGTATGAAAAAATCACCACCACGAGATTAATATAGGATTCATCTACATCATTTGTGTTTTTACATATTATTCATCAATAGATTCATCATCCATTGTGATTAATATTCATTTTTTACAAATTCACCCAATGAAGATATATTTCTAAAAAAACTAATTCACATTTAGAAGATAAATTTTGATCACAAATATCAACTACCAAATCCACATTATAATACCCATAAATATGATGTATGTATATTTATCATACCTTACACATTTTATATAGAATATGATCCATTATTCTCCAGTAATATTTCACTACATAGGATTATTTTGGAATTTTTCATAGAGTAACCAAAAAAATGATGTCCAGGCCACACATTTTATATAGATTAGGCTACCAATGATCATCCAAAACTCTATTTAATAAATAATATTTTATTTTTTATCTATAGATAAATTAGTTACAAGTGAAATGGGAGTATATAACTCTATCTATTTTTATATTTTGAAATTATTTATTAACTTAATATCATACTTTTCATGTGATAGGAAAATATAATTTGATTTCTTCAAAACACGAAGGCCTTAAAATAATTTCTACTCACTAATAATTAAAATAACAAACCCTATTCTAATTTTTTTGTATTGTCATCAATTTTCTTCCTTGTTCTTAATAAAGATATTACATCGACACATGAAATAACAATGCAGGAGTTTTTATTGTCTCCCATAACATGGATATTATAGTCCACTTATTCTTTAAAATTATTCATGTTATTTAAAATGTTATCTAGATTTGTGATCCATGATATATGCACTTATTTAATCCCATGATGTGTCATATTGTTTCTTAAAAATACATATACTATCACCATCAAGAATAACTCTTTATATTTTTTCAATTTAAAATTTGCTCAAATTTTTAATTCATAAATTATGACATCACAACCACTTGGAAAACTATATAATTCATTTGAGTATATGTCACATTAAAAAATTAATATAATTTCAAACATAGTTACTGTTGTAAATATCTTATCAATTTTGATACCTTCAATTTAAGAGTATCACTTACAAAAATTATGATCCTTGTTCCATGATAGTTCTCCTTTTTTCAAAGAGTTTATTTTAGAAAAACCACTTTGTACCTTTAGAATTAATGTAAATGGTACATGAAACCAATTAACAAATTTTATTTTTTTATATTTGAATATTCCAATCATCCATCATTTTATTCAAGTCATTATGTCACAATTTTTATTCAACATAATTTTTCATAACTTGTAAAAGAAATTTGGCATGACTAAAACTATTAAATTTCACCGAGATTAAACCCTTCAAAATGACATTAATGGTGTTTTTAGGAACAATGTTCTTTACAACCCTTTTAAACATATAACATACAAACACAAGTCCTTCCTTAATATTATAAATTTTGGAATCATATTTTGAGTTTCAAAAATATATTTCAATATTTAAATAATTACATTATAGTCAAATGATTTTTACTTAGAATTATTCAATATCATTATTATGGGAAAATTATGATTGAATAGAATTTTTATTTTCCTAGAATATAAATTCATAAATATCAACAATTTTACATATATTTTTTTTTTGAAAATTGTTAATCTTCTCTTCTAGGTTTGTATCCAAGGAATATCTCATCTATAACACTTCAACCAATGTCTTCCAAATGACATCCCATAAAGGGATTTTGTAATACCTTAGGTGAACCTACCCCCATGTTAGTTTCTATCAACAAATATAAAGTTCTAAAATTAGTCATTAGGATACTATAACCTCAATTAATAAAGCTCCAGGTTCATGGCTAGGTTCATTAATAATTTAGCATGAAATTTCCATATAAATAATTCACCTAATGAATATGGATAATCAATAGAGATCCAATAGGCCCTCTACTGTCAACAATAAAAATATAAAAAAAATCATCATGATACATAAAAAAGGGTAGTAGAAGATACACATGGAATGAATCATCAATATAAATACAATAATGGAACACTATCTAGTAAACATTATTAACAATAAATGAAAGTCAACTACACTAACCTCTATCTCAACCCACCTAATCATCTTACCTATTCCATGGACACTATAATATACCAGATTATTCCAAGTGTCCGACTCTAAGAAGATAAAATTCCTATGGAATAAACGTAAAGGATTACCCACATACATCGAAACTCATATCATGTACATAGGTAGAGTGGGAGTCTAATTACCTAGTAGGAATATTCATTCCTCAATATATTGATTGTTTTTGTAATAAAATTAATGTGTATATAATATATATAAAATTAAAATGCATGTTTGGGTATCATAATTACGCATAAACATAACATTAATAAACACACAACAATACATGTCAGGTCATTGTGTCCTAACTAGGTCACTACTACCCTAGACCTAAAAGTATTCATCTAATGTTTCGAGGAAATCATCTTATACCATAAATCAAAAACCGTTCAGTAAAATATATTGTAGGGTGTAATATCGATCATTATTTATTCCATATTATATAGAGTAGGGCCCATGTAAGACATACATCTCATTATACCTAGTATTTACCTCTTCTGTCTTACTCTGGGTAGGGTTTAAAATTACAATATATGTCATTGAATATGTGGGACTAGTGTCCCCTCAAATAAGGGAGTCCTTGTTTGTACCTTCTCAATAATGTTGAGGCCATAAATTATGTTCCATATTATGTAAAAACCTTATTACACTTCAAGAATTGAACCGTACCTTCTCAATCAACAGAGTTCACACACCAAAATGTATTCTAAGTCCCTAGCCACACATTATCACTAAAGGTTCATCCTATATCACATCTCATACACTACCTTCTCATACAATGTTTGATATTTTATCACTTCATAAACATTACCTTCTCACTCATGGAAGGGTCTCATATCATAACCCGATCAATAATTTCTCACTCATGGTAGGGTATCATATATCATCTTGATCACTAACCTATCACTCATGGTGATATCCCACATCACATCTTGACCGCCACCATATCACTCTTGGTGAGGTCTTACATGTTATCTCAATGCCAACCATATCACTTATGGTGGGGTACCACATCTAATATTTACTAATATCATATCACTTAAGGTGAGTTATCCTATATCATCCCCTATCCACAATCCTTTCACTTGAGATAGGTTCACAATGGACAATCCCAATAAATGACAATGAAATTAATGAGAAAATTTAATAAAACAAAATAAAAAATCCAAAAAAAATATCTACAACTCTTTCTAAGAATATAAGTGCCACAAGGGTGGCACTTTGGATTATCCATTATCAAAATCTCATGTTCAATCACATAAAACCTATTTTTCTATCCGACACTTCCACCAGTTAATGGAATCATCCATCATGCACAAACACCACAATACTAGGTCACCCTTTCATTAACAAATATCGATGAACTCACTTTAGGTATATATACCAAATTATATAGACCTACTATAATCTAGAGTAAAAGTACATTTTCTATATAACCCATTAACATTTACTGATATCTACCCCACGAGAGGTCAATACATCAATACATACCCGCCTGATCATTTTAATTGCAAAATTATATCACTGTTGGGCCAACTCAAGTACCAACCTACACAAGATACATAAAATTAAAAAACATCAATGAAATTTAAACAAATTATTATAAAATAATTCATAATAATGAAAAATTAATGACACATTAATGAATCGTGAAAAATAATCACAACTACATACAAGATTCATAAAAAAGACACATTAATAATATAGAGGTTAACTAGACAAAATAGATTCAATCCTAACCCTTTTGTATTTTCATTAAAACATTGGTAATAATAAACTCTATTAAACATTTGGACCATGAAATTTTTAACCATTCTAGGCCATTATCCAAACCCCATTCAAATGTATCATTAGAAAAACCAACATTATTTATAATTACAACTTTAAAACCATCACATGAAATCATCCTTTTCCCCTACGAATCTAATATTAAAACATATTAATTATAAATTTATTCTTCATCAAAAATGAATTGTTTAATTCAATTTTAAAATTTATAGCCTATTTTATTAAGAATATAACTCACAAACCAAAATAATACATGTATTGGACCATTAGCACTCATTCAACCATGGTGCTCCAAACAATCTATTTTGCCGGCTATACGACACATGATGACTATTCAGATGAAATGATCCCATCCAATTCATAGGGAATAAAAATTGAAGTTATTATATATGCCAACAACAATCATTATACTAACATACATACAAAAAATCACAAAATGGGAATTATATTCATGAGTGGTGTGAACACCTAACATATTCGAAGTTAAAATAAATTTTCTCACTAAGATGATCAAACTGATTCCTCTTTAATTGGGAGAAATATGATAATATGATAGAATAATTAATTTATTTAACATTCTAAAAAATGCAGAAACTATGAGAGAAATAATTAATAGACACTAAAGAAAATATTTCTTTAAGTAGTTATTACCTACAACCAATTTTGTGAATATTTGACAACATTCAAGGATGATCACTCAAAATGGATAAAGGAATAAGAGAGATATTATAGCCTAGGAAAGATCATTTCCTTTTTTATAAGAAGTATACCAAATATGAATCTAAATTTCATTTAAAAATTCTCTTTAGTATTTTAGAGAATGTGAACAAAACTTGTCAAACTCAAATTTTGGAAAAATACAAATCCTTACGTATCACCCAACCCATACATAACATCCAATGAATACCCATACATACAAATAAATTAAAAAAAAATACTTACATATCAAAATAATAATTACATATCATAAGGAAAATCCTTGGGTATCAATTTATCTAATATTTTTCATAACACATAATGTTTTCCATTAAGAATAAATCTAATATGCGATATATTATTCCAATACATTAGTAGTTATTCATATGTATGTTTCCCCCTTGGATAAGAATCCCATATATATGATATTTTTTATATATAAGTTTTTTCATAGAGGAAGAAAAAACTATGAGTAAAATATTCATCATGCATAAGGTTTTTCACTTCAATTGAAAATCATATATTTAAGATATTCTTCATATGTAAGGTTTTTCCCTTAACCTTATTTCAACATGCATATCAACAATAATATTATTCATGCCACCGAAAAAATATATAGATACATATGGTTGTTTCCATAACCACATTTCAATGATAAAATTATTAAAAACCCCACATAGTCCCCAAAAAATTTACATACACATGGATCTTTGACTATTAGCCACTTTTTTGCATCAGATAATGACATTCTGATATAGTGACCAATATATATAGTTATCGTTATTTATTAAGAGACTTATGTATAATTACCCTTACACATGGGGAGTAACTATTTTTTCAGAATTCTACTTCAAATCCCTAAATCAATCATAGCCCACAACTCACACCAGTCATACCCAAGGAAAAAACACCCAGATTTCCAAGAATTTATTGATTTCATTTCAACCCTCTATAAAATCCTCTATAATTAAAATTATTAACATTCCCACATTATGAAAAATTTATATCATTTTTAATAATGGGTAATTTTGTTATTGAGAATAAATTCTGAAAAAACCCATACCTTAGGATCCAAAATTCAAAATCCACCTATAAAATTACCTATAAATTTTAGGGTCATTAAAAACTCACGATCCTATGGATAATTATACCTCACAAGTACTAGGATAAGTTTTTAACTCCCTTCCATCGGTCAAAATCTAGCACCACACTTGATTCTTAATTCTATATCAAAACAGATGTGGCTCAACTACCCATGCACTAAACCCAATTACATCAGAATTTTCCAAAAAAATACAAGGTTCTTCCTCAAAAAAAATAAGCAATATAAAAAACATTATCTAGGTGGTTTCCACCTCACCACATCTTTTTCTACACAACAACACCTTTGGTAATTTTTTGACTATGATTCTATGAAAAATACTGGCCTCACATGCTGACACATCTCTATGTCTCATGGTAATGATGAGTTAATTTTTGGAGACAACATAAAATCATCGAAATTCCCACACTAATGTATTAAAATAAAATTTAGTGTGATTTTTTGGTTGGATCATCAAAAAAGAAATATCTCATAGTACACCCTCCATAGATAGTGATGTGTCTCTGATTTTCACACTTTTATATTACATCTAGCTCCCCCTGGGCATCTCTGTACGACATAATGAAACCTTAACTTCATTAATGACCCATCAAAAATTAGGCTCATACTTTTAGTACTAATTTGATTCTCCCCACCACATATATCAAAAACTCCTTATATGTGCATACAACATCATGTTCAATACCAAACATGATTAAATGATGTGATCACTATATTCATACGTGAGAAAAAAATTGAAAAATCAATCACTACACATTCCTATATTTATATGAATATCATATAAAGTACCTTAAACTGCTCTTTGAGTGTAAGTCTTGATAGATTCCATCATATCAGGTATTTAACTCTTCATGACCCATATTAATCCCATTCTTGAAAATCCCTATCAAGGACCACTATCGGATCAACCTTACTATGGTACATTGATCCATCTATAATATTACTTATTACTACATAGGATCACCTTCAATTTCATTGAAAAATAATTCCACCATAGCTATTGTGTACCACTTTAATAAAACCATGATCACCATCATCTCAAAAGAACCACTACCTTATGAGTTAAACCTAAATACTCTTGGATACCAAAACTAATTTCTTTTTCACCTCACTCATTATCATCACATAATACCAATATAGTTCTCAACCACAATAGTTGATCCAAAAATACTTAAGATATGAAAATAGGTTTATCTCTAGGATAATGGTTCTCTATATAATATTGCTGTACATAAATTTTTTTATCTCACATAATGGTTCTCCCCATCATGGGAATCGCCTACAAAAAATGCACTTCATTTTATGTAATTAATAAATCAATAAAAACTAACATAAAATTACTTGATATTAACATAAAAAATACACAACATGTTCCAAAACACAAGTATATTCCAATAAAAACATGTAACAACCTCTAAATAAAAAATTCAAACACCCACATCATCCTTCATCTACCACGAAAGTATATAAACAAAAAAGGCTGATCTCAAATAGTGGGTCCCCAACATATGAATCAAATTCCAAAAAAGTAGATCAACCAGTACAATCAATAAAACTATAAAACTAAAATCCAATTACTTTATACTAATATAAAAAATATATCAAATGATCCTGAACACATAGATATATCAGAAAAAATCATGGAATACACATTCAATAATAATTCAAACATATGGGTCATCAACAGTGTACCACTAAAAACCAATCATCATAAATCTATACAAGAACTAGTTTATTTTTTTCCTATATAACAAAAAATTATTTCTCAACTACCAAACTTACTTATCTATTTAAAAATATAGTAAAGAAAACTATTAAAACATTTTTCTCATACCTAAGACAAAAACTAATATCCATGTAACCTGGTTCACATAGGAAACATTTTCATTTTCAAAAAATATTACATTTTTATAACCATAAAACTCACCCAATGTTTTTAATTAACACATAGGAATGAAATAGTCTTCCAAAAAACAAAAAATATTGGAATTACATGGCATAGATAGTTCTTACTCATTGAAAAACCATTCCCCTTTTCCAAATTCATTTCAAACACAATTTGAAAAAAATATTTTAAAAATATTTTCTCAAATCCAAAAACTTCAATCCCATCTAAAAATCATTTTATTTTTGATCCATTTTAATTAAATATAAATTTTCAATATATTTTACATACAACTCATGTCAGGAATGAGTTTTTTAATTAAAAAGTTATTTTTTACACAGAAACCATACATTTGAACAATAATTTACTTATTGTAGTCTAAAAATCACAATACATAATCAATCAAACAATATACATTAATTAATATAAATATAATCACCCATTATTATTTTTTCAAGATAAAATTGTGTATAATTTATTTTTATTAAATTAATAATAGATCTTGATGGGGTAATATGTCAAACAATAGTTCCTATGTGTTTGTGTATCATGCCCTAAAAATAGCATTATCATGATGCATGAAAAACTCAATGTATCTTAGATGATCCTTATGACTCATCATGGGTCTCAAACATCCAACATTGAGATTCTCAATCAAACATCTCACTCATCCTTGAGTTCCTAATCCCAGCACTGGGAATCAAATAATACCATTTTTTTTAATGAATTTCATATTTTTCAAGAATTCTAATTGTATACCTAATGATTTTGATTACCCTATCTCCAACTCTAACTTTCACTATCTATACTAAAAAAACATTTTATGATGCAATTTTGTTATTTTGAGGCCTAAATCACCTGAATAACACTTGAATAAGGGATGCAACATGCCCTCATGAATTATTCCACATATATCATAAACTTATAACTAGCATATGGGGCTTAAAACATTCAGGTATAGACTATTCCCACTAATAAAAAAGTACTACATTCATACATGAGTCAACTAAATTATTGACATATACTATCCATAAAATAGATAAGTAAAAATACTATGGGAAGGAAATATAGACCCATGTGAACATCCATGTTCCATAATAGAATGGAGTAAAATAGTTTATATGATGGATCAACTAAAATAGTTAAGTAGTAGATATACATTGAAATTATCCTTAATTGAAATGAAATAATGGAACACTAGTTAGTAAAAATTTTGAAAAATAATTCAAAAGTTAAAAAATTTCCCCTATGAAAACTAACATAATCATCCAACCTAATCCACGGCCTCCAAGACCTTATAGACCAAATCAAATGGCCATAAAAACATACTAACTATTCCTTGGAAGAAAACATGATGTTCCGCCAACATATATCAGAACCCATACCATGTGTACGAGTAGGGTTGAGTCCAATGAGACTATAAGAATCCACAATGCCTCAAAAAAATAAATATTGTTAGAATCAAATAGATTTTAATTTAATAAGTTTAGTGGAGAAATTAATTCTCATGCAATAAAACCACCTAGAATCAAAAAGAAAATGCACAAACAAACATATGAAACAAGTCATCATGTGTTGACCAAGAAACTATGAACCCCTGTCTCACCTACATTGGATAATATCAGTATAATATTAATATTAATTCCAAAAATAATATAACATATCCAAAGACGGATGTTGGCATGTCATTCTGAGCTCAGACACTACCCTCTTTCATGGGGTAAGTCCCATTCTAAACCAAAATTTCATTATAACAATTATTTCACTCTTCTCACTTACATAGGGTAGTGTTCCAAAATCACAACCTATATCATGGATATTTTTATACCCAATCCCCCTAACTCATGTAGTCCTTTCCACCACCTTCTCCCTCAAGGGGAGACCATTCATCCAGTTCCATGGTAATCAAAAACCATTTTCACATATCAAGCACAAGACCATCCCATCACACTCTAAGAATACCACTAACAAAATCCCAATCATGGTCCCCAACCACAACTTATCACTCCAAATAAGTCCTATAAAACATCCTAAACACTGACGTATCACTACATTTATGGTCACTTGTCACATTTATACCACTACCTTCTTACTCAAGGTAGGGTACTATATTAAATATTGGCCACCACTATCTCACTAAAAGTATGGTTATTTGTCTCATCATGACCACCAACCTATCCCTTGGGGAGAGGTCCCACATGAAACATCTTCCAAAAACCTACAAATTTCGGTGATTCCCCATATATCACATAAAATCCAACCCTATCACTCAGGGTGATGTCCCATATCTCATTTCGACCACCAACCAGTCACTCAAGGTGGGTTCCCAAATCTCATACCAATAACCACCCCACTACTCATGGTGTTGTACAATGTCACACATTAACCACTACCATATAATGCATGGTGAGGTGTTATATTAAATATATAATCTATTAGCATGTCACTCAAAATGGGTTTACAATCATCACTCTCAATACATCACATAATAAGCCTCAATAATAATTAATAATTAAAAATAAAAAACCAACACAAAATTTGTAACTCATCCCAATCATAAATGTAACACAAGGTATACCTTTATATTATTCCATATGAGTCTTTAATGGTTAAAAAAATCAAACATATTATTTCACCAAAAACATGTCCATGTGAAGGTACTCATCACCCGTACCCAAACACCATAATAACAGGTCACTTTATCCATAACAAAGCCGGAAAAGCATACTCTTGTCTCGTCTACCTAATAAATAATACTTAAGAAACACTATTTTAATATGTATGATTTCATTAAACCAAATCCATTTTACCCATATATACCCAATAAGGTATCAATAAATCAATATAGGCCAACTGTGTTACATTCTTACATAAAAATGAACACTATTGAGTTACCTCATGCACCCGTACACACAACAGTCCATAAAACCAAAAATAAAATGTCTTAACATGGTATGCGATTCTTGTAAAATCATTAATCATCATTAAACAAGTGTCCGACACTAATATATAATTATCAAGAATTAAATAAATATAATATTCAAAAAAGTGGAATTTTACAAACAAAGTCAACCGGTCTAAAACAAATCTCAATCCAAGACCATTTGATTTTCCCTTAAAAACCAAGTTTGAAGCCTCATTAAAATGCATTTAAAAAGGAATAAAATTAAATTTTAACCCATTATTGTCATATTGAAAAATGTATATGAATATTTTTCTTCATAAATCTCCAAATTGTTTTATTTATCCTTTCAAAAATATTACTTGAAATCAATCTTTATTCTGGAGAATACCAGCATAAAACTTTTTCCCATTAAAATCCAAATTACATAAAAAAACGTTTTGAAATATCCATTTAAAAAAGTATATCCTATTTATCTTAAAATGAATATTTCGTCAAACAATAACTCATAAATAGAGATACAAATAATTTTAAATAAAATGTCCCACCAAGAAACCATTTAGCAGGCTATGTGGTCCTTATTGACTACTAAGAGAACACAAGCCTACCCTAGTACATGTAGTCAGATAACACTTGTCACTAAGCATTCCAAAAATAATCCTTCCGAAAGGGAACCAATATAAAATTCCATAATGTAAAAAGGATTGATGAATTGCATGGAAACCATCCTCATTCATTGTGAACACAATTTCACTCACCCAAAAAAATCTAGATTTCCATCTCTTATCGAAATATATTCTTCCAATATAAAAAAATCCCTAAATTTTAGAATAGATAATATACAATTATTATATAATGTGGGAAATCAGGAATAAATAATAAAGGGAAGTTCTTCTTACCCACATTTAGTCTCTGAAAAATATTTTATAGAGATATGATAACAATCAGTGAATATCTCGTAAAAGGGATGGAGGTACATGAGAGAGAGAGGAGAGCTCGGCTGTGTTCACCACCTTTTAGTTAAAAAATGTCCCAAACCCCAATTTACATTTTATTTAATTTTTTTAATATTTTAGAAAATTATGAAAAAACTCATAAAACACAATTTTTTTAAAATACAAACCCATATGTTTTATCCAATCCATAGGAAAAATCTAGATAAAAAATAGCATACCAACGTAATTCCCAAAATCCAATACTATCATAATAACATTTATATATCACAATGAAAATCCTTATGTGTCGTAATATGTAAGATTTTGTTAACATTTAATTTTTTCCCCTCAAGAAAAAAATCAATATGTAGATTTTTATTCAAATACATGTGGTTTCATCAAATGTATGTTTCCCCCCTTGGTTGGAAAACCCATTTAAAATAAATTATTCTCACATATTGTTTTTTCACATTGACATAAGAACAAATATATAATATTTTTCTCATACATAAGGTTTTATAATTAGATAGAAAAATATATTCAAAAGATATTCCCCATTATTAGGGTTTCCCCTTAACTAGATTTCCATATATACTTCATCCAAAACCATAAACATGCCTAAAATCATAGGTAATTTTTTCTTGGGATGTATTTTATCATAAATATCAACAAAAAACTTGTGTATTCTCCTAAAAACATACATATGCAGGGATACTCAACACAAAACCACATTTCATATCACCTAGTGACATATATTTCTGGTGAACCATGTGTATAATGACCCTTAATCCTAAGGAAAACACATATAATGACCCTAATGTGTGTGGAGTTATATATTTTCTCACTATTCCAATAGAACTCCCTTTATCAGTCGCTGTCTACGAACCACACCAGTCTTACCTTATAAAAAACAATAATATTTATATAATTCATCTCAACATTATAAAAAAGTCTATAAACATTAATTTCTAAACATTTATATTTCAAAAATACCCATATCATTATATTAACAACAAAATTTTACCCTCAAGCACCAATCCTAAAAAATCCCCTACCATATGATCAAAAATTCAACATTCCCATGAAATAATGACACATAAATTAGTGGATCATTATAAAATATCAAATATAATGATTCTCCTCCATAATAATCATATATGAAAATTTCTTTAATTACCATTCATGATTTATAATATAACAAAACTCTTCCTTCATGATTGAAAACTGAAATGGATACAGATCAACTACTCATCCACTAAGCCACGATACACAATAATTTTGCCTAAAATCCACAGTTGATTAGAAAAATAAATTTATCACATATTCAACAAAAATATTTAATAAGTTTCTATCTCATTTCATATAATTTTACAAAAAACCCAAATTTATTCCTTCTATAACCCACTTTCCCTAAAATTCTTAGCCTCACATGTCATCACATCTCTACATATCTCGATCATGATGCCATTATTCCAGAAGGACTCATGAATACTCTAAAATCCCACACAAAATTACAATCCTGACACTCTCTATAGCTTCTCTTGTTGGATCCTTCACCAAAAAAATATATCATCATACCCCATCCACATGTATCAACACATCTCAAATATGACTAACTCTCAGATTTCACCATACTCCCAATGTGTAACCCCATACACAAAATGAACTATTCACCACATCCAAGACCCTTATAACATGAGGTTATTTAATCTATGACCAATTATATGTTACATAATCTATGATTATCCCTATATCAACACTACTTAAAAAAACAACTATTCTCCAAAACTCTTGTTATGCCCATTACTAGACATAAGGACTGGATGTGACCACCCTACTCATACCTGAGTAACAACCCAAAACACTGATTGATAACCATTCTAAACATACTATGAATGCTATATTTATTACCTTTATTTTTTGTTAATGTTCAATGATGGATAGGTTCTATAATCTAATATAATTCACTCTTCTTGATCCACACTCACCCCATCCCTAATAAAACCTATCAAGGACCAAAGACAGATTGACCAAACCATAGTAATCTGATCCATCTTTGATGTTATCTCTTACTATAATGGAACACCATAAATTTATTTAAAACCATGGGCCACCAAATTTTTTTAAGAATCTACAATCAAACTATTATTGTCACTGTATCACTAGTATCATTACATCCAGTGTTAACGATTAATATTCTCAGAACCTGAAACTAATTTTTCAACTACCCAGCTTGTCACCATCATCCAACACATAGACATTTACAGACAACATTCCTTGATCCCATTAAATCAATGTGATAAAAACTAAATCACATATATGAATATTGTTATCAACCCCATTATACTCCACTCATAAATTATATTTTTGTATAATAGTTCACCACACTATAAGAATATTCTATAAAAAATGCACTTCAATATGTAAAATCAACCCAACTATCATAGTTTTATACCCAAAACTTATATCATAATTCCATCCCAAATTCCTAATAATTTTACTATCATGAAAAAAACATGACATATGAAATTAATGAAGAATTCCAAAAACTGAGTTCATCTTCATCTTACAACAAAAAACCATGTTAAATTGGTCTATATAGGAACCAGTTGCGTTTTCACAAAAACATAGTATATGAGTTCACATTGATCAAAATCAATTGTATATCTCTAAAAAAATGGGACCCATGAGTTGGGAACAAAACTGAGACATATAGAACACTCTCAAAAAAAAAAAACAATGAGGTCTAAGAAACCCAGTTTACATAAGAACTTGTAACTTATCAAAACAAATTAAATCATTTTAAAAACACCTAATATCACCCAGAGTTTTCAAAACACCCCTTGGTGTCCAATTATTTTTCATGAAAAACTAAACTAAAAAAATTCCCTGGAATGTCTGGTTCTCTCTCTTCCAATATAAGACACTTTTAATTCACTAAAAACCCAATCATTTAAAAAATTAATTATATTTTATAAAATTAAAATGTTTCATTCCTAATTAAAATCCACAATATTTGTGGCCCATTTCAAGTAAATTAAACTTATAAAACTATTTTACACACACCTAATTCCATGCATTATTTTTTATTTTAGACAGTGTTTTCCTCAAAAACCACACATCGCGAAATGTATTTCCCTATAGGAACCAAACTATATGTTTTGAAAAAATTCCTCGAATAGTACTCTATGTTTGCTTTGGGAGTGTTTTATTTCTTGAAAAAGTCATATAACTGCAAATCTGTATGGATAGTGCTTGCCGAATGCAGGTTTTTAAGGTGGTTCATTATTCCAGTGTTTTCCAAATTTTTGAGCCTAAAAAAGAAATGTTTATTTTTTGAAAAGGAAGGAATTCATGCATAGTAAAGAATGATATGAAAAATGGTGAATAAAATCAGTAATATAAGGGAACTCCATATCATGGGACACGAACCACATCCCAGGTACCTTGAAGAGTTTGTAGACCATGAATCACAGTTCACATTTTGCAAAGGAGGCTTACGAAATTAGTTAATGGGATAGAATGTCGCTCTTGGTGATGGATTTTGGTATTTGGAAGGTTTGTTTTATTCTAGATGATTTGTCTTTTGTGATAACATGATGGTGATTTAAACTATTTTGAAGGAAGAGAGGAATTATATAGACTGTGTAGGTATGAAAGGTTCATAGTAGGAGAATGGGTATGTTGTGATTTCTGCACCACATTGAATATTTTTCTAATCATTGATTACAAGATTAAATGGATCTATTTATCTATTCAAGTATTTATATTACCATCATTATGTAGAGTGAATTACTTAAGATAAAATCATCACTCTATGAATTTGGCTAAGTATAAAGGAAGTTCGTGAGGAAGAATTTTGCGAAGTGTGAAGTAGTTCTCAATGGAAAAATTATGGTGAATGATTTTAGTTGAGGCACTAAACCCAAAAAAGGAAGATGGTCCATAGAAGGAAGGTGTGCTATAAAAGAAGAAAATTCATATTTCAATAGTGGAGGTATGATTAAGCGGTACTTCGAGGTGGTTCACAGAGTCGGTTTGCGAGGGAGGTATGTAATAGCTCAAGATGAGGTAGTCTGTGGGGGAAGGAGTCTACGGAAGATAACTGCTATATTGAATTGGAGGTAGTTCCTAGAAAATTCTATCCCTATAACAAACCTTCTATACAGGTCACAAGAATTGGAATTGAGGTTCCCGAAATATACAAGGAAGATTGAAAAAGAACTAGAATAGTTTTTGAATGCAATTTCCACTAACCTACTAGTACGTAGAAAATTTGATGTCATCTATGGGGGAACAAAAGACTTCAACATAGCATATACCTTTAGATGAGGATTAATTCTATCATTCAAATTAGAGGACCTAAATGTACATACATTTTTAGTGGATCCCTTCTAATATTAGTGACCGAAGGAAGTGGAAGACAACGATCTTTCCCACTGGAAGTTATCTATAGGTAGAGTCATAGGGAGTGACCCTTGGGATTGCATTGAGTAGACACTAAGAATTTTAATAGCAATGATCCCAGGCATAAAATATCAAAAATTAACTTTGTAATTGGTCAAGAGCTTTAGGGGATTTGGTACATCGTCACCTTATCATTGTATACTCCTTGGACATAGCCCATTGATGGTGAGCCAATAAAATTGTTCTGTCTTGTGCATGATTTCATTTAAATTCATATATTTCAATGAGAGAAAGAGAGGGAAATAATTTTTAAATGAAAATACATGATCCAAAGGGGTATGATTTTCAATATGTCATATCTTAATTCATCTTTCCCCCTTTTAGGGTAATTGACCTAGTGGACAGAACAGAATTATAATCTATAATCAATCAAAAAATCTCCTCGAATCAATATTTATACAATATCCCCTTATAATGTATTAAAAAAATAAGTAAATATATTTTGACTTCATTAAATGGAAAAATGGTCCGGATGAGGCGAAATGTGAAATAAAAATGTGCATAGGTATGATTAGAATTCCATATGCATTCGACTATCATGATTCATAAATAAGTAATTTTTTCTCAACTGATCCCTATGAGTCGTAATGGGTCACATCCATCCCACATTGGTATTTTTGGTCCAACTCCACACTTATGCTACATCGTCTAGTCACAACATTGGACATCCATATGAAAAAAAGGTTTCAACCAAATCCATGTTGGTTAAGAATTCTATTAATCTATATCCTGTGTCTTGGAAACCTATCTCCAACTCAAACTGGGATTTTCAAAACCAAACACAAAAATTAATTCCATATCGTAACACCTCATCACAAATTTCCAAAAAACACACCCATGTGGGGGGTAGTGCATGAAATTGGGTTCACCTCCCTATTAAATAGATCCATGTGACTAGAAGTGTGGTACTAAAATATTCGTGTTTATATTATTTCCTCAAATAATAACCCTTGTGGGTCATACATGAGTCTACCCAAAAATTATCATGACCCATATGTACCGTTGATATACTGAAAACCTATAGATAAGAGACAATGTCCCAAGAGATCCCCCATGATCTAGAAAAGAATTAATTAAAATAATATATATGATCTATAAAATAAAATAGAACAACAATATATACAAATGGAAAGTAGAGTCAATGTAAATATAATAATTAAAAATTATTTGGTACACATACTAAACAATAACTAAAAAATAACATCAATAGCCTTTGGATTAACTCCCATAAGCATACTACTAAATTAATGACCTCAAAAATTCAATAGACCAAACAACATGTCCTTATACTAGAAGTATCGATTCCTTGGAAGGAAGCATAAAGGTCTTCCAATGAACATCAAATCCCATTTTATGTACCCGAGTATGGGGGATTCCAAAAACTGATTAGGAATCCCCAATGCATCAATATACTAAATTTTGTTATGATAAAATATATCTATATGAAATAAATATAATGGTGAAAGTTATGGTCATAAAATATACCCACCAAAAATCATAACAAAAATTCACACACTAGAAGATATGTTTGGACATAACGTAATAACGAGGCCACCACAACACTATACCTACTCAATTTTTTCCAATTTCAATAGAATACTCCATATCGTCCTACTAATGCCAACCCATACCTACTTATTTTGGTTAAGGTGTCCAACCATGACCCTCCGTGTCCATATTACATTGGTTTGGAACCGTACCGGTCCCCACTTATTTTATAAAAAGTTATAAAATCTTCCCTCTAATATAGTGATGGGTTCCACAATCACATCTTGTCATGGACCAGTTCCCCTTCACTTTGGTTTGTCCATGATAGAACCTTATAAATGAAAGAAAATCCATATATATTATTCCACATCTAACAAAAACCCTTAAACAATATCATGCATTGAACCATCACTTCTAACTCAAGGTATGACACCATACAAAATCTAAAAAATGTATTAACCCACATTATCACACATGGTTGGTCTCATATCATATCCTAACCCTACCATCTCACCCATGTCAGGGCCTGTTATTACATTTTCACCCCAACATTCTCAGTTAATGTAGGGTCTCATATCACATCTAAAAAAATACATTCTCATACAATTTAAGGTCCAATATCTCACACCAAAAACCATCCCATCACATAGGGTGATATCCCATGTCACAAATCAGCCACCACCCTATCACTACAACTGTGTTCAGACATATCAACATGACCACCACCCTATAACTCAGGGTGAGGTCCCATATCTTATATTGACTACCACCTTATCACTCATGGTGAGGTCACCTATCATATTTGTACTATCCCAACCTCTCACACTGGATGGGGTCGCAACCGTCAATCTCAAAAAATAATATAAAAATTTTCAAGAGTAATTAATATAATATTTTAAAAAACCAACACTTTATCTAAATCTCATCCCAAGAATAAGACCACCACATTGGTGTCCCTTTGGATTCTCCCTTATCAACCTATCAAGGTTACTCACATCAGTCATGTTCATCCCCCTAACACTTCTACAGGTGATGATAATCATCAAAGATACCCAAAAACCATCATACAAAGTCACCTAAACCTTAACGGATCCTGAATAGCTCACTATAGGATATTCTCACTAGTAGTATATCCCTACCTCAGTCCATGGTAATAGAAATGTATATATAATTCCCAAAACGTTTTACCCAATGATTCACCCAAAGGGTGAATACATCAATATGGACCTATTCGATCAATTATATTCCAAAATCAGATTTCTATTATTTCAATTCACACACTTTCTTGCACAAAAATCCATAAACCCACAAATGAAATTCCCAAAAATTGTAGGGTATTTATATAAAATCATTAATAATCATTTAATTTGAATAACACAATAATTCATCATGATCACAATGCACAATATGAACACAATATTATTAAAATAGGGGTATTTCCCCAATAAGGCCAACTAGATTAAAAAAAATATCAATCTAAGAACCTTGATATTTCGATTAAAATGAAAGTCTGAATCCTCATGAATAATAGGAAAACATTACCTATTCCACCCCATTTTCTAAAATCCTATTTATAATATTCATTAAAAAATAATACACTTCATTTCCAATACCATTTCGATACCATTACATGAAATCATCCTTTTTACCTTAAAATTATATCTTAAAACATTTTCCGTACAAATCTATTATACATAAAAACCCCTAGTGATATCCTCATTTAAAAAATTTAGTCCCTATTTCCTTATATATCCAACTCATCCAACCAAACAAATCCATAAATTGGTCCACCTACACTCATTTTACGATGGAACCACCAATGACCCATTTACTAGGTTATGCGATCATTGTTTAATATTTAGGAAACAAGTGACTATCCAAATCCATGGGGAAACATCACACAAGTGAGAATAAAGTCCAAAAAATAATCATAGTGATATGATAAACATAAAATCACTAAATGGTCATGATACTCAAAAATTTCATGGCCACTTAAATCACTCATATTTAACATTATTCTACTATCCATGAAATTCTATTTGATTTGACTTAAATCAAAAGAAATAGAATATTATAGAAAATATCAAATTTAGAACACAAATAATAAAAAATAATGAAAATAAACTATAACTAATGAATAAATAATTTTGGAATGTTATCCCTACTCATGGATACTCCATGTAATAGAGGACCAAAATATCTGACACCAATATATAAATATCTCTTAAAGGGATAGAGGACAATGAGAGAGGTATATGTCAGGGCATGTTTACTACCTTCTAGAAAAAATTTATGAATTCACATTTTTTATTTTGTTTACAAATTTATTTTAATATTTTATAAAATCTTGATAACACTCATCAAGATGAATTTTTAGCAGACACCAAAACGTTACATATCACCCAACCCATATGTAACAATGATAGAAAATCCTTATTTACTAATACGTTAAAAAAATCCTTATGAGTCAAAATATTCTTTATGTTTCATAATGAAAATTATTTTATATTCACATACATAATATATTATTTCACGTGTAATATTTTATATTATAAATAAATTCAAAGCATAACATTTTCTTTTTTGAAATGTATGATTTTATTCATATGTTTGTTTCTCCTGGTATCTAGAAAAGGTATATGTAAGATATCATTCATTCAAAAGGTTCTCCACATATAAAAAAAACCTATATGTAATATTTCCACCTATTTAAGGATATCCAAATAGATTGAAAAAATATGAATAATATATTACTTCTATGTATCGTATCCAGCTTAATCTCATTTCATCATATAGATAAAAGACCTTACAAATTCCCTAAATTTGTTTTTGCCATGTAATGTGTTAAAATTTGTGGAATTATATCATTTAATTCAATAAAAACGGTGCATATGCTCCAAAAAAATTATATATACCCTGAGTTTCAACATATTTCCACTTTTCACATTACAAGATGACCATTACATATGGGTACCCTTACGTATCATGACCCTTGCGTATACAGATCTTTACATATAACAGACATGTATATGGGGATTTTCCTATTTTTACAAAAATAAATTTGAACTCTATGATACAATCATAGTGTATGACTCATTCTAGTAATACCCTATAGAAAACCACACCTCATAAGGATTATTGAATTTTTTTTTCTATACTTAACATTGATTTTTAATATAGATAGGAAATGATATTTATCATCATTGATAGTTCTTTTAAATGTCCTACTCCATTGACATGGTTTTTCATATATCCAATAGATTCATGTTTTTTTCTCATCTACTCCATATTTTAGGGGTCTATATGGAGAAATATATTTATTCTTTATCCTACACTTCTCATTCTCTTCCATAAAAAATATATACTTGTATTTTGATACATTTTCAAACTAATAATTTTGTTATAAAATATCATTTTATGTTCAACACTAATTTGATTTTTCTTAACATATCAATAGAATTTAATTTTATAAAATCCAAATAATCTTATGGAATATATGTAAAATACATTCTAAAATTAATTAAATAAGTATTTCTATTGGTTGACTTCATGATCTCCTGTCCGAAAATATTTTATTGTATCAACTCTAGAGGATTCATAAGTATGCTCTTAAAAATTTTGTTACTCTTTTTCACTATTTTTACCTTTTCGACATGCATAAAAATATTTCATTCTTCATTAATTAGATGTACTATATTAGTTACTAATCTATTTTTACATACTTATCCATGTTATTTTGACCCAACTGAGCAAGTATTCTATACCAAAGCTTATTGACCTGATTTTCCATTCATAAACCATTTATATTATTAAATATTATAATTATCCTTCAATTTTTATATTGTCCAAACATGTTTTACGTTTCATCATTTAACTACATAATGGTATAATAATTAATTCAAAAGATCACTTTATTCACATTGTCTCAAAGACACTCAAAATACTTTTCCTCACCCTGACTATAAATAGAATGTTGATTTATTTAAGTTTCCTCTCACTAATTATAGAATTTTTAACTCTTTTAAAATTTAATGATCTATCTTATTGAAATTTGGATCACCTTTATCATAAAATAGATATTCTTCAATTTTTACTTTGCACCAATCTTGAGTACTGAGAAATTGTTTTCAACCGCATAAGGATTTTACCCTTCACTTATTTTTAAGCTACCTAAACCACCGATGTTTTTTAGGATCACAACATATCTGGAAATATTTGGACTTTTAATTCCACTTTAATTTCTATAGTTTTTAGTAATATACTATTGGAAAATGTGTCTTGGTTCATCACACCACCCATAATCCTATATAATTGAATCAAATGAATTTTGAATTTATTTCCTCTATTTCTCATTTTTTTCTTGGTTGCACTCTAGGAGATTTAGAAAGACCCCCACCCTCCATCAATATATGTGATCTATTTGAAAAAGGAAGGGAAAAAATATATTCCCATAAATAAGATTTAGATTCATAGACTCTGTTTCACCAATATCAAATTTTTATGAACAATATCCTTGGTTTGAAATACAGTTCATTAAAATATACTCATTATACATCTTTATGATTTGAAATATTCTACATTATTTCATAGTCAACATATATGAAATCATCCTCCATCACATTGGATTTTACCTAGGGATTATCCTCAACAGTATTATTATTTCACACATAATTGTTTTTGGGATTTATAGAACCACAACATTTATTTTCAATGGGTGTTTTATCCTTCCTTGGTGAATTAATCATCTATTTCTATTTCCAATAATTTATTTCCCCAATTTTATTGTAATAATGAGGATTCCACAAAATAATTTAAATATCCATAAAAAATATCCATATTTCATAGTAGGATTAATAATCTTTTAAGATAGATTATTGAATTCATCAACATCCATGATATATTTTTGAAACTCAAATTTAGTTTTCATTAAATAATTATCATCATCAACCTACTTCGACCCAGGTTTACTGACTTTTTTATTAATATAAATCATTTTTCAATAGTGATATAAATAATTTTATCTATTTATTTAATGACCACAATGAAGCCACTCATAATATTTGTGAACATTACTTTCATATTACCTACCTCATTTACCTTTAAAGTAACATGGAATTTCATTAAATATAAATTCTCCTTCCTCAATGTGTTTTTCTATTTTTCTAGTTTTTCTTTAAATCAAACATATCTTGAGATCCATACTAAATTATATTTATTTTAGTTTCATATATTATTGTATTTCATTATCACTAGTCCATTAAATTTCATTAGATTGAACCTTTGATTGATTCAATTTTATAATAATAAAATTGTGCCCTTCATCCTTATAGATTTATTACACCATTTAACTTTAAACATCACAAAATATATCCTCATGTTTATATTTTAATTTTTTACATTATGTGATGGACTTTCCTTTTCGATTTAAGTAATTTCGTCCATTTTTATTACTTGAATCATTTTTATCCATTATAATTATTGATATTTATCATCTCCATCATCTTAATTATTATTCTTCATGAAACTAGTTGAAATGTGCCCAATATTTCCATAATAGATATTGTTAAAAAATATTTTTACCCATATATTAACATTTCCCTAACCACATTCCATTAAAAAAAGAATGGAATTCATGTCATTAACATTGAAATAATTTTTTTTCCTCATGATATCTCTTAGTATCAAGATATTTCAAAATATTTTATTATTTGAATATTATATCCTTTTATGATTTTCCTTTTCTACTTAAAATTATAACTCATCTCATCTCATAGGCTATCAAAATAATAACTATAAAAAAGTATAATTTAGAAATGGTTTTAAAAAACCTACATTGATGGTTATGTGAGGAATCATTTCACAAAGGATGTGTCATGATAATTTTTTATTTTTATTGTGTTTTAACCATATCGAATGATTTAGTTATGGTTTATATATATATATATTTTAATAGAAATATTATATTTTTTTTTAATTTTATATAATTTTTAATGGATTGAAATATAGATTTTATTTGAATGGAAAATGTTATTTATTTTTTAATTTTTTAAATATTTGTCATACATGGAAAAAAATTTTGTAGGAGTTCACCCATCCTAATATTACAACCACTAGTTGTTGATCAACTCCCTAATAAAAACTCCTATAAATAAATTTACAAAAATTAATATGATAATGATTGTTATCTAATGTAATTTTTTAATATTTATTATTTATATTAAAAAAAGTTCCTAAAAGGGAACTCATCGTTTCACTGCTTCCTTCCATTCTTTATTAAATCTCTCTCTACTGACCCCTCCACCAAATAAAATTACATGTAATAAAATATCAATAAGTGTTATTTATCTTATTTAAAAAAAATTAAATATATTATATATATAATAAATTAAAATAAAAATTCATCATTAATTATTAATTATATGAAACTATTAATATTTATATATTAAAAATTAAATAATTAATTTATCATAATAATAAATTAATTAATAAAAATTAAATAATAATTGATAATTAATTAAAATTTTAATTAATAAATAATTTATTATGGACTGATAGTATAATGATTCAGAAACCAATATCACACTCCTAAAATTTATTGAAAGGAAAAGCATATAGATTTTACTTGTGGTCCAATGAGTTTTCATAAACATAAGTCTAATGAAAAAAACATAAATGATAAAGAAATAAACATGGGTATTTATATGTATTTTTGAGTAAATATAAACCTAAAAACCCAAACTACATTAATACATGTACCTCCCATCCCCTTCCAAAAAAATAATTTTAGTGTTAATTTTTTATCATGAAATAGATTTTATTTTATGAGATAAAAACATACATAAATATAGAAAAATCCTTACCATGAACTTTGTTGGGAATCATTAATATTATGTTCAACGTTGAACAAACAAATTATGTTTATATTATTCACTTCAAATTTATGCATCCACATAGGATATCAATTCTATACTAAGAATGAAATAATTCATTGCAAAATCCAGCATGAAAACATTTGTGCAACATCAGTAAACCCCCTTGAAAGAAATCCCTCCAATACCATCTTGAAATATATAACATTGCATGGTATGTATTGTTGTTTATTATATGTATTTCCATAAATTATTTCTTTTTGAAGTCCATTGCAGTGAAAATCAACCATTCTAAGTAAACATACAATTTAAAATTGATAATTTATTTACAATATTTAATAATTCAAAATTAATAATTAATTCTTAGCATTTACCATTGGTAATAAATAAAACATTTAATTAAAAAATAAATATTTATAAGTAATAAATATTAAAATAATAAAAATATTTACTAACTAATAATTATTAATGATTAATTATTGATAAATAAAAACTAAATATTTATTAAATATTAATTTTTTTAATAATAATTATATAACATACACTAACTAATAATTAAAAAATAACAATAGAAATTTAATTAATTTTTTTAATACTTAATAATTAATTTTTTTAATTAAAATATACTTTCTATTTTATATTTTATATTATTAAAATTTCAATTCATAATTAATAACATAATTACCATATTTGTTGTGATTGTTGATATTACCAATGTTTCCCTCAAGCATGTCTTTATCCTCTAGGGAAAAATTACATGCATATAGCTTATCAATGGGAATCCCCATAGATTTCTTCACTAGTGTGGAATTATTAGTAATTTCTCAGTATATTTGGATAAATATTATTATTTTATTCATCCAAATAAAAAACTCATCCATCAATTCATCATCTCTCATTCAAACATCATCAAATTCAGTATGACATGTTTGTAATATAAAATTAATTACCTTTTTGACTCCCTCAGTGATTAAATGGGTTGTCCTCTAAATACCTTTTGTTGTTCTTCTACCCAGTACTCATATCAACTCATTTTTTGAGATATATAAGAGTAACTCCTTGGGTTATCTCCCATCGAATATGATACAGATTTTTTAATAATAGTAAAGGTGGTCGTAAGTTCAGAGATATGTAGACCATTTTCAATGATATCATGAATATTTAATCCAATAGATAAAAGATTGAACCCATCATCTCTTTCCATGTATGGAATCATTTCCCATCAAATATGGGAACACCTTTGTTGTTCACTATGCAAATTTGTTATATAGACACCTCAAATCAAAAACAGGTTAATAATATATAACATACTCAGATCCATTCGAAAAAATCATGGAACCACATTAATAGTATACAAAAGAGAAACTTTATAAGATGACATATTTAAATAACTACATCCTTTATTGATAATAGTTGTTAGGCCATGCTAAGAGTGGGCCTTCACTGAGAGTGGTGTGAATTATTGGTTTCAACATTTTTGGAGTCGTTTCACTTTAACAAAATATTTGTACATTGGATTACATTTATATTTGAATATTTTAATATTTATAAAACATCATATTACATATGTTTCATTATTCTTCATGACATTAATTTGATAATTTACTAGAGTTTATGTCACTTTGATAAGTTCATAATTGTTCACTGCAATGATGAGAACATGGAAATTATTGGATGATATTCTTATATAAAGTTTTACCGTTGAAGAAAATACTATAATGCGACACATATAATATTCACATTTAAGTGTGAGTACTCATAAGCATATGAAACTTCTTATCATTATGTTTTTGCATGGTTGTCTCCAGGCTCGGAGATTATGAGAGCAAATCCACCTATTAGAATTATTCACGATAATGTGTTATAAGGTATTCCTATTTGTTGTAATGTATATTCTTACATAGACCTTAAGATTATTTTTAATCTGTGTAATGAATCTCATACATTGATGTACCGACCAAAATTTTAATTCCATATATTTTAAGGTATTAGGTTTTGTTGGGTGTGTCCGGAATGAAATGAAATTAATGAATATGTCAAGGAAGGATTAATCCCTTCTATTGTTATATATTTTTATATCTTTCATGATCGACTAAAATTGAACTATCACATTAAATAGTTTGATCTTGGTGTAACTATGAGTTTATTTCATATCATCATGTAAAGAAGAACCAAGAACTTAGGTTGATGACATGTGTGTGTATTCTTCTTGATGATACATTGTGAAAAGGGATACTATCACACAATAAGCCTTCATGTATGTTTGTCGATGTTGTGAAATTTAGTACTTGATCATGGTTGTATTGAATCCCTGTTAGTCTGTAATCTTAGAATTTATGAAGGTCCTCCTAATGTAAATGAGAAGGAATCCTAGAGGGTCACACACTAATTTGTTTATAGACCTCAATTAAAATTCATTTGAATTAAATTATAGGAAATAATTACTATTTTGAAGACTGATGACTTATTTTTTTAGGATTTACTAATCACAAATACTTACATTGTAAGAATAATAATTTCTTCATTAATAAATAATTTATTTAATTACATGAATATTTGATAAATATTTATTGTATAAACTATGAATAGAATATTTATTTCTTAATAAAATATTTAATTAAATATGTATTTAAGTAGTTGATAAATTCCACATATGAGAAGAAGAACAAGATATTTTTTGGTGATAAATATTAATTTAAATGATAGTATTAAAATATTTATTATTGTATGAGTTGGCACACACTATAAAATAATAACACAATTGTTATTATATAACCTAAGTTAGATATGGTTTGTTAAATTTTATAATGGTCATTTTGAAATTAAATAATATTTTTAATCATAAACAAAAGTCAATAAATTGATGTCTATGTCTATTAGGTTGGATTAATCGATATTTGAGAATCATTTTGAATAATTATATACACTCTAGATTCCAACACTCATTCCCAGAATAATGATATGATTAATAGATAATCCTTCGAGCCTGATAGAACATGAAGTGACCACGATGAACAGTTTAAGGGTATCGATCTTCTATACAAGAACTTTAAATTTTATTTTTGTTGTTTGGAGATTAGAGGACCACGTATAGATCCTATCCAGAGAGGCTCTACGTTGGGTAATACCTAGGAAATTATATTAATCTAAAAATCGATTTTGAATGACCAGCAATATCATCATAGACCGATCCTATGGCAATGTATTATTTTTTACAATCAATTTAAACTGATTAAAAATTAGTGTGAAAAGATCATATTCTGGTTCTATGAATATTACATCAATATTTGATGTAAAAATTTTATTGTTCATGAAATTTACATCATTAACAATTGGAAAATAATCCATTGAATACAATAAAATCACTAATTTTTATTCCACCAAAAGGAATATACACTCTGTCTAGATCCATCAAGTTGTATTAGAGAATTCATAGTTAGAATTATAATATCTTTTTTATTGTTTATTATATATATACAATTATTGTTATTTTTAATTTCTATATTAATTTTTCACTAATACTACGCTTAATTAACTTCTTTTCAAAACATCAATATTCTTCATTAAATATTGATATTTTCTTATGGCCCAAAATCAAAAAAAAATAATGATTGGAGATTCCATCGAGTGATGTCAAAGATTATTGCTAGTAGATTTGGTTACAAAGGGTGTACCCTGAGTACATGCCATGAATACATGTTCACTAAAATAAGAAATGATTCAAGACACATGAATCAAAATATAATTATTAAACACGGTGCTTTTATAGTACAAAATATGATGAGTGGGACAACCCAGAACATGGTTTGATAGACTCTATAGTGTGTTTCTTCAGTACATATCATGTCGACTACACAGCTTATCGGTGATATTAACACTGATTGGGGGGTCAAATATTTGGTGTATAATCGTGTGTGATTTATATCTTGGATAATTAATGGGACACATGATGTGTATCAAATGTAAATATCATATAACCCTCAAAATGTTTATTTCAGGAGAATATTCCATGCCAATCAAGGGGTAGACTGACACATGAAAAGAAGAACAGACAACGTGTGTCTGGATTACACATTATGTGATCCCATCAGATGAACATGATTATTCAATCAGTGGGTTATGTGGTAACATGAAATGCGTCACACATAACACATACCTCATTTGTACACACTATGTAATCTGCCCTAAATTCATGCTTAGGCCCCTGGAATTAATTTTGGAGAAAAAAAATCAAGGAACATGATGTGTAGCTTGATAATACACATAGTTTAGTTTCCCAACAAAGTATAGAATTAAATTACAGAAAAATAATTTATTATAGTGTTAAAACCAAGTAAAGTTATTGGAACCAAATGTTTTTTACTATAAAATAATGGTTTTGAATAATTTATAAATACTCAATTAATTTAGTATAAGTTTCTATAATTATAGTTCATACTATATTAATTTCCAAAAATACTTTTATGATGGGATTAATTAAGAGAATTTAGATGGTTATTAAATTAATGAGAATTAATTAATTAATTAATACCATCATGTTACCTTAATTATAAAAAAATGAATTAAAGTGAGTGATTTATAGTGTACTTTATCTTATACATTTCATGTATATGAATGATCATGAGCTTTTACCAGACCTCTGCATGATTTGGTTTTATTTAATTTAACTTAATTCATTTGGTATAAGGGACTGTATCCATATGGATCATCCATTTTTGTGTTTTTGATGATCGATGTGCTCGAAGGAGGCTCGAAAGAAGTTTAGAGAAGTTCAGTTATGTAAAATCTACAAAGAATGGATTACACATCATTTAACTAAATTAAATGAAGTGAAATCCTATTTCACATATTGTTTCATTACATGAAAACATTTTTTATGATGTGTGGGTTTTAGGGGTTTGAAAAATTAAATAAATCATTGATGCAACACGTTTTCAGCAAAAAATGACCCCAAGGTATTTCAGGATGTGAATAGGTATTTTGTATCATGTAATCCCCCACTAATATATGTTTATAAAACATTCCATCCACTTATTTTTTATCAAACATATGTCTACAATGTCTTCCCATCAACCCCATGCGACCTGATGACCCTCTAATCATCATTTTTGGGATATATTTGTCAAGGAATGATCCCATGCTCCCTCCTTCGATCTATAGTGATCCATAAACAATCATAGGTATTATCTACTTTCATTAATATGATGTCACTGATAATTTCCCACATGTTTCCCATATCCATGTGATGGCATATTATATAAATGTTTCCAATTTAATTTCTTTGGTTTTTGGTTGGTGTAGTTGTTCCACGACATTAAAGGTTAGATGCAGCTATTACGGGAGAGGTGATCCTGATCCATTGCTTGGATTTTTTATCATTCCAAGTACATCAAGTCCCTTTTGATATAAGTTAATTGATTATTCCCTATTTATTAATGTGATGTTGTATAGTTATCATCATTTATCCCCTTGGATCATAATGAAATTGTCCTAATTAAATACTTGAACTAGTATAAATAATTGGTATCGATTGCATAATGATGTTTTTTCATTATATCATGATAACTATTTTCCAAATGATTTCCTAGATAGTGTTTTATATATGCCTTTATTTATTTACCATTTTGTAATTAATGGTAATTGGTAATGAAATTAATGAAAAAAGTAAATGTTAATTAATTGGATATTTTCTTAAAGAGGCATGTTTATTACCTCAAGTTGTTGTTGTTATAATTTAATGTTAATAAAATTGAATCCGGTATGTATGATTTATTGAATTTGTTATTAAACCATAATATTTTAGATTTTTGTTGATATAATTAAAGTCAAGTTAAATTTATTGTAAAAAATGTTTGTGATAGCTTGTTGCATAGGATTCCCATAATCGGGACCCGTGAATAATGAATCATTTAATTGAATATGGAGTAAGAATTAGTTGGGGGATTAAAATAATTCATTTTTAGGGTTGGAGTTACCCACTTGCATATAATGGCCATGTGCCTTATTCATTGGAGCTATGAGAGATCATGGCATGTGTATCATTAATTCCTTGTTTTTGGTCAAATGTATTGGTTTCTTGTTTGTTTCTTATTGATTTACATTTGATGTGATCCTAGGATGATTGAGCCTTGATAGAAGTTGTGTTTGTGAGGGAAATGAGGCCCAGTTGTGAAGAGATCCAATGATGGATGAGCATGGAGGGTTGTTGTGGTATTTGGGGTAGGGAGTATTAGTTTTTAGGGTAGAAGTTAACACCTAGAGTGGCTATATACATTAGGTTATGCCTGTGGTGTCAGGGAGGACACTAAAGATGATGGAATAGGTTAAAGCTAGACATACTCGTTGATGTGAAATTTGGTGTTTGTTGAATTTATTGTTTGTTTATCAATTTTATTTTCCCCATTACCTTTGGAACATGGTATTTAATACTCTCCTTCTATGTGAGGTAATGATGTCTGGGGTATGACACTTGACTTCCGTGTATATCTTCTCATGGTTAGATGGGTCTACCCTCATACTATAGGTCGAAAAGACTCAATGTGTAGATTATCGATGCACCTTATTGAGCACATTATGTTTGGTATCTTAGTCTACTTTTATAGAATATTTTGAAATATGGAAATAAACAAAGATTATTTAAGAAAAGAATAAATGATGTCTAACCGATGTGTTTGGATCTTGATGGGATGCAATGGTGAGGAAATAACTTTAAGAAAGTGTGTATATGGATTGGTTATGCCTGGAGGGAATAAAATATTATTGTGATTCTAGTTACATGAAATGATTAAATGATGATGTTTAATTATTTGTTAAAGAGTTAATTCATGTCATGTGACATTGAAAAAAATGTATAAAGTAACATAATGTATCACTTTGAATGGTTGTGTGATTATTGGATATCTAGTCGTAGCAGTAACAACTGGGTGTCTGAGAGGCGTTAGCTACAGTTGAGTATGAGACTTATTAATGCCTAAAGAGTGTTTTTTAGATATATTATATCTGATAAATTTTTTGTATTTCTATGGTAATCCACCCTTGCAGTTAGGAAAACTGACACCCTAGGGATTCTATGTCCTCAAGGGTCTTTCTCCAATATCCTGGTGGGAGGATGGATGGATGACTACCCCATTTCCCCCTCTCCATTATCTTGACTGTTACATGTGATGGTATTAATGGTAGTTATTTTTCCCCATATATGTGTATATATGGGTGTAATTCCTTGTGGTTATTCACACATATATTTTTTGTATATAGTTTCATAAAAGAAACTGTAGGTATACTGTGAATGAGTTGTGATGAAATGAGGATCCTTACTTAGTGTATGGGATGCAACGTCTTGAGGATTAATACACAATGTATGATAAACGTTATTATGGATGTGGGGGATCTAGGAAACTATTGTGCTACATTTTTTATGTGCATATAGCGGTTTGTTTCATGAGGTTCCTATTGTGGTTTTTTTCTGAAGTGTCTTTGGGATAAAAATTTTGGAGAGAGATGCTATGGACATACGACATTGGGAAAAAATTTAAAAAAAAGTAGGGAAACAGTAGTGAGATAACCTTGATGTTCATTATTATAATACATTCTCATTATATGTGATACATGGTGAGAGTATCCATGGTGAGTCTCATAACATAGTAAAACTATTACGTGATGATTTATTTTCACTTGTTGTCCACTATGATTTAGCATTCTTTCATTAATTTTTCAAGAGAGGATATGGGGAGGATCCAATTGAGTACACTATTATACTCACCCTAATTATATATAAACTATATTTCATGTTATTTGGTGAAGTTTTTAGATCATTACAGTTAATAGTAATTTGGGGATTGTAGGAGTTGCTTGGGCTTCATGGTCGCTATCGTCACTACATTTCTTTTGGTACTTGAAGTTTTTTCTTTCATTTGTAGTCGTCCTTAAATGAAATTAAATTTATTTACATGGGTTTATTTTATAGTTTACTAAATTTAGGGCTTGGTTAGTTCATATATTATCCCTCACTTCTATATGTTCTCTCATAAAGGGCAATGGCTCCCATATGCATATTTATAATACCCTTGGTGCCAGTCAGCAACTCTGGGCCTACTGGAGGCGGGAAATGGGGTCACCTTATTTATTATCCCATTTCTTACCTAGGAGGGGAACATATTATGGGTAGGGGGTCATGAATTAGTGTAATCATAAGTCTAGTTTAGGGATATGATGGATTTTGGATTTAGGCACACGTGAGGTTGTATGGATTGGTATGGAAAAGATATCAGCTATGTTTAACAAGAACTATAATCATGGGAGACCAAAAAGTACACATTTATTTAGGGCCCCTTGTGATCTGATTCCCGAACAATCATGCTTACAGTGTATACTACATGAGGTGATACTAGTTCCACGGTTGAGACCTAGGAAATAATCATGCATCATTCTTCTTTTCTCTTATGTTTGACTTGGTAGACCTTGGGACATGTAAACCTAAAATTAATAAAAGAAAATAATTAATTAATGTTAGTGACTTACATGCTATAGTTTTAGGACATCTAAAAGGTTGTTCTTTTGAAGGAATAACTCTAGGTTGATTTCATCCTCATGTTTTTGTATAAGATGTTCAGAAGTTTTCCATAACCGATCACCGTAGAGTAGAGGTTGATAATGATGACACATGGAGGAGGACACTTTAAGAGTTTTGCCACCATAGTCTATAAAGGTACGCGAGATCTATCTCCAATACCATCATAGAATACTTCTTGGAGGAGGTTTAGATAGACATTATTTTGATCCATTATGGGATGGAGCACTGGGTGTCATTGTTCATGATGATGCTTCATAGGGTAGCTATCCATAGGTGTTTTTATTCCTCAATGATCATGACACGTCGACAGTCTTGTGGGATATATTCTAAGACCCGTTCATATATAAGTTTCTTACTTCAACCATAAAGGTATCTAGTATCTATGAGCTACTTAACCTTCAGAAGAGGAGCTCCTGTGTGCAGGATTTTGTAATACATTTTAGGAACCTTCTGCGATATTTTTCAGACCTATTTCTAGATGAGGAGGCTTGGGTGAAGAATTTGATGTAAGCATTGTATCCAGAGATCCAGCACTAGGTCACCCTGTTTATGTTGAAGATGTATCTTGATGAGTTTGTGGGATAATATGTCATCAAAAAGATACTATAGAGAACCATATCATCATGAGAGGGGAGTCATCATGATTCCTCATTCATTAAAACTATGGTCTTGGGTTCCTAGTTTTTAGGATAGAATAACTTTTGATCTTCCAGGGGTAGGTCCCATACCTCAATGTTTCATTTCTATAGGGGTGTATTATCTTAAAACTATTATAAGGGATTATATAAGTTATTATTATGTATAGTCCATGTTCATCATGGACTATATTCCCCGACCTTTCTAAGTGGCCAAAATGCACCAGATGTTCCACTTCAGGTTCCTTCATTGAGGTAGTTGCAGCCGAGGTAGCTGTAACATGTGGTTCTAATTAGGGGTTAGTAGGAGGAAGATGAGGTATATAGGATATTTCCAATGGTTTCTCCCCATCCTCAGAGAGTATAGGATGACCATGGAGGTGGTCAGCCGGAGGGTTATGGAGGTTGTGGAGCATGTCGTGGTCAGATTCATGTATTAATGCTGACTATGCCAGGCGATCAAGATGTTATTAATGGTACTCTTTACTTGCTTTATAAATGGGTGCATTCCTTTTTTGATATAGGAGTGACTCACTCCTTAATATCACCTTACCTTTTACATGCTTTGGTACTTGAGGTAGAGATAGTTCTAGTGCTCTTGGTGTTAACTACGTTAGATGTATGTTGAGTTGGTTCGTTTGAAGTATGTAGAGACTGTGAGCCAGTGTTATTGTAGCATAGATCATGAGGATATTACTTATGTTTACAGATACAAAAAAATTATTTCATCCATGTAAGTTATTATTGTATTTGGTGTAGGCTGTCATGGGTTTCTTCAGGTAGAAGTTACTGATATTTTATGCTAATGGAGAGCGAATAGAGTTTGTGGGAAAGAGATACCCTCATATGGGTTAGAGATATGTTCCTTAATTATAATTCTTGATGGATGAGATGATTCTGTGTTCATCTACGGTTCAGATGTTAGTGTTTCACATGGTTTTAGAATAGTACACTGATGTCTTTCTAGAAGAGATTATAGGCTTAATCTCTAAATGAGAGATATTGTTTAGGATTCAACTACAGTCAGTTGTGTCTCTGATCTTGATTTCTCCATATAGGATGGATCCTTCTAAGTTGCGAGACCTGCATATACATATTGTTGTTCTGTAACAGTGTGGGTTTGTTCAGATAAGTGTTTCACAATGGGGTGTACTAGTTTTTTTTCATAAAATGGATGATGATTTTTTTTGGTTGTGTATCAATTGTCATTGCTTGAACCATATTACAGTGAAGAACCGCTACCCTCTTCTATAGATTAATGATTTATTTGATCATATAAATGATACAAGTAGGTTCTCAAATATCAATTTGAGGTTAGAATATCATTAGATTTGAGTGAAGGATGAGGATATTCCGAAGAATGGTTTCTATTGTCATCACGTGGATTATGAGTTTTTTATGATCTTATTTAGAGTGATGACTTCTCTATAGTGTTCATGGGGTTAATTAATTATATGATCTATGAGTTCCTAGATAAGTTTTTGGTGTTTTTCATTTATGAAATCCCAATGTACATAGTAACAATAGAAGAGCATGCAGAGAATCTTGATGCCAGTTTAAGAGTTCACCTTCATGAGAAGTTAGTTGGGAATTTTTCTAAGTGTGTGTTTTGGGCTCGGGAAGTCTATTTCATACGACATGTTGTATCTTAGTTGGGAGTAGTTGTGGAGCCGATGAATTTAGAAGATGTTGTGTCTTGTGAAGTCCCTAAGATAGTGTATGTATTATAATGTTTCTACAGTCATGAAATCTATTATAGGATGTTCATAACCATTTTCACTCAGGTTGAGATTCCTATAACCCCATTTACCTGAAAGGATTAGGATATATTGTGGAATGATCAGTGTTAGGAGGATTCTTAGTAACTAAATGATTTGTTATTCAGTACTCCAGTTCTATGTATGCTAACATAAGGAGTTGAGATCGAGGTTTTTTGTAACACTCTATGCCTTGTATTGGGTTGTGTTCAAAAGAAAAAGAGATCAATCATTTCTTATGGGTTTATAGCTACATCCCCCTTAGCGTAACTACACCACCCATGATATTGAGTTTTAATGGGTGTGTTTTCCCTAAAGTTTTGGAGACATTAAATAATAAGTGAGAGAATATTGGTATTCATCTGTCATAAAAGCCTAATGTATGTTTTCTACCACCACGAATTGAACTTGTGCGAGAATCAGTGGTTTGAGTTATTACAGGATTCTGACTTTGATATTTCTTATACACCTAGAAAATGGATTTTTGTGGCTGATACATTATTAAATAAGTCACACATTGATTCCTTCTGTGAATAAAGTGATTCTTAGAGGGTGATGGAAGATCTTCTAGTATTACATTAGGATATAGGATATGTTGGGGGCTGAGGTTGAGTTTTTCAGATGGAGGTGCAGACATATCTTGTGAAAAAGGTAGAGGAATCCATGTTGGGGGATCCTGAGGTGGAGGTCTTGAGATACATAGTTGTTTATGGTGAGGTCCATGATGGTTGGTATGAATATGATCAACAGCAAGTGATATTATAGGGAAGTATTTTCATACCATTGGAAATTTGTGACATGGTTCTCAAATAGTTCAATTGTTCATATTTTTCTATACATCTAGGCATGATAAGGATATGTATAGACTTGAGAGGTCAGTTTTGGTGGCGTTGTTTGAGACATGCTTTTATTGAGTTTGTGTCTCTATGTTTGGTTTGGTAGAAGGTGAAGGTCGAGCATCGTGTTCCCAGTGATTTGATCATGCCATTAGATTTTCCATAGTAAAAGTCAGAGGAAATCTTAACAGACTTTGTTACTAATTTAGATAGAGCTCAGTGAGGTTATGAATCTATATGGGTGGTAGTGGAATGATTGATTGTTTCCACCCAATTTATATTTATGAATGAGTCTTCAATAGTGGTTTTTTTGTCGAGGTAGTATCTAAACGATGTGGTGAGCCTCCATGGAGTACATAAGATGATAATTTCTGATCTATATCTTCATTTTACCACTATGTTGTGGAGAGGTCTCAATCAAGATTTTTTTTCATAGCTATTCCTTATCACTTCTTTGGATCCGCAGATGGATAGTCAAACAGAGCATACCATCCAAACAGATGAAGACATATTGTTCTCTTGTTTCCTGGATTTAGAAGGCTCATGGATGAGGCACATGTGCTCAGTTGAGTATGCTTACAAAAATAGTTTTCACCTTAACATCATTATGGATGTAATGGCCCAGACATCTCCGGTCCATTAATTTGTGAAAATGTGGTGTTGGAGGTGTTCTGGGAGGTCAAGGTGACTTATCCCCAACACTTTTCCAATTTTCTAGTTCTGTGAACAATGTTTCCAGTTTTATGAACAGTAACAGATCGGTCTCACCGATCGGTCTGACAGATCGGTCTCACAGATCGGTCTCAAAGATCGGTCTCACAGATCGGTTTCACAGATCGTTTTGACAGATCGGTTTCACAGATCGGTTTCATAGATTGGTTTCACAGATCGGTTTCACAGATCGGTTTCACAGATCGGTTTCACAGATCGGCTTCAGAGATCAGTTTCACAGATCAGTTTCACAGATCGGTTTCACAGATCGGTCTGACAGATCGGTTTCACAGATCGGTTTCACAGATCGGTTTCATAGATCGGTATCACAGATTGGTATCACAGATTGGTTTCATAGATAGGTTTCACAGATCGGTCTCACAGATCAGTTTCATGTACAGTAACGGTGGGTGAACAGTGTTTCCAGACTCCTACAGTTTTGCCCCTATTGACATTTCCTTTGACGTAAAATACATTTAAAGCCTTATTTTAAGGACTCTTAAGGCCGATTCAAATGCCATAAATCCTATATTAATTATTCCTAAGGCTTGGAATGTTTTACTTGGTCAAACCGTGTGGGTTAATGCGATCTGTTCATAATAGAGAATTAACCGGATCTTAAACTGTCGCCCCATTAAATCTTCAAAAAGGGACGAGATATTATTATCCCTTGTTCTTTCCCTTTTTTATCAACTAAAAAATGCTAGAACCTTTCAATACTTCCTGTAGGAGTTGCACAATCAATCTTTACTCCTAGGATTGGTTCGGCTCTGTTTTGGATGCAACCGAACTCCGTCGGTCAATCTTCCCAATAAGTTGTCACGAGAGGAGGATTGTGACCTGTTGTGTGTATAAAGGACGTCAAGAACTCTTCCAGGTAGGGGATTCATGGCTTCTCTAACTGTATATGTGCAATTGTAGACTTATCATGATTTATCCCTTTGGATCACAATGAAATTGACCTAATCAAATACTTGAACCGGATTAAAAGAATTGGTTGATCGCATATTGTTGCTATATACCGTGATAACGATTTGACTCATGTTTTCCTAGATATATTGATATCTATGTTTTCTTTGATTTTTTGTTCGTTCATGATAGAAATTGATAATGAACGTAAAGCCGGAATTAATTGTTAATTAATTGGCTAAAGATAAAGAGGCATGAAAATTAATCTGGTTATTGCAGTTGTTGTAGTTGTTCTAATTTGAGGATAATAAAATTAGAGATGTAAGCATGGTTGTTTTAGTGTGATAACTTACTGATTAGGTATCCCGTAATTGGAACATATGAATAAAATCTGCTAATTCAATATGGATTAAAGAACAGATTATGTGATAATTTCTAAAAGGGTTCTGAGTTACCCTCTTGTTTGTTAAAGGGTCAAGAGCCCATGCTGTGATGTTTGTTTTCCTACTTCTTGTGTTGTGATGTGAGCCTGGATGGCTGTTGAGATATGTGGAGGCATGGAGGCCTTGTGGTTGCGGCAGTAGATGACGCCTAGAGTGGCGAGATGCATCAGTTTATGCATGTGGGTGTCGGGGAGGACACCAGGGGTGATGGAATGTGGTGGATGTGGTTGCTGGTTGCTTGTGGTTTCTTTGAATGTTAATCTGCTTTTCTTTTCCCCACTGCTCAAGGCAGCTAGTCTTTCTACCCTTCTTTCTAAGGAGGCGAAGATGCGCGGGGTATTCCACGTGCTTTCCGTGTTTAGCCTCTCTAGGGAGAATGAGTCTATGCTCTTTCTATAGGCGGCAAAGACATGATGGGTAGTATATCTACTCACCGTATTGAGCCTCCTTTTTGTTTAGAAGCATAAGTTTCTTTTCTAGAATGCCTGGGAATATGGAAAGGTAATTCTGTAATGAATGTTTGATTAAATGGTGAAAATCCACGGGGATGGAGATACTGGAATTTAAAGGTGAGGTGAATCTTAAAAAAGAGCAGTTGTTTTTGAATGTGATGCCAATTCAGTTTAATGAAGAATTGTTAATTCTTAATTAATGTTTAAAGAATTAATTAATGTACAGTGGAACTGATAAAATGAGAACGAAGTAATCTAATAAATCTCTTCAAATTTTTGTGTTCTTATAGGATACCTAGTCTTAGAAGTAGCAGCATGGAGTCTGAGAGACGTTATCTGCAGTTGTATCTAAGAATAGGTAATGCCCATAGTGTGGATGTGAGTTACATATATATTCTATACTTTTTGTGTTTCTATATGCTACTCCACCCTTTCGGTAAGGGCAACTGATACCCCGGGGATTTTGAGCCCTGGGGGGTGTTTTCCCCAACATTCTGATGGGAGGTTGAATGGCTGACTACCCCCTTTGGCCCCGCTCTCTTCTCTTGGTAGATACTTGTGCCATGAGGCACAGTGGTTAGTTACCCCATATATGTCTGTAAAGGGCTGTAATGGATTGTGGTTATTTACACACATATATTCTGGATATAGTATCATATGGACTACTATAGGTGTAACGTGTATAGGCTATGATGGCTTGAGGATCCTTACTCGGAGTATGGGCTGTAATGGCTTGAGGTATTATACCCGACGTATGATACACGTTATGCAAGGTGTGGTGGCTTCCAGGAACTACCTGGTTACTTTTGTTTGTGAGGACGGTGTGGTGCTTTGCCCAAGTGCTGGCAGGAAAGCCTATGTGGTGCACGAGGTGCAGATTGTGGAGCTTAGCCCAGGTGTCTGCGGGCAAGCCTTTGGAGAGAGATGCACAGGACGTATGTCGTTGGGGGCAAAGCGGCAAACCAGTGGGGAAGTAGTAGCGGGGTACCCTTTATATTCTATACTATATGTTGTATTCTTATATGCGTTACTTGGTGAGATTAGCCATGGTGAGGTTGGGAACATAGCATTCATGTTTAGGTGACGAGTTAGTTTCACTTGTTCTTCAATGGGCTTTAGAATGCTTTCTTTACTTTTTCACGAGAGTCTTGGGGAAGATCCTACTGAGTATACTGTTATACTCACCCTATATATATAAACTATTTTTCAGGTCACTTGGAGCAGGCTGGAGATCAAGCGGGTTACTACTAGCTTGTGGTTGGAGGAGGAGCTGTTCGGGCTTGTGGTCCCTGCCGTTTTACTTTCTTTTCGGTACTTTTAGTTTCCCCTATCAGTTGTAGTACTTTTTCATGACATTTCATATATGTACATGGGTTTCTTTTATATTTTAGTTATGAGTTGGAGTTGGTTGGAGTCTATTCTATCTCCCTCTTCCGCATGTGTTCTCTTAGAGGGTAATGCCTCTCATTTGTGTGTTTATTATACCCTCGGTGCTAGTCGCCAAACCGAGGCCCACTGGAGGTGGGACTCGGGGGTCATTATCTCTCTTCTCACATTTCCGGCCCAGGAGGGGTACACTTTGTGGGGAGGGGGTCGTGACAGAGTGGTATCAGAGGACCTAGTTGAGGGATATGATGGATTTTAGAGTTAAGCACAGGTGAGGATGCACGGGATGGTAGGGAAACAGTGTTATTCACGTTTAGAAAGTGGGGTAAACACTGGAGACCGGCAGATACATAGGCATTTAGGTCCCCCTATGATCTGTTTCACGGACCTTTAAGTTTACGATGGCTACTAAACAAAGTGATACTAGTTGCAGGGTAGAGACCTATGAAAGGATCATGCATCATTATTCTTTGCGCCTGTGTTTGAATGGGTAGACCTTGGGATAGGTAACCTAAAATTAATAAAACAAAACAATTAATTAATGTTGAGTCTTCTATATTCCAGGCTTAGGAGCTCTAACAGTTCTTATTTTAAAGGTATGGCTCCAGGTCGACGTCCTCGTCAGGTTTGCGCAGAAGATGCCCAGCAGGCTGTTCCAGCAGATCGCCGCCGGGTAGAGGATGAAGACGATGACACTTGGAGGAAGACACTCCGAGAGTTTCAGTGCCAGAGTCTACAGAAGTACGAGGGATCCGTTTCAGATGCAGTCACAGAAGAATGGTTGGTGGAGGTCGATATAGGCTTCAGTTCGATTTGTGCTCGGAAGGAACACTGGGTGTCCTTGGTTGTGACGATGCTACGTGGGGCAGCGAGGTAGTGGTGGTTCTTGTTCCTTGGGGATCGCGAGGAGTCGACGATCTCATGGGAGGATTTTCGAGACAGGTTTAGAGTCGAGTTTCTTTCTTTGACTGCGAAGGCGTCAAGTCGCCAGGATCTTCTTACCCTTCGACATGGGATCTCCAGTGTTCGGGAGTTTGGAATCTGTTTCAGGAACCTTCTACGATATGATTCAGACCTGTTACCAGATGAGGAGGCCAAGGCAAGGCATTTCGAGGAGGCTTTGCATCCAGAGATCCAGTGCCAGGTCACCCCATTTATGCTAAAGACATATCTTGAGGTGCTGGTGAGGGCAGAGGTTATTGAGAGGACTATGGCTAGGACCGGATCGTCACGAGAGGGGAATCGTCATGATTTCTCACGAAGAAGAGCTGTGGTCTGAGGTTCCCGGTTTTCAGGGCAGAAGAGTTTTCGTTCACCTGAGGGTAGGTCCCATCCCTTTCCATCTCGTTTCTCCGGAGGCAAAAACTCTCAGGCCTATGCCAAGGGATTAGGCGCTTGTTTTTCTTGTGGTGGTCGTGGTCATTAGCAGCGGGAGTGCCCGACTTTTCAGAGCAGTCATCGTGCATCGGGCGCTCCGCTCCAGGTTCCTCTGTTGAGGCAGTTCCAGCCGAGGCAGCAGCAACAGGTTGCACCAACTTTAGATCACCAGAGGGTAGATGGAGTTGGCATAGGATAGCCCAATGATGCTCCCCGTCCTCAGAGAGTAGAGCGTGGCCGTGGTGGTGGTCTGCATCAGGGTCAGAGAGGCCGTGGAGGAGGTCGTGGTCAGCTTCATGCTCTTGGGTTGCCAGCCCCAGGTGAGCCAGATGTCGTTTGAGGTACCATTTTCTTGTTTTCTACCTTGGTGTATTCCTTGTTTGATTCAGGAGCGACACACTCCTTCATATCACCTACCCTTGTCCATGCTTTGGGACTTGAGGTAGAGAGGCTTCCAGTGCCCTTGGTGTTGACTACGCCAGTTGGAGGTCGAGCCGACTTGTTTGAAGTATGTAGAGACTGTGAGCTAGTGTTGGGGAAACAACGCTCTTGGGAAGATCTCCTAGGTTTGCAAATACAACCATATGAAGTCATACTCGGCATGGATTGGTTGTATTCGGTGCAGGCTATTGTGGATTTCTATAGGAAGAAGGTTGTTTTCTTTGATTCAGATGGATAGAAAGTGGTGTTTGTTGGTGATAGAGATCCTCGGATAAGTCATAGACAAGTTCCATCCTTATCATCCATGATGGCTGGGATGATGCTGAATTCTTCAGAGGTTCAACAGTTGGCGTTTCCTAGGGTCATAGAGGAGTACCCTGACGTCTTTCCAGAAGAGGTTTTATCCTTACCCCCTCGAAGAGAGATCTAGTTTGGGACCAAGCTACAGCCGGGAGCGTCTCCTATCTCTATGTCTCTGTATAGGATGACCCCTTATGAGTTACGAGATCTACATATTCAACTTGATGGTCTGTTGCAGTGTGGTTTTGTTCGGCCAAGTGTGTCACCGTGGGGTGCACCAGTTTTGTTTGTGAAAAAGGCTGACGGCAGTTTGCGGTTGTGTGTCGATTATCATCGATTAAATAAAGTGACAATAAAGAACCGCTATCCTATTCTGCGGATTGATGACCTATTCGATCAACTGAAGGGTGCAAGTTGGTTCTCAAAGATCGACTTGCGGTCAGGATATCATTAGATGCGTGTGAAGGATGAGGATATCCTGAAGATTGCTTTCTGTTGTCATCATGGGCATTATGAGTTTGTTGTAATGCCATTCGGCGTGATGAATGCTCCAGCTGTTTTCATGGGGTTGATGAATGCTGTGTTCTGTGAATTCCTAGACAAGTTTGTTGTGGTTTTCATCGATGACATCCTTGTGTACTCCACATCTGATGTGGAGCATGCAGAGCATCTATGAGCCGTTTTGGGAGTTCTTCGCCAAACTCAGTTGTTTGGTAAGTTGTCCAAGTGTGAGTTTTGGGCTCGAGAAGTTTGTCTCTTGGGGCATGTTGTGCCCCAACAAAGAGTAGCTTTGGATTCGTCGAAGATAGAAGCAGTGGTGTCTTGGGTATCCCCCAAGACCGTGTCAGAGGTGCGAAGTTTCCTTGGTCTCGCAGGCTATTATAGGAGGTTTGTAGCCAATTTCTCCCGAGTTGCGACTCCTCTGACATCATTGACCAGGAAGGATCAAGCGTTCATATGGACTGATCAGTGTCAGGAATCTTTCGAGTATCTAAAGGGGAAGTTGTTAAGTGCTCCAATCCATTGTCTTCCAGCGGAGGGAGTCTGGATTGATGTTTTTTGTGATGCTTCACATCTAGGGCTAGGCTGCGTTCTCATGCATCAGAGGTCAGTTGTTTCTTATGGGTATCGGCAGTTGCATCCCCATGAATGCAACTACGCCACCCATGATCTTAAGTTGGCAGCCGTGGTGTTTTCTTTGAAGTTGTGGAGACATTACCTCATTGGTGAGCAATTTATGGTTTTCACCGATCATAAGAGTTTGAGGTATGTTTTTATCCCAACGTGACTTGAACTTGAGGCAGCATCAGTGGATGGAGTTCTTGTAGGAATACGACTTTGAAAAATCGTATACACCTGGAAAAGGTAATGTTATAACTGATACACTAAGCCGAAAGTCACGTAATGATGTTGTCCGTGAATCTGGTGATTCCTGGAGAGTGATGGAAGAGCTATAAGCTTTGCATCTTGATATGGGAGAAGTTGGGGGTATAGGTTGTCTTTTCCAGATGACGGTGTAGTCATCCCTGATGTAGGAGGTGGAAGAGTCTCAGTTGGGTGATCTAGAGGTGGAAGTTTAGAGAGACAGAGTTGTTTGTGGTGAGGACCCTGATGGTTGGTCAGAGGATGAAAAACACCGAGTGTTGTATCATGGAAGGATTTTTGTTCCCTTGGAGATGTGTGAGATGGTTCTCCGAGAGTTCCATAGTTCACCCTTGGCGGTACATCCTGGTGTGAAGAAGATGTACCAATCCTTGAGGAGTCAGTTTTGGTGGCCTGGGCTGAAATGTACGGTTGCTGAATGTGTGTCTCGATGTTCAGTCTACCAAAAGGTGAAGGCCGAACACCGTGTTCCTGGTGGTCTTCTCCAACAATTAGAGATTCCTCAGTGGAATTGGGAGGACATCTCGATGGACTTTGTTATAGGTTTACCTCGAGCTCCGGGAGGACATGATGCTATATGAGTGGTAGTGGATCATTTAACAAAGTCGTCCCACTTTATAGCGATCAAGGAGTCGAGATCAGTGGAAGTTTTGTCGAGGCAGTATCTAGAGGAGGTGGTGAGACTCCATGGAGTACCTAGGACAATCATTTCTGATCGAGATCCTCGTTTTACCTCTAGGGTGTGGAGAGGTCTCCAGCATGCTTTTGGATCTCAATTGTGCCTTAGCATTGTTTTTCATCCTCAAACGGATGGTCAGACAGAGCGAACCATCCAGACTTATGAAGACATGTTGCGCTCTTTTGTTCTTGATTTTGGAGGTTCATGGATGAAGAACATACCATTGGTAGAGTTTTCTTACCATAATAGTTTTCACTCTACCATCGGTATGGCGCCATTTGAAGCCTTGTATGGCCGGCCATGCCGTTCACCGTTGTGCTGGACTGGGGTCGGAGAGTCAGCAATTCTCAGGCCAGAACTAGTGCAGAATACAACATAGATGGTTCAGGTGATTCGTGAGAGGATGAAGACAACACAAGATTGTCAGAAATCATATGCTGATCAAAGAAGGAGACCCTTAGAGTTTAATGTTGGGGATCATGTGTTTCTGAAGGTGACTCCCCGCCGTGGACAGCGACGGTTTGGTCGTGGAAGTAAGCTTTCTCCCCGGTTTGTTGGGCCTTTTGAGGTGTTGGCTTGTGTTGGAGCTATGGCATATCAAGTAGAACTTCCCCCTCAGATGAGTCGGATACATGATGTTTTCCATGTATCACAGCTCCGTCGTTATCTTCATGATGAATCTCATGTTATCGATTGGGTAGAGATCGATATTGATGATGATGAAACCTTCGAGGAGCGACCTGTGGAGATCCAAGACCGAAAGGAGAAGGTGTTGCGTGGGCGTTCGATTCCCTTAGTTCGTGTCTTGTGGTGACCCGGTGGCATGGAGGATAGTACCTGGGAGCGTGAGTCACAGATATGTGCTCAGTACCGAGAGTTGTTTAATGTTTAACTCCATTCAAGTAATGATGTTTTCTTTGTGGTTGGACCTTTCATGTTTTATTTATGTAACTTTGATGTGATGTTATGATTGAATTTTTTGGATATGTATTCTTTGTTTCCATACTCTCAGATGTCGTAGTTTTGTTCCATCTTTTGAACAACTCATAGTGGTTTTCCCCTGAGAGGTATCTTATGGGGAGGTTGTTCGGACCCCTCTTTTCTTCTAGGTTGGTTTTAATTCTCAAGGACAAGAATGTTTTGAGAGGTATCTAATGTAATGGACCAGACCTCTCCGGTCCATTACTTTGTGAAAATGTGGTGTTGGAGGTGTTCCGGGAGGTCAAGGTGACTTATACCCAACACTTTGCCAATTTTCCAGTTCTGTGAACAGTGTTTCCAGTTTTATGAACAGTAACAGATCGGTCTCACCGATCGGTCTGACAGATCAGTCTCATAGATCGGTCTCATAGATCGGTCTCACAGATCGGTTTCACAGATCGGTTTGACAGATTGTTTTCACAGATCAGTTAGACAGATCGGTTTCAAAGATCGGTTTCACAGATCGGTTTCACAGATCGGCTACAGAGATCGGTTTCACATATCGGTTTTACAGATCGGTTTCACAGATCGGTCTGACAGATCGGTTTCACAGATCGATTTCACAGATCGGTTTCAGAGATCGGTTTCACAGATCGGTTTCACAGATCGGTTTCAAAGATCGGTTTCACAGATCGGTTTCACAGATCGGTCTCACAGATCGGTTTCATGTACAGTAACGATGGGTGAACAGTGTTTCCAGACTCCTATAGTTTTTCCCCTTTTGACGTTTCCTTTGACGTAAAATACATTAAAATCCTTATTTTAAGGACTCTTAAGGCCGATTCAAATGCCATAAATCCTATATTAATTATTCCTAAGGCTTGGGATGTTTTACTTGTAGAGACCCGTATCCTTACGTACATGAATATTACATTACTTTTGCGGAATACTTAATACATAACAAAAATACACACACAAGGATCGTAATAGTTTAGTGTCTTTGGAAACTCGGAACGTAATCTTCTAATCCTGGTGAAAGATCTTCAAAATCTCCCATAAAGATCTTCCTTTTTTTTTACCTAAAACCTTTCTTTATATCCTGGGGAAAAGAAAACATAAAAGGGTGAGCTCAAATGCTCAGTAAGGGTAAACAAAAGAAATATCAATCACATAATTTTCATAAGAACATAACATTTTTGGAAATCTTAACCTGCAAAAGAGAGCATAATTTCATAACATGGGATAAATCATAGTAGTGAAAATGAAACCATAACTTAAAACATTACTCATTGTGGCATACACACATAATCATAGAGAATCATTTCTTGTCAGTCAAGACTCATTGCCAAGACTATCTTAGTGGACAAAGTCCCTTTCTGAATCGAGTAATCCTCGTTTCAGTCCTGTTTCACTGAACCGGTATAACCTACCATTCCAGCCATGTCTATCTCATGAGATATTAAATCTTTACCCAATGCATTGGAGGGAGATATAGGTCCCACCCATCTCTTAATGAATCCTTTCTTATGTGTGCCACAAAATCATAAATCATACATCATTGCATAACCCATGTAATAAAAATGGGATTCTTAAACAACATGACATCATAAAACCATTCATATAAGATAAAGGAATTCATAAACATAATTCCATCACAACATAGTCAAATCAATGTAAAAATATGGATAGAAACAGAACCCTTTATTATCTTATATGGAAAATAATTTTGATAAAACACTTGAATTGAATTCTTGAGGAAAATATCCTTTCTTCTTCAAAATCAATTTCTTTTCACAAAACAACATGCAATTTTAAAAGAAAGAGATTTTATTGAAAATAGTCATGAAATCTTTTAGAGGAAGCTTCATGAAGATAAGTCTTTATAAAATAGTATAAATCCGTTCGTGCCGTATAAGTTAAAAAAAACATTCTTCTCGTACTTTTGTCGGAAAAGTCAAAAAGTACCTCGTATGAAAAAGCGACAAAAGATTCCTTTCATATTCTTTACTAAAAACTCACCGAAGTGTAAAATTGGATTTAAACTATTGTAAGTGGATGGAAACAATATTACATATTGAAGGAACATGGACGTGGATGATAAAATACAACCCAGTAAATACTTACGAATAAACAATCTCGGATAAAAATGAGATTGTGATATTTCCCTTACCTTAGGTCCGACTTGCTTTGTAAGTGTCCGAACCTCCTGTATAATGATTTAAATCATGTTATTGACTTATTACAGAATCATATTAATTGTTATGATATCATATATGGTTCACTTATGACATTATATTACCCGTTCTTTTGTAAATTCCATGTTAAAGAAGCGTTTTGGGTAAAATCGTTTCATTTATCGTAGGTGTTTTGACTTGTTGTTCTTGACATCATTATTACTTATATCATGATTTACTTACTTCCAGAATATAAAATATGATTTATATATCATATATATTCAGTATATATATATATATAATAGGTAGATAAATAAAATGAAAAACACCGTTCATGGAGACGGTAGTCCGTACGTACGCATGAACGCTGTTTTCCTTTCCTTATTGTCTTGAAATGGAAGTAAGTAGATGACATACATATGTATATATATACATAAGTCCAGTAGCTTTATAATGTCATATATTTCATTATTATTTCTTATATATACATTATAATCATTCTTAAATGGTTAACATGGAGAATGAATCTCATCGCGTCGTGGAGACGGTAGTCCGTACGTACGCACGAGCGATGATATCATTTCTATAAATATTGAATTGAATTGGAGTGGATTATACAATATATCAGAATCAATATGATGTTGTAATAACTATGTATAGTTATTCTTTACACCATTATACCCATCCATGTAAGGTGGTGGTGGAAAATAGATTACACCACGGCGTGGAGACGGTATTCCGTACGTACGCACGCGCGGTGATTTCTTTTTCCGTAGGATGGATAGATGGTGAAATAGGGTTGTTTCATAATTATAATAACATATCAGTATATGAGTGATACTGATGTTATTACTTCATAATGAAGCAACCTAATAAGAAGAAGTGGAAGAAGAAATAAAGATGAAAGAATTGGTAACGGTAATTACCTCTTCTTTGAAGTGCCTCTTTGAGACCTCCTCTTAGGGCACTAGAATTGGTCTTTGAGGAAGACCAGAACCTCTAGGATGTTTCTAGGTAAGTGGAGAAGGAATTTTGGCAGGGGTTGGCCGAGCTTGAGTGCTCAAATTGGTGTGAGGAGGAGGGGGAGGAGGTGTCCTTTTATAGGGGAGGAGAGGGGAACCTTAGGAATATCTCAAAATATTATTTTATATTAAAGTCAAAATCGGTTTATAATGGTTCCAAAGGGTCTTATTTCGAAGATAAAGTGGGGATGGGTAGAAATCCTATCAACCAATAGAATTTAGACAAGTTTAGGATATTATTTTAACCTTATCAATTAGATTTAACTCTAAGTTAAATAATTTAACTTTTACCATGTCTTTTTGTTTTCTTTCACTATATGGTTAATACACTTACTATAACATGCCAAAAGAACCCCAAATTGTTTATTATTAATATATATATCCTTATCTAAGTCATTTGGCCGAACATTAGATTTTTAGGAATACAATAACAATTAATAATATAATATTTGATTTAAAAACTATTTTGTGTCAATTTTGACACTATTTGATATATGATTTTTGTGAAAGTCATAACAGAATTAAATGTTCGAACCAAGTTGATTAAATCAACATTAATATATCATAGTAACCTATAAAATTAGTGTAATTCATAAAAAATCTCAAATTACATTTATTTTGGTGTTTATAACATCAATTATGTCAATATTTCATTAATAAGATAATTACTGCATCATCGTTGTGTCATAAATAAATTAAATTATTTTATGTCTAAAAATTACAAATAAAATACCATCATGTAGGAAATCTTTTTAGCTTTATAATGAATATTTACAATCGAATTTATCTTATGTATAACCCCATATGAAAAATGATTTACTTATTAAACTTTGATTTTAACTATTTTAACCTTTCTTTAAATAAATTAATAATAAATGTCCTAATCTAATCCAAGTGGGCCTAAATGGTCATATTTTATTCCTAAGTTTGTTTTTGGTCGAATTACACTTGTCCAATAGAATTAGAACATGTGTTAGGGTAATAGTAATATCATATTTACCCTTAGTTACCCTATTTACTATTAACCGCGGTAAAAAAAATAAAAAGTTACTATTCACTAAAAAATTATTTTCATCTCATTGAACCACATTTTAGTCCTTGATATTATCCGTGTCTCTCGGATTTTCGAAATTCCATTCACAGAAGCGGCAAAATTAAGTTTTATGAAAAATTCAGTTTTTTTAACTACCACTTAGTAGTTTCACTATTCATCAAAAATTGATGTTTTTCAAAACAATGCCAAAATTTCATCCTAATCTATATTTCATATTCCGAATTCAAAAATGAAATCTATTTTACCAAATTCATAACATAGAAGTTGCATTAATTAATTTTATAATTAAATCCCGCTGTTAAAATAAATAACGTGTTTTTAGGAAACAATATATATCAAAAGATTGACACTTGATTATGTCTGGTTTAAATGTGAAATTACAACCAATGACCAAAATTGTATTAAATTGTAAAAATATATTCTAAATATACTTTAAAACCACTCAAATTAATAATTTATCACTATTAATTATTTCGATTAAAAAAGTTGTTTTTAATTATAATTTAGTAATTTTTCACTATTCATCAGAATATGAAAGTTATCCGAAAAGTACCAAAATTTCACCTTAGGCTAAATTCCATACTCCGAATCCAATAATGAAGTTCATTTTGAAAAATAAGATTTACAGAATTTTCAAAAAGTGGTTATTACTATTCATAACGGCTAGTTTTAATAATATCTTAATAGCATATCGTTGTTTAGCGAAACTTGGTGTTGCGTACGACACATGCTATCGTGGAAGGTCGCGATTGTGTGTAATGGAAGGAAAGTCAAGGATGCTTGTTGTGAAAGCTTCTTTTGGTGTAGCGTACAACACAAGACATTAATGAAATTAAAAAAAATATTTTTCATAAAATCTCGGGGTGTTACATTCTACCCCCCTTAAAATGAATTTCGCCCTCGAAATTCGTCGGGGTTATAAATGGTTTACTATTCGAAAGTTTCTTTAATAGAAACCCACATCGTAAAAAGGAATATCAAAACCAATCATTAAAAACAAAAGTATGAAACGTAATGGTTACCCAAATAAACTAATCATTGGGTTTCCACATAGGTGAAAATATGGATATGGAAGAGAAATCTAACCATCATGTTCTGATGGAGAGTGGTAGAGAACATGGCTATGGAAAAGCCAGTAATCACAAATCCATAAATTTGTGATGATCTAAGGTACCATCTGATTCATCAGGTATAAGATCACTAGGACAACATTTTTGGTTTTCAAGATCATCTCCCTAAAGTTGAAAATTTGAATTAGAATAAATACTTACTTTATTTTGGTACAATCTCACTGTTGTTCGTGCCTTGAACAATTTCCACTTCATTTCTTAAATAAATGAAGTTGAATTTGTTATTCGTGAAGTGTTAGCAGATCATGTGATAGAATGACTGTTCATTCCATCTGTCTCAAACAAAAGGTTAGCAAAAGTTATTAAATATACATAAGTCATTCTATAGTGAGATTAATCATATATGGTTCCTAAAATGGACTTATACTTCATATATCATACTTCTTAATATAATAAAACTGGTTTCTACTAAACAGGGACTTCCTATAGGTCAGTGGTAGACGATAAAGGCCAGTCGCACTTCGGTTGTGGGTTCGATTCCTACAGCCTTGTCCGAAGCGATGGGCTGTCGCCCGTCCGGCAGGTTGTCCTTTTTCCAAAACTATATTACTATAACATCCCATCAATAATATCGAAAAAAATTTCTATCCTTAAACAATACTAACTTACGTCCAACACAATCCATTCCAATATTTAGGCTTATCCATAATATTGCAGTCCACTCTCATAACATAGTGAAAACAATTACCAGAGATTTAATATCATCGTTGATCCCCATATATCATAAGATATGTTTTGTTGGTCACATTCCAAACATTCAAAGTCCTTAATCATGTATACTCTTGAATACCCATTGAACCTTGGTGAAAACATGAATGCAGTTAAAAGTTAACACTTTACACATACCAAAATCCTCAAAATTATTTATACTCAAACCATGATATCACTTAGTCCTTATATCAATCATGAGCTCATGAATACAATCAAACATCTCATTATCTTCTTATCCTTTCATTATGCACTTATCATCTACTTTCCAAAAGTATCTGAATAACCTTTCATGGTTACTGGTAACATTAATCAGACAACAATGTAACAATCCTTACATGTCTCTTTATTCCATAGTACCATGATATTACTTATACAACATTACACATGATAAACATGTAATCATTCCACTACATTCTTAAACCATTAACCGAGCTTCAACAATTCTTTCATCTCACATATCATTTGTAGTCTCTTCATCATCATCCACATAAATACTACCCATATGGCCATACTGATTCTCTTCATGAGTCTTTCCCTTAGGACATTGGTTTGCATAATGCCCATACATTCCACATTTAAAACACTTAACCATTTTTGATGTCGTAGCAATACCATTATCCTCATCCATGGTGTTAACTGAACCTTTTCCTTTGCACTTACTTGCTTTGTGTCCTTCTTTTCCACACCCAAAGCATCTTCCAGTTCCTTTGAAACATTCTCCTTGATGCCTCTTCCCACATGAATTACATAGGGGAAATTGAACTTTCTTTCCTCTATGATCATCATGAAACTCCATCTTTCTCTTATTAGCCGAGTCAGGAAACTTACCAAATTTTACTTTATTGATCATATTATGAGATTTCTGATTCGGCATAATAATTATGTTTGGACTTCCAAATCCCATTTCATTATGAAGAATATCATTCCATTGTCCATCATATCCTCCATTATCGTGAATCATCTTGTTTCTAGCCATTTTCTAAAACCCAAAAAGAATAGTGTGAGTGGCAAAAATCATGCTAGGGAAAACAACATAATAAAGGGGGAGTACCTTCAATATCTAACATCTTAGGTTTAATTCTATGATCGTTAGCGTAGTTCTAGTACTATAACCTATATGTATACTTATCCCTAAAGACATCCCTAGACATACCTTAGAAATATCTCTAGGGATCTCACTAACGTTTTCGCATCCTAGTTTCCAAAGGTTGACTAAACCTTTCCTCTGATACCAACTGTAGAGACACGTATCCTGACGTACATGAATATTACATTACTTTTGCGGAATACTTAATACATAACAAAAATACACACACAAGGATCGTAATAGTTTAGTGTCTTTGGAAACTCGGAACGTAATCTTCTAATCCTGGTGAAAGATCTTCAAAATCTCCCATAAAGATCTTCCTTTTTTTTACCTAAAACCTTTCTTTATATCCTGGGGAAAAGAAAACATAAAAGGGTGAGCTCAAATGCTCAGTAAGGGTAAACAAAAGAAATATCAATCACATAATTTTCATAAGAACATAACATTTTTGGAAATCTTAACTTGCAAAAGAGAGCATAATTTCATAACATGGGATAAATCATAGTAGTGAAAATGAAACCATAACTTAAAACATTACTCATTGTGTCATACACACATAATCATAGAGAATCATTTCTTGTTAGTCAAGACTCATTGCCAAGACTATCTTAGTGGACAAAGTCCCTTTCTGAATCGAGTAATCCTCGTTTCAGTCCTGTTTCACTAAACCGGTATAACCTACCATTCCAGCCATGTCTATCTCATGAGATATTAAATCTTTACCCAATGCATTGGAGGGAGATATAGGTCCCACCCATCTCTTAATGAATCCTTTCTTATGTGTGCCACAAAATCATAAATCATACATCATTACATAACCCATGTAATAAAAATGGGATTCTTAAACAACATGAAATCATAAAACCATTCATATAAGATAAAGGAATTCATAAAAATAATTCCATCACAACATAGTCAAATCAATGTAAAAATATGGATAGAAACAGAACCCTTTATTATCTTATATGGAAAATAATTTTGATAAAACACTTGAATTGAATTCTTGAGGAAAATATCCTTTCTTCTTCAAAATCAATTTCTTTTCACAAAACAACATGCAATTTTAAAAGAAAGAGATTTTATTGAAAATAGTCATGAAATCTTTTAGAGGAAGCTTCATGAAGATAAGTCTTTATAAAACAGTATAAATCCGTTCGTGCCGTATAAGTTAAAAAAAACATTCTTCTCGTACTTTTGTCGGAAAAGTCAAAAAGTACCTCGTATGAAAAAGCGACAAAAGATTCCTTTCATATTCTTTACTAAAAACTCACCGAAGAGTAAAATTGGATTTAAAATATTGTAAGTGAATGGAAACAATATTACATATTGAAGGAACATGGACGTGGATGATAAAATACACCCCAGTAAATACTTACGAATAAACAATCTCGGATAAAAATGAGATTGTGATATTTCCCTTACCTTAGGTCCGACTTTCTTTGTAAGTGTCCGAACCTCCTGTATAATGATTTAAATCATGTTATTGACTTATTACAGAATCATATTCATTGTTATGATATCATATATGGTTCACTTATGACATTATATTACCCGTTCTTTTGTAAATTCCATGTTAAAGAAGCGTTTTGGGTAAAATCGTTTCATTTATCGTAGGTGTTTTGACTTGTTGTTCTTGAAATCATTATTACTTATATCATGATTTACTTACTTCCAGAATATAAAATATGATTTATATATCATATATATTCAGTATATATATATATATAATAGGTAGATAAATAAAATGAAAAACACCGTTCATGGAGACGGTAGTCCGTACGTACGCATGAACGCTGTTTTCCTTTCCTTATTGTCTTGAAATGGAAGTAAGTAGATGACATACATATGTATATATATACATAAGTCCAGTAGCTTTATAATGTCATATATTTCATTATTATTTCTTATATATACATTATAATCATTCTTAAATGGTTAACATGGAGAATGAATCTCATCGCGTCGTGGAGACGGTAGTCCGTACGTACGCACGAGCGATGATATCATTTCTATAAATATTGAATTGAATTGGAGTGGATTATACAATATATCAGAATCAATATGATGTTGTAATAACTATGTATAGTTATTCTTTACACCATTATACCCATCCATGTAAGGTGGTGGTGGAAAATAGATTACACCACGGCGTGGAGACGGTATTCCGTTCGTACGCACGCGCGGTGATTTCTTTTTCCGTAGGATGGATAGATGGTGAAATAGGGTTGTTTCATAATTATAATAACATATCAGTATATGAGTGATACTGATGTTATTACTTCATAATGAAGCAACCTAAGAAGAATAAGTGGAAGATGAAATAAAGATGAAAGAATTGGTAACGGTAATTACCTCTTCTTTGAAGTGCCTCTTTGAGACCTCCTCTTAGGGCACTAGAATTGGTCTTTGAGGAAGACCAGAACCTCTAGGATGTTTCTAGGGAAGTGGAGAAGGAATTTTGGCAGGGGTTGGCCGAGCTTGAGTGCTCAAATTGGTGTGAGGAGGAGGGGGAGGAGGTGTCCTTTTATAGGGGAGGAGAGGGGCACCTTAGGAATATCTCAAAATATTATTTTATATTAAAGTCAAAATCGGTTTATAATGGTTCCAAAGGGTCTTATTTCGAAGCTAAAGTGGGGATGGGTAGAAATACTATCAACCAATAGAATTTAGACAAGTTTAGGATATTATTTTAACCTTATCAATTAGATTTAACTCTAAGTTAAATAATTTAACTTTTACCATGTCTTTTTGTTTTCTTTCACTATATGGTTAATACACTTACTATAACATGCCAAAAGAACCCCAAATTGTTTATTATTAATATATATATCCTTATCTAAGTCATTTGGCCGAACCTTATATTTTTAGGAATACAATAACAATTAATAATATAATATTTGATTTAAAAACTATTTTGTGTCAATTTTGACACTATTTGATATATGATTTTTGTGAAAGTCATAACAGAATTAAATGTTCGAACCAAGTTGATTAAATCAACATTAATATATCATAGTAACCTATAAAATTAGTGGAATTCATAAAAAATCTCAAATTACATTTATTTTGGTGTTTATAACATCAATTATGTCAATATTTCATTAATAAGATAATTACTGCATCATCGTTGTGTCATAAATAAATTAAATTATTTTATGTCTAAAAATTACAAATAAAATACCATCATGTAGGAAATCTTTTTAGCTTTATAATGAATATTTACAATCGAATTTATCTTATGTATAACCCCATATGAAAAATGATTTACTTATTAAACTTTGATTTTAACTATTTTAACCTTTTTTAAATAAATTAATAATAAATGTCCTAATCTAATCCAAGTGGGCCTAAATGGTCATATTTTATTCCTAAGTTTGTTTTTGGTCGAATTACACTTGTCCAATAGAATTAGAACATGTGTTAGGGTAATAGTAATATCATATTTACCCTTAGTTACCCTATTTACTATTAACCGCGGTAAAAAAAATAAAAAGTTACTATTCACTAAAAAATTATTTTCATCTCATTGAACCACATTTTAGTCCTTGATATTAACCATGTCTCTCGGATTTTCGAAATTCCATTCACAGAAGCGGCAAAATTAAGTTTTATGAAAAATTCAGTTTTTTTAACTACCACTTAGTAGTTTCACTATTCATCAAAAATTGATGTTTTTCAAAACAATGCCAAAATTTCATCCTAATCTATATTTCATATTCCGAATTCAAAAATGAAATCTATTTTACCAAATTCATAACATAGAAGTTGCATTAATTAATTTTATAATTAAATCCCGCTGTTAAAATAAATAACGTGTTTTTAGGAAACAATATATATCAAAAGATTGACACTTGATTATGTCTGGTTTAAATGTGAAATTACAACCAATGACCAACATTGTATTAAATTGTAAAAATATATTCTAAATATACTTTAAAACCACTCAAATTAATAATTTATCACTATTAATTATTTCGATTAAAAAAGTTGTTTTTAATTATTATTTAGTAATTTTTCACTATTCATCAGAATATGAAAGTTATCCGAAAAGTACCAAAATTTCACCTTAGGCTAAATTCGATACTCCGAATCCAATAATGAAGTTCATTTTGAAAAATAAGATTTACAGAATTTTCAAAAAGTGGTTATTACTATTCATAACGGCTAGTTTTAATAATATCTTAATAGCATATCGTTGTTTAGCGAAACTTGGTGTTGCGTACGACACACGCTATCGTGGAAGGTCGCGATTGTGTGTAATGGAAGGAAAGTCAAGGATGCTTGTTGTGAAAGCTTCTTTTGGTGTAGCGTACAACACAAGACATTAATGAAATTAAAAAAAATATTTTTCATAAAATCTCGGGGTGTTACATTACTTGGTCAAACAGTCTGGGTTAATGCGATCCGTTTTAAATGGAGAATTAACCGGATCTTAAACTGTCGCCCCATTAAATCTTCAAAAAGGGACGAGATATTATTCTCCCTTGTTATTTCCCTTTGTTATCAACTAAGAGATGCTAGAACCTTTCAATCCTTCTTGTAGGAGTTTCACAATCAATATTTACTCCTAGGATTGGTTCTACTCTATTTTGGATGCAACCGAACTCCGTCGGTCAATCTTCCCAATAAGTTGTCACGAGAGGAGGATTGCGACCCGTTGTGTGGATAAATGACGTCAAGAACTCTTCCAGGTAGGGAATTCATGGCTTCTCTAATTTTATATGTGCAATTGTAGAATTAGAATGATTTATCCCTTTGGATCACAATGAAATTGACCTAATTAAATACTTGAACCAGATTAAAAGAATTGGTTGATCGCATGTTGTTGCTTTATACCATGATAACAGTTTTCCTCATGTTTTCCTAGATATAGTGATATCTATGTTTTCTTTGATTTTTTTTTCGTTCATGATAGAAACTGATAATGAACGTAAAGCCAGAATTAATTGTTAATTAATTGGCTAAAGATAAAGAGGCATGCAAATTAATCTGGTTATTGCAGTTGTTGTAGTTTTTCTAATTTGAGGATAATAAAATTAGGTATGCAAGCATGGTTGTTTTAGTCTGATAGCTTACTGATTAAGAAGCCCGTAATTGGAACCTACGAATAAAATCTGCTAATTCAATATGGATTAAAGAACAGATTATGTGAGAATTTCTAAAAGGGTTCTGAGTTACCCTCTTGTTTGTTAAAGGGTCAAGAGCCCATGCTGTGATGTTTGTTTTCCTGCTGCTTGTGCTGTGATGTGAGCCTGGATTGCTGTTGAGATATATGGAGGCATGGAGGCCTTGTGTTTTTGGCATCAGATGACGCCTAGAGTGGCGAGATGCATCAGTTTATGCATGTGGGTGTCGGGGAGGACACCAGGGGTGAAGGAATGTGCTGGATGTGGTTGCTGGTTGCTTGTGGTTTCTTTGAATGTTAATCTTCTTTTCTTTTCCCCACTGCTCAAGGCAGCTGGTCTTTCTACCCTTCTTCCGAAGGATGCGAAGACGCGTGGGGTATGCCACGTGCTATTCGTGTTTAGCCTCTCTAGGGATAATGGGTCTATGCTCTTTCTATAGGCGGAAAAGACTCGACGGGTGGTATATCTACTCACCGTGTTGAGCCTCCTTTGTGTTTATAGGCATTGGTTTCTTTTCTAAAATGCCTGGGAATATGGGAAGGTAATTCTGTAATGAATGTTTGATTAAATGGTGAAAATCCATGGGGATGGAGATACTGGAATTTAAAGGTGAGGTGAATCTTAAATACGAGCAGTTGTTTTTGAATGTGATTCCAATTCAGTTTAATGCGGAATTGTTCATTCTTAATTAATGTTTAAAGAATTAATTAATGTACAGTGGAACTGATAAAATGAGAATGGAGTAATCTAATAAATCACATCAAATTTTTGTGTGCTTATAAGATACCTAGTCTTAGAAGTAGCAGCTTGGAGTCTGAGAGACGTTAGCTGCAGTGGTATCTAAGACCAGGTAATGCCCATAGTGTGGATGTGAGTTACATATATATTCTATAATTTTTGTGTTTCTATACGCTACTCCACCCAGTCAGTAAGGGAAACTGACACCCCGGGGATTTTGAGCCCTGGGGGGTTGTTTTCCCCAACATTCTGATGGGAGGTTGAATGGCTGACTACCCCTTTTGCCCCGCTCTATTCTCTTGGTAGATACTTGTGCCATGAGGCACAACGGTTAGTTACCCCATATATGTGTGTAGAGGGCTGTAATGGCTTGTGGTTATTCACACACATATATTCTGGATATAGTATCCTATGGACTACTATAGGTGTAACGTGTATAGGCTATAATGGCTTGAGGATCCTTACTCAGAGTATGGGCTGTAATGGCTTGAGGTATTATACCCGACGTATGATACACGTTATGCGAGCTGTGGTGGCTTCCAGGAACTACCTGGTTACTTTTGGTTGTGAGGACGGTGTGGTGCTTCACCCAGGTGTTTGCGGGAAAGCCTATGTGTTGCACGAGGTGCAGATTGTGGAGCTTAGCCCAGGTGTCTACGGGCAAGCCTTTGGAGAGATATGCAGAGGACGTATGTCGTTGGGACAAAAAGGAAAACCAGTGGGGAAGTAGTAGCGAGGTACCCTTGATATTCTATACTATATGTTGTATTCTTGTATGCGTTACTTGGTGAGAGTAGCCATGATGAGGTTGGGAACATAGCATACCTGTTTAGGTGACGAGTTAGTTTCACTTGTTGTTCACTGGGCTTTAGCATGCTTTCTTTACTTTTGCACGAGAGGCTTGGGGAAGATCCTACTGAGTATACTGTTATACTCACCCTATATATATATAAACTGTTTTTCAGGTCACTTGGAGTAGGTTGGAGATCAAGCGGGTTACTACTAGCTTGTGGTTGGAGGAGGAGCTGTTCGGGATTGTGGTCCCTGCCGTTTTACATTCTTTTGGGTACTTTTAGTTTCCCCTTTCAGTTGTACTACTTTTTCATGACATTTCATATATGTACTTGGGTTTCTTTTATATTTCAGTTATGAGTTTTAGTTGGTTGGAGTCTATTCTATCTCTCTCTTCTGCATGTGTTCTCTTAGCGGGTAATGCCTCTCATTTGTGTGTTTATTATACCCTCGGTGCTAGTCGCCAACCCGGGGCCTACTGGAGGCGGGACTCAGGGGTCATTATCTCTCTTCTCACATTTCCGGCCCAGGAGGGGTACATTTTGTGGGGAGGGGGTCGTGACAATGGATCCATTTCAAGCATTTTATGGACGACCTTGTCATTCTCCCTTGTGCTGTACTGGGGTTAAAGAGTCAACAATTCTCGAAGCTAAAGTAGTAAAGAATATGACATAGATGGTTCAGGTGATTAATGGGAGTATTAAGGTAGTAAGATATCGTGAGAAATCCTATGCTGATCATTGTAGGAGAACTATATCATTTTATGTTAGAGATCATGTTATCTTTAAGGTTACTCCCATCATGGGTAGTGGAGGTTTGGGCATGTGAGTAAGCTCTCACACTTGTTTTTTTGGACTTTCAAGGTGTTGACTCATGTTGGAGCAATAACATATTAGGTATATCTTCCGTTGTATATGATTTGGGAAAAAAATCTATTTCTTGTGTCATATCTTCATTTTTATCATCATGATGAATCTCACATAATCTACTGGGGTGAGATTGATGTTCATGACAAACCAACATTCGTAGAGCGAACTATAAAGATCCATAACCCCCAGTATAAGGTGTTTTATGAGTGTGTTATTTACTTGGTTCATGTATTATGGTGTCATGGTGTCATAAAATAGATTACCTAAGAAATTAAATCTCATATATGTTCTCATCACCCCAAATGTTTTGGTGTTTAGCTCTTCTCTTGTAAAGTTGTTCATTTAGTGGTTGTAGACCCATTCTATTTATGAGATATATTTCTCTTGTTCTTGGTGTGGATTTCTATATTTAGAGAGTTATTTCCTATTGGAGAGTGTTTGGGAGGTAGTTGTGTTTTGTTTGGTTATTCACATGTTCTTTTATTGGGGTGGTGAGCTCCTGTGGTGGTGAATGCTTTGAGAGGTATTTCATGGGGTGGCTATTCAGATGACCCCTTTCAGTTTCCTCTATATGTTGGTTTTATATTCTCAAGGATGAGAATGTCTTGAGAGATATTTGATTAAAGGGCCTAGATCCATGTGGATCGATCCATTTCATGTTTTTGAAGATCTAAGTGCTTGGCGGAGGCTTAGAATAATTTTATAGAAGTTTGGTTAAGTACAATATGGAAAATGGGGGTTACATGACATGAAACTGAATTACATGATGTTAAATCATATTTCAATAGTTTTTTCATAGTGTGACATATTGTTTCCTGATATTTCAGTTCTATAGGTTTAAGAAATAATATAAATCATTGAGTTGATGTGTTTTTTGGTGGGAACCGACTCCGAGAAATTACCTGATGTTAAAGGGGATTTCACATCATGTAATCCCCAGGTTCTATATAATTTTAAAACAATCTAGCCACTCAATTTCTTTCAAACATACTAATGAAGTGTCCCTCTCTCAACCCTATGTGACCCTATGACCCTCTCTTCAGTGTTTTGTAGATTCCTTCATCAAGGAACGATCCCTAGCTCCCTCCATGACTCCGTAGGGATTCGTATTCAATCGAAGGTTTGAATTACCTCCATTATTATGGTTTTATCGATCCATTTCATCCCATTTATCCTTTACAAGTGATGGAAAATGATCTCCATGATTTTAATAGAGTTTCTTTGTATGTAGATTTTTGAGGTTGTGACACAATCTCCTTAAGTGGATGAAGTTTTTTTGGGATATGTGGTAGTGATCCATTGATTTTATCCATTTTCATGTGATGAATAGGAACATTCTTTTGATGTAGTGGATTCAAGGATTCTCTAATTTTTTATGTGAAATCATATATATAGCATGATTTATCCCCTGTAACACAATGAAATTGACCTAATTAAAAAATTAAACAAGATTAATAAAGTGTTATCGATAAAGTAGTTGTTTTGTTTATGTATACCTAAATAAAAGATTGCCTATTGATTTTCTAGAGTGTGTGATATCTATGACATTCTTTGATTAGAATGTTTTTCTTGATGAAAATTGGAAAAGAAATAAACTGTTGAATTAATTGTTAATTAGTTTGATAAATGGATAAAGAGGCATGATTAATAAATCTGGTCTCCATTGATATAATTTGATATTAATCCAATTGATGTGAGTATGCATGATAAATTGAATTAGCTAATGAACTTGAAAAATGTTTATTATATTGAAAGTACTAATGGAATGTTAAATTAATTTTTTAATTTGAGTGTGATAGATTTTATTTTAGGATTCCAAATATTGGAACCTATAAATAATTAAGCGGTTAATTAAAGAAGAAATAAGAACTTATTGTCTGATAATGATAGATCATTTTTAGGGTTTCAATTACCCATTTTCTTGTAAAGGACACATACCTTATTCTTTGGAGACATGATACCTTATTTTTTGTGAAGGATGAATTCACTGTTTCAGGGGGAAATACCAATTGCTTTATTGTTTCATGTTACTTGTGATGTGGTGTGATCTAGGGGTGGCTGAGCATTGAGGGATACTATTGTTGTGAGGGACGAGATGCCTAAACAAGATGTAATACTAGGATGGTAGAGCCTAGAGAGATATTGTGCTATGTGGTTCAGGGAGGCCCATATGTTGTGGTAGTAATTTATTTCTGGATTGGAGAGATGCACCCATTTTTGTATGTGGTATTGGGGAGGACACCAAATTTGATGGAACATGTTGAAACTAGACTTACCAGTTTATGTAAAAGTTGGGTGCATTTTGGATATGTTGTTTCATTATTTCCATTACTTCCATCACTTCTTGAGGAAGTTGGTTTTTCTAACACTCCTTCTAATAGAAGCAAAGAAATCTTGGGTATGCTATGTGCTTTCCATATTTACCTTCTCATGGTTGGATGGGTCTATTTTCCAGCTATAGGTGGAAAAGTCTCAATAGGTAGTTTATCGAATCAATGTGTTTATCCCATTATGTTTTTTATCTTAGAATGTTATTCTAGAATACATATAAATATTCCAAGTGGTAATAATTTTCAAATAAATCAATAAAATATTTTTAACCCATGGGGCTGGTGATTGTAGGGACTCAAAGGCAAGGTTATAATTTTGAGAAAATATGGAGTTGGTTTTGTAATTTCTGGAGGGCATAAAATATTGTTGTGATGCTAATGAAATGTAATGTGGGAATGATAATGGTTAATTCATGGTTAAATAATTAATTAACATTAATTGAAACTGATAAATATTGATAAAATAACATAATGTATCTCTATAAGTGGTTTTGTGATTATGTGATATCTAGTCATTGTGGTGGAAGTTGGGAGTTCAAGATTCATTAGATTTAGTTGAGTCTGAGACTAGGATATTCCCATAGTGTGGTTGTGATCTATATTATATCATGTACTTTTGTTTGTTTCTATATGCTATTCCACACTATTAGTTAGGGAAAGTAACACCCTTGGGATTCCAAGTCTAGGGGGTGTTATCCCCAGCATCCCGGGGGAAGATGGATGGTTTACTACCCTATTTGGACCCACTCTCTTATCTTTGTAGTAACACGTGCTGTGATGAAGGGAGGTTGATTTTCCCGATATATTTTCATAGAGAACTATAATGTCTTGTAGTTATCCAAACACAAATATTCTGTATATATTTTCTTAAAGGGTACTATTGGTATAACACTAATGGGCTATGATGGCACGATGATCCTTACCCATTGTATGAGAATTATGGCTTGAGGTATAATACCTAATATATGATACAATATATGAAGGATGTGTGGATCTTTGAAACTACCTAATTACTTTTGGTTATGTGGACATGGTGGTCAATTGCACGAGGTGCATGTTGTGGTGCTTCACCCATGTGTCTTCAGGATATCCTTTTGGGAAAGAGATATTAAGGGCATGAAACATTGTGGAAGAGTAGAAAACCTGGTGGGGAAGTTGTATTGGGGTTCGCTTGATATTATTTATTATATTATATGATCTTATATGAAATACATGTTTAGAGTTTCTAGGTCGAGTCTTGGAACATGGTATACCATATTAGGTGACCAATCTGTTTCACTTTTTGTTCACAATGATTTCGTATTCATTCTTTACATTTAAATGAGAGACTCTAGGGAGGATCTTAAAGAGTATACTGTTATACTAACCCTATGTATATATAAACTCTTTTTAGGTCAGTCTGAGCCGGTTGTAGATTATGCTGGTTACTAATATCTTGTGGGTTTTAAGAGCTATTTGGGATTCATGGTCTCTTACGTCTTTACTTTTCTTTTGATACATAACATTTTCCCCTATAGTTGTAGTTGTTCATTCATGCAATTACATTTATTTACTTGGGTTTCATTTATATTGTAGTCTTATTAGGGTTTTTAGGTTTATATCTTATCCCTCAATTTAGTATGTGTTATCTTTGAGGGAAATTCCTACCATGTTCATGTTTATTATACCCTCGATGATAGTGTCCATCCCAGGGCCTCCTAGTGGCGGGACACAGGGGGTCAATATCTCAATTATCCCACTTCCAGCCTAGGAGGGGAATTGTGTGGAGGGGTTCATGACATGTTTTTTGAATTTATTTGTTATAAAATAGAGTATGATGGTTTGTGTGTCATCCCTAACTCTTTTATTATGTAAGAACATTATAATCAAGGTTGTTTATTTAATTCCATTTAACTAATATTTTGGTTTCCCTATCCTCTAAGTAATTTATAAAAATATGTAATAAAAATAGTATCTTATTGTACATGAAGTCCATTTAGGATGGAATCGAGATGAATCTACCCTAGGCGATACACAGATGGACAAATGGAATACAATAAGTCATTTAATGACCAATACAAGGAATTTTTCTCTTGGTTCATATGTTGGTTTATTTTCCACTCAATAAATCAATAATTATATAATCCCATTATTGGTTCATTTATTAATTTGTTTATTTTTATGTTATTTATGATTTATTTTCTGAATTACAGACAACTATATCAAAAATAAATAGAATAATATCCAAAGGATGAATTTACATAAATGGGTTTTGGTTAAATGTTTTATAAAAACACGCTTAATCACTTCTATAGAATCAACATAATATTAACAAGAGATTTAATAGATAAAATAAGAAAATTTATGCATAATAAAAAAATCTCTCAACATAATATTATACCGGACTAAACAATCCATTTCATGATTATGTATGAAACCATAGAACTAATTTTTTGATTAACCCGAATTGTGACACGTACTCTTATTGGTGAGTATTTACGTACATGTTGGGTTTAAATAACTAATTTACATCATGAGATGTATAATTTTCAAAATATGATGTAACATGGAGTATATTTCATGGAAATCTGAGTTAGGGTTTCTAGATTGGGAAGTCCACTCAAACGAACAAGAAGTTTCACACCCATAGATGGAAAAGACCATGAAAGAAAAAAATACCTCTGAGTAAATGATTGATCTGTAACGTGGGTTATGAGAAGGGATATATGGATCATTTTAACTAGAATATATTTAGTAATAATAAATTTTGAGTTAATTGTTAAGGTACATTAAAACTTTATAGAATAGTGGTTTTCATGAAAAAATTAAAATTATTATGTCTCACATAATATATACACATGTAAAGTACTAATAATATGATCTTTTTAACATTTTAGAATAATATAAAATTCCCCAACCACTTTATCTATGACATAAATTATTGATAAATTTCATCTCCTAACTTGATGTAAATTCTTTGAATGATATAGATTCCCATGGGTTGTGTTGGTCCGTGATTTAAAATATTATGCGTTAGAATACTCATTGCATGATACATTCATGAAAGAGTTGGGTGATGAATAACATTATATCTTGATAAAAAAATTGGTGAATCATTTTTGGCTAGTGTTTTCAATTTTCATCCTTGTTTATTGAACTCAGTAATTCTTGTAAAGTCATGGATCAATATAATATTCATCAGAATATCTGTGATCATTACTATGAGAGAGGAAGATAATAATTATTTTATATATCTAAGGCTCTATTACAAAGATAACATAGAGAATGTACGCCAGTTAGGTCTCTTGTAGTCAAACTGATTATCTATATAGAATGCGTTGGGGTTATAGGGTATAAATTTCAGGAAAAATTGTGCATCAATATCATTATTGTATCTATTACTTAGAGATTATCTAGATCTTTTGTAAATTATATTATAGAAAACACAGATAATCTCTTCCAGATCATCTCACACTACTTTGATAAGATAATAATGAGATGAAAAACAAAAAACCTTCTATCCGAGTAGTGAAAAAGGAATGTCTTGGTTAATAGATCAAAATATAATGCTCTTTCACAACACCCTTCCAAGTAGTTAAGGATCAAGGGTTAAGAAATGGAACAAGATATTTTCTCCTTCACCTGTGGAAATTACTGTGGAAGAAAAATTGATCCTATTCAATGAAGAAAGGTGAATCCTCATGTGTGTTTTTTATCAAGTGTAATTTATATATTTCTATAAATTTGTAATTAGATATAGTATGTTGTTCTCACAAATATATTTAAACACAATATCCACATTGATTCTAGAAGACTTGTTTGGGTGGGATGGAACTTTAAATATGAAATAGAACCAAACATGTTGTTAAGTTTATCGGGGACCAAAAAATCACACTGTATACATAAATGATATTGGTTTTAAATGGTTGTTATTATATGTAATTTTTAACAAAAAAAATATTTCTATACCTATACATTATACAGACGGATTTATTATCAGATTTTGGAACATATTCTTCTTCTTTTATAAAGATAACATTTGTTATGGGGAATCACATTAAATAACATTCTTTATTGATTAGATTAAAAGAACCAATTAATTGAAATCGATATTTAAAATAGTTTAGATGAACCATACCACACCCAACTATGGAATCACTAAACTTGTAATGTAATAAAAAAGTGTTTAACTTAATTCCACCAAGATGGATATATGGATTATTTTGAATTTAACCCACTCAGTGTATGTCTAAAATTTTTATAAAGGAAAATGACCAAAGGCCTATTTATTGGGAAAATTGGAAGGGAAATTATATTGTTCAATTATCTCATTCCAATGTGTGCGGACCATTTAAAATTTCCTAAAGGGGTGGTACTCATACTTCACAACTTTTACTAATTATTTTAGTAGATATGGATATGTCTACTTGATGAGGCATAAGTCAGATTAGTTTTTATAAACTCAAATAATACATGATTGATGTTGATAACTAGCTTTGTAAGAAGATTAAATAAATCAGTAAGACCGTGTTGTAGAATTTATTAATCAAGTATTCATTGATTAATTATAGTATTTTTTGGATTCTATACCAACTCACTAATCTTTATACCCCTTATTGTAATTGAGTAAGTGAAAGGAGTAACTAGATCTTGTTAGATATAATAAGACCAATGACGAGTCATATAAGTCTTACTTTATTTTATTGGGGATATGAATTAAAATTAATAACACAAATAATAAACCAAGTTCCAAATAATTTGTTAGATGGTATTTTATACCAACTTTAGAGTGTAAGGAATCTTTTGTTGTAATTCTTACATTTTTTGGGTGAAAAGAATTTTTTTATGAATATTATAGAAAAGAACATTCAAATCAAGGGAAAATGTGCACACTAAAACTATACCCTAAGAAAACAATATGATATTATCTTTTCTAATCGACATAAAAATGTCAATTTTTGAAATAAACAAAATATTCTGTGAGAGGGAGGATATATCTAAAAGAGATAGTGAGAGTGAGATAAGAAATGATGAAGTTTAGGCTCATGGTATACAAGAGTTATAAAATTAATAGATTCCACAAATCTGCATGGAAGAAGATATTTTGGAGACACATGTACTATGTAAGAGTACTAGGGAGGTTAGAGAACATAAATGTCATTTTTTATAGTAACCTAGGATGGTGAAACAGTATTAGTTGATAATAATGATCTTGTAACCTAAGAGGAAGCAATAAGTGGAACAAATTGTACCAAATATAATGATGATATAAATTATGAAATACATTCCTTACACTAAAACAATTCTTCATTTTCTTATATCCTCTATTATATTAAATTACCTTTTGTTTTAAATAGGTATTCAACAATAAATTGGCATGGATGGAAAATATAGTACAAATAATGACTAACTGATTGAAAATAGTTAAGAAAACATCAAGCTGTAGACCATGAGGAAACAATTTGACCATATTCGATTGTAATACCCAAATATATTAAAACTATAATATTAAATTTCATAGAATATGTGACACGATACACCAAAAATAAACCACCCATGAAAAATATTTCATTAAATTTAATAACTTTGATATCTTGTATAACACACAAACCAGTGTCTAAATTAGCTGTAATATGGTATGCTGTTATAAAATTGCTGTAAAATTATGTTTATTTAATTATACTCACTAAATTATGAGAATTATTATTTATTTATTTATTATATTTTAAATAATAATCATTTGATTTATTTTTTGAAAAAAAGTACTTTTTTAAAAGATGATATAGTCATATAATTTAAAATTATTTTTTACCACATTAAATAAATATATTTTAAAAAATAAAAATAATTTTTTATTTGTTCATATTAATATTTTTATAGGATTATTTTTTGGGTCTCATCTAAAAATTATCATTTTTTGATGAATAGTTAAAAGGGAATAATTTTAATTGAAAACATCATTTTTATTAAAACTATTTATATTGTTATGTTATTGTTTTCAGTGGTTTTAAAGTAATATATATTAAATTTTATATAAATTAATATATTTTTGTCATTTTATTCATTTTCATATTGAATATTTATATAAAAATTTGAAAACATTGGAATATTTTCTCAATAAAAATATTCGTTCCCGTCTATTCTACATGATTAATTTTATATTAAATCATTTGAATTATATGAATTTAATTTTGAAAAAGAGATTCCATATTTTTAATAATAATTATTTATTATCTAATTAAAGATAACTTAAATTTTTAGAAAAATGAATAATGAAAAAAATTTATCGTGGGTAGGGTAAAAATAGATTTACCATAGATTAAACTATGAATATAGGGGTCTAAAATGACATACCAAGTTTTTAAACACCAATTATCTAGATATATTTTAAATTTATATTTTCTAGGTTCGATAATTGATCAGTTTATATGATTTTAGTATGATAAAAATGTTGATATGATTGATCCATTTCAAAAAGAATACAAGCCTGTCACTCACCACACTTATAGAAGACCACTCCCTCTCTTCTTCCATTCACACATTCAACCATTTTGGTTTATGAATCCCTACCCAAATGACTTACGAAAATTCATTCCCTCTTCATATAAGAACTTATTTTTGTATAAATCATCCCTATAATGGCTTTGGATGAAAACATGATGTTACCCAAAGAGGGGAAATGTTCTTCAATGAGTGTTTTTCTTTTATTTCATTATAAACCTACATAAGTTATTATTAAGCCATGTTGGTGTAATTAAATCATAATAATAAATATAATTGAATGTTTTAATAATAATTTAATTACCTATAACCACTCCACTTACATTATACGGGTTAAAAAATTGCCATTTGTGTATACGATGGACTATTATCTCGCGAAACAATGTCATTAATTTTTAAATTACAACCTCTCATAGTTGGGTTTTATGATCGAGTGAATATATATATATATATAATAAATTTGTAACATATTTACACCTCTTGGGTCATTATATAATATATAATGTTTACCTTCTATTTTTTAGGGGATGCGATAAATTCTCTCTTGTGTACGACAGACAACCACCTCTCGAGGTGATTTGACATTTTGTTTACTAATTCATTACATGGAATGTAATGTGGGTAAATATAATGAGTTTATGTGATTTATATGAAATAATTATTACTTTCATGATATTTTTATATAATTAAATATATCATATATCATATTCATTCTTACATTTTAAACCACAAAAAAGTGATAACCTCGTTCATGTAAGTGTGAACTACCACATTCATAAAGTGTTGTGACTATTTTTTCATATTTACACCACATGGGTTATATATATATATATATGTGTGTGTGTGTGTGTGTGTGTGTATGTGTGTGTGTGTGTGTATGTGTGTGTGTGTGTATATATTTAACGAAATAATATGATATATATAATATTATTATCATTCTATTCCAATTAAATAGTACATAACTTATATCCATAATGATCATTTAAAAATCAAGATGTTACTTATTCATATGTATGGTGTACCATATCCATGATTGTAACACACTTAATTTATCAAAAAATTCGTTCATGATTGGTATTAAAAGAATAATTTATATACAAATAGGATAAATATTTCATTAATAACATTCTTTATATGTTTTAATGATTATCCCTTTGATCATAGTCTTCCTACCAATTCATTTTTAACGCATAATTTGAAAATGGTCAAAAATTATAACATAAAAATAATTTATTATGTAATTGTATACAACAAAATAATAAGTAAAAAAAGTAATAATAATGATGATAATATTTCTAAAGAATGATAATAATTATCATTTGTTTATTTTTCAGGAAGATGAAGACACATATGACAATTCATACTCAAGGTAAGGTACATTTTCCCAATTTCCATTAATGGAGAAATATATTGAGGTTATCCACCTATATTCATTTATGAAATAAGCAGTGATTCGTGCCTGGTGAAATAGGTATTATGATACAAGAATAATACTGCACTGGGCCTTTTTTCCATGTTAATGGCCGGCTAGGCCATTACAATTTTGGCTATTTATTGGGAATCCCTCATCCTAGATAGATATAGGTCTTTACATTCATATTAAAAAGTGTTTTTGGAAACAATTTTTTTGTGAACTAATTTAATAATTTTATTTTCTCATGGTACTTATGATTTAGTGTTTCCCAAGTTATAAGGGACTATTATTTAAAAAAAATAATCCATTATAGTTTTTCCATCCAAGTCCTTCTCCTCCATGTCAATGTTTTTATTAAATTATTTTATGAATGTTTTTATAGAGGCATAAATATTTACAAATAATATTTTAGATAATTTTTAATTTATTTCAAATTTTTTCAAAAGGAATATTTTAACATGTTTTATAGGGAATGCTTTGTAAAATGAAAAATATAATGTTTTATTTTAACCAAAATGATTGGGGACCATAACCTTTACTAAGAAAAATAAAATAAAAACATAGATCTATTTTAAGAGGGTATAGATAAACCATTACATGCCCAAAGTCCAGACTCATACATCATAAGATTTGAGTGGAAAATCTCATGGTAGAGATCCCAACAAAAAACCGTAATCTCTCTATTGTTCCATTTACACTAATTCAATCACGCTGCACCCTTGTTTTTCCTACCAAGGCAATAAAACCATTCATACATACATACCGTCCTGAGCCACTGTTTTATAGTATACGTAGACCACCAAGAGCATTCCACCCACTATTGAGGGCCCATCCAAATCCCTGTAAACCTATATTATCATGACCTCCATTGGGCATTCTTCAGGTCACCGGATGAAGCACCAAAGGCATCCCATGTACCTTAAGATGTAGATTAGATATAAATCCCCTCAGCAAATATATCTTCCTATAGAAATTATAGACCATCAAACCTGCTTTGTCTCCTCCAAAGAGGTATTGATGCTTCCAAAATCCCTTTTATGGATGCTTTGTTTCCTTCCAGAAGTATCCGGTCTACAAAAACCCAATCCACATTGGTCTAAATCTAAATTCTCATGCTCCAGCATCATCGCTCCACAACCTTTCACCAAGACTAATGTTGGCTAATGCTAGTTCCAGAAACATGTTGAGTACCACCCAACACATCAAGAACCCTGCATCTGAGAATACATAGATCCAGCAAGCCGATATTTGATTCCACCACAACGACGCCCAGAAAAGATCTGTATGATGATCTAGCCACTGAAGAAGCCTCTAGGATGCCATTAGCTACCATATACTCACCCAAAAACATGTCAATGAAGAATCTGATGCTGCAAAGACTAGGGTTCAAATACCTAAGAAACACAGAGAGTGATCAACTGAATCCATGATGATTGTGTTTGTATGTCCTATTTAATAATATATATGGAAAATTAAATTTTCCACAACCATGATAGTTTTTTTATTTCTATATTTAATTAAAATATTTCATGATTTCTTTAAAGAAAAACCTATTTATTTTTTGGGTGTTTGGAATTGAAAATGGGTTTTCAAATAAAAACTGTATTTTTATATTGAATATACTTTTAAAAAAGAATAGGGTAATTCTATTTCCAAAAGTGATTTACCCATGAGTTTTAAATAATTTTTCAAATGTTTTAAGAGAAAAAAGTTAAATCATAAAAAAATTTATCCGTGATATGGTATTTCAAAAAAATATGATATGTGTTAGCCTGATACAACCTATATGATGTTTTGATCACAATTATTTCTTATGGGTGACCCCAATATAGCTTATAATAATTGTTGAGACCCATTATAGATCGTAAAAAATGAGCGAGTTCAATAAATATTATATAATGGGAGAGCCTCATTTTTTATTACCAATTAATTGAGTAATGATTATATTGGATGTTGTGTCTATGGTTATTCCCATGAAAAAGGGGTTTTAATGTGTTTAATGAATATTATTATCTATTTCACTTAAATGTATTTCAAAATTTTTATGAGTTTTAATGGATTTCTTTGACCAAAATGTTTTTGTGTTTTTCACATGAAAAGTTTTTATTTCATAGAGTCAAAGTGAATTTAATATTAAGGTAAACATTATATTATTTTTCTTATTTTTCATTATACAATTTGTTTTCATTGTTTCAAATGTACCTTAATGACATTTTTGTGGCCATCCAGTGATTTTAACATGTTTTTTACAAGATATGTCAATGGGAAATAGAAAGAAAAATGTCAAGTTTAATGGAATTAATATTTTCTATAAAAATAAATCATGCTTTGTTTTAAAAAAATTACCCACTAGGAAAAATGGATACAAATCGTAAGTGTCTTGTTTGTATAATATAGTGGTGTAATAGAATATATGAACAACTTATCTAAACTACTAAACTAATAAAGATCTTAAAAATGAAATAAAATAACTTCCTAAATAAAAATGAAGATAACAAAAAATTGATGGTTGTTTACATTTAGTTGGTATCATATGATTTTTTGAAAATGTTATAATGTATTATAATGTTTATAATATTCCCTTGAATGATTTTAGGTAATGGAAAAATTAAAATGTTATAAAATTTTAAAATTAACTTATTGAATTATCTAAATTGTGTTTGTTCATAATGGATTTCCACCCAGGAAACACGGAAGTTATAGTTGGAAATAACTGAGAGGAAAATATATTTATAAGTTATCATCAAGATATAGTTGTAATTTTAATAGAATAGTTTTTCATATGGGTGTCATTGTTGACATAATTTATAAATTATAGTGGTATCCATGCAATAGAGGAACTCGATCTACAATGAGGAAATGATGCTATAGTGAAGGATTTTTGGAGGGAAAATACTGCATAATTTAATTTATCATATGACCCTATGGTTGAAGAAGGATGGATTAATGATATAGAGAAGATATTGAGAGTCATAATATGTGCATATCATCAAAAGGAATCTCTATCCATTAATCTTTTTGAATTTGAAGATGATCAATGATGGCCTTTGGTAAAGAATACGAGATAAAAATATGATATTGATACTATGGAATGGACCACATTTAAGAATATTTTACTTAAAAAATATTTTCATAATGTTATTTTACTTTGTATAGGGAATTAATTATTTGAATTGAGGGAAAATGATCCATATTTGTTTCCTCATATTATTACAATTTTATGAGGTTTTCTAGGTATGCATAAGATTTCATTCAGGAAATTGATTGCATAATTAATAGATTTTTCTCCAGATTGAAACCAATATTTCAATATGATTTTTATTCATTAGAAATTTAATATTATGAGAAATTTGTTCATTGTGCTGAGAATATTGAGATGGAGTTTTCAAAACTATTGTACCAAAACATGAAAAGAGTAAGAAATAGTCAAACAAGCTTGAAATGGAGACGAAACCAACTAATATTCCTAGATTTAATCCCAAAACATGATCGATGTGTATTAAAATATATTTTGGGGAATGTAGTATGATCTATAAATTGTTAATAGTGTATTATGTTTGGTTATAAGGATAGTTACTACCAAGAAAAGAGACATGAACAATCCATGAGTGTGACAATAGATAATTAGTCAACAATGAGATGTTTTTGCTACAATGGGAGAGGAAATTATTCTAATGTTCACCAAAATTAACACACATAGGGTGTAAATCAATAATATCATAACATGAAATGGGTTGTAAAATCATTTTCTACATCTACCATTGATATTGAGTGATATGGTTATGCTGTAACAGCTCTAGGGAGCTCAGTATTTCCAAAGGCTGAATATAAGATCAATGTCTTAGTCACCCTATTTTTTATTTTTTATATAATGTAAATTCCATTGGAGGAATTTATTTAGTTTTTTTATATATATAAATTTTATATTTTGGTGTAAAATTTATTCTAGGAATAATTGCTTTAAATTTTATAGACATAAGTTCAAGGGCATTGATAACCTGAAGGGTTAACATAATCATTAATTACATTTTAATAATAGTCAAATATGATTATTTGACCTTTATAAAGAAAAGTTTTTATTTAATACCTTATAAAATTTTTATTTAATGGTTAATTTTATTTCAATTACATCCAATATTTATTCTGAGAATTTTATAGAAAAAATATAAAATGTTTTATAAAAATTACAACCCTCTTACTGGGTGGCAACCCATAACATCCAGAAATGATGTAGGGCCTGAATCAATGATTGAAGGATGATAAGTGTTTATCAACTACCACTGAATTATATGATTTCCTATTTCCTATTTCATTGTTTTTAGTTAAAAAATTTGATAAATAATTTTTAATGATAAACCAGTGATGTCACCTTTGAGATTTAGAGATTAATTTTCCATACTGGATAACACGTGCTAATCATATTGGTTTTTGAAAATGGTTAAATATGGGTGGAAAGATATTACACTATATTATATGTCTTCTGATCTATTAAAATATTATTTTTTAGTTTAGGGGATAAAAATTCATCTGTGGTCATTTATTTATGTGATTAGCAGCTGAATTGGAAATTGATCGAACCACAATCAAAAGTTAACATTTTTAATAAGAAATAAAAACATTTCATGCATATATATTCCTTATATTTTAATATATTTAAATAATTAAACATCATTGGGAAATAAATATCGAAAAAATGTTATCCTATTACATTCATATTTAATGAATCATATGGTCTTTTAGATTATCACATATTTATGGTTTTTTGGACCTTAACATTCCATTGATCATTCACTTTCTTGTGATCAATGACCTCAAAAAATCTTTATAACTATTTTAAAATTTCATTTATGTCTAAAAAATCATATTCATAATATTTTATCAAAAATATAAACCTAGTTATGTGTTGTTCCATATGACCTTTTTAATTCTCTTTCTCTCTTTTTAACAGGATATTTTGTTAACACTATTACGATGTGGGTTTTTCAATAATGAAATTTTCAAATTTAAAACCCTTAATTAACGATATAACATTTATATTTTTAGGATACAAATTATTTAATGTGGTTTGGATATGACATACCAATATTTACAAATAGTAACATTGTATTTTATAGTGTGTGATACATGAAACACCTAACTTAAATAACCAAAAAATATATTTTATTAAATTTAATCACTTTGATAGCTTTCATAACATGAAATAAAAATTCAAAATAAAACATAATGTTTTATAATAGAATATCATATTTGTTAAATTTTTTGTTTTAAATAGTAATAAATAATTTATGACAATTATGGTTATTAATATATTACAAATAAAATAAGAATAATTTAAAATAAAAAATGATTCTTTATGGAAAACAATATTTTTTTCTAAAGGGATGTTTTGTCATGCTTTACACACATAATATAAAATTAAATGTTACCAATTTCAGAAAAATAATTTCACAGGATAAAAATAATTTTTCTTTCATTATATCGAAACTATTATAGGGTTAATTTTTGTAATTTTTCTGAAATTTTTTAATTTTTGATGAATTTTGAGAAATAATGAATTTAATTTTAAACAATATTTTTTTAAATTATTCATAATGTTAATTTATATTTTTAAGTGATTTTATAAAAAATATAATTTTATATCATTTAATAATATTTATATCAGTGGAAAAAATTTCATATGATAGTTTGATATAGAAACGTTATACTTTTGAATATTTTTCACTTTAAAAACATGCTTTCTCATCACATCGATGACATTAATATTAAATTACCATTTTAATATTATGTTAATTTAATTTATAATAAATATTTATTTATTTTAATCATCATAATTAATAGTATCTAATACATTCAATTTAATTTTTAACAAAAATGAATACTAAAAATATTAAAAATTAATTATCATGGTTATGGAAAAAATAGATTTACCATGGGGTTAAAATAGGATGATATGGGTAACAAAAGATCTATCAATTTTTTCAACAAAAATGTTAAAGAAAATATTTATACCTTATCACTTTTAGGTTCTATAATTTCACAATTGGAAAGATTTTTCAGGATAAAAAACATCATTGGGGTTGAATATTTTCAAAAAAAATAACAAGTGTTCCACTCACCCCACATATAAAAGGTCACACCCTTTTGGTTATTTCATGACCTAACCAAATTAAATAAAAAATTACATCCCCTCATTCAATAAGCCTTTTTAATAATGACCACTTATGAAGGCATTGGGAGAAAATCTAATTAGGATACCTGAAGAAGAGGTAACATTTTTCAACAAGCATTTTTGTTCTATTTCATTCTCCACCTAATTTTGTTCTTATTAAACCCTGATTATAATATATCTTTTATAATATTATATACAATATGATTTTTATAGTAATTTCATATCATAAAACCATCCCCACTCTTATTTAATATGTTAAAAAATCTTCATCCCTGTGTATGATGGACTACCACTTTATAAACTATTGACATTTTGATTCCAATACCACCTCTTAGGGTTGGGTATGATGAAATATATATAGTATTAATATATATATATATATATTATATTTTTAACATAAATATACATTTATATTCATTTTAGCTTATATTTCATTCTTTATTTCCATTCTATATGAGATGTTATGGTGTCTCTCATGTGTACGGATGACTGCCGCCTTGCGAAGTGATATGATTCATTTTTCAGTAAATCTTTACATAGATGGTGATTCGGGTAATGATAATAAATATTTTTGATATAAATGACATAGTAATTATATTAATGAAATATTTTTCATTAATTTTTTTTAACATTTTGTTTATTACCTATCAACGGATTGAAAAATGTGATAACATCATTCAGGTACATGTTGACTACAACCTTCACAAAGATATGTGAATTTATTTTCATCATGAAACCACATGGTTGATACATATATGTAAATTTAATGAACTAAAATTTTATTTATGATATTATATTAAATAGTTTATTAAATAATAATAAATAAAATATTTCTACAATCATTATTAAAAATTTGAAATCTTACTCGTCCATACGTATGGCCTACCATATCCATGATTGTAACATATATCTTATAAAAAAACAACTTAAACATAATTGATTAGGTCAAAATATCCAAAGTCATTTTTGAAACATGAGAAGAATTAGGTCAAAATATCCAACTTAACCATAATTGAATAAGTAATTGTATATGAACCAATAATAAGTTAATTTTTTTTAAACGTCAAAAATTTTATGAAAATTATAGATAATTAACATAATTTTATTACATAGTTATATTAAGAAACATGTGACATGATGAACTCAATGTAATGGACTTCATCTAAATATCATTTTGTTGAGGAATATTTTTGGGTAATACACCTACAATATTTTATAAGGTGTATATACATCCCCATTTAAATGTTATAATATTAATTTATCTATTTTCATGTTATTTAAAATTTATATTGTTATCCTTTTAGTGGGACTATTATTCAGGTCTTTCTGAATTGATAAGTGTCATCTATTTTAAAAATCATCTTTTAATGTTTTTCTTTCCAACACTTTCTCTTCTATGTTTATGTTTTTTAAACGATTTCATGATGGTTTTTATAAATACATAATATATCTAATGACAAATTTATTTCATTTTTACTTTATTTAAATGGATTTCAAAATGAATGTTTTTTACATGTCTTATATGGATTTGTTGACAAATGATAACATGAATATTCTATTTTAATTTCTATAGTGAATTTTTTTTTCTATCACCATGTCAACTATTTCAATTCTAGATACCATTATATACTTTCATGCAATAGTCAATGACAAATTTGTTTCTTTTTTCTGGGAATTTTTCTTTAAAATTCTATTTCAAAAGAAAATGGTATTTTTATTTTGGAAATGTGTTTCCAAAAAATAAAAAGGTATTTTGATATCCAAAAGTTATTTTATCAGGAGATTAAAAGATTTTTTTGAATGTATAATGATGGAAAACAACATGAATTAATTTTTTTATTCATTATATTTTACATGATCATTACATAAAACAGGTGGGGTCGATATTGCTTATACGAAGTTTTGAGCCGCATTATAGCTCAAAGATTCTCCAGATAAATATTATATGAATTTTTTCCCCAATATATCTCATTAAAAATGGGTGATCAAGATAAAGCTTATAATTAGGGTGAGACCCATTATAGCGCTTCAATTAATTGTGTAATTATTATATTAAGGTGAACTATATAGTGTTTCCAATTAAAAGGGTTCTAGAATGGTTTCATGAATATAATGATCTAAGTATCCGAAAAACATTTTTAATTTATTTCCATGGATGATAAAGGATTTATTCATGAAAAAAATTTCTGTGTCTATAAAGTGATTTTTTTTATACATTTAGTTGTTATTTAATTAAAAGGTAAATGTTATATAAGTTTTCTTATTCTCTATAGAATAATGGTTTAATTTAAATTTATGCCACCTACTTTGTTTTTTATGCTTATCCCAAATTTTAAAATAATCACAGGATATAAGGATTGTTAATGGAAAATATTTTGTCATTTTGAATGTCATGAAGATTTTTCCTGAATAGAAATGGTGATTAATTTTAAATGGTTTACATTATAGTTAAATACCTACTAATTTAATATTTCCACTTTGAATTATATGGTTTTGTAGTGTTTTATTTTTGACCTAACTCTCAATGATCCTAAACATGAGATGATCCTGAAAGTGAAAGAAACTAAATTCTTGAATAAAATAATAGTATCTAATTCTAAAGGAAGTTTTCTTATAGATATGTTAAATTACAAAAAAAAATTACTTTTCATTATGGATTACACTGAATACGAAAATTTTCAAATTGATCTCAAAATAGTATTCTTTATTAGTAACCTTCATTAATATGTCTATGTCACACAACCCAAATGGTTTGTGATTCCAGAGGGTGGAAAAAATGTATGAAAATTATAATGACATATTCATAGATTAAATAAATAATCTAGGTCATGAGAAATTTTGTTCTATGATGACATAAAATAATTTGGTTTCATAAAAAAAATGAGACCCTTTTGTCTATAAATAGTTTAGTGGGAGTGTGGTTGTTTTCTTAATAGTTTATTTCATTGACATAATATATATTGAAAATGTTATACCAGTCTTACAATATGTTAATTATTAATTAAACACATGCTTTCCCATAGAAAACTTATGTGAAGTAATATATACTCTTTGGATCAAGATCCCTTCTAATATATCCCAGAGGATTATTGGTATATGTAAAAGTAAATATATTTTCATTATAATGAAGATTTTATGTATGGAAAAATCTATTAGTGTATTGTTTATTATTTCACATTGAATATCTATTTCATTGAAAATGTTTCCTTAGGTAGATAAGGAAATAAATAGGATAGAAAGACTTCCATATGAATTCATTATTTGTTCAGTCATGTATGTTTTGTTATATACCATGATATATTTCACCTACACCTTATGTATTTTTGAAAGATATCATGGCTACCATTGTGACCATCATTGGATTGTATTCCAGAATATACTTACATGTATGAGGCGTACCGGGGATATATATTTTTTGCCTCTGGAGGGTATAATGAATAATTAATGACAGGTTATGCTGATGATAATCTCTAAATAGATCAAGATGATATAAAATCTATGAGAGGATACATCCTAACTTCTAATGGATTTTTTGTGAGATAAAACAACATAAAAAAATATTTCATCATATATTTTATAGAAAATAATGATAATATTGCATATTCAAAAGTTGTTATCTAATCACTTTTGATATGGAATTTCAACCAAGGGTTTGAAGTGATTCCCTATAGTAATGAACTTATCATAGTTTATTGGGGTATTTCTAAAGTGATAACACTTTAAAATGATCTAATGTCACATCAGTGGATAAAGAACATACATTTGAAGAAAAATATCTTGAGGTATTTTTCAAAAAGAGGTGATGTCACTGGGAGATAAATATCCCTCGAAGAAAAAAGTGTTGGACCCCTTTACTAAATCATTAACTTAGTAGAAACATGATCATCCTTTAAGGTCTAGCATATTGAAATTACTAGTTTTTTTCTCTATATTCCATGTGGTATTTTATAATATTTAGGGTTATAAAACTAGCTATTTAAAATTAGGATTACACATATATTGAAATATTTAAATAAAATCAAACATTTTATTATATATTTTTCATTATTTTTTAGGCAATTAAGTAAATAATTTCCTAAATTATTTTTTCACATTGATAAGGTTATATTTGTTCCATTCCATGATGGTAACCATGAAATTTAATAGAGATAATATTAAATATAGCTATGTATTAAGATAACATTCTATTATGTGGAATATAGAATTTTGATTGTCTGGTTCCATTACTTATAATAAGTTGAGACTTCTTCTCACGATGTTGGAACTTTCTAATCTTCTTGATAGGAGATTATGAGATCATATATTCTGATTTTAATTATGAAGGATTATTTTTCAATAGATATTCCGACATAAAATCATGTCAAATGGTCCTTAAATATTAATAATATTATTAATTATTTTCCTGATTCACATACTTTGATGTTTTGATGAAAATAGTGAAGTTGTATATGCATGAGAAGTAGGGAACATTAGGTGAATTATGAATTACATTTTGTTAATTAATAAGTCAAGAACATTTTATCCCTTATTTGTGGATGCTGATCTCTCGTACCTTTTACTATAATTGAAATGTTTCATAAAAATTTATAGTCATGTTGTAACAACAAATTTATTTCACATAGTCAATGAAAAAATTATCAAGCACATAAAATTATGACATGTTTTAGTGACCTATTTGATGATAGATTGTGAGAAACAGATTATTTTACACAATAATCATTAATATTGAGTTTTTGATGTTATGAAATTTACTTCTTTCCCAGGTATTTCTTGACCTGTTTCTAGAAAGTAATGTCGGACTTTAAGAAATCCCACCTAATGCTAATGAGAAACTATTATAGAGGTCACTCACTAAGTGTTTCTATTGATCTAAATTAAATTATATTTGAGGTTAATTATTATAAAAATTTTATTATAAACATCGAAGAACAATTCTATTAAGGACTTATTTCTCATAAACATTAATAAAGTGATAATTAATTCATTATTAATTAGTAAATAATTATTTAATTATATGAACATATAATAGAAATTTATTTTCTAGAGTATGAATAAAATATTTTTATTTTTATTGAATGATTAATAAATCTTTATTCATCGTACTGTGATTAAAATATTTATTTATGAGTAAAATATTTATTTAATATTTATTCGGGTATTTGATAAATTCTGAAGAGGATGGGAAGGCTAATAAAGTATCTGATGATAAATATTAAATTACAAGATGATAATATAATTTATTTTCACTAATCCAATTTGTGCACATAATAAAATAATAATTATAATATTATTATTATAATTAAATGAAATGAATTATGAAGTGGTTTATTATATTATTTAAGGGTCATTATCTAATTAAATGATTTTTTTCTTATAACATAAACTCTATAAATATATGGCTATGTCTATAGTGTAGGGTTAATTAGGAATTGACAATTATTTTATATAAAGATTTTTCCTCTAGATTCCTCCTCCTACCATCCTCTCAATAATATGAAGAACAAATTATAATACATCCAGACCAAAGGAACATGAAGAGATCAAGATAAATAACACATGATGGTCAATATGTCATGCGGACACTCAAAATTACATCAGTGTTGTTCGTTGATAAATGGCCCACATGTGGATCCCTGATAGAGGCGCTCTAAATTTCTTCCTCCCTATGAAACTATGGTAATTAGAAAATGGGTTTCAGGTGATCATCAAAATAATCCAATAATGTTCTTTAGATTATATATATTTTTCCAATATAAATTAATTTACTTGAAATTTATAATCAAAAGATCATCTCTATGTTACATACATTCTTGGTCAATATTCCATGAAAAAACTTTGTTGGATATGTCATTAACATCTTTCAAAATTATTGAATGATTTATCAAAATTTACAATAATATTAGTCGTTATTCAACCAAAATACACTTTTCCTACATCTACAACCATCAAAAACACAAACTCTAAATATCATTTACCCGTTACTAGATATGGTGATGGATAAAAAATAAAATGACTTGATAACTGGAGATAGAGCGATAAAGAACACATTCTCCCAACAATATTTATAAGGTCCACACACTATTGTTATTGAGTGGTTAATACTTGGTAAAAAATTAGTTGTGATCCCACTACGTACCATCTTATGTTATCATAAAAAACAATAATTTTGAGTATGGGAATGGTCCCAAACTCCAAGGAAAGAAAATTTCACAATTGGAGAAATGATTTGATTAATCTCTTCGTCCATATTCTCTTCTTCCACTAGAATATTGATAAAGTGTGAACCCCAGTTCATCTCCACAATCCTATAGAACAATATCCCTAAAATTATCTATTGTATGAACAAATGGTTATCTATATTTTTCATCAAGTATTTGATTAGGCTAATAGGCTCATATCTTTAAACCATTGACACATAATAGTGTGAAAACATTTGATATGGAATGAGATGGAGATCTAAAAATCTAGACCAATATTTCTCACAATATCCACAAAATCCACTCCATTGTTATAGTGTCTAATATGGAATTTTAATGTGATCTTTATCTATTTTCATAAATATTGTAGAATGATTGTAGTATGTTATCATACAGTTTCCAGCTGGGGGGGGGGGGTATCTCCCAAAATAGTTCAATAATGAAATATCATTACAAATAATATTGATATGTGCCATGGTGTAATGGATTATTACATTGGTTCCATTAGATCCATTTGTAACGATAGAGTAATTCTCAAAAATCTTAATATTGGTGGAATACGAACCGTGTAATTTTTTTGGAACAATCTCTAAAAAGTGACTTTCACTAACAAAAAAATTGTTTGAGATAATATAAATATTAGTGATAATTAATTATTCTAACAAATATTATATTATTTTGGAATTATATAAAAGTATCTATTTATATTTTTCAAAAAATGTATACATCTTATTATTAATTGAATAAAATCAATAACCATTTTATTAATATCTAAACATCCCATTTTATCACACTAATACAGACAATTATTTTTCAGATAAGAGAATATATTTTTATGAATAAATATTACCATAAAATCATTTACCATTAGAATTATATGCTGAAATTATGTTTTGATATTAATAAATAATATACTAATAAACAAATATTTATATATTAATAATTTAATATTCATAAATCATTTTTCAATTGAAAATATCTTACTATACATTGTATTAAAAAATTAAAAAAAATATATTATTTGTTGCACTGTTAAAATATCATATCTTTGAAAATAAATTTAAAATATTTTGAAAAAATAATTATTCAAGGAGAACCTATTATACTATTAATCTAACTCATATCCCTACTATCACCAAAAATACCCTCCCCTCCTCCCAACTTCTTACTCCCCCTCCACTAATACTAAACCTCTTCACTTTCATGATCTGCCTCCATGGCCCCTCATTTTTTATTTTAGTGGATAGATGGTTACTGCCTCCCCAACATCCATGATATTCATCCCAGCTCTCTTACAACCTTCTCATTCAAGATCCCTTGCTCAATATCCTGACCTTGAGTCACTATAATCTTTGCAGTGTTCCCCATACCCACGTGTTAATGTCCTGCCTCCCCTACTCCATGATCTACCTCTTTCAACCACATTCATTATGATTATAGATAATGATCTGGTAATTAAATCAACCTCATTAATTCGATACATGTGGTATTTTGTAGACCCAACTCACTCAATAGTAACTAAACTTAGTTTTCCACAAGTCTTCAAGCATTCATCCCTATATGACACATGATGGTGACTAGTATTTTGGTTCTATGGTTGAATAGTGCAGTGACAATACCCTCATGATCAGACGGTATCACAACATTAATATCATAATGAACAATATTGGAAGTGTATCAAATAATAGAAAAGTGAAGAGTAAACATCCATAATATAAATTATCTAGTAATCTAATCCAAAATATTCATATATAAACAATGGTCATGAAATTCTACAAAAACATGAAATACACAGATATAGGAATCTTGTGCAATACATGTATCAAAGAACAAAAATACCTAAATACACTACCCCCATACAGTATCACGATCTGTATTCAGGTTGTATTCTCCCCTACAATACAATAATAAATAATGAATCCACATGTAGATGATTTATCTTTTCCCTACCTATATCCATGAAGTATATCATGGTACCCATAAAGACCCAAACAAGGTGAGAAATATCACATTATAGGCCACCACCAATAGCGTATATTTCAATTTTGATCTATTAATATAAGTCGAATTAGTGTACATACATAACTAGTGTACAAGTAAAACAATATAAGGGATTATATCCAATCTATAATGTCTCATTTTGATCAAGAAATTAAATAATATGGATATTAGTAAATTATAACTAGTATTAACAACAATTGACAACATAATTTAATCATGTGTTAGGCCTACATGGGCTACGGTAAAAAATGTGGTAACGGAAAAGGTAATCGAGTAAGCTGAGTAAATCAATTAAATAAGATCCAAGGAGTATAAATTTTCATCACAACCTAAAGAGTTATACCCAAAGAGTAGAAATGTCCATGGAATCCTATAATGTCACATAAATTTGTGAAACTAGAACCATGGAGTATAAATTTAAAAGGCATCCATGTAATATGTGAAGATAATATCTAATGAGTAGCGATGTCCAAGGAATCTAAATAAGAAAGGTGGACAAGATATAAGGAGTTGAAATGTCCAAGACATCCATATAAGCCTCGTATCTAGGATCCAAGTAGTATAAATATCTAATGAATCCTATTGGTTAACTATATTCAAGTATTAGTTATATCCAAGGTATCCTTATATATCGATAAAATTTTGTAATCATATCTACAGAGAAGAAATTTCCATGGGAAAAAAGCTGATAATTAAAAGGGATCCATGGAGTAGAAATTTCCAATGCATCCAAAACAATTATTCCAAAGTTTCATTTATACCTTTATAATCCTATACAATCCATGGAATGAGAAACTTTATACCTTTCATATAGAAATTATATGGTGATACAAGTTTCACAAAAACCTTAAACAATCCTCTTAATTACCATAGGGAATTCTCAAGTATACAAGGTAGGATCAAAGTACCCTAAGGCTGGAATTATCATAGAAAAAATGTAGAACCCATCCCATGGGTGGTTCATGTTGAGTTTGAAAAGATCCAATCATGAAGGAAGGTTCCATGGAATGTATTAAAACTTATTTAAGTATTAAATTTAAGGTGTAGTCAATTTTGGAAGCGTCACCCTGAATATATGGTATTTGACATATTGAAAAATTACTATAATGATTGAGACTTTTACAAAATAGGTAGAGACCACCTATCATAAGCATGATCATAGTAATAATATAGTCTTATCCTCTGATTCAATTGATATTATAATAAAATGGTAGAGTGGAAATACATAATGAATATAGTGTATGAGACCCTATAAGAAAAAAAAATTTCCAATAGAAATGAAAACCCTATAAGGAGAGAGATGAATATTGATCTCACTAGAGAATGCGTAATATGAAAAATAGCTCTCGAATGAGACATTGTAGGAAACAAATAGTTCAAATACTAGGAATGTGTATTGGGAAGATCAAAAGGGAGATAGATGGGAAGCCATGGGAAGAGAAAAGAAAACATTAGTGGGTTTAAACATCTAATTAATTAGGAGAAAAATGGTCATTTTAATAGTAAATACTAGGGAAAATTATTTGGACACATGGTTTCTCAACCTCTATTCAGTTCACTATCCAAATCCCCCTCACATAATCATGTTGCATGGTTAGGTAAAATTAACATATACAATGTATTATTCCTCCACTAAAAAATATGTATAACTTATAGGGGCGGGTGCCCCTATTTTATGGTTTCATAAAATAATGAGGTCTTGTAATTTGGTATGGATAAAATACAAAGTTTTTTCAAATAGTGAGGACATCGCCACATGGTTCTTACTAAATATGTGGCCCAACTCCCTTATCTAAATAATCAGGATTCTAGTTCTGAATAAGACACTGACCCGAAATTTCTCCCATATGCTCACTAAGAATCTGTATAAGGTCATAAACAAGAAAAAAAAAAAAAAAATACTATTTAATAACTCATATAAAATCAGGGATCATACAGTATTTTCAAGTTAAATTAGTTCATCCCTAAATTCTCCATCCAATGGTTGTCACTCATTTTCATAGAATAACTCTGACAACTAGGCATGTGCCCGCCCCAAGTCTCATCTTATAAATTCATGTGCTTCCATATCACCCACGCAAGATTAATAGAATAGACTTGCTGGACCTTCATGACATTATAGAAAATGTGAATAATATGATCCATCAAGGAAGAAATACCTCTAACTCCACCTCCTTTTGTTGAACAAAATGATACATTATAATGATATCAGGGAATAAAATATATTTGGATGAAATATTTCATAACCAGATATTACTAATGTATCTCAAATCGATATGGTACCTACTTTATCCTATAAATAATCTCAATATTCCCTACATAATTAAGTGATAGATTCAATTGCTTCTAAATCCATCTATTCTATAGTTTAGGAAAATATATGCAAGAAAACATGACTCCCAACTTCAATATCTAGTGGTCAGTGTTGAAGAGAAACATATGATTTATGTATAAACTGATCTTTAAAATAACAATTCAAATAATATAAACATACTCTGAATAATCGTAGATGATATGAGGACCCTATAGTATTGACTCTTCTACTTATATATATCACATGGGTGAATGACATATCCTACCGTATAGGTCCTTATAAGGATACTTATATATGGTATCCTTGAATCTTTTATTATAAGATAATTTAGTAAGAGGTACATTTTTCTCCCAAAAACACATGAGATAATGGATTCATTCTGGGAGCATGTTCTCTAAAACATATATCATACACTCTTACTAGAAGTCAGTTTGCGGGTGATAGGTTCTACTCAATAGTACCAGTGAACCTTCTCTCCTCTACAACTCCTTATAGAACCAAAATGTTATATTTGTGTCTTTTTTGAATAATATAGTTAATGGAACCCAATGGAGTTGTATGATCTCCTAAATGTAGGGCCTCCCAAGCTAATGTAATAAAATATTCTCATGAATATGAAGAAAATAAGTGACCTTTATCAAAAGGTCTACGATTTATGATATGTTATCACTACCTAAAAGTGATCTAGGTATTCCTATCAAGAAATCCATGGTAATGTAATTCCATTTCCTCTCAAGAATAGTTAATAAATGTAAAATACTAGGAGTTTTCTTTTATTTCTCCTTCAGCTGATGTCATTTTGAACACCAAGAATCAAACCCTATTATCTCCCAGTCCATACCCTACAACCCTTATTGATGTCGCATCTCATGATACATCTTGGTGGGATCAAGAATCATTTCACATATAAATGAAAGGGAATATTGAATCAATTCCTATCGAAAATCTGTAATAAACCAGACACATTTGTGGATTCCCAATATCTCATCCCCATGAATGATCATACTTGGAGACGAGTCATCACCTGCAACACTCTCCCGTAGGACCAATCCCTCAAGAATCTGCTAGATTCTTCATCCCCTCTCTCTCTATAAGTGAAGACATAAAAAATAATTATTAAAGTATAGACTATCAAATATGGTTTTGAACCATAGTATGCATATAAGAAAACAATTCCATAAGCTTCCATTCACTAATAGCATCCTGAACAGTGTGTTTCTAAGTCCTCCTCCTCATAACATTGAAAAATGTATTTCCCTTACTGGGAGTATAAGAATGATCTATGTCAAAAAAGTGAATTCATTCAACCCACCTTCATTAACTAAGATTCAATTTTAATTATATAATGATGTACACGAGCATTTTGTGGTATTTTTATATCATTAAATTATCTCCCGATAAAAAATCCCCCCAATAGTGCAAGAAAATGAACCCCAATAGATAAATCGAGATTGTGTATTAGGTGACTCATTTCACGTGGCATCCAATGATGATACCTATACTCCCTAAACATCTCTTAATTAATTATAAAAACTCCTAAATTGACTCTCGATTCATCATAGTAGACTTTACATATTCATCCTTACTCTAGAAAAATTAGGATCAATACGAAATTCAGTCTCCCTTTCATCTCTTAAAAGGCTGTTTTACAGGTTTTTGACTGTATAAGATTCACCCACATCTTAGTAAATCTTGTAATTTGTGCATATGAGAGTTATATTACTTTTCTGAAGAAAAATTAATAACCATATATCCCCAAAAAATTCCATATATCAATGAAATTCTTGGGTTTCTCCCAACTAACTAATTCTCTCCCAAACTTTGGGTCAAATGATAATATTGTCTCTATGATAATATTTTCTAGGATGTTAATCTTAACCATCCAGAAGTATTAATTTAGTATCATATCTTAGTAACTATTCTCTTTAATTTTACACAATATTATCTAAAGATGTTTGTCATGGTCATGTCAACTATGAGAATACACCATGATATCATCCATGACAACCAACACAAAATTATCAAGATAAGGATGGAAAACACGGTTCATTAGTTCCATTAAAACTACAATGGTGTTTTTGAGACCTAAAACATGGAAAATTAATTATATAGACCATGCCTACTATTAAATGTTGTATAAGGTATTTCTAATGGTCAAACCCACCCCAAATGATAACCTGGTCTGAAATAAATCTTTTAGAACACCCTAGCCCCCCAAATTTGTTTCGAGAGATTATTTATATGAAGAAATGGATCTTAGTACTTAACAGTCAACTGGATGAGTCTTTGGTAATCCAGAAAAAGGGTAAGGGTTTAATCTATGTTCATGGAACGATGGATTAGGGAACCCCATAGAGAAGTCTCAGGTAGTATAATATCCCTTTCATACAAACCCTCTAGAGGCCTCTTTGGCTCCTAAAACTTATTAGTAGATATCCTATAAGGTGGAATTGACTTCAGGGAATCTTCTGTTACTAGAATGATGAAAAATATACCCCTCCCACAGGAGGATGTCTTGAAAATTCATCCATGAAATCAACCCTAAAATTATAAACAATTAGAGGGTAGCCCTCTGATGTATTCTATGATCATCCAAGCAAAAGATAGAAATTCGGGATATCATCCCTCCCATCCCATGTTCCTTGGGTATTTCGTGGGTCATATTAACATAACATCACCCTTGTGAATTATAAATATATCATATAGTGATGTTAAATCCAACCTTTATTGATATCTATTAGATAAATAATTATAGGGAAGAAGCCATTAAATATTTAGAATGATATAAAACTCTATAATGTTGATCACAAATACTACCCATGTAAAGAGACACCCATATATCTCATGGGGGGACTCCTAGCACTTTCATAAAAACTCCAATCATATCCCCAATGATGTTTTGAGTGTCATCATTCCATAGTAGAACAAAAAATCAAACCAAAGGATTTCCAAAATAGGTACAAATGTGAAATAATGAGATAAATCTATATTGATAAGATGAGATGCTAACATTAAGGCTACCAGATTATTACCTCACATGGTATAAGGGTCGAGAATCTTCTACATAGGTATTGGCTATACTGTATACATTTAATCTCAACAAGAAACTTGAGATATATCCTGATTACCCTGTGAATGTCTTCTCTGAAATCACTAAAAATATTGTGTCTAGTTACCTCAACCATGACCACCACCATAGATTTATCGGTCAGGCACATTCTAGCTAACTTATTTAAAAAATATACTGACCATGCTCCTGAACAAATATTAAGTGTCTATCCTCTCTCATTGGATTCCATTGTAAAGTTCCGACAAAATCGTTTAAGATAGTCTATCCTACTATAATCTTTCCACTTAGTTGGGCCCCTATCACAATGGATCATCATGTGTCCCAACCTTCCACACTAAATATTGAGAATTGAACAACCATAACTCCTGATTTTGCTGGTATTAATCCCATGAGATAAATTAAAAAATCCATTCCTTCCACCTTACAGAAATCCACTCAGTCCAGAAACTGATCTTCCCCTCTCTACACTTATAGCTTCACTCAAGATACACAGAGTAATAAATGCCTTATTTAATATTTCTAACATGCTATAAAGCTAACATATGTTCTCCTATACTTATATGTCATACTTGAGACCATCCTCATATTTCCTATGTTTCAATAACTTGTCACCTATAAGAAAAGTTGAAAAAATCTAGAGCACCGTAAAATGTGAAGAATTTTCCATGGCTGATAATGTTCCATGATCCAATTCATAAACCCACTTCCTCTATCATCACTTAATGTCATAGGATAGATGTAATAATAAATTTGTTTCTATAAATATATCCAATCCATATCCCAATGATGTGTTTCCCAATTATTCACATCCCAACATTTCGTTACGGAATCCCAACACATATACATTTTTAGCTACAATCTCTTCTCTATAAGTTTCTCCAGATGCTTGAAAATTGATTCCATGGACTCTATCAACGACTATGAAGCCTTTTTTTCCATCCCAAAAAATGGGTGGATTATACTATAGGAACTCACATTTCGACTCTTTCATATTTGGGATAGCTCACGGTGCCCCAAGTGTAGTCTACTCAAAGAATCAGCACCAATCATGAAACTATGGTTAGATTATCAAATATGTTATAAATTATGGTTCCACAAGAAGAAATAGTGGAGGTTATATAGCTGACATACGACCCACACCTCAAGATAATGGTCACCTCTACCCTCTTGGTGCACAACTAGAGGGTGTCACGATGAAATATCTCTAATAAATCCAAGCACATACATGAGTAAATTTTTGATAAGAACCCAAATATTCATATATGATTGGAAATATCCTTCCTAACTTGAGTCAAGACCCATTTACTACTTCTAAATACCTATTTATATAATATACGAGAAATAATCAATACCAAAAGACACATATTACTACCCACAAATCAGGCCAGCTGAAGGTTACATTCTCTACTATGAGTTAGGGTTCAAGTATATAGAGTATCAATTGAAATTTATAGGGGAATGAACCCTTTAAATTGAAATTGGAATCCCCATTTAGTTGAAACCATTAATGTTAGAATAAAATTTTTCATAAATTTATTATCATATTGAAATTCTCATTAAAAGATTAAACACTAGGGATCTCTATTTCCAATTTATAAAGGCTTATACACCTGATAAATTTGATGTGTGGAATATATTTAATCCAAATATTTCATTTATATGTCGTAGCATGATATATTATCATAATTTCATGGATAATTCAATAATTCTTCAAAACATATCTTACGAAATTCACACTTTAATATAAACATGGAATGGAATAACGAATGACATATAAATTTAGAAGTGCCTATAATGACGTATGATGAATCAAAACATTTCAAGATCAGGAAAAGGGTTCAGATCCATAATCATAACGATAATCATACATCATCGATGTCACCCTTTGGTGAAATAATGTAAACTATAACAAGAACAATCCATAACATCATATCCTATCCAAGAATATTTTTATCTTCTCTTTTCATGGGTTAGATACACACAAGAACATATCATTACCAAATATTATAACATACATAATATCTAATTTACTATTCCCAAATCACAAGACAAAAGAAAATAAAATCCTTTGATACAACTTTGTGATGTTCTAGACCGAGTTCAACAAATAGAAACCAAACTAGATTTTCCACATAGCCTCAATTGTGAAACCCTCTTTCTAGAGGATGCTGAATAGAAGCGATGGTCAGTGATAAAATAGTTGAGAGACAATACCTTAAATAACAACATGGATAGAATCAATAATATAATAACAAACAATAATAGAGTAATATCACATAATTGAATAGATGAAGAATAAACATTTACCATATAAATAACAAGGTAATATTATTCAATAGTTTTATATACAAATGAAGATCATGGAAAACTATAAAAAGTAGGAAATAGATGTAAATTTTAATCGAGTACAATACATGTATCAAACAAATACAAAAATAAACTATCCCAAAATAACAATATAAGCTATACTCTGGTCCTATTTTTCACTACTAATAAGCAATAATCAAATAAGCATCATCAAGAGGGTGTTTATCCCTATCACTACATACTTTCATGAAGTATGTATGGGTACCCAACATCTGAATTAACAGTATGTGAGATAACAATTAGTGGTCCACCACCTATAGCGTCAAAAACCATTATAGTCTATGAATTTTTTTTGATGTTTTGTAAATATATAACTTGTATAAAAGAAAATTTGAATAAGTGATGATATCCATAAAATCATATCTCATTATGATCATGGAAATAAATCATAAGGCTATTAGTAAATCATATAATGAATCAATAAAAATATCCAACACTATATAATCAGGTTTAAATCCTAAATAGTGTAGGGTCTAACAAGTAGTAATTTCCATGGAATCTGAGTATGCTAAATTAATCAATTAAATTGGATCTAAGGAATAGAAATTTCCCTAGAATTCAAATGAGTCATATCCATAGAGTATAAATTTCCAAAGGACCCAAGCATGTATAATAAATTAGTTAAACTAGATCCTTGGCGATAAAATGTCAAAGGAAAGCAATTAAGTTGTGTAGATATGGTCTAAGGAGTATAAATTCCCAAGGAATCCAAATTGGATATGTAGACAGGATATGAGGAGTAAAAATGTCCATGGAATCCATATATTCCATGTTCCAAGTATCAACATCGTAGAAAAGTCATTGTAATTCTGTTAGTTCATCATACCCAATGATTTATAATTTTAAAGGTATCCTGGTATATCAATGAAATCATGTAATTGGATCCATTGAGTATAATATTCCATGACATCCAAGTGTGCTAATTAAATGGGATTTTTGGAGTAGAAAAGTCTAGGGTATCTAAACTAATTAATTCACCATTTCATTAACCCCTTCATAATCAAATACAAACCATGGGATTCAAGAATTTATACCATTTATATACAAATAATAAGGTGATAAAATGTACTAAAAACCTTAAAAATTCCTCCTTATCACCACATTCAATTCTCAATTATACATAGAATGATCTATGCATCCAATGGGTGGAGTAATCCTGGTAAAAATTTATAACCCACCCCATGGATTGTTTGTGTTGAGTTAGAAAACAAACAACCATGATGAATGACTTTATTGAATTACTAAATCACAATTTTAACAATCAATTTAAGGATTATTTAAATTTATAAGGATCACAGAAAAATTACATCATGAAACATAATGAAAACTAGATGTAAACATCATGATATTTTAGGAAAACTTATAGAAAACTGATATTAAACCCATAGAAAATACTCAACTAATATCAGGTTCTCATTTGATCGTGATTAGAATAAAGTGAAATAATGGAAGAGAAACCTAAAAATAGATCATAAGATCCTACACAAAAATTACATCACAGATATTAAGGAAAACCAAACAAGGATAAATAATAATGTATAACTCACTAGGGGGTGTACAATGATACTAACACCACATAAATTGGAAATCAGATAGAGAAACTAGATCAAATCCTATATAGGAGGCTTGGGGAGCTCAAATTGGAGAAGTAAGGGTGTCCAATACAAGGGAAAATAAATGAAGATAAGGGTTTAAACTTTAAAATAATTATTGGAAACATATAATTTCACTATTAATTATTAGGTCACATGGTTTGACCAAATGGTTTAAAAAACGTTTTCCAATCATGAACCCTTCACTTTCCCAAACCCCAATGCATGATTATGGCACACAGCTAAAAAACCATATGTTGATGGAAATTTTTCTTCTACTGAAAACTCTACAAAAAAATTATTGTTGTGAGGACCCTATTTCATAGTTTCATCAAACCATGTGGACTTGGATAGTGGGATTGACCACCATGCATGGTTTTATCCAATAGTGTGGTCTGGGATTCATAGTTTCTACTAACAGTACAATTCATCTTCATTATCCAAAATATCAGGCTTTGGGGATCAAAAAATTCCAAGGACACCCCAGTTTTCATGATAAGCCCACTAGGCATTCTCATTAAGACACTACTGAGGAAATATACTAAAAATAAAATGGTTCTATAACTCATAGAAACATTGGTATATTTCAACATGAAAAATGAGTATCAAATAAGAATTTTCCTCATCTCATATGTACATAATATTCAACATTGGGATAATTTGAAACCATACCTTCCATCTTGTTCTTTATGGAATTAGTTTGAATGGAAAACCAGTTCATCGAGTTAGTTCTACTCAATCCATTTTCAAATTTCTTTATTCATATCTTGATTGAGAAATAAAAAAATAAAAAAAGAGTTTATTTTGAACCTATATTTTTTATTTTTATTACATTTAATATTAAAATAATTTTGAATGGGTGGGATTATAGTCCTCTGTGGTAAAATCTAATCACTCTTTCAATATTAATAATAGTCATTTAATAATGATGCATATTTTAGGTTATGAAATCTATCAAAACCATATGGTATGATCATGATGGTTATTTTTAACAAATTGATTTTTTTGGTCGAAAGTGTTGCAATTTTATTTATATTTTTTCTATTAATGGTGTTAGATGGTGTATATCTTAGAATATTTTTCTATATTGTTTCACTGATTTTTTTCATCACTACTCTATTATTCTGTACAACACAGAAAAAATGATGTGACAATGTTTTTTCACAAATAAAATGTATTATTAATTTTATTTGAATAAAATTCAATAATATTTATTTGTAGATAGTCTATTATTGTAGTTTTTCCGGTGGGTTGTTGATTGATATTGGGGTTCATATTTTTAATCCATTGAATTTATGCTTGTATTGTTAGAGTCTCATGAAATGGTTATCGATGCCATGAATCATTCATTTCTTCTTCACATAGAATCATCTGTTTTGAAATTCAAGATTTCTATAATTGATTATAGATTTTTTCAGTCACTCAGTCCATTGATGTTTTAATTAGAATATAATGATTGGGTGATTCAAATTACAGATTATCTTTTGGCCTGTCATAAGGATTATTTTCATTGATTCAACTGACTGATTGGAATCCAAAGAAAATATCATTAAAAATTTATAATTATTTTTATATCGTTGAAGCATGGAAAACTGTGTTGGAAGAATCAGAACTTATCATATAATTATTATGAATTTTATGAAATTAAACCATCAAATTATTAATTTTTTAATTTATTTGATTCATTCAATTTTTTCCCTTGTTTTTATTTTATTTTTTGAACCATATTTTAATGTATTGTTTCAAATAGTGTCCCCTTTTTGGTCTTATTCACTATTTTTCATTTATTTATTAGAATTGATTTCCTGAAAATTAAATTCATCTAATTTAAATACGGATGATCCAAAAGATCATTTATTAATAAAAAATGTTTAAAATTGAATTTCAAAAAATTTAAAAATATGAAAAAAATAATATTCATACATACATATTTTTCAGGTCATATTTTTTTTCATTAACCAGTGGAGATAACAGAAAACAATTTATATTCCATTATTGGGTTTTCTAAGGAACCAATTAATAGATTGAAGATTCTTAATGCTAATATACAATATTAAAATTGGAGAGTGGGTGTCTGGAAATACTTTTCTAAGAAATCCATGTATGACTCCCCATTTTACCCACATATAAAAAATAAGAAAAGTAGAGCTCCAAATTTCATTGTCAACACAAAAGTACACGCTAAGGAATTTTCATTTTATGTATTTAAAGTGGAGGGAAAATACCAACTTGCATATTTATAAGGGTAATCAATCAATCTATTTATTATAATGGGTGTCAATTACAATAGAGAGGTTTGATAACACCATAGAACCCCTCTTCCTTTTTTTCCTCTAGAATTGATGGACTTCTCATGAAATTATTTTCTAGTAAGATATAATATCCATTTCAACATACTGAAATACATTGTATAAAATGTTGGGATTCTAACCTTTTACATCAGTTGAAGGACGACCAATTTATTTTATTATTATGCTGTGATACTACCATCACATTGAAAGATTCATGGTGATTTTATTGGGCTAAGATAAATTTATTAGGATAAATTCATGTGTAACAGGAATAATTTGTAAGAAGTGGGTGGGATGTCTCAAATTATTGATATATAATGTTAATGTGTCTGTGTTATTTTCTTATAACCATTTACTAAAGACATAAAACATAAATATTATCATTAATTGTGCCTAAATTGATATGGATATCAGAACATGAGGTTCGATTCCAACATCTTCAACCATAAAACCTCAATCCATTTGAGGCCAGTGGACTTAAGGGTTCTCACATGAAGTGGCAGTGCTGTTGATGCTGAGACTATTACCACAGAATACCCACATCATTTCTATGTGTACCTTAATATTCATCCTATGGATTCACCTAAGGTGTTACTAATTTAATAATATGAATTCCTAATGTGATATATATAGACTAAAAGACTATGAACAGTGTACTTCTTGAAATACCCATATAACATTAATAATTCTTATGGAAAAGGTAAATATTCATTACGGATTTGTGGATTTAAACTTCATATATCAAGTATCATGTTTCACATTTTTATTTTATTGAGTTCACATGTTATTTATTTGTATATTTTTTAACAACATATGAACCATTTGTGACTCATTCATCCAAAAATTTTATAAATGATTATTTTTATTGTATTTATATTACATTTTTAAACCTGCAGTACGATGACACAGTTATAAAATGGGAAATATGAGGAATATGGTGTATACTTTGAGAACATGAATTTATTCAAAGTATTTATAGTTTTTCAATCAAAAATATATTCTATGTTTAATCCCACCCATAAAAAATACTTCACTTCATTATGTGTTTGTGTGTGGTGTTCTAGATTTTTCATTTCCTTCTAAAACTAAATTAGGACATGTTTAATATCTTAATAGAGCTATTTAAATATTATTCCCTTTTTAACTATAAAAATGAATTCAATTATCTCCTTAAAAAAAATTTATCAACTAATAAATTGATAATATATTTTTGAACATATACATTTTTAATTCCTCTTTATGGATTTATGCTTCTATTTGTCCCAAATACTCATATTACTCTACGTTGGGTTCATTTGAATTTGGATTTATTTTGATGTTTTTATATATTTTCTTCCAATTATATATTATATTACTGCTTTTGTTCATGTTTGGACACAAGAGATGATTTCAAAAGGGTTCTTCTTGCTTATACTAAATTTTTTATATATGTTTTTTCGATAATCATGCACAGTTTTCCATGATGTGCCTTTCTTTGTTAATTTTGATATCATTTCTACTACCTATTTTTGTTTATATATTATATCATCCCAATCCTAGATTTTTGTCATGTGGATGGGGTGAACCACTATTCTTTACAATGAGTGGTATGTTAATCACTGCTACCTCTGTATTTAACAATGATATACATTGATCCCCACTTGGTGAAATTTTCTCATACTTATTCCAATAACAAAACAAAATTTTGAATTTTATATAACCCAAAAATATATACAAATCAAATAGATATTTATTGTAGGGTAATATTCTAATTATTATCCTCCAATTCTTTCTCAAATCGATGTTTATTTAATGATGTTGGTCAGGCAACAATAATTTTTTTTCTTCTATATTACACAATAAATACAATCAATCCTTAAAATTATAAATTTAGTCACGATGTTTATTTTATTTTTTCCCACATGTTATATTTATCCATTAGGGTTTTCTCATTTTTTTCATCAAAGGAACGCATTTTCCCATCATTTTTGATCTATGGATTTTCATATCTATTATTAATTCCTAATAGATAAATTGTAGAACCAATCAAATTAACACCATATTTATGTTCAAGGGTTCTAGGTAACACTATTAAATAAATAGATTCATTTAGATAAATACACTTACCAACACCATCAATTATCAATCTCTTGCACGTCATAGTAGATGAAATGATCATCTCAGTAACACTGCCAATAGGAAATAGCTTTGGATTATGATAACGACTCGTTATTGGGTAGAGAAAATTTATAAGACATTATAAGATCACTTTAACAAACCTTTTGAGAATTCCTTAGAATATTGAAGCAAAATTTTGGAGACGAATAATCATTGATAGAGGAAACATTGGCCACTAGATATTCTTGAACTTAAAAATATAGCTTTTATTCCCAAATAATATTATTGATGCTTATCGTGTATGTTAAAAAAAAGTTCCACAAGGCATCGTTACCCTATTATTTTTTATTTTTTTCAATCATCAAATGGAATTGACTCCATATTTTCAAATGTAATGGAATTACAAATCCCCCATCCAATTATCAATGATAATCAAATCTGGTATGAACCATTTGATATGCATACAATTATTACCGATGTAGTATTTATTTTATGGACTCCCTAAACATTTTATTTATGAAGATCTACATTTTTTGGTTCTCCCCATCCACAATCTCTATATTTAAATCGTGATAAATAATTCGTGGTTTTAAAATCCTTCTAAATTTATAGGGGTATCAATTTCAATGATAATCTTTACACTGTTAGGAAATTAAAAATCCTAAAACTGAGAACCCAAGACTCTTTCAAACATTATTTACCTAATGTCATCATATCACAAAAAATGATGAAGGTCCAAACCTAATTTTGTTTTAGTATTGAGTTCAAAATAAGATATTAGATCTATAAATCTACTAGTAATTTTTTACTAATGAAACTCTTCAACTGTCTAAGAATTACATCTTGATCATTTACATTATTATCAATCATAATCTTATCATGCACAAACATTTATTCAACCTGATTTGTTGGAGGCACATAAAATTAATATAGAACATTATTTGTTATCTAAAAAAAATTATTCTACATTAAGAATCTCACCAGAAAAATAAAAAATAAAGGTTATTATAGCACATAATTTTATCTTGATTCCATCTTAATTTAGTAATGGACATATCTATAGGGTGTGTAAGATCTAACTCTCATAGAATTTCATTTCAATCATCATAAAAAAAATTACTCAAGAATCTAGAATCATTTTCTACCTAGATCATAGAACCATGGTTGTGAAAATAATTTTAGTCATGGAAACTAATGATTAAATAAAATAAAGTTGCACCTTACTTATGGATTCATTTGTCAGTGTGTCCTTAATAATGAGTTTGGGTATGTTCTTGTTTACAAAAATAGTGATCAAATATAATAGATGTTTCAATTGAGTGTTTTAGTTTGGGATTTTCATATTTTTAGAGTTTATTGTTTTCATCTATATCATTTTTGTACCCCATAAAACATAAATTAATCCATAAAGTGGGAGGATAAATTTAATTTGGGAAATATCATAGGAATTTGGAAATATTGGTATCACATAATCTAATCTTTCATTTAAGTGTTTTCTGTAATTTTCTAAGTTCAGAGAATGATTTTATTATATATAATTAATTCCTTATATTAAAATATTTTTAACAGGTTTCTATTTTTTGAGGTGATGGAACATTAAAACATGTAGAAATAATTATTTAGTCAATGAACTATGTGACCATGAGAAAGATTGGTGTCTTGATTTGATAATTCACTAGTTTAAGTATAGGTTTTATTTGAAAGTTTATCTGATTGATATTCAATGTTTAAATTTTTTGTGTTCTATTTATGTGAATATTTGGATCATGGATGTGTATTGGATGTTATTATAATTATTTAATTCATTTATACTTATATGAATTCCATTACTCATATTAACCCTTCATTATCATTTTATATAAGATCCATATTTCTTTTTTCACGTCTAATTTTATGAGTTTGTGTTTTATATTTGAATATTCTCATGAAGATACTTGTTAACGACTATAGGAAATAGTTTTTTTATATAAGTTTCTAGATAATCCATGGATCGTTCCATATGTAATCCAAAAATCATTGCTAAATAATCTTGTGCTTCACTCAAGGGCCATCTATAGTGAATCAACTAATGGTGTTGATAGAGGGAAAGTTTTAATCCAACGACTATTGTCATCTAGTGGGGGTTGTTTTTTGATGTTTTTGCGAGTCCTTTTCCCTTGTGACATATTGAAATTATTTAGATACTTATGTGTTATGTAAAAAATATTTCTGATAATATAACTAATATTTTATAATCAAATTTGGAAATTATTAATAAAATTAAGAATCCCATTAATAAAATATCCCACTAAAAAAATTCAAAAATAATTAATAATTGTATAAAAATTATAGAAGGTATAATGATTAAAATAATTAAAATATAGTTAATTTTATTAATATGAATAATATAATTTTTCATGTGTTCATGACCCTGGTATGCACTAGCATAACAGATAATGTAGGTTGGGGTCTTTTGGGCCTGAATAAAGGGGCATTTGAGCCCTAAAATGGTGGGTCTTTAGGATTTAAAATTAAAATTGAGTGGTTAATTCATTTGGGTGTGAGGTTTCCTATAGTGTCTCAAGTGTACATGTTGTTTCATTTCTAGTAAAGTCCCTGACCTTAAATGATATAGCATTTTACCAAAAGAGACCTAATATTATAATAATATAATTTTTATTTTAAATATAAATTACAAATAAAAAATAATTTTTTATATTGATCATAGTAAGAGAGAAAACATTTTTGTAAAAAAGTTACAAAGATATAAATATTGGTAATACAATATCCAATAGTATATTTTTTTACTAAACATTTTTATTTACATATATATATATATATATATTATATTGGTAATAATTTAGTTATAACAAGAAAAATTATAATTCACTATAAGTTTTTGAAATATAATTTTTATCAATAATTTAGTAACATAGACATATATGAGTGTAAAAATACTTACCAAAAGAAAAAAATATTTATATCAATTGATTTACCATTTTTTGAAAAAATCTAATATTTTTTAATTAAAATTTAGTGAATGACATGTAAGGTCATTGTGCGATTGCATGAATAATAGTAAAATCATTTTATTATCCCACTTAATTACAATATATGAAGTACTGTTGATGATGTGATTGTATCCAAATGATTTTATCAAAATTAGGAAATTTTAAATCATTTTTCATTCCACTAATATCGTTTTATTTTCCAACTTGTTCTTGAGCTTGTTAGATAATGAAATATGAAAACAATTCAATGCCCAAGTACAAATTATCTTACAAGATATGTCACATTATCTTCCCATTATGAAATATATGTCAAAAAAATATAATATATGATAATTATTTTATTTAAATCACTCCAAATCATTATGTAAATATCACTACTATACTGATCATGTATCAATTGAGTTTAATTCAGAAATCCCCTTTTTGATTTACTTAATTAGGGATCTTTATTCTTAACTCATAGACTCAATCACCAGACTCATTATAAATCAATCTGAATACTTATATCCATAACATCCATTTGATATTACACCAAAAATAATATTTTTATCCTCGATACTGTTTAAATAATTAATAATATAGTGTGTGTGTGTGGGGGGGGGGGGGTGTTAAAATTTTTATAATTTTTAGTAAAATATGAGATTTATATATTTAAAAGTTGTAGAATAAAGAACATATGAACAAAAAATAATTTTATTGTATTTAAAATAAAGTGATCATACATCTATATGTCACTTATCGATATTTTTGAAATAAATGATTCCAACAAAAATAATAACATTTTATGTGGAGTCAGTAACAAATTATAACTACCCATCCTTGTAGAAGAATAACTAGTACACCCATAATTTTTAATTGTGTTTCAAAACATGTAAGAACTGATTTTCTAACACATGGAATCACAACCTATGTAACCATTCATTTTTAATGTGGACGAATAATGCAAACAATCCTTCCCATTAATATATGGAGTCAAAACATGATATAACTTTTAATGAGTAGTTGGTAAGAGGAATATATATATATATATATTCAAATTTTAAGGATTATTCATGTTTTACAAGATAATGCATTGGGTGTTGGTTTTTTTAGTATGAAATTGTAATTTTATACTCATAGGATAAAATGATGAAATCTGAGAAAATGGGGTTTTCACCCCATGAAATATACATACAAATTATATTCCTCAATCAAAACATCTCATTTTACTAAAGTATATCCTCTGAGAAATTAGATGATGTGAGTTGATTAAATGATGAGTAAATATATTACTGGTCATGATATTTTCAAGTATCCAAATAATTTTTGAATGAAACAATGTGAAGGAAGAGAAATATGTGAATCCAATAAATATTATATAAAATATACCCGACATGGTAAAATTAGATATCCTATATAGTAAAAGATATAGTCTCTAGATCTCACAAGATTCCTGATTCTCGATAGACATTGTTGGTGCTAATTATATGACAAGAAAATAATTTATGTCATGTATAAATTTGACATATAATTTAATAAAGTTTATATAGGACGTGAATGCCTTATATCGTTTCTAACTATCATGCCTATATATCTTTTGATGAAACCATCTACACATAGGGACTTAGATCTATGAATTTTATATCATTTTCTTTAATATGTTTTTTTTATAAATTTAGTGAAATTCATTCATTTATTTGTTTTATCAATTTTTTTCATTTAACATTATCTACTCATCGATAGTTTGAATTCAATTTCCATTACGATTCTATTTTCGACACTATTTTTTTATCAACACTTTTTTTAATTAATTATTTCTCCATTTAGAGTATGTGGTTTAATGTATTTACATTTAATGTAATTGATTACATTTTTTTCTCATTATTTTAATAGTGGACATTCCATTTCATAATTTCATTATGATTCTGCAAGGCATGTTTGTTATTTTGTTGATATTCATTAACACCATCATGCACAACAAATCCTCTTAGATATAAGGGTCGAGAGTATGGAAGTTTCCAAACCAAATGAATCTATTATTGATCATTAGAAATCCTGTATATAGACATTAGGTTATAATATTTCTCATCAAATTTTATTTCATAACCCTGGCCATGGAAAGTGAAATTGAACAAATCTAACATAATTGGAGTTGAACAGGATATAACCGTTTTATATTGATTCTTTCATTAGTAGAATATTAGAATAACACATTTTATTTGTTATCTATACCCACAACAAGGTATATTTTTAGAATATAGAGATCGAATTGGTTTGTCCACAACCAAATGGTTACCATTTCACCGCATCACAACATGAGCCATATGACAATCCCAAGCTATATTTTGGACTAAATGTTTCATAAATACTTGAAATTTTCCTAGATACATTAATTGTTATATAATTTAAATCCAAGATAAACTGTTCTAGTAAAAAACCCTACATGAAGTGTGAACCTGAGGAATCATACCTTAGGGTTTGAATTGATAGATTATGTTCATGTCAGTCGTATTTGTGGGATCAGAACTAAAAAAATTCATTAAATTTTTTTTGAATATATTTTGGGAATAATAAATTTATAATATGAGAAACACTCAGGCATATTAAACAAAATTTAAATATTCATTTAATTTTAGAATCATTGTCAGGGATTAATGCTTCCAAGGAACAATATCGTTTGAATCAGACTTGGTATTCCCTAACTCCCCCTTTTCCTATTAAAATTTTCTCCTTCAAACATAGATGTATCAGTTTTTTTTCTCAGATAGTACATACATCAGAGCCCTTCGACCTGATCATGTAGCCTTGGTGCTCAAAAAATAATTATGTTTTATCACAACATTGATATATCATTAGCTACATGATGCCACTCCATAATGGATTTTCATGATGATCCTAATCCACAAACCCTTCAATATGTTCCAACTATCAATCATTGGGAGAATATAACTCTACAAGATAACCCTATTATTGATTATGACATTCCATCCACATGTAGTGTTGCAGCCAACATTATGAGCCCCCTATCTAGGGAAAACTCATTGAGATCAATCATAGAATAATCTACAAGATCCAGAACATTGGTCATGTCAATGGTATTCAATGGGAATACACCCATGACATCAGTTATTTATATTAGCGGTATCTGATTCATTATGAAACTATGATGTTTTATCTTAAGTAATTATATTATTAGTCATCCTATTCTCCTTGTGCAACCATTGTATGTATTTTCTTCCCAATATATATGATTCAAAGACGATCATGTCTAGGGATGATATATCCGAATAGTTTATAGACAAGTAATTCCCTCCAATACAGACATGGATGTTTCGTAATGTTATCTAGATTTTTTCCCAGATATATGGAGAGTCATCCTAGGAAGGCTTGGATAAATATATGGATATCACTAGAAAATTACAAAATCACAGACTTGATGTGTGGCTTCATCTTAAATCGTTTTTTATAGAATTAAAACTACTTTTCAAACTATTGTACACCCCACTGGTGATATAGGACTCATTCCTAAGATTCCTGAAGATGGTCGAGCACTTCTACCCAAGGATTCCTTGAATTCCATTCAATGGAAAATAGATCAATGATTTCCTTGTAGCAGAATCTATGAAGTTGATGAGAGTAACCTCTTAAAGGAAATAGTAGAACCCCCCATAAAGAAGCTCAAGTAATTTATGTTACCTACTATACCAACACCCCTTATTTCTCCATTGATAGAAATTAAATCCAATGAGATGGGTAGAGGCCCTCATTCATAACAGGACTACATGGATGGGATAAAGTAACCTAAAGCACAAGATTTGAAATAATTCAAATACAATAAACCATCACAATAATTCTAATCACCCCAAAAATACCAACAACTACAATAATACCAACAGGTACTGGCATAGAAACTCTAACAACAACCCATCAATGTAATCAATTAGTAGATGAGTGTTCAAGAACCAAAAAGGAATCATAGACCACTTGGGTATAAAAACCATGTTACAACTCCTTGAGAAAAACCCCAAATATTATAAAAACCTCTCCCTTTACAGCTCTTCAACAATTCCCACCATCCTTATAGTGACCACCAAAAAAGGCCCTCCACTATAGTATTATATTGAAAAGATGATCTCTGTATTTTTTCAATAATGAAGTTCAAATGGTTACTAACATAGTAATGGATCTGAAAAACATAATAGCTTTTTGGTTCAATCTCGATCACCAAAGGGGACAAATATAAATGGCCATGTCAGACCAACTAACAAGTATATGTCCCGATAACAATGAGACACACCCAAGATAAGAGGTTAAAGATTATGTTTTTAGTAGTGGGAAAGTAGCATAATTTTATCAACCATCCAATGAGGATGAGTGGATATCAGAGGAACCCGAGAAATGTGTGACTATCATTCGTGAGGATGAAAATAATTGAACAAATGAAGCTAGTTGAGAAAAAAATCATGAATCAAAAGCTACTAAAAACACTCTAATAAAATTACATCTAGAAAATGAAGAATTATATGTTGGACCTCGAACTTACAAACTCCAACTATACATACCAAAAAGAATGAGTCAAAGAAAGATCTAGGGGTAGTATATTATTCTTTTATAATTGTTTATGAAATTTGACATTAACATCCCATAAACTGAATCTATCTCTCATATTAATTCCTACACAAAATTCTCAATGAAATTAATTTCCAGTAATGAGTTAATATAAGAATAAAATTTCTTTCATTTAAATGAGGAATTATCTACTATTGTTCAACAAAAGCTTCCCCCTAGGACATGAAACTATTAAAACATATCAATTCCTTTCACTATAATGGAATAAAACAATTTATGTGAAATATAGGATATAGGAATTAGCATTGATATTGTGGATATGAATATATTTTGAAAACTAGTTATCAAAGAAAAAAATGAAAATATTTTTTTATAAAACCTAGTTGACAGATCAGTAAAGCACCCTCAAGGACTTCATGAGGATGTATTAGACAATGTAAGAAAATTCATATTCCCTTTATACTTCCTAAAATTAGAAATGGAAGTGTAGGGTTACATTAAAATAATCACATGTTGACCATTTTTAGAAACTAGGAATTAATTAATTCATAGTGAATTGATATTCATATTTAGTGATGTAAAAGTAGTGATTGAATTATCAAAGGATGTTAATTGAAGTGATATTTAATATTACTGTCAAGAATATTTATTAGTGATGAGATAGATAATTTTATGATCCTGGAGGAGGAAAGAGGTATCATCTAACCTTGTGAAGCTGAAGGTAGTGATCATTGGGATGTAAATTTTATTTATTTCCAGATACAGAACACTATCCCACAATTAGTACCCCCATTCAATAGGCCAACTATGTTTGAACTTAATCCTTTTTAGATCATACACATGTATAGTTTTTTAGAGAAAATAGCTACACTTGTTATCACTTTTATCTCAGATATGGACCATATACAAGAGAAAATATTGATTGTTTTCCTAAAAATTACCCAAGAACTCTATTTCATGGGGATTGGATTATGTTTAGGGGATGATACCCATAATATAAACCAAAATTGTTGTTATAAGAAGGTGATAAAACCAAACACCAACACTAGAAGTGACTCAACCCACTGATAAAAGTGGTGGTTAAGAAAGATGTTCTAAAACATCTTGTCATTGGAATAATTTTTACAATATCTTACAGTGATGGTGTGAGTTTGATACTCTTTTTTTAATAAGGGCCACCAAAACATTGTGAAAATTAATGTAGATTAGGTATTAATAACTCAAACCATATCTAGATGGAAATTCTTACGTCTCTTATAAGAACATCCACATGATAGTTAGAAATGATCACCTTCCACTATCCTTTATGGATCAAATGCTATAATTACTAGATGTTCATGAATTAATTTATTTCTTGGATGGATATTTAAGATAAATTAAAATTTCTATGGATCATAAATACTAATCCAAAACTACATTCACTTTCCCATTATAAACATCTCCTATCAACATATGTCATTTGGTACATATAATGCACCAAATAATAATCAATGGTGGATGATTAATAAATTACACTATTTGGAATAGGAGTTCAAGGAGATCTTCATGGAATATTATTTTTTATATATAAGAACCTTTGATGTGTGCTTACATAATTTGGATCATTTCTTATAATGTTCTGAAGAAATATTTCAAATGTCAAATAACAAAAAATTTCAAATTATGATTTAATGAGGCATAGTCATAACACATAAATTATCGAAGAAAGTAAATTAATCGGATCTACAAAATGTAAAAGTAGTAAATGATATATAGCATAATTTAATAGTAAAAAAGAATAATTATATATCTAAGCCACTGTAGATGCTGAAAAATGACTAACTATCGGAGAATGTTCCAGAACGGAAAATCGAAGTCATATTCGGACCCAGAGGCCCGGTCTGGAGGTCCTGGAAGTGTAGCACGAAAAAAGGGTGAAGTGCGCGGAAAAAATGTCCCGCGCGAAAGGCAACATGGGATTCATGAAAAGTCCCTACACCAATGCGAAATAATTTTGCGCCCGCGTACCGCGCGGTTGATATTTTGTGCCATCGCCTCTGTCATGCTATTATTTCGAGAAACCTTGTATTTTTTCCCCATGATGCCTATAAATAGAAGGCGACACCTTTGGTTTTGCGGTTGAGGTATTTGAACTGGCTCCCGTGCGCGTAATTGTGCGTGCAATATGGTCTTGAGTTATGGTTCTTTTCTATGCCAAGTCACCCCAGGATTCGCCTTTGCGCGAGATCCCCGTGGATTAGACTAAACTCAAACCCCTTCGGGGTCGGCCCCTTGCGTGCAATTATGTCATTTGCACGCAGGCTGGCCAAGTTGCACGCAATCCATCCTTTGCACGCACACCCCTTCCATTGCGTGAAATTCCTTCATTTGAGCAAAATGAATTCCTTTTCATGTCAACCCGCCCTTTTTTCGCACACATCGCTGAATTGCATGCTGACCCGGCGTTTTCTATGTAGCAACCTCAATTGCGCACATGCCTTCCCTATTGCGTGCATGCATCCCTTATTGTGCACAGCCTATCCTGTATGTCACTCCCATTACGTGCAACAGTATACAGGCTTGCACCCGCAGGTCCATACCGCGCGGGTTGCGCCCCCGCACCCCTTCTCGGGGTCAGTGCCGGGATTTGGTCCCGACCCTCCGAGCTAGTCCCTTCGCTACCCTCACAGACCCCCATGAAAAATGAAGAGTCACATTGCGGACTTTTCAGGCAGGGATTTCGGGATTTTCTATTGCGCCCTTATGCACACCCACCTTCAGCCTATGGAATACCATGATTTGAGGTACTCCTCCGCACACCGTGAAAACACCTTGAGTTGACATATTCCACTTGGTTCGTTTCCTATGTCGTGAGTTGAGATTCTCATCATAAATTCCCCTGAGTAGAATACCATATCATTCAATCATAGGATGCCTCTTGTTCTGAATAAGAGATTCCATATGCTCTAAGCGTAAGATGCCTAATTCCATGGTTATAGGGGCATAGTTTCAAGAGCGTTGGAATCCGTTCAAACATTCCATCACTCCACCTCACGCTTTTATTGTCCTTAATTCAGATCTGCATCCACTTCCATATCTAAAGGGAACCACTAACGGTACGAATTCTTGACATACGGTCTGCCTGCTGTAACAATATGGATGATAGAACTTTGGCCTGCCTTTTGTAACAGTATGGATGATTGAACTTTGTCCGCCTTCTGTCCTGGGCCAACACCCCAGAAGACATTGGGTGAAACTTTGAGTCAGGTCCTGTGTTTCGAACACGGTCAGTAGTTGACCCTCATTTGTTTGTCCCCATTTTAGGCTAATGCGATAGGATGCTGTGTTACAAACATGGTCAGCAGTTATCCTCTATCTCCACACCGCTCTCATTGCATTACGAATGTCGGGCATGTGACTCACACTTTTCATCTCCCTTTGTTGGGACCGATTCCAACGCCCTTGGAGTTATCCCGCTTGTGCATTAGCGCATAGGTGCATACCTCAACCCACCAGTGAGTTGGGATTCCCTCATGGCCATACATGAGGAAGACATTATGGGCTGCGTCCAAGCATAAGTCCCATCCATCGTTGCAATTCCTTGGTGGCTCCTAGGCAGCTTCCATGCGTCAGCCCCATCCACCATATCCATGCTAACGTGGACCCCTCGATGGTTCGCCCTACGGCCCCCCTTCACTATGGCCTTGACGATGAATTCCCTCTCATAAGGGGTAGAGGGTGTTGGGCATGTAATCCATAGGGGTGTGGAGCGAACCCACCTCGTCCGAGCTGTAGGACGTTAAACAGCCAAGCACCTCGTCCTCAACACATGACGTTAAACTGTGGTATGACACCGTGCATCGCATGTAGGGTCCCCCCATCTCATACATTATTTACACCCACTCGTCTCCACAGGAATGGATTCATCCTCACATGGAATGATATCCTCCTTTTCGGAGTGGTGTTTTTCCATGGGGGAAGGGCTGCCTCAGAGCGTAAGCCCCTAGCCTCTCTTGCGGAAGGATCCACCCATGCACCTCCGTACTTCCCCACTGCCAAGGCCAGTGGAGTCCCTTTCCCACTATGCTTTGTCGCACCACGGGCCTCCATCCTGGAGTAAGCCCCGACACTAAGGGCTGATAACCACGCGTAATCCCCTGTTTCCTCTTTGGGCTGCTCAATGCGTAATCCCCTTTTAACTACTCACAGACACAACCTTCGTGACGTGATCGTCTGGTCCCTGCTGCCTCTTGTTTCCCACACCGGGCATGACTCACATGGGCTTAGAGCGAGCATCAACCATGACCACCATCATAGGCCACTCAACACGTAAGCCCCATACCAGTGAACTATGTCGACTTTTATCCGTGCTAACGCATGGTACGTAGGAAGCCTCCATGAGGTTCAAGCCCAACACCTCGTCGTTCCAACTTCTTCACGTTGGTTCTCCAACACTGTTATGGGCCGCCTCAGAGCATAATCCCTATATTTCTCATTCCGCATGATGTTAAACTGTATGCCCTTGTCCAGCATGATGTTAAACTATATTCCCTTATCCTGCATGATGCTAAACTGTATTCCCTCATCACGCATGAGGCTAAAATGTATGCCCCCATCCCGCATGATGTTAAACTATATCCCGTCCCGTGTGATGTTAAACGGTATGCCCCTAACTACGTGGACTTTTATCCATGCTAATGCATGGTACAGAGGAAGCCTCCATGAGGTTCAAGACCATTACTCAGTTGTTCCGATTCCTTTGCGTCGGTTCACCAGCACCATTATGGGCCGCCTCAGAGAGTAAGCCCCATACCCACCATTATGGGCCGACTTATAGTGTAATCCCCTATACATCACACCCACATCTCATCCTGACCTCTCCCTCGAGCCCACGTGCCTCAGGAAGCTCATGCCCTAGCCTGGAGACCTTACTTCCTCCAGGCTCCAATCCATGCATTCATTCTCACGGGTCACCTCTTCAGGTGTCCCACCATATCACCAAACTACACGGACATTGATTCCCGGCAATGGGGATACGTATGAAGCCTCCACGAGGTTGAAGCTCTTCACTCCATCACCCATCTTGATCCTTAACCGGGCCGCCACATCCCGGTGAGATCATGCCACCTCATTCCTCCACACATTATCCAGGAAGCCGCCCATGTGCTGGCCCCAACATCAGTGTTCCCCCTTGGGGGTCCTTCAATCTGATACACTCTTAGTGTTCTGATCAGTCCAATCCATCTCTGCAAGACTTTAATCTCGCAGCATACCCCGTGTTAAACAAGGGAAGATGAGGAAAACCTCAGATGGTACACAATTCCCCGCGTTCTATGTGGGATGCCTCAGGCTTCTGCGCCCTCGAGAATCCCTATAATAAGTGACAGAAGACAGACATGCCAATCCACCAATGTCAAGACATGCTGACGACACCCCAGCGTGACCATTCTCCTCACCAAAGGTTGCTGCCCCGACCAGACCCCTTAGAGCGACTCGGTGGAAGCAGCGTAATTAATTGGCGTCCATGCAGATATGGCGCTGGGAACAAGTTTCACGAACCCGTCTTAAATCTATGAGGGAGACCTGGACTAGGTGACGAGCTCCGAGGATGAATCCACGAAAGGAAGAACAGACATCCCATCATCCCGATTTCGATCAAGGAGCAGACATCCCTGAACAAGGAACAGATTCCACCCACCCTTGGAAAGCGAGAATGCGGGGCCACAAGCGAAGCGTCCTCCCCCAGCATCACGGACGCGCGCGCACGCCCCGATGTAACAATGTTGGAAACAACCACATAAGATTCTAATACTAATTTATAGAAGGATTCATGAAAGTATCCTAACCCTTAACACACGTATTAGGGAATGAAACTCATTTCATGTCAATTGAAGAGTTTTGATAGGAATTCAACAAACTAAATAAACTTTTGGTGGATTCCCTTATTAATATTTCACCATAATGTGATAAATTATTCGATCTAGGGTGCATTTCCAATGACTTCATTGTTGGAACTATCATAGGATTGTGACTTGGAAATATATTTTTCCCATATACTTTGACAGTTACACGCAGAATGAAGCTAATGTAAATTATATGAATGTTGAAAAGTAAATAATTGCTGTCTTCTATGCATTTGAAATATTATCATCATACCTTATCCAATAAAAATTAGTTTAATGAAATAGATCATGTAGAACTTAAATATCAACATAGTAAAAAAGGATAATAAACCTTGACTGATATAATGGATTGTACTACTACATGAGTTTTATATTATCCTAAAATATAATAAAGTGGCTGAGAACATTATTGTAGATCATATATCCATAATTGAACTACCATACATTCGAGATCCAGAAAATCTTGACATCAAGGATGACATACCCAATAAATCATTTTTCATGATAAATACCCATGTAAAATTTTGTTTTTTGAGATATTGAAAATTATATTTCCACAAGATCACTCTAGCCAGACACCACCCATCAACAAAAGAATATATTCTTAGTCGATGTTCCAAATTAGAACTAGAATGGGTTTTTATGTTGTTATGAACATTGAAAATGGGATAATACAGCAGTGTATCCCTGTAGACCAAATACAAGGAATACTTGACACATGTCAAACATCACCAGTAGGAGGACATCATGGAATTGAATATATCATGTAATAATCATTGAATGAGGTTTATTCTAGCCTACACAAAATCAATATGAAAGGCAATTTTTCAAATCTATGATCGATGCTTGAGGACATGTACCATAGGTAAAAAGAAATTAAATTATTGAAAATAATATCCTAGAATTAATACACTTACATTAGTGGTTTATTCACTTTATGGGGTCATTACCTAATTCTAATGGCGTGTTTAATATCTGGGCCGATGTTGGCTACATTTACAAATTGGTAGTTGTTGAGGAAAGAACTCATGACACAAAAAAAGTGTTCATGATTTTCTGAAAGAAAAATATTTTCTAAATATTTGAATTCATCAAATTACTTATTAGTTATTGTGGAATACTTGCAACAAATAATGATATGATATGATTTTGTGGAATGTATGGAATTCATTACAAAACTGAAACTGCATACTATCCATAGAATATTGAGAATGTTGCATTTTAAAATAGGTAAAATAAATAGATTCTTGAGAATAACGTTTACAATATTCAAAATTAATGGCATACATAACTAGATGATCCACTTTGGGTGTATCAAATCACATAAAATATTCCAATTAATACTACTCTATTCTGAATTTTTTTTAAATAAATACATTCCATATACTATTTCAAATAGAGCACTATAATTGGGGAATAAAATAATTAAACATGGAAGCATAAAAAAGGAGAAGTTATAATTTTCTAGATAGATGAGATATAAGAAATCAGGAAGTATTATTATGAAAAATCCAAGACATATAAACAAATGACTGACGAATTGAATGAAAAAATAATTACGCATCAATTCATCACACATGGGGAATTTTTTTATTCAATTCTATATTAAAATGTATCCTATAAAAATTAAATCCATCTAGATGGGTTATATCCAATTCAATAAAATTTTTCCATATAGAGAAATTAAAATTCCGAGAGGATGAGAATAAAAATTCATAGTTAATGGGAAATGGCTAATGATATACCAAGAGCCAGTCCTTGAGGGGTGTGTAGTCACTCTCAAATTCACATAAACTATAATGTTTCTATATATAGTTGTTAAAAAATGGATTTGTAGGAGGAAATACATGGTAGGAATAATTTATTATTTATGATATTAGGAAGGTAATGCTTCTGTAATTTTATAAAGAGGAGTTGTCTCAAGAAAAGAACCCAATGCCAAATACACGATGTGTATTCATTACAAGGTGTGTAAATGTGGAGGCCCGAAAAAAATAAAAACCAATAATTTCACATCATGTATCCAATACATGATTTGTAAATTTCACGAAATTTAAAATCTTGTAAACTCTAGGTTCATAAAAGAAAAATATTTTTTCTCTTACCATGTGTGAGACCCCTTCGATTTCAACCATTGATCGTCACCCCTCACTGGAAGTCACTCCTCTTTCATCCTCTCCACTAGTATCCTCCCACTCTATTATACACTAAATAGACCATCATCTACTCTTATTATTTCCATTTACTTTCCATACTATATAGATGTAACCAAAACCATATAAAAATCCCATGCCAAATGATCTCCCAAGCCTAATGAGATGCCTCCTCCACTCAAGAGGCAGATAGATCCTGTTCCTCCTGTAGGGACTACCACCTCCTCTTCCACCTCCACCTCTGCCTCCGGTTCGGCCTCTGGGGAATCATAGTATTTAGAAAGTGGGTTATAGGGAGATTCCGAACCACATCATCAATGATTTCCATATCATCTCAGCACATCAAAACAATGACTTTCTGGAACATCTAAAGTTGAATCTCATGAGTACCAATAAGAAATTGGACCAGACACTGCTTCAGAGGATCATAATTAACCAGGAAGTTCTTGACCTAATCATCCAGATTCACCTATTTCTAAATACCTATTTGTGTGAGGAGACCGTAATAGATATATTCCTAATTTTTCTAGACACCTTTGAGTATACCATCGATTAAGTCAAATTCATACTCTAAGGTAGGTTGTGGGAGCTCACCCAATGCAACTCTGGTGTTGGTCATAACATTTAATCAGATGACATCATCAACTTCATAGTTTCTTGACTATAATGTATTAGATGAATATGGTGTATGATGTAATTATTTTGGAGAGTATATAAAGAGACATATAGAGCCTTTTAAATCCTATCACATTAATGAGTACCCAAATCAACATTTTGAAACTTCAGATCCAACACCAAATTCTATATTTCTCATTGTTATCTTGAGGTGATGCTCAGAAGAGTGAGATCCATATTGAGGTGATTATTCATGCCTTATCCATGGGTGTAATAGCCTTCAACATGGATATGCATTTCAGTTTGTTCTTCCCAACCTAGGTGAGGATGACCCAAGGTATGATTATGGTGGGAGGGGATCTTTCAGTACCCATCTATTCAAGCATCTTAGCATCTTATTTGATGCTCGACCTCACACCTCCCTTGGTCTGATGGATAAAATCAATCTCATTTTCCTCCACATGATGTGCCTATTAATTAATTGTAGGAGATTCTACAAGTGGGAGCTGAGATATGTTAACGATACTGAGGATACAATAGGACAATGTGTTTCCAACCAATCATCACATGCACATGTCCATACCTGAACCACTACTAAACATAGCACTACCTCTTCACAAACCCCTTATTTTACCTCCACCACCACTACCAATGATATATCCATACACACCCACCCATTATCTCGTATTTATTCCCATTTCTCTAGGACATCCTAGATAACCAATTATATCTTTATCACACTATTTTTGTTCAACATACTGTTTCATATCAATTCACCAACCACACCCTCCACCAACCCTTTGTCTTCACACCCACACCAACTAATTAATTCCACTTATCCATACATTCCTACCCAAAATACCACCCCATAAAACCTACCTCTGGAGCTATCCAAACCTACTGAACAACAAGAGTACTTATCTTTTAATACAAGAAGGGGAAAGAGACCCACCATTTCAGCTCATTAGAGGTTCCCTGGATCAATATATCTTTTATACACATGGCCTCTGTCTGGGTTGACTTCCACTAACCTCCATCCACGACCAAGATTATTTCTAGTAACATGAGTTCTATTATGGTGTTCGATCATATATCCCCATCCAACATAGATTATGTCAATCTGTTGGAGATGTTCTATGCCCCACTAATAGTGACAGGACATCTGAGGAAAAGACAGATGAGCATGCTCTGGAAGTTTAGTTTTTTCTTTGTCCCCTCCCCTAATGTACCATGAATGGGTTTTATTATTCTATATTAGTATAATAAAATTTTGACCAATGTTTAATTTATTACATAAATATATTGGATATAGTTTTTTTATTACACTACATACTGGCTTATTTTTATATTACTACAACATTGTTTTATCCATGTATAGAGATGCATCAACTTCTTTATCACTAATGATCCAACCATGCCCTTATATGGCATAAATCATGAGATTTATAAGCTAGTGGATGACCCATAAATACATGTTGAGTAGATCGAGCTACATATGCTTCCTTAGTAAGAGCTTCCTCCATGATAATCATGATAACTATTTATAACTCATGATCTTTTTGATCAATACCATCAAGTGGTTGTTAATCCAAGTATGCATCCCCATGATGTCGATGTTAATTTCAACCATTCCAATATGATACAACAGACCTTCAAGAATATTGTCTATGTTGAATGATTACATATTCCATCCATCTAGCAAGTGATGACATTTTTATTACTTTATAGTTGGAATCCTGTACATTTGGTTTTTTTATTTCTACTCAGGACATATGTTTTAAATTTACTCTCATTCATGTCTTAGGTATCCCGAACTACATTCTACTCACTTTTTTACAATTATACAAGCTATGTTACCTTATTTTAATCTTAATTTCCATTCCTATTTATCTAGTTCCAAATTGGTAAACCCCAACAGAATAATGGTCTATCTAGTGCTTGTAGTTGATTTCTAATAATTTTTCATTTTAGAAAAAGTTCCACTCAACATCAATATGTTTCCCTATGGAATTAAATTCACTAAAATTAGTTATTAGTTCCCTATTTCATAATCCAAAAATTCAATTTAATATTTTCTATGATATTCTTTAATTCCTCCCATGATGCTTTCCAAATAGTTTATACACTATCTCATTTTATGTGTGGGATAGTCTTTCATAAGATTTATTATTCATAAACTTGGTTTATTTACGTTGTTAACTATCCTAAGAACCATTTTTTTAATGTATTCCTAAAAATTTAAATATCATCATAATTATTTCAATAATAGACAATGATAGAGTAAATATTATTGAAATTCCTTTTTATTGATATTTATGATTTTTAGCATTACCACATAGTGGATTACATTAATTAGAAATTTTGACTCTTTTAATTGTTTTTATTGACTTATTACTAGATTTTATACATTGAGTTCTTTCTGGTGGTTCTTTTTTACCCACATTCCAATACGAATTCTAGACATACACTAATATATTATTTTCTCTGATAATTTCTTGAGAGAATATTAGGAGAAGGAAAACTATTAAATCTTTCCTTAAGGTATTACAGATGCTATGATTTACAAAATGATATTATAAAATGATTGATTAAATTTTTTATCCTTGTTTTTCAGGAGAATCACATTTTTATATTTCCTTCTCTAGCACATAGTATCCATATATATCCTTGATCTGATGGATCCATTTCGGGATATTTTTCCCTTTCTACCCTTTACATGCTATGATGCATGATTTTTCTTTAAATAAGTGTGGAGGAATTTTCAGTTCTGATGCAAAGAATATAATAATATTGACGATATGTATGGTGACTGTTTAATCAAATCGATATAACATGGTCCATGATTAATTTTTTAATTTTCTACACTTACCATGGTCCTTAAAAAAACAAAGACTAATTTTGGGTTGTTTATTATATTAGTAAAAACACCATTTCTATACCAATGAGTCTTGTGATGGATCATACAAGGTAACATAATGGATGTGATAGGTGGGATAAACATAATTTCCAAAAAAAATAAATAAAAATAAAAATAAATTAATATCGTAAAATCTTGATACTTACTTGATGTTCTCATTGATCCACACAAAACATTTTTATAATGGACACATTCTATCTAGGATGAGTCACATTATTAAATTATTCATGATTTCCATGAATTTCACATTAGTGATTACCCTCCTCTTTGAGCTTGGTTTTTATCATTATCCCACCTGCCCTCAGCCTCAGTATATTTTTTTATTTTATTGTTGAATCCCTAATGTTTTATTTTTCATTTTTGATTATAATGTGGAGATGATATAACCAGTAAACTCCTACATTTAGAAAAATTCATTAAGGGTTTAATAATAACTCTATTTTTTTTACCATGATTGATGAGGAAAGATTCTTTATGAGGTAAATTACAAAATGGCTATCTCATTTATGGAGATATATTAAAATTGTAATTAAAGGAAGATTGAGTGTGAATAAATAACTGAATTATCTAGCTTGACTAATTTTATCTATAGTATTTGTTTGTGATGTCTTATTTTTTCTACTCAAATTTAGTTTTATATTCCAAGTTGTAATGAATTTCCTTTTTCTTGAAAATTAATTGATTTGGAATCCCAATGGATATTGTTTTACATGAGGATGAGAATTTTTTCATGAGTCGGGGTATTTGATAAGATGAATTTTTTATTCATTTTGGGTATATTTATTTTAGGTTTATTTTTGTTTTACTTGAAAATGCACTAGGTTTTGAATTTTTTCAATGGAATTAGGAATTTTGGACTTTAAAAATAAAATAATGAAAATTGAAAAAACATATTTTATACATCATGAATTACATAAATGGAATGTATTCTTATTTCACAACATCCCTATAGAATAAATGTTCTCCCATGAAAAATTACATTACGTATAAATATATTATAGGCTTAGTTATTTTCAAAGTCCAAATCCCAGTAAAATTGACAATGTAGAGAAATTGAAAGACATGAATCCCATACCTGACATGTAGAATGTACACAAAGATAAAAATTTTGAGATCCCATCTTGTCAATGTTATATCTCATTTATCCTATTAGATTCAAGATTTTGGAATGATATTTTCGATATTAAGTACATGACAAGTAATGTTTTATTAGCATGTAATATTAGGGAAACAAGTCTCTTAAATATCATATATGATGAGAATTACATACATGTACTGTAACTGTCGTGCCTATAATTATTTTTCTAATGCTCAACGCACAAAAAGAGTTGGACCTATGATTTTCCTAAAAAATTTTCTTGGTTATTATTGTTGTTTTCATTAAAAACTTTGTGTAATTAATTCTATAACATGTTTTATCTAATTCATTAAAAATTTTCACTGTTTTTCATATGTTTGAGGGTCATTTCAATTGAAATTTTTTTATGATGCCTATTTCAAAACTAGTTTCTTTTATTCTTCAATGATTTCAATTTCATTATTATTTCATCATTTAGAAAAAAAATTATTATTGAATTTACATTTATTTGAATTGATGTTATTGATATATAATTTCTTTAATTGTGTATTTCTTATATTTGAATTTAATTATGATTTTTCTGAGAATATTAATTTTTCCATTTATTTTTATCAACACTATCATGCATGAATATTCTGCTTAGGGTTAGGGTCAAGAGTATTGGTTTTTATTAGACTTGTGAATCAATGATTATGCTTTGGTAATTGTACAACTAGTAAATAGTTTAGAAACTATAATTCATCACATTTTCATTCATAACGATAACCAGAGGGTGTTCAATTGAATGAATCAAACCTAATTAGTGTTCAGATGGAAATGACTATTTTCCTTTTACACTTTCTATTGTAGAAGCTAAGTGTAATTATTCTTGGTTGTTATCTATGTCAATACTAAGGGATACTTGTAGCACAATTAGATCCATTTCTGACCATAACCAATTGGTGACCCTTTCACTATTTTATAGCCAGATCCATAGGACTATCACACGAAATATCAAGGACTATATTTTTACAAAATCCATAAAATGGACCCTAATCCATTGATTTTTATCTAATTTAAATATGTGATAAGTATTTCTAGTAAAACCCCAAATTGAATAGTGAATATGAGGAATCCTACATTAGGTTTCAATACTTTAGTTTGGTTACCTTCTAGTCCTCTCTATGGAAACAACTCCACAGTACCACTTTACTATGCCCCTATAGTTGAGAATATTTTCGGAATAATAAAAATATAATCTAATAAATTCTTATATATATTAAATTTCCCACGTAGCATCATTAATAGTATAACCTAATTGTCCGACTTCGTAATGTAAAATCAAAAATACCATTGTAATTACATAAAAGATATGGAATTTATAATTCCAAAAAACTTAATTATACCATGAATAATGGGATTTAAGGGAGGTTTTATGACACCAAATGTAATGATTTTTCATGATGATTTCAAGATAAGAAATTGTTTTAAAAGTGTTCATAGTATTCTCTCTTCTACAAAAACTCAATGATAATGTGGCTATCTCACAATGGGTTTTCCAAAAACAATTTATAACATGTCTTCGTGTATAACAACATTAAAAATGATAGTTGAGGGATACATATCATAGGGTCTGATTGATGAATTTATGAACTTTTCTTAATGTACCATAGTAACTAATGAGGGTCATCTTACATAACAAATTTTTATATTAAAAAACTTTTCATTTCAAAATTCACAAAATATTTTTTTATTTTGTAAAAAATTTAAAAGAAATGTTTATTTGGGTTTATGGTATGAAAATAAATCTATATATAAAATGAATATGCAATAAAAATGAATTCATGTTATATAGAATCAAGATCCTATCAATAAATCATTCATGAAAAACGTTTGTTATCTTTTTATTAATTCCATAATACATAATTAACATAGTTGATCAAATCGATGAACATCCTCTCCTACCCATGTTTTTAATACATAATGCACCTACTGATTATGAAGTACACTGTATATTAACATCCCCAATTGAGGATGAATATTTTAGAATATAAGATAAAAATCATGTGGAATTTAGAGACACAGATTCTCTTAACACACTAAGATCCCCTTTATCCTAACTCTATGATAATAAAAATCATTAAGAATATAGTACAATTAAATGGGTTCAATACTGTATTACCCCTATGGGAGTGTCCATGGGTTAGATATATATATTCATGAGTATATGAGACTAAAATGAGAGGAACTATAGTGGAAAAAATAGAAACAAAAGTATAAGTTTTAAAAGAAGATATTATATATTAAAAGAATAAAAAATATACTACATTAGTAAAACACAAAAAGAAATAAATATCTAACTAAAATTTCCAAATATTTGAAATGTATTGGATATATAATTTTATAAGAAAATGGGTGATTGTATTTCCATCCAATTTATACCTCCAAAATTGTATTCAAGATTTTGGTCACAAATTGAATAAATTTGGAATGTTTCCTTCATTGAATATTTTTATAGTAAGTTATTTATTTGTCGGAGACTATTCATCTTTCAATGATCCTTTCTCCTAATAAATTGTGTCCATGAAAGTTCTCTAATCCTTATTTCCCAAAATTATAAAAATATTCATCTAGATGTTATTTATCTTCCAATTTTGTTTTTCTTATTTGGACTTTATTAATGTGATGTGGGGGCCAATCATTAAAATTAATCTAATCCGAGTAAATATAACTAGGACCGATTTTAAGCTAACTTTGGGCCTCAATTTTTGGTATTTAATTATTTTTCCAATTCAATGATATATTTACCATCATTAATTTAATCTTAAAAATATAATGTAAATTTTTTTATCATTTAATGAAATTTTATTACTGAAATATGATGTTGATCTATGATACTTAGAATTCAAAAATCATTTATTTTTCATGATTTACCTCAATTTTCTATTAAAATATAAAAATGTGACAATTTATAATAAATAATCATTTTATGTGAAGATAAACATTGATATAAAAACCTAAACTGTGAAATGTTTTCCTTCATCAATCCCACACACTTAAGAAATGCACTCTAAGAAAATTCAAGGAATTCAACAAAATGAAAAGATGTTTCACATCTATATTTCAATATAAATTCCATAACCGAATAAAAACTGTGATGCATCCTACATTGAAAATATCATGTCTCTTTAAATTCCTAATCCACCAACCGTCTTCAATTTAGGCCAAATTTGATGATCTAGGATTATAAATAGAACAAAATTTAGTGTGATTAACATTTAAACAAGTGAAACTATGATAGATTCATCGTTCCCAAGATCTTCATATCAAATATCAATTCCCTAAATCCTTTATACAACCCAAATGGAATTCATATAATTCAATTCTTTCATTTTTCATATTTCTTTCAATATTCCCCCAACTAAATCCTTTAATTTTTTACAATTATGCACGACATATTTTTCATTTTATTTTTAATTTTTTTCAATTATAAAATGTATCTAACTTTACATTATATCCCAATACACAATTTTATTATAATTTTAATGGTCATATATGAATGTATTGTTATATGGATATCTGAGGTGTTCTTTTTTACATTATAAAAGTAACTCATGAAAAAGATCAATATTCCAGTTTCCTTTTGTAATAATTCTAACTCTACAAAATTTTATTCCATTGAAAAAACATTTCCAAATTTTAAAAAGAAACCATAAATACTATAGAAAAATGCATTCAGAATATATATTAGTTCCAAAACATCCAAATATATGGAATACTCAAAACATACATGAAAATTTTAAATTTCTATTCAAATATATAAAGATATAATTTCTAAACAAAAAAACACATCCCAATAATAAAAAAGAAAAATATATAAAAATTTATGGAAGGACATGAAAAAATGAATCAAAAATAAAATTCTAAAAAAAAGTTAGGTTCCCTCCATGCATAATATTTATCTACACTTCTATATAATATAAAAAGCAATCAATAATGATAAGGTTTGAAAGAATTTAAAGGAATGATACAACCCAAATTTATTTTCCAATGGAGGCCTTGAGCTACACACTTATATGATACCTCTTTAAAAATAAGATGGAAAGGAAAAAAACAAAACATATAAAATTTACTAATAGAATGAAAATAAGTTAAAATAAAACTGTTTGGAAAATAATTGATTCTTTGTGAAACCTACCAAAATTTTGGTAGGTTTTTACTACCCCTAGTCAAATGGTTGTAGGCGGTAATCCTTAATTAGAATGTGGTTCCTCATAAAAAACCAAATTCATTTCTATCCAATATGAATCCTTTTAAATTTTTTTGTAGTGGAACATATGGATTGGTAAAAAAGGTTCTATCCCATTTATAATTGTTTTCCCCTCATATCCTAGGGGAAGGAAAATCAAGGGTTCATCTTATTTTTCATTGGCATCAACCATAACCACCACATTAACTTTTTCTCACTTTAGATAATTTCAATATGTGATATCAATAATTTCACGAAGTGAAATTCACTACAAATATCATTTTTAAAACAATTAATGGAAAATATATCAATATTGAAGTATTGAAATTAATGTTAGGCATTTTGGATGTTGGTTTCATCATGAAATTCTATAACTAATTCATAATTATCCCCATTCATATTTTTTAATTCATAAATGGGTTATTTAAAAGTTCCACATCAGGTGAATCATCTTTTTCTAAACCCTTATTATGTGTAGTTCAAGTGATGGTTGAATGTGAGAAATTAAAACAGGGGGATTTTATTCTCAAATAATTTTTAAAAAAATTATTGAAAATAATTTTAAAAAATTGATGAAATTACTGAGTTAATATCAATTCCATTTCATCTTAACTAAATACCACTTGAAGGTTGTGTGTAATGGATAGAGGTAGAAAGCCAATATAAAAATTTTTCTCTTCAATCTATATTATCTCATTATTTTCTTGTTGTAAAGATATTGAGTGGTAGAGAGGTGTAGATTCTTTATTGTTAAAGATACGATAATCAATTTTATTTTGAAGTTCTATAAATTATAAATAATATAGTTCGAGTTCATGTTGATATCTCACATGTATGCAAATTGTCATGTTTTCCTCAATAACAGCTTCACGTAATTTTTATGATTGGTAAAATGGGACTTTAATTTAATCTTTTATGGCCTTAAAAGGTTCTCCAACCGAATAGATGAGTGGATAAACATTATTTGACTATTGGTTCTATCTCTTGTTTCTCAAGCCGTTGCACTTGAATTTCGTAGAATCATTAACCTATAAGTTGTATTTTTCAACTTATGATTTGTATTTTGATTCAATAACCATGAAATTGTGATTATTTATCCTTTTTTTCTTCTTCCAATTTTTTCATATGAGGATGGTGTGGCTAAAAATTATAATTTAAATATTAATACACAATATAATTTTTTAAATTTTTTAAATTTATGTTTTTATTGACTTAAAATAATTGATTTAAACAAATTTTGTATCAAAATTTATAGTGAAGACCACTTGGATCCCCAAAAACAAATAAATTTTTGATATAAACCTTTCATGAGGTGTGTAAAATTAAGCTATGTATTTTTATAATGAATCATCATTGCTGACCATAGGCTTCCCAAATGAAGAGATTTTTTTATTCAAAAAATTCACTATTTATAAATTAAATTAATATAATTATAATTATTTTAAATATTTCATAGAACTAAATTAAAATTGATGGAAATTGTGGTTTATAATATGAAATATATATCTATTCATGGAATTCTCAGGAGAAAAAAATTAATATAGGTTATAGTGAAAAGAGATTCTCCCAAGAATTCATTTATATGGATTTTTTTGAATTTTTTTGAATCATATAATTTATTAATGAACACACTCCATTATATATGTGAAAATAATATCCTTCCCTATTTTTTAAGATATTATGTGTCAAACAATCATCATGAGCAACACATACTCACCTCCTCAATCTAGCGTAAATATTACAGAAGAGAAAGATAAACCTTGAGTAGAATATAGAGGCACCGATTCGCATTTCATACTAAGATACCCCTTCGGATAACTATAAAAAATTAGAAACATTAATACTGATTAAAAATAACTTGGTTATGATATTGGATCAATCCCACATATTATTCCTTATGTTCTATACTCATAATCAAGGGGATAATAGATCATAGTGAGAAAAACAGTGGATGAAACACTAATTGGACAAAAGTAGAAATGTTAGAAGAAGATAATAATTATTAAAAAAATTGATATATAAATTATAAAAAACATTAAAAATATATATAAAATTGGTTAATAAAATAGAATACACTTTGAAATGAAGATGAGAAATATTTTTAGAGGAAAAATGGGGGCTATATGTCCCTCCAATTTTGACATCCAAACTATTGCGCATGGTTGGGTCATTAAACGGTAAAATATTCAAATGTTTTCTTCTTGAATGTTGTTAGTATATATCTCTTATGTATATCAATAAAAAATAGATTTTTTAGACATGCCCAATTTTATGAAAAACTTACTCAATGAAATATTTCTAACCCAAAAACAATTTGTATTGTAATGATCCTTTTCCGTTAAATTAGAAACAGAAAATATTTAGAATATTATTCTTCTATAGTATTGAAAATTTTTCTTTCACATTATCACTATATTACTCCAAGGTTACACCTCATTTGGACCTTCCACATATGGGATATCGACATATATTCACAATTCATCCAATTATCTAAAATATTATAAGGAATGAATTGTGGGCTTCTTTTGGGAATCAATTTGTTGGAGTTATCTCTTGGTCTCATTTAAGGTAATTCATCACATCAAATATTTAATCCTTCTGAAATTTAATATCAAAATTTGGATTACTGTATAAAAATATATGGTTCAAATGTATAAAAAATTTAATATACTAAAAGTATAAAACAATACAGAATCTTTACAATTTTTCTTAATTTACTACTAAAATCTAAAAATGTGACAAATTCACATAATATAATTGATTGGGATTAAAAACATTGAAATATAGTAAAACAAATATGTGAAATTATGAGCTGCATCAATAGATACAAGTAAAAATCCTTCTCAAAATAATATACATATTATTTCCTCTTTTTGAAAGAATCAATTTTGAATAAATTTTTGTGATAACAAATTAATTTAATGTTATTTATTTCTTGAGGTTCATGCACTTATTATTTTAGGGAAGAGTATTTCCAGATTGTATATCCTTTTAATGTTTGTGTTATGATCAACACTCAATAAAAAATACATTGGGATGCACGAATACAAACTTTTGAATAATAAATTGATAAATAATAAAACTAGTAGTTTAAAAATGTTAATTTATATATAAAAAATATGGTTGAAATATTTAACTTATTTAAAATACATAAAATTCCAAAATTATGTGACTTTCACAATTTATCTCAATTTACTAATAAATCCAAAAAATATCAAATTTTCCCATAAATAACCATTTATTTGGACTAAAACATCGGTGAAAGGACAAAATATGTGATCTTATAAGATTCATTGACACCCATAGTTAATCATTTCAATTAAAGTAAATTCGATGAAAACAACTAAATGAAATGATATTTTCATCCTATGTTCCAATACACATTCATGAAAAGAAGAAGAAAATTGATGTATTAATAAATATAAATATTTTGGCCTGCCCTGACTGTATAACCCATGTCCCAACATAAATTTAATCCAAATATCAAGCTCCCTAATTGTAAAGAGATCATTTTTTAGTTAGATTAACATTTTAACTTGTGACACCATAATAAATTCCTCTTCCCCATGCTCCTTAATCCAAATCATAGTTTCTCACAATCTTGATACATCCCAAATGACATTTTATATCTTAATTTCCCACTCGTCATATGATGTTTAATATTCCTCTCTCCAAAATACAATATTTTATGTTTACATTTAATGGAATTATTTTTATTTTTCAATAATTATGAAATGCCTCAAAAAGTCATGTGGCGTAAAAATTTCCAATTTTACTCTAGTTCCAAATTATTTATTTCAATATTTTTTTACTCCACAAGATGTTCTCTTTCATATTCATAAATATACTTAAGGAATAATTAAAAATTCAAATTTCCCCATGTTATATTTCTAATTCCACTAAATATTACCATTTCAAAATTCTTAAATAAAATTTTTCATTAATTTAGTGAAAAAACCCAGAAATTATATAATATCAACAAAATCAAAGTCACTGAAATTCTAAAAACATGCATAGTATTTTTCACACAGTAGAAAAATATATAAGGTTCAAATTTCAATCCTAATTAGAACATACAAAAAAAATTAAAATATAAAAAACATGATTTTTATTAAAAATACATGAAAAAAAACAAAAACAAACATATGATTTCTAAAAATAAGTTAACATCCACCATAATTATATTTAACTACCCTTCAAATTTACATCAAAAAAATTTAGAAATATAATTGTAGAAAAAATAAGGGAATGATATATAAAACCTGAATTTGATTTCTATTATTGGTATTGAGTTAATCAAATATAAGAAAACAATTTTTAGCACATATTACAAAAAAAATATTAATTTTATTAAAACAAATTAATTAAAATATAATGTTATATTAAAATATGATAAATTTTGTGTGAAATATCTTAAATAGGAATTTTGTTTTTACTACCCACAGTCCAAAAGTTGCAGATGTCAATCCCTAATTTGAAATAGGGTATCCATTCTTACTCATGAAACTCAAAACTATTTTACTTCTATTTTTTATCTATCTAGACATTTTGTGGAAACTCCTATGGATAGAGTGAATTAGTTTCACCCCCATCTGAATTAATGTAAACCCTTATAGTTAAGGAATGGAAATCATTGGTTCCTCCTTTAACGATGTTGATACCTCATTAACATCATTATATTCACCTTGTTCAAGCACATTTGAATCGTTTCCATTAAAAAATTTAGGAAGGTAATGTTACTGATCATTAAATTTTTAATTGAATTACAAAAAAACGAATCAATTTAGAAATATCCTCCATTATTTAAAATATCATGTAAGTTGGCTTATCCGTAAAAATCCTCCAATAATTCGTTATTTTTCCCCCATATAAAAATATATAATAAGATAAAGGTGTGTCAAGAGTTCCTCATTATGTGTATTATTTTCTTCTCCTTCATCTATCAATGTAGTCTATTTAATGTCTGAATACGAGAACATCAAATATTGGGAGTTAATGATAAAATAATTTGAATAAAAGTAATAAAAAATATTCACTAATGGAGTTATTATCTATGTGGGTTCCGATAACTATTATTCTTATTTTTTTAACTCCTCATGGTGGAGGGTTATATTAGATTTAGTTATGTATTAAATATTGTCCATTTTCTATACAAATACAATTATCTCATTGTGTTCTTCTTCCAATGTGATAGAGAGGTATAGAGTTAAAGATTATTCATTATCAAATATGAGAGAATCCCTTAACATTATAACTTCTATAAAATCCCAAAAATATTATTCTAAGTCCTATTAATCTCCCAAAAGTTCATTAATTGACATGATTTCTTCAATAACATCTTTATGTAATTATCAAGAGAGGTCGAATGGATCTTCAACTAATCCTTTATTGGAATCTCTATACTATTAAATAGAAAAGATGAGTTGTGATGTTTGTTTCACCATTTATTATAGTTTATATTTATACAACTACTACAATTGATATGAACATTTGTTTTCACCCATCCAATCTAATTTCCCCTCTATATATTTTATTTTAACTCTATGTCCTAAAAACCAAAATTACTTATCATTGTTAACTTTTTATTATTTCTTCACCAAAGAGTGGTTAGTGAATGAATAAATGTAACACCCCGAGATTTTATGAAAAATATTATTTTATTTTCATTGATGTTTTCTATTATACAGCACACTATGTTTAGCTTGTACTATACGCAACAACGTACTAGCTTGCAGTATACACAACACTATTCTTGGATCGTGTTACACACAATTTCTTGTTCGGTTTATAATAGTCATTCTACGCAACGTTGAGTGTGTGTATATATATATATATATATATATATATTCAATGTATAAATGAAATATGGTTAGATTCTGTTATACAAAACTATGAAGGATTATTTCACAACACGCAACCCTGACTTGGCTTGCATTACACGCAATCGCGACCTTCCTCGATAGCGTGTGTTGTATCAAATACCGGGTTTTACTAAACAATAATATATTATTATAGTATTATTATGAACCATCTGTTATGAATATTATTAACTAAATTTCTAATTTTATAACATTATTATTCATCTTACACATTTTATATAACATAATATAAAAATAAAATAAATTTTTCGGGTAAAATAAGTATTTTTCAACAATTACAGTTTTGCCGCCTTTTGATGGAACACCCACTTTAAATATAGTTTTTGACAGGTTTAGAAGTTCAATTTTACAAAATAAAATTATTATTTGGAATCAGGGTATAAAATTTTACCTTGGATAAATTTTTCATATTATTCTGATAACTTTCATATTTTAATGAATAGTAAAAACACGCTATATTTTAATTAAAAACTACTTTATTCATCGTAATAACTTATTTGATTAAATAATAATATTTAATGGTTTTAAATTATAAATATAATATATTTTTACAATTTAATATAATGTATGTCATTAGCCTTGATTTTACATTGAATTCGTAGGTTAAATAAATTCAATCTTTTGCAATGTTTTAAACAAAAACCCGTTTTCTTTAGACAACGAGATTAATTTTAATTTAATTTCTACAACTTCTGTGTATTGAATTTGGAAAAATGGATTCCATATTTGGAATCTGTGGATCCAAATTATATTATTACAATATTTTTTATTTTTGGGCTTTATGAATAGCAACAACGGTAAATTTTATTTACCATAGTTAAAGGTAAATCGGGCAATTAAGGGTAAATATAATATTATAAAATTACCCTAACACATGGAAAAATTCTATTGGATTATTAAAAGTAGACCCATATCACCTAAGGGTCGGATTAGATTCATTTTATGGACTTTTGACTGTGAAAATAATTTATTATTATTAAAACCAAAGAAAGTGACAACATGTCGCTCTCTTAAATCTTAAAAGTATATTAATTTAAATTTAGTGATAAACATCATAAAACAAAGAATATGAATAGTCCCCGGAAATCTAATAAAATTATATATATCATGATAATTTATTTAGAATTTTTAGGGATTAAATAATTGTCATTAATGGTGATACATTAATGATGCAGAAATTATTTATTTAGTGAAAAATCAATAATATAGTTTTTATTGAAATATTAATACATATCAAAAGGCCCAAAAATCTGAAAAAACTTATTATTAGTGTATATATAAACCCTAATCAGTCACTGGCCGAATTTTTGACCATTTCGATCTTTATTAAGATGATTATGACACTTATATTATTTTATTTTAAATGATGCCAAAGTTGTCACCTTCATAATTTAATAAATATAACAATTTAAATATTCTGATTTTAAGATGATAAATTCCAGTAAAAGTATTATTGTGAAAGTTAATATATTTATATTCATCATAGGATTTTAGTTTTAATTTTTATGCAACATATAAGTATATTAAATAATTATACAAAAATGTTATAGTAATTATTTTATTAAGAGATAAACCAAATAAATGGTTTTAAAAATAATAAAATAAATATTATATGAACTATTTAATGTGATCCACTACTTTTCTAGATACATATGAACTTTTTTGAATCTATTAATGCTTTTAGTTTGAACATATCTTCTGTATATAATTTATTTAAATTCAAATAAATGAATAGTGTCAAATTTGACACTATTGTTATTTTATAAAAATAACATATTATAAAATTGTTTAAAAATAACAAAAATATTTAAAAATTATAATTTTTAATTTATATGGTATAAAATGTTATAATGTATCCAATTATGGAAAATTCAAAACAAATAAGTAATTATTTTTTTAATATAAAATTTAGAATGTTATTACCACAAATAAAATTAAATTGATTAAATAAGGATAAGTCAAGTTGATAATGTTGCAAATAAATTCATAAATTGTCTAAATTTTATTGGTTGATGATATTACAACCCTATATCATCTAATATTCGAATATGAGTCATTTTTTGAGGTTTTTAAGTGGGGTTAGATTTATTATAAATTAATATTTTTAAGATTTCCAAAGGTGCCCCTCCCCTCCCTTATAAAAGGGAACCTTAGCCCTCTCTTCCTCACACCAATTTGAGCCTTCAAGCTCGGAAAAAACCTACCAAATTAACTTCTACACTTCCCTAGAAACATCCTAGAGGTCCTGGTATTCTTCAAAGACCAATTGTATTTCCCTAAGAGGAGATCTCAAAGAGGTGCTTCAAAGAAGATGTAATGTTCGTTACTGATTCTTTCAACTTTATTTATTCTTCCACTTATTATTATTTAGTTGTTTCGTTAGGAAGTAATAAATCAGTATCAATAATATAAGGATATGTTATTATAAGTATGAAACAACCCTATTTCATAATTTATCCATCCCACAGAAAACGAAATCACCGCGCGTGCGTACGTACGGAATACCGTCTCCACGCCGTGGTGTAATCTATTTTCCACCACCAACTTACTTGGATGGGTATAATGGTGTAAATAATTAATATATATTATTATTGTAAATTAGTATTTATTATTAAATATTATACATACACTTGAATACAAATCCACGATCATGGGAATGATATCATTGCTCGTGCGTACGTACGGACTACCGTCTCCACGACGCGATGAGATTCATTCTCAATGATTAACCATTCATGAATGATTATAAAGTATATATAATAAATAATAATGAAATATATGAAATTATAATGATACTAGATTTATGTATATATATAGATGTATGTCATCTAATTAATTCCATTCAATTCAATAAGGAAAAGAAAACAGCGTTCATGCGTACGTACGACCTACCATCTCCATGAACGGTGTATTTCGTTCCATTTATAGATATATTATATATATGAATATTATGAATATATATTATATATAAATAATATTTTATATTCTATATATAAGTAATCATGATCTAAGTGATCATATGAATAATTACAAGTTAAAACACGAACGACAAATGAGACGATTTTACCCAAAAAGCTACTTTAACATGAATTTACAAAACAATGGGTAATGTAAAGTCATAAGTGAACCATATATGATATAATAAAAATGAATATGATTATTTAATAAGTCAATAAAAATATTTAAATCATTATACAGGGGGTTTAGATACGTATGAATCATATCAGACCGAAGGTAAGGGATAATTGTGAAAATCTCATTTTTATCCGAGATTGCATATTCGTAATTATTTACTGGGGTTATTGTTATCATCCATGTCAATGTTTCCTAAAAATGGTTTCATGTATGTTTAATGTCCTTTTTACCCACTTTTTACTTTTACTACATGGTATGTAAGGAATATTTCTTTTGTTTATGTTACGAGGTACTTTTTTTACTTTTCCGACAAAAGTACGATAAGAATGTTTTTTAACATATACGGCATGAAAGGATTTTTATGGTTTTATAAAGCCTTATTTTCATGAAGACTCCTTCAAAAGTTTTCATTTCAATTTTCAATAAAAACCTTTTCTTCTAAAATTTCATGACATTTTTTGAAAAGAAAATGATTTTTATGAAAAAAGGATATTTTCCTCAAGAATTCATTTAAAGTGTTTTATCAAAACCATTTTCATCTAAGATGACATTATTTCACATGTGTATTTTTAAAGTGTAATGTATCTATGATTTATACAGTTTCACTTTTTTTATTATGAAATGATAGCCATTTATTTTATATGGATTATGTGATGATGGGATGATGTTTATGAAACCCATTTTATTTATTGGGTTATTATGAATGATGTATGTTTATTTTGTGGCACAAGTAAGAATGATTTCATTATGAGATGGGTGGGACCTATATCTCCCTCCAATGCATTGGGTAAAGATTTATATCTCATGAGATAGACATGGCTGGAATGGTATGTTTATCCGGTTCAGTGTTACAGGACTGAAACGAGGAGTGAACTCGATTCATAAAGGGACCTTGTCCACCAAGATGGTCTTGGCAACAATGCCTTGGCTACTATGGAAATCATTAAATGTACTGAATGGTTTCCACAATTACATGTTTTATTCCTATGCTATTTTAACATTTTTAATGTTCCTTTATGATCTATGCCCTATGCACTTCCATGTTTTATGTCAATGCTCAAGATTTTGATGTTTAAACATTATGTTCATGTTTTTAAGTTCAAATGTATATGGTATGTTTTATTTTATTAATTCTTACCCTTACTGAGCATTTGAGGTCACCCTTTTGTATGTTTTCTTTTCCCCAGGATATAAAGAAAGGTTTTAGGTAAGAAAAAAAATGGAAGATCTTTATTGGGAGATGTTGAAGATCTTTCACCACGATTAGAAGTTTACATTCAATGTTTCCAAAGACACTAAACTATTACGATCCTTGTGTGTCTTTTTTTTGTTATGTATTAATTATTACGCAAAAGTAATGTAATGTTCATGTATGTCAAGCTTTGGATCTATACAGTTGGTATCAGAGGAAAGGTTTAGTCAACCTTTGGAAACTAGGATGCGAGAACTTTAGTGAGATCCCTAGAGATATTTCTAAGGTATGTCTAGGGATGTACCTAAAGTTAAGTATAGGTATAGGTTATAGTTATAGAATTATGGTAACGATATTATATTAAACCTAAGATGTTAGATATTGAAGTTACTCCCCCTTTATTATGATTTTTTCCTCTCCCACTACTCTTTTTGGGTTTTAGAAAATGGTTGGAAATAAGATGATTCACGATAATGGAGTATATGGTGGACAATGGAATGATATTCTTCATGAGAAACCAAATGAAATGGGATTTGGAAGTCCAAATATCATTATTATGCTGAATTAGCAATCTCATAATATGATCAACAAACTCAAATTTGGTAAGTTTCTTAACTCGGCTAATAAGAGAAAGATGGAGTTTCATGATGATCATAGAGGAAAGAAAGTTCAATTTCCCCTATGTAAATCACGTGGGAATAGGCATCAAGGAGAATGTTTCAAAGGAACTAGAAGATGGTTTGGGTGTGGAAAAGAAGGACATAAAGCCAGTAAGTGTAAAGGAAACGGTTCAGTTAACAACATGGATGAGGATAATGGTATTGCTACGACATCAACAATGGTTAAATGTTTTAAATGTGGAATGTATGGGCATTATGCAAACCAATTCCCTAAGGGAAAGTCTCATGAAGAGAATCAGTATGTTCATATGGGTAATATTTATGTTGATGATGATGAAGAGACTACAAATGATATGTGAGATGAAAGAATTATTGAAGCTCGGTCAATGGTTTAAGAAGTTAGTGGAATGAATACATTTTTATCAAGTGTAATGTTGTATAAGTAATCTCATGATACTATATAATAAAGAGACATCTAAGGATTATTACAATGTTGTCTTTCCTTAAGTTTTGAATGTTTGTGATGAATGGTACCAGTATTTTTGGAAAGTAGATGATATGAACATAATGAAGGGATATGAAGATAATGAGATGTTTGATTGTATTCATGAGCTCATGACTGATATAAAGACTAAGTGATATAATAGTTTGATTATATAGAAATTTTGGGATTTTGGTATGTGGAAAGAGATAACTTTTGACAGCATTCATGTTTTCACTAAGGTTAAATGGGGATTCATTTTCAAGAGAATACATGATTAAGGTATTCACATGTTTGTAATTTGACCGACAAGATATATCTTATGATATATGGGGGATAAATGATGGCATTCACATGATTGTTATGTGACATTTCAAGTAATAATTTTCTTTATACTATGAGATTGGACAGAAGTATTTTGTATAAGCCTAAAGATTGGAATGGATTATGTTGGACAGAAGTCAGTATTATTTAATGATATACCTTTATTCGATATTATTTATGGGATGTTATAGTAATAGAAAAAGGACAACTTACAGGACGGGCGATAGCCCATCGCGTCGGACAAGGCTCTGGGAATCGAACCCACAACCGATGTGCGACTGGCCTTTATCACCTACCACTGGCCTACAGGAAGTCCCTGGTTAGTAGAAACTAGTTTTATTATATTAAGCAGTATGATATATGAAGTATAAGTCCATTTTAGGAAACATATATGATTAATATCACTATATATTGAATTATGTATATTTAATAACTTTTACTAACTTTTGTTTGAGACAGATGGAATGACCCGTCATTCTATCACATGATCTGCTTACACTTCACAAATAAAAAATTCAACTTCATTTATTTAAGAGATGAAGTGGAAATTGTTCAAGGCACGAACAACAGAGAGATTGTACCAAAATAAAGTAAGTATTTATTCTAATTCATATTCTTCAACTTTATGGAAATGATGTTGAAAACCAAAAATGTTGTCATAGTGCCCTTATATCCGATGAATCAGATGGTACCCTAGATCATCAAAAATTTAGGGCTTTGTGATTGTTGTCTCATCATAGCCATGTCCTCTACCACTCTCCATCAGAACGTGATGGTTAGATTTTTCTTCTATATCCATATTTTCACCTATGTTCTCCAACATGGAAACCCAATGATGAGTTACTTTGGGTTATCATTGCATTTCATACTTTAGTTTTTAAAATTTAGTTTTAGTATTCCTTTTTACGATGTGGGTTTCTATGAATAGTAAACTATTTATAACCCCGAAGAATTTCGAGGGAGAAATTCATTTTAAGGGGGGTAGAATGTAACACCCCGAGATTTTATGAAAAATATTCTTTTACTTTCATTTATGTCTTCTATTATACAACACACTATGTTTAGCTTGTACTATACGCAACACCTTATTAGCTTGCAGTATACGCAACACTATTCTTGGATCGTATTACACACAATTTCATGTTCGTTTTATAATAGTCATTCTACGCAATGTTGGGTGTGTATATATATATATATATATTCATTGTATAAATTAAATATGGTTGGATTCTGTTATACGAAACAATGAAGGATTCTTTCAAAACACGCAACCCTGACTTGGCTTGCATTACACGCATTCGCGACCTTCCTCGATAGCGTGTGTTGTACGCAATACCAGGTTTTACTAAACTACGATATATTATTATAATATTATTATGAACTATCTGTTATGAATAGTATTAACTAAAATTTTAATTTTATAACATTATTATTCATCGTACACATTTTCTAGAACATAGTATAAGAACAAATTAAATATTTCGGGTAAAATAATTATTTTTCAAAAATTACAGTTTTTCCGCCTTTTGATGGCACACCCACTTTAAATCTCATTTTGACATGTTTATAAGTTCAATTTTACAAAATAAAATTATTATTTGGAATCAGGGTATAAAATTTTACCTTGGATAAATGTTTCATATTATTCTGATAACTTTCATATTTTAACGAATAGTAAAAACCCGCTATATTTTAATTAAAAACAACTTTTTTCATCGTAATAACTTATGTGGTTAATTAATAATATTTAATGGTTTTAAAATTTAAATATAATATATTTTTACAATTTAATATAATGTATGTCATTAACCTTGATTTTACATTGAATTCGTATGTTAAATAAATTCAATCTTTTGCAATGTTTAAAACAAAAACCGATGGTCTTTCGACAACGGGATTAATTTTAATTTAATTTATGAAACTTTTGTGTATTTAATTTGGAAAAATGGATTCCATATTTGGAATCAGTGGATCCAAAATATATTAATAGACTAATTTTTATTTTTGGACTTTATGAATAGTAACAACGGTAAATTTTATTTACCATAGTTAAATATGAAACGGGTAATTAAGGGTAAATATAATATTATAAAATTACCCTAACAATGCCAAAATTCTATTGGATGGATAAAAGTCCACCCATATCACCTAAGGGTGGGATTAGATTCATTTTATGGACTTTTGGCCGTGAAAATAATTTAATAATTATTAAAACCAAAGAAAGTGACAACATGTCACTCTCTTAAATCTTATAAGTATAATAATTTTAATTTAGTGATAAACATCATAAAACATCTAAAATTAATAGTCTCCAGAAATATAATAAAATTATCTAAATCATGATAATTTATTTATAATTTTTAGGGATTAAATAATTTTCATTAATGGTGTTACATTAATGATGTAGAAATTATTTATTTAGTGAAAAATCAATAATATATTTTTATTGAAATATTAATACATATCAAAAGGCCCAAAAATCTGAAAAAACTTATTATCAGTGTATATATAAACCCTAATCATTCAATGGCCTAATTTTTGACCATTTGGATCTTTATTAAGATGATTATGACACTTATATTATTTTATTTTAAATGATGCCAAAGTTGTAACCTTCATTATTTAATAAATATAACAATTTAAATATTCTGATTTTAAGTTGATAAATTCGAGTAAAAGTATTATTGTGAAATTTAATAGAGTTATCTTAATCATATGATTTTAGTCTTATTTTTTATGCAACATATATGTATATTAAATAATTATACAAAAATGTTGTAGTAATTATTTTATTAAGAGATAAACCAAATAAATGGTTTTAAAAATAATAAAATAAATACTATATGAACAATTTAATGTGATCCACTAATTTTCTAGATACATATGACATTTTATGAATCTATTAAAGCTTTTATTTTGAACATATCTTCTATATATAATTTATTTAAATTCAAATAAATGAATAGTGTCAAATTTGACACTATTGTTATTTTATAAAAATAACATATTATAAAATTGTTTAAAAATCAAAAAAATAATTAAAAATTATAAATTTTAATTTATATGGTATAAATTGTTATAACGTATCCAATTATGGAAAATTCACAACAAATAAGTAATTATTTGTTTTAATTTAATATTTATAATGTTATTACCACAAATAAAATTAAATTGATTAAATAAGGATAAATCAAGTTGATAATGTTGAAACTAAATTCCTAACATGTCTAAATTTTATTGGTTGATGCGATTACAACCCTATATCATCTAATAATTGAATATGAGTCATTTTTGGAGGTTTTTAAGTGGGGTTAGATTTATTATAAATTAATATTTTTAAGATTTACAAAGGTGCCCCTCCCCTCCCTTATAAAAGGGCACCTCCTCCCTCTCTTCCTCACACAAATTTGATCCTTCATGCTTGGCCAAAACCTACAAAATTATCTTCTCCAATTCCCTAGAAAAATCCTAGAGGTCCTGGTCTTCTTCAAAGACCAATTTTAGTGCCCTAAGAGGAGGTCTCAAAGAGGCGCTTCAAAGAAGAGGTAATGTTCGTTACCGATTCTTTCAAATTTATTTCTTTTTCCACTTATTCTTAATTAGTTGTTTCATTATGAAGTAATAAAATCAGTATCACTCATATATGGATATGTTAATATAATTATGAAACAAACCTATTTCACAATTTATCCATCCTTCAGAAAAAGAAATCACCACGCGTGCGTACGTACGGAATACCATCTCCACGACGTGGTGTAATTTATTTTCCACCACCACCTTACTTGGATGGGTATAATGGTGTGAATAATGACTATATATGATTATTGTAAAGTTATATTGATTCTTAAATATTATACATACTCTTTAATACAATTCCACGATGCGATGAGATTCATTCTCAATGATTAACCATTCATGAATGATTATAAAGTATATATAATAAGTAATCATGAAATATATGATATAATAATGACACTGGATTTATGTATATATATATATGTATGTCATGTACTTAATTCCATTCAATTCAATAAGGAAACAAAAATAACGTTCATGCGTACGTACGACCTACCGTCTCCATGAACGCTGTATTTCGTTCCATTTATCGATATATAATATATTTGTATATTCTGAATATATATTATATATAAATCATATTTTACATTCTGGATATTAATAATCATGATCTAAGTTATCATATGAATAATTATAAGTTAAAACACGAACGACAAATGAGACGATTTTACCCAAAAAGCTACTTTAACATGAATTTACAAAACAATGGGTAGTGTAAAGTCATAAGTGAACCATATATGATATAATAACAATGAATATGATTCCTTAATAAGTCAATAACATTATTTAAATCATTATACAGGGGGTTCAGATACGTATGAAGCATATCAGACCTAAGGTGAGGGATAATTTTTCAAATCTCATTTTTATTCGAGATTGCTTATTCGTAATTATTTACTAGGGTTATTGTTATCATCCATGTCCATGTTTCCTAAAAATGGTTTCATGTAAGTTTAAAGTCCTTTTTACCCATTTTTGACTTTTACTACATGGTATGTAAGGAATCTTTCTTTTGTTTACGTTACGAGGTACTTTTTTTACTTCTCCGACAAAAGTACGATAAGAATGTTTTTTTAACGTATACGGCATGAAAGGATTTTTATGGTTTTATAAAGCCTTATTTTCATGAAACTTCATTCAAAAGATTTCATGACTATTTTCAACAAAAACCTTTTCTTCTAAAATTTCATGACATTTTGTGAAAAGAAAATTATTTTAAAGAAAAAAGGATATTCTCCTCAAGAATTCATTTAAAGTGTTTTATCAAAACCATTTTCATCTAAGATGGCATTATTTCACATGTGTATGTTTCAAGTGTAATGTCTCTATGATTTACATGGTTTCAATTTTTTTGTTATGAAATGATATCCATTTCATTTATATGGATTATGTGATGATGGGATGATGTTTATTAAACCCATTTTATTTATTGGGTTATTATAAATAATGTATGTTTATTTTGCGGCACAAGTAAGAATGATTTTATTATGAGATGGGTGGGACCTACATCTCCCTCCAATGCATTGGGTAATGATTTATATCTAATGAGATAGACATGGCTGGAATGGTAATTTAATCATGTTCAGTGTTACAGGACTGAAACAAGGAGTGAAATAGATTCATAAAGGGACGTTGTCCACCAAGATGGTCTTGGCAGCAATGCCTTGGCTACTATGGAAATCATGAAATGTGTTGAATGGTTTCCACAATTACATATTTTATTCCCATGATATTTTATCATTCTTAATGTTTCTTTTTAATCTATGCCCTATGTACTTCTATGTTTTATGTCACTACTCAACATTTTTATGTTTAAAATTATGTTCATGTTTTTAAGTTCAAATGAATATGGTATGTTTTATTTTATCCATGCTTAACCTTACTGAGAATTTGAGCTCACCCTTTTGTATGTTTTCTTTTCCCCAGGATATGATGAAAGGGTTTAGGTAAGAAAAAAATGGAAGATCTTTTTTGGGAGATGCTGAAGATCTTTCACCAAGATTAGAAGATTACGTTCCAAGTTTCCAAAGACACTAAACTATTACAATCCTTGTGTGTCTTTTTTTGTTATGTATTAAGTATTTCGCTAAAGTAACTTAATGTTCATGTACGTCAAGCTTCAGGTCTCTACAATAAACATTTAAATTTTGATACATCATGGAATTTGTTTTAAAAATAAAAGTAATTTAAATAAACAATTATAAATAAAAAGGTCAAATATAGATCATATGTACCCCTGAAAAAATTCCATGTATTATCACACCTATCGCAAGGTCTATAAAAAATGATTACGTATTTTTTGTTGTTAAAAAATGTATGACCATAGTTATAACACATGAGTGGCATATATAGTCAATCACTAACTATTTATAAATGTAATTAATAAATATTTATTATATTCTATATTTTATGAAATAAAATAAAAAGATATTTTTTTTGTTCATGGTATGGAAACTAAAACTGAATATGAAATGTGGATGAAAACAAAAAACAATACATGCTGGAGAGAAAATAGATTCTCCTGGGAAATCATTCAGAGGGAACCTTCATTTCCTTTTTATTAATTTTATAATTAATCTAGGGAAAAACTAAATCATTTGTTTGAACACCATATCCTACTGAGGTTTTAAATATATAGTTCAAAAAATGATCATTTTGAACACTACATACTCACCTTCTTAATTAGTACATAATATTACATAAGATAAATCATAACCCTGGATGAAAAATGTGAGTCATAAATACTCCTTTCACACTAAGATCTATATCATCCCAACTCTAATAAAATAATAAAATTAATAATCATGTATAATAACTATTGTTTATAATATATTACTCCTCGTTTATATTACTCAAGATATTTACTCAAAATTATTACTATAGGAGATCACAATGAGAAGAATGACATAAGAATCACAAAATATGGAAAAAGTAGTAGAGTGAAGTAAGATAGTATATATTGAAATTATATAGATATAATACAAAAAATAACACTACAAATCAATGAAAATTGGTAAATAAAATTATAAACTCTTTAAAATATAGAGGAGGAAATTTTTTAAAGGTAAATTGGTGGCCAAATTTCAATAGATTTTTGACCTAAAAAATTTTATCCATAGATTGGGTAGTAAATGGAAGAATATGGGAATGCGTTCTATATACATGTTTTCAGTACATGCCTCTTTTTTCATCCCATGAAAATTGGAGCTTCATTAGAAATTCTTAGTGTTAAAATATATTTACTCAGGAAAATATTTCATGTATAATGAATATTCATATCCTAATATTCCTGTATCATATGCTATTATGACCTTAAAATATTTAGAATATCATATATCCATAGTTATGAAAATTATTCCTCCACATTATTTATATAAAATTTCAATGTTTTATCTCATTTAGGCCTTCCATGTGCGATATACATGATTATCATCAAAATCGATCCAAAATGGGAACAAATTCAATGGAATGAATTTTGAGCATCTTTTGGTCTTCAATTTATATTTTTAGATCCTGAAAATAATTAATGGAATATATACCCAAATTAATTTAATCCATCAACAATGTATTTTAACAATTTTAGTTAGTATAATTAAATTTATCACTAAAATATCAAAGAAATTTAAAATAATTAAAATTCAAAAAATAATAAATTTTACAATATCAAATTGTCTACTTCTAGAACATTAAACCTTGATAATTTGAAAAAAATTAATTTTTAGTAGGATTAACAAAATTGAATTAGAAAACACAATATATGAAATTATGAGCATCATCAATAGACGAATGCACCACATAATCTAAAAATACAACCCATTACAGTTCTTCTTTTCTAATGCATTAGACATGAATAAATGTCCGGATAATGGACTACTTAAACGTTGTTAAATTCATCAAGATCATATATCACTAGATTCCTAGAAAAGTTCTTCACAAGGGTTTCATTATTTAATGAATGTTTAATTATCAATACTCAATAAAATGACATTTTAAGTTATGCTACTGAACAATATAAAATGATAAATGAATAAACAGAAAATATATTAATTAATACTTGAAATAATAGGCTTTTATTATAGTGTAAATTCCAAATAATACATGTGAATCATCCATTTAACTTTCAACCAATATTTTAATTCAAATATATATACAAATAAAATATCATGAAGAAATATTAAATAAATAAAAAATAATGTGAATCTCTATTTATTAATAAAAATTATAAGTATAAACAAAAACATCATTTTCAATGTAAATATCATGTTAAGATAAAAATTATTCTTCTTTATGTATTAATTTATACATAATAATGATCACTATATGTAATGATAATTATTCAATATGATTAAACATCAATTTATGTGTAGACATTAATTTCTTTAGGATCAATGTTGTGTATAAATATTAATTTATTTTGAGTAAATATAAGTCTGTATAAGAATCATTCCGCATTGGAATAAATATTTGCATAACTATGATTTTACCTTTGATAAAGATAATTTTAAAAACTACATGTATAAACAAATGTATTGAATCCACTTTTTAAGGATGAATTGAATGATTTCTAATTGTTGCTTTTTAAAATATTAAATATTATTTACAAACTATAAGGGCAATGTCTAACATCTGAAAGGATTGTCCTATACTTTGTTAAAAATCATTTAATTCTTTCAATGCATGGTAAATTCCAAAATTCATACTAATGTGAAATTTTCTCCAATATTATTTCATAAAGCACATAAAAAATGTGAAATTATTTTAGAAATTATAATTATAATCAAAAATTGAATATGAATAAATAAATATTAAGTTATTAAATATTTATCCTTCAGATTAAACATCATTCAATTATTCTAAAGGAAATTAAATATTCAAACAATAATGATAAAATTTATTGAACAAATGATAGAGGGAATAAATTGAGTATTCTTTAAATTATTAAAACAAAACCATTTAAGTGTTAAGGATTCATTAAACATCATGCTATAGAAACATAATTACCCTCCCAAAACTGCATCATACCACCACATGGACATCATTATAGAATATTTAATACTATAATAGATGTCATGTTGATAAAAAAATTATATAACAATACTAAATCACAGAGGTATAAAAAATATCACCTTACACTAAATATTAAATCATGAAAAATTTACTATAGGTTTATCGCTATTTATAAAATAGAGATTGGCCCTTTTATATTTGAGAGACATTATTTTATAAAAGGGGACAAAACTTTTACTTATGGTTGAAAATTAATTTTCAAAATGGGGGATACATGTTTTAATTTTTCATAGTTTATTACCTTAAATTTTTTATTCATTAAAAAGGGATAAAAATATCATTGCTGGGTCTGTTATTTATAATTACAAAAACAACATTTTTGAGTGATTATTTAGCCCATAAATCTATTTTTTATAATTAAAATATCAAAATTTTATTTCCTCAAACTTAATATTTATAAAAAAATAATGTTTTTGTTTGAATATTTCAGTTATTGAAGAATAATTGAATTATGTTGATTCTTGAGGGAAAATAAATATTCATTTATTATTTATAAATTATTACACTTATTTTGGTTATCATTATATTTTTTCATTATGTATATTCATTTTTACTATGTTTTATAAAATTAATTTGGAAAAAATTACATATGAGAATGTTTTGTGAAATGTTTATATTTTAATGGAATTATCAAAAAATAATTCTCAAAGTTGGATGATTCTTATGTTCATTCAATATAAGTCCTATGGTATTTTGAAAAAAATAAACTTACAAAGAAATAAATCCATCTCAATGAATTGGATTTCATCCTTTTGTTGAAAACTATGATTTCTAAAATCATCCTTAAAAAAGGTAAAAAAATACATATGCACATATTGATGTTTATGTAAAATGATACCAATATTGATTGATATTTACAAAAATGTAAATTGAATATTATTCATATAGTTAGCCCCAATAAAATTTATGATTAATAAGTAATTTATTTTTATACATAATTAAAAATATATTAACATTGAATGATCCTTTCCATGTGATAATTGATTCATACGTGTATGTAATTGTTATGAGTCCTTAGATATTATTATTTTATTTATGGGAATCCACATTTTTTAAATTTGTTGAGAGAGGATCATAAGATGGATCAAAATCCCAATGGAAGAGGGCCATCACATGGACCATAGGCTTTGTGACAAGATTATTAATACATTATATATGTGCACAAATCCCAAGAGTCCACAATAAAACAATCCATTACTTATCTTATGCACCCATTAATGGTCTGAAGTTCCAACGGCTCAAAGGCCCATTCATCTCACCTAAAAGCCCAACTGGGATGAATAACACATCCTCTAAAGTACTTTTCTCTAGTACCAACTGTATTACCACACTTATATAATGTTACCATACTACTGCATTTCCTTCTACAATAATTCTATATTATATATGGAAATTATCTCCCTAACCAAATTTTATCCAAAGACAATTATTGGATTAATAGGATCCCATACCAATAATGTAATCCCACAACTACTAATTGATTTTTACACATGATTCATATTAATATTAAAATGATCTTTAAATAAAAAATAATACTTATGGAAAATTATGGTAATGTTTATACATGAATTTTTTCAGGAAATATATTTTCATATTATTATTTATTATATTTAATATTTATTCGAGAATGTTTCTCAATATAATTGTTTGAATTCAAATATTAGTTGGATGATCAAATGTTATTTCACATGGCTTTTTTTGTAAACTATCGTGTAATTAAATCATTTTTAGGAAGTAGAAATTAATATATTAATTATTTATTCATTTATCAGTTTAATAAGTTTAGATGTACATATTTTTGTGTTGCTTTTAAAATTATTGAGAATTACAAAAGCACTAAATGGATAAACAATCTGGAAACAATCTTTTTTGAAATCAGTGACACCTGATATATTATAATTGAATAATTCAAAAGTAAACAGGTAAAAAACATTTCCATAAGTATAATTTTTTCATATCTATAATTTTTACATAAATATGATTAGAAAAAAAGGATCATTCTTCACAAAGATATTTTTTTAATATGAATATAAATCAATTTCCTCACAATCATGAATTTAATAAGGATAAATGTTATCCATAAGAATTAATTTATTTTGAATAAATAAAATTATATGAATGTATATTTTTTCCCATAAATATATATGTAAGTATGTATTTACATTTCATAAGGATATTTTTTAAAAATATTAATTATTAACTTAAGGATAATGTTCCCTTCATTGGGTTGAATTGAAATCTTTATGAGGAAGATTTTTTTGAAATCATTTGGTTGATTGAGATATCATAATGATGATATTTATTATGATTTTAAATCATCCAACACAGAGAAAAATTTCAGTCAATTTATTTGTCATATGAATCATTCCTTTACTCACATTTATGTTGATTTTTTAACAAAATTAGCTCATAAAAACACATGAAAAATGCGGAAAAATTATCGAAAATATTATAACAACAGAAATAAGAGTTAAAATTAATATATAATAAATGAAAAAAATTACGACACTTAAAGTCAACATCATAAAATTATTTGATAAGTAATTCTAGCTTAAAAAGTAAAAATATCCTTTGTTTTTTTTCAAAACCCCAATTAGATATAATATAATAAGGATATTGTATTTATAAAAATAAAAAAAATAATGTTACAGAAATCCATTGAACACAAAACTATACTAACTTCATCTCATTACCATGAATACATCATACGAAAAATGTCTCAAATTTATTGAATATTTACTACATTAACATATTCTATAAAAAAAATCAATAATGTCAATAAATCACACAGGGCTCAAAATTTTCTCTACCCAAAAAATATTAAATTCAATATTATATAATTAGTCTATTTCCTTTATCATATACAATTAATACAAATAAAATTAATTAAAAATTAAAAAAACTATTTATAAAATAAATATCTCCTTAATAACCAACCTACAAAGGATGCTTCAACACTCATATTTTCAAAAAATAAGGATTTTAATCCCAATCGTCCATGTTCTCTTTAGGTCTTCTCAATGAATCTATGATTAATAACCCTATATCGACACCTTATCACATTCATGTTTCAGTTAATTTCAAAGAGACATGAATATTAATGACTAGAGGAATGAGTGAATAACTAACAAGAAGAGAACTATTGATCCATATGGATCATATCTCATAAATGGATACATTACTATACAAAGAAAAACTTAATATTACTAAGAAAAATCTCTTTACTGCCCATGGATTCCAATAAAATAAAGGCTTAAATGGGCTAAAAGTATATATTAAAACATATATTAAAAATATGGGTTGATAAAACCATGATATGGTTCCAAAACCATATCATTGTATGGGTCAATCAAAGGTCATCTAGAAACCCAGATGAATTATCGTTAAATATCCTTAATCATCAATAAGAATTTTTGTTCCAAATCACACTTATGGAAAAAGAACAAACATGGCCTCTAAAACCACACATTATTTTCTTATATTCCCATTAGAATTATGAGTTTAAACTATTTATTTCTCACCTAAGACTCATACATTTTATCAACCATGAACATAAATATATTGATGTTTCCCTATCAATTCAAAAAAATCAAAAAAAATGGTAAAGATTACAACCAATTTTACGTTATGAAATCTTGATAAAAAGAACTAATGTAATATCTTCACTCATTGTGTATAATAGTTTGTCTAAACTCTCAAACCCATAACAACATATCCTATAAGGATGAACCCACCAACCATTGTTAATGTAATAATTCTATAATGTAATGTTGATTAGACCGTGGATTGGTTTTACTCTGAACCCAAATTTAATATTCTCACCCCTAAAGAATTATGAACTTATTTAATTGTTCTATAAAACACCAAAACTCACAAAGTAGACGATAAGTAATTTTTATCCATCTACAAGAGGATTATAAATGCAAGTAAATCACGATATACACAATAATGATGAGATAATATTTATCTTTCCTTTATGTAAATTATCTATTAGAAATATAAATTCTATTGGGTTAATATAATGAATTGAATTACTATAAGGTGTTTAATTCTACCATTATTTCCAATTTTACACTTTAATATAATATAACTAATACAATGTGTCATGGGATAATACCTACACATCTCCTTGAAAGAGAGTCCCACTATAATTTGGTGAACCATGTACAAACTCAGGGTGTTTGTGTTATTTAACATTTTCATATATTACAAGAATAACTGATTCAACTGATATTTAGACACCATCATAAAATTAGATAACATTAATTTAAGTGAGAGAATGTTTTGAATTGGAGATCAACCACTCATTAATCCCCACCATGTCTAATAGGACGACATATCTATACATTGGGTATCACATATACCTAAGGAAATAATGATAAATGGAAAAAAATATTGGTATCAACCACCTTATACTAAATATCATGAACATTATAGATTATATTATACATATATAAAATTTATAAACCATTCAAAATATTCTGAATTACATTAAATAGTTAATTCATGTATATAGACTACCAACTTGATTATTTATTATAAAAAATACATTATTTTCATAAGAAATATTTTTAAACATAAAAATACATTTTAGGTCTAGAATATAATAATTCTATATTAGTTATATAATTTATCCACCTAAAAGATCTAGATAAGATATACATACCTAAAATGGTACCATTCGTCAATAATATCTTATATTTGAGTTCATTCAAAACAATAAAAATGTGTCATGTTAACTAAGTATAAAATACCTATGAGAAAATTTTAATATTTGCTTATTTAATATGTATATCTTTATGAGAAAAATACTTCCCCTAGAGAAAACTCCTCCACCAAGAATTACATTATACTAAACTATATTTCCAATATATAATATATCTGAAAACAATATTATTGATGAATTTCATAATATCTAACAAGAAATATCTTTGGAGAAAGTATAATGTTTTATATAAATTTAATAAATATTTTTATTATGTTTAATCTCATAAAATGGAAACACTATTTAGAAAATACATTAGTCAGAAAATATAAAAATTTCCTCATGACCTAACCCTTATAAGCTTCCATTTTACACCATAAAAATATTTGGTGGGCAATTATATAAACAAAATCACATATAAATATTTGATATTTAGGGAGGATACTCTTTTTCAAATTTCATCATATCAAGTCTAACCAACTCAATTCCTTTGGGAAACTAATAGTTTAACATACTATATTAAATGAAACCAAAAATAAAAATTGGATACAAGTTCATATCTATTAGGTTATACTATAATATTATTTAAGTTTAAAAGATAATTCATGGGTATTTAATATTGATGGTAACCCATAATGAATTAATTATTCATTTATCAGTGTTTAATTTAGATAAAACCTATCATTTAGTATTTCATGGTTTATTTATATTTCCCCATTTATATATACATCATACTCATATACTTGTAGTGTATACATATTCAACGCATCTCTCGAAATCCCTACAAGGGTTTTTGATTATATGGGTTCAATTTTTTTACTTACACCTTAATCTAACATAAAATGTTCCAATCAAATTAATGTATAACGCTATACAAAAAAAATTATTTGTAATACTTACAATGAACACATGTTAATTTTTTCTGTAAAAATTCATGTTTATCTCATGCATAAGAAATATGAATTAATTTCATGTAATGTTTTAGAATCATAAAAAATTAAAATCTAGTCAATATCAAACATACCATTATATGTAGGAAAACCCCACTATTCTAGGGAAAAAAGGCTAATCTTCTTATACATATAGAAGTTGAAGCCATGGTTATACTGTAAGTAAACTAATACCTATAAAGGCGTAAATAATAAATGAATAATAATACCTAATTTGTATAAATCATAATAACTATTAATAATTAAATATAAATCCAGATGAAAATGTCATATTATTGGTTGAATAAAACGAAATCATATGTCTTTCCATGAAAATAAATTCTTGTATTTATGGTTTTAAAGTTTTATATTCAAATTGAAAAACGTCAAATAAAATAAAAAAATACTCATAATATAAATTATTTATATTCATGAATATTAAATATGTACTAAAATAAAAAGAATTTCAATCAAAATAAATATAACATGGTATATAAAAACATTAAATTAAAATAAAATTTATCAAAACCTTAATATCATGGTTAAATAATCATTTCAACACTAAAGAAAATCAAATTCAATAAAATTTTGGTAATATAATTTGTTTTTTTTTCTATTGACAAATCATTTTGACAGAAAATTACTAGAATGTCACACACTGAATCATATCACAATATTTCTATATAAGTCATTTTTGGTCATGACTTGTTCAAAGATCATACATTAGTGAAATACATGTTAAAACATTAAAAAATATTTTTCATATATTAATAAAATTCCCATAAACCATTAGAATTTATTTCAAATACATTTTAAAGGTAATATTTTATTATTATAAACATCATTTTGATATGAAAAACCATGGATTTTTTAAAAAACATTACATATTAATAATAATTTACATAAAACAAAATGTGATTATACAATGAATTTTAAAAGTTTACGAAAACTCTAAAATTCCTTACATTTTTCAATATTCATAGTATTTATCCATCACTAACAACTTTTTTGGTACCAAAAAATGGTTTTATAGTATAATTTATATCTAAATATGGAGGAATTAAATATTAAACCAAATATTAAGATAAATTAGAACATAAGTGATTAATAATAAAACAAACATAATAATGATTACCAAAAAATAAATTTTATAAACTCCACCATGTTGAGATTAATAGATATCCCTAAGAATAAAAATTATGAAATTAGAAACTAAAGGTATCCACCAGCTAGTAAAATCATTGAAAACTTTAGTAAGACATCTTATTCAATAAATTAGTGCTAAAAAATTTATTGATTATAATTAAAAGAGATAAAGGAAATTATTTTCATGCTTGAGAGTGACCTTATTATTTTAAAATGATGTTCATAAGTCCCTATATGTTGAACTCCTACATTGAATAAATTAGAAAACTAAAGCCCAAAAATTTCCTATGATATACAAAGGATAATTTTTTATTAAATTTATAATTTATTAGGGATCCCCAATTATATTATTTCATTTAGGAACTCATTTAATATTTACTAAATAATTGAATAATCAGAACATGATACATTACAATCCAATTAAATGATAATAAATGTTGGAGGTGTTTCTTCATGATTCCTCATATAATTTTTTTGAATAATGTGATGTGAAAAAAACATTTCACTTAACAAAACATGTTATTACGACATTTAGAACATCAAAGCTAATTCATTTGAGTATATAGTCACTACAAAAGTTCATATATATTTTTTACTTATCTGAATTACATAATTAAATTATGTTTATTTTATGTTATTTATATAATTCATCATTAAAGAAATGACATGTTAAATAATTATAATTGATAGGGAATTTATTAAATTATCAATTAAATAATTATTTTTTCTATTTAATGAAATATTAAATTTGTTTGTAATTAATTTTAGTTATATTTAAAATAAATCTAAAATGATGTGATGTGTGTGTAATTTCATAATTCCAAACCATGATATATATTGTTAAATCATGTTAATTAAACTAATTTTTCATCACTCACATTGATTTTTCAAAATATAATGTGAACAATCACCCTTTACTATCATGATATATAGAGAAACATATGAGATATTTATATGTGTTTGATACTAACTAACTAGAAATTTTTATATCTTAATTATGAAAAATAAAAGCGGGGATGGTGAAAGTAGAAAAAACAAAAAAAAATAATGGGTTATTAAGAGTCAAATATCAATTTTTTCCCAAAACATAATGTTCTTACAATCCATTGTTAAAGATATAGCACTAAAATAGGTCATAAATTCCGCCTCATAGACTCCATAGAAAGATTTATAATCTTCCATAAAATCCCCTTCGTGCTAGGTGTGAAGAATATATGAGGTGTCCAGTGATAGGGATAAATCTAAAAATAACGATGAACTATAAGATTTGGATCTAATTTTATCACACATACAATAATATTCATCATTGTTAAAAGAGTCAATATAGTAAATAATACATGAGATTCAGTGAAGAGATACTTACCCTCTCCTTAATATAATGAGAAATTAAAAATAACAAAGACCCTGTGGTCCTAAATAATATCCCCTTTGTGTATGATGACATGGATGAAGATTTCATCCGAGTTGATCTTGATCCCTAATATTGTTGATTTACGTTACACCTAGTAACCAATAACTTTCCTACTAATAGATAAATCCATTTTTCGATACGAGGGTAGCTGAAACTTGATGAAATGAGGGACCACATAGTTCTTACTAATTGTAAATAGAGTTTTATCCAATGAATAAAACCTCACTTTCATGTGGTTTTTTGAAGGAAAAAATCCACTATGGTGGGAATCTTTTCACAACTCCCAAAGAATATATCAAACTACATTAAGGATGAAATGATGATATTGATAATATATGTTCCCACCTATATTGGTATAAAATCATGTACCAGTATAATGGTTAATTTATTTGAAATGAATGTTGAATTAAAGCATCCTCCAAAATGGAAGCAGATATATCATATCCAGTCCCTTTAATAAGATTTTATAATATTGATTCCATACATACACATTAACAACACACAAAATTTTATTATTGGAAGATACCTTTGTCACAAATTTCATTTTTCATAGGTATTACTCGATTTTGAACATTTTGCATAAGAATGTTCATCATGTCTGGAATGGATTTTTACAAAGGTCTAATGATATCATCACCCTCAAGGCATTCCACATGAATAGATATTAAAAATATAGGGAATATAAATTATTCTATATATGAGGTCATAAATACACATACATTAGGATCCTCAACGAACTGAATATAGTAATTGAATGGCCTTTTAAATGAGTTCAATAAAGCTTTATATAAATATTAATGAGATCTAGCCTTCATGAAGATGATGTTTTCAACTGGGTTCCATAGAAGAAATATGTTACTTCAAAACCATTTATCTATCCAAAAAACAATGTATCACATATATAATATCCATCAAGTGTTATAGTGGATGATGATAAAGGATTCATGATGCATGTTAAAAAAACAGAATCCCATAGATTTCTTCTTTAACCAATTTAATAATGAGTTACCATACTTATTCTGAATGAATATTACAAAAGAAAATTTCTATAATATACATCCCATAACAATTTTTGTTACATGTCCTCATCAATTCCCCTAATAATAATACCACATTGTTCAATTTGTTTAGATAACCTTGTCCAAATAGCCCATTAGTGTCTCTCCTCTTACCAAGAATCCCGTATAAAAATATTCAGAAGTATCTTAATTATTATAAAAATAAATTTTGGAGCCCTAATGATATACAAAACATGAATGAGAATGGTTTAAGAAAACTTTTTATGAGAGTAATTGTAACTAAAAATTATCATAAATGGCTATTCTATTTTTATGTATTTCCAGTGATTCTATTGAAAACATCATCAAATGATTGAATGAAAATTATTTTGTTGAATAGAGGTGACCAAAAAATCCATTGTTATGTGTATTTTATGGACACAAAGTCAACATTCTATATATTATACTTTCCATTCCCATAATTTTTTAGAAATATAAATGATACACTTAAGAACATTTATTCATTTTCCACTCCTTTTACTATAATTGTTTAATATATCTTTAATCCTTAAGATTGAATTTCATTTAATTTTGACAAAAAATAGAATGTCATTAAAAAAAATAGTGATTCCTATTATGAAATACCATCTATTGAACTATTTTTACAAACCTTTTTAAGTAATTATAATTGATCAACCTATATTTTACATCTTGAAGCAGAATAAATATAATTGTATAAAGTGGATATCCTTGTAAAAAAAATTACATAAAGAACTCAATCCATTTCCCAATAAGGGAGACTATAATCCAAGTAAAATAGAAGTGTTAAAAGAGTAGGTCTTATACCAATTTTGAGAAGACGTACCACGTATAAAATTCATAGAGATTATCTATTCCATTCATTTATAATATTTATCCATATCAATCATGATCACAATATAATATCCTATATCATTCTAGTCTAAATACCCTAATATTTCTTGATTGAGGTCAATATCGCCCTAAATTATAAAAAAATTGTGGAATCCATGACATATATCTGATAAATAGAGAGCTATGAGATTTGATAACCTTTTATGGTGGATCATATCAATTTAATTTTATGAAAAAATACACAAGGTAATGGGTTGGGATTAGACGATTTTTTAAGGATATATCACCTCGAGTCAAAGAAATGTTTCTATTGAGAAATTTTAAAGCTTCTAAGATATATTATTTATTTATTATATACTAAAACAAGTAGTTTTCATGATAATAAATTAAAATTGTAATGTTTTCAAAGTGGAAATAATAATATTACTTAGGTGGAGGGGCCTTTCTATTTCCATTACATTTTCCCAGTTAAAGATCCATGAAATGGGAGACTACATGTGGACCTATTGAATCAACATCACCACGAATGGATCCATTTTCAAGTTACAAGATGGGACTCACTATAAACTTATTATTCCTTATAATGTCAAGAAACAATATAGTATATCTACATATTTATTCAAGTAATCTGATTTAAGATCTTTATCACACCCCCTGTCTTCGTAAATCCACCACTCTTCTAGAAACAGTTTTATAGGATGATTCCATGAAAATATCATCATCCCATAATTAATATAGTTAATAACCATGTGGGATAATAAAAAACTCTAAATATTAAATAGAAATACTTTGTATTTATTTGTATTTTGTCCGTTCTATAATATACTCTACTATTCTTCTGAGTTTGTTCTAGAATATTACCAATGTATAACCATGCAAGAGATAATTGCAGACATTGCAGACCTGGGAATCATAATAATTATATTACATCAATACCATAAAGTCAATGATGATAAATTGTTGAATTGGAGAACATTATATCTAATTATTTATTGGAGAATTTTGGGATAAATACTTTAGTACATGAGAGATAGAAATTTTTTGAAAATTTGGAAATTCCATTCATTTTACTCATAACATGTCAACTTTAATCATGATTTATAAACTCCTTATCATTTTGTTTCACCACATTAATCCATCTATATTAAATCCTATATAAATGAAATTTTTTTAGGTAATGAATATATGAAAGACATTTATTTCATTGATTGAATAAACTCTCTCTCTTTTCTATGGCTTTCATGGATTTTATTAATTCCACCTAATATAAACTGGGAATAGTAACCAAGGTTAAAAGAAAATGAGTCCTACCAAATCACTTACCAATATCCTATGACACATTTTCATAAATAAAGGAAATAAAAAAAGATACTGATGTTTCACTGGCCTTGATAGAAATATTTTGTGAATAAGAATAAATGAACTTGACACACATTTGATTTTTATAAAATAGAAAAAATGAGTATTATTTGGGATTCTCTTTATTTGGTTAAAAATATGTAGATTAAAATCAAAGTCCTAGATAGAAGTTTCCTTGTGTTTAATTTCAAGATCATATTGAAAATATATTTGGTTGGACCATATCAACTTTGATAAATATCAACACATGGATGGGGAGATAATATCCCTCACATTACATATTTGAGAGAAAATTATGGATAAAATGAGTGGATGAACCATAGAACAAAGGGACCTTGGATGTAGGTAGAAGAATTACCATTGTAGGAATTGGAACTAGAAATGAGTGGACACACCTCTTACAGAGGATATTTTTTTGATCCTCCTTTTATTAGATGAAGTGGTAATAGTGATGTTCATTTCTTAGTTGAGCATCACTGTGACCCCAATGTAATGTTGTGTTTATATAAGCTCATTAAAAATATTATTCATAACCTTTAATTACTTGATCCCAAGGGAGATAGTATCACAACTTACATCATTTATATCCCCATATTTAATAGTCAAAGGAACCACATAGATTTGGTTCATGAGAAAATCTATTTGATGCACCTTAACCAAAAGGATTTCATTAGCAGAAATAGAGTCCATACCTCTAGAAATCCCAATATATGTTTCCACAAATAAATAAATTCTCAAGGAAAAGATATGGAATTGATATCCTTGCGTGAGATAGTGACCAATAAAAGAAAAAATGTGTTTCAAGAATATACATCATAAACTAGTGGACCACCATTTAGAGAATAGAATTAACGAACAACTAGGTTGTCCTTCCCGATGAGAAAATAATATGGACCCTCTACTATGGGATTTAAATTCTCAGTTGAGGATAAAAAATATAGTGAGATTTCTAATAGAGTAGCATCCTTAAAGCGAGACTTTCCTTATTTGGAGTCACCATTTGAGGAAATCCTGGATAAATTTTCAACAATAGAATTGGGTCCCCATGTTAGTTGTACATATATGTAATTCCTTTATCTTTTAATAAGTACATGAATCCATTTACTCATGAAATGGTGTCTTTGAATTACTATGACTCTTGTACACTGAGTTTTCATTACCTTGAATGTTGTAATAATATAAAAACCCAAGGGTATTGGGGTTGAATAATTTTTCAAAAAATTATATATCTATACTTGGTAGGTGAATATTTTAATTAGAATAGGAAATTACAAGTCCATTTCTATACATTTATGTGTATCAATAATGTTAATAATATGTTAGAATTGTATATGAAGAGAATGTTTCCAAATTTATTTCCATTAATTTAATTCATGAGATAAATGTAATGAATAAGTTTTAAAATTTTAATAAATCATCATTCCAAGAAGCATCCAATTTTCATACATCCCTCATTTAGTGACAGATCTATCACAAATAATTTATAATTAAAATTATGACCTCATTTACAAAAACAAATCTTTGAGGACTTGTTCTAGCTTTGATGGTAGAGATCATACAAGAGATGATATTATATATTTATATGTATATAATCACACTCACACACATGCATATATGGATATTTATATATATATTTAATATATTTATACACACATACACACATAAATAAATAAATATATATATATATATACCATATACACATGTATTTATATATGTTTTTATGAATGTGTTAAATATATATATGTTTGATATAATGATATAAATTATTTGATTTAACATTATAAAAAATGGATCTCAATGACTATAAGTGAATAAAATTATTAATTAAAATTAATAACTTAGAACAGAAATATGAATTTTTTTTCAATTTTTCGATATCACTTCACAATAAATTATGATGATTATGACCAACCTATATATTGTTTTCTGTAAATATTTTTTTAAATTTATTATTATTATAAGTACTTAATTATTTAAATGACTACTAAATTATGTAATAATTATCAATGAAGACAAGAATATTATAATGGATAATTAAATAACCGAATAAAATCCACACATGATGATTTATTCCTCCTAGGGTCTCGTTTACATTATCATTTCCTAATTAAAAACGAATTAGATTATAAATTATGATCATTTAACATTAATTTTACATTCTTCTAATTATATATTTAATTATACAATTATATGTATTTGAGTTATCAATAATCATGATCAAATAAAAAAGGAATGTTGTGTGAAAAATATGTTATACTGTGTATGGCTAATTATTTTTTTGAAACACATAAATATAATATCTAGCATGAATTATTACATAATAACTACATTTATTATACTAAAAAATTAAAAATCCAACAAAGATAATATTATATCATATATAATAAATAAATTAATTGAATAATAATTAAATCAATGATTAAGGTTTTATTTGGGATTTTTTAAGGAGGAAAACATTGGAAGAAAATATTTATAAAATATAAATCTTGAATTTTTGGATTAGGAAATCCACTTAATTAATCAAAAAATTGTGAAAAGACTAGAAACATAAATACCATTCTTGTATTGGTGGTTAATTTAGATGATCCATGAAAGGACTACCTCGAATAGGTCAAGTATGAGTGACTAGAACCACAAAGTAATATCACACATGTTCATAATTAGCATAATTTATATATAGTAAAACCAAATATATTGAGATCCAAAAGATCATTGTAGTAATTAACCAAAAATCCCATATATTCTATAAAGTTCATAAAACATATTCATATCATCCATAATGGAATTATAAGGGGAAAATAGGGAGTTAATGTAAATTCAGGAAACAAATATCCAAAATTAAAGAAAAACATAAAATTAAGGGAAAGATACATCCTATTAACAAAAAAATTCTACATGAAAATCAATAATATCATTCACCATTATAAAGAACTAATAACCAACATTATTATTGTTAGGTCCACATAGATCATCTTCGACCAACATGTCAACTTCAAAAACACAACATCGGTGTGATGAATTATGATATAGGGGTCACTATAAAAGGAACCCAAATAAAAAACATAAAAATAAATGAAGGTTGTACATAAAAAGTAATCTCAATACCAAAAAACTTGGCATTAAAAAACCATATATACATTGGGGGTAAAGAGAAAAGGGTGTAGGTGATGGTGTCTTTGGTTTCCAAAAACCAACAACCCTTATAGTTTTGATTACATTATTTAGTCCCAGTAATTGAATATATTTTATTTTACAATCCCATCCTTATGTTTCTTAATTATTACAATGATTATATAAATATCCTATGGCTAATTTACACATTAAAAATATATATATGGTCCCCAATTTGAGGAGATAATTTAAATACTACATCAATATTCTATAATCCAATGTTTAATGACTGGATGATATTGTCTGATAGGACCTAGAAAATATTGGACATCATTGGTAAGAATCACCTAATACATCAAAACAAATTATCATAGTATTTTCATTTGGTAATCGAAAATTATGCAGGTTGTGAGAATGAACCTCCCAATATAAATCATTCATGTTTCATGTGTCCTTGGATGGTCCTATCCCTGGAAATTTTTAATAATTCATTGATACCAATATTATCATTAATAAGTTTCATGACTCCTTTTATTATATCTATTTTTCAAAAAAAATTGATAACATTTTTTTTTCTGAATTTTTATATGTTGTATATGTCACGAGCGCCATAACATTAAGCGATAATGTAAGAGTGGTTTTATCATTCCATTATAACTGAGTATCTCAAGCCCTTTAATGGAACAGAACAACTTTATTGAGACCAAGGACATGTTAATTTTTCATTTTGTTCAGTATATAAATTAAATGACATATATTTTAACATATATGTTAATGAAATAATGTACAAAATATATTTAATGAGATATATTCAGACAATGGGATTGTATAACATGGAAAGGGTTCATAGGGAATTGAATGTTCTTGTAATACTAACTCTCTTTTAATCTGGGTACCATGTTATGTTTTTAAAAGCTAACCATGGAATTTAAAAGTTTTATCCTAATACCATTAAGAAAGCGGCCAAGTGGGTCACATAATATATGTAACCATGAACAACTATTAAATTCGATATTAGTTTAACAAGTTGAATAGAATATTTTTATCATGTTTTATGAATAATATTTAATTGGGTTTATTGGTTGATGAAAATAATTTATTAATCATGTACAAAATAGTTATATTATTTTATTTAATTAAATAAATAGATGTTAAAATTCATCTGGTAAAAAATGTGGTGGATGATCAGACCCTATTATGGACTGGTGAGAATGAAACATCATTTGAATAAATATTAATTTATTTATTTTTTAAAAATAATTTTTTATTATTATAAAGGACATAATCATGTCAATTAAATAATAATATTATAATATTTTGACATAATGTATGATAAGAGTTAAGTGAATATTAAATGGGATTTATGATAATATTATTCGAACCGTAGCTCTATAAATATCTAACTATTGAATTTTATAACTGATATAAAATGTGATTTTACAAATAATTATTGGGATAAACATTTAGAAATGAAGATAATTAACAGAGAATAAATATATTCTTCAGAATACCAAATGTTTTATGACCATTGAAATACTAACACATCATCTCTAGTTCTAATAGACTCAATAAAATCCAACAGGCCTCATTGGGGTTCCAACGTGTGATCAACAACAAATGATGCAAGGCATATGGATGTCTGTACATGCATTGTAATAACCCTACCATAGTGTTCATCATTTTTTGGTGCATATGTGGATCATAGATAGGGGAATCTACCCTTTATTCAACTTCAAAAATTACGGTTCAACAACATGGTTCAACCTAATTTTTCAACCACAAAATAATTACAAGAGAATGTAATTCATGATCTTCATATGTTAATTATAAATAATTTTTTATGATATTGTCTTTATGGATTCCATGAATTCAATTAAATTTACTATTATAGTGATATCTGAAGATTTTTTTGGAAATTTTCTTTTCCATTACACACTTGACCTTATCGACAACAGCCCAGACACTACCCATGGCATCAGAGTGGTCACATTTAATTTGTCATTATTTATTTTCATTTATTATTGTGTGAATTATTTATTATATTCATTTTAAGATTATTTTTTCTTAGTAAAATTATTTTTATTATAATTATTCACCTTTATGTAATAAATAATTTTTTAAGGATCGATGAATAATGATTTGATGAATTCCATTGGGAGATTTTGGAGTTTTTTCTACTTTACATCGATTACACATCTTGTAGTCAAATTCACCACATCCCAATGGGTTACGAGGGTACAATGATCAACATAAAAATTCTAAATGATTTGTATTTATTACATGTCATGTGTTTACAAGCCAAAACTGCACACAAATTTTTATATTTCAAGGAATACAATTGTTTTACACAACTTATAGTCTACATATTTTCACAAAATAAATAACATAATCTACATGGTAAAATATGAATCACGTATTTATCACATGACTGGAGGGACTGAATACTGGGAAACATGGTAATTAATACATATAAGATATATTTAGTATATAATATGGGTTTCTCATTTAATTAATATATATGCATTGTATTTAAAACAAATAACACGATGTTCATTTAATTAATTCACATGCAGTGTAAAGAACATGGTGTGAAAGTAATTCACATAAGATGTAAACAAATAATGTATACATGGTGCATTTAATTCAAATTAATTTTTATTAATTAGTTAATACATTGTTTAATTAATTAAAATGTGGTTTAATTATGTTACATGCAATGTATTTTAATACACTTGGGGGTTTTTTGACACATGAAATGTAATATATTAATTTACACCGAAATGAAATTAATTATTATATTGAACTAGTCTACCAACATTTTGGAAATAGATTAAATAATATAAAATGACAAATAATTCTTTAGACATTTAATAACTATACTTCATGTTTCCACCATGTAATTTTTTTTACTTTTTAAAATTAAATTGAATTCCATGATAGTTCATATAGATTATTATTAAAAAACGATTAATTAAATTAATTCGAGTTATTTTATCTTAATAAATAAATATTTAAAATGATAACTATTTAGTATTAAGCTATTTACTTGTCACATGTTTTGGATGTTCATGATAATACTCCGAAATATATATGTTTTTTTAAATTTATTTTTATATTTTCTAGGTTTTTTAAAATTATTATTAATAAATTAAAATGAAGTCCAATGTGTCATCCACTCTTAATTAATATGTTTGGGAAGAAAAATACACAGTTTATTTTATGTATTCCCTTTTAACCCATCCTTGGGGTCCCCTCATCATCATATGAGTAAAAACATATGCAATTGATATATATCCCATGTGATTGGAGGTGGTTCATGTTCATATTTGAGGAGAAATAATTAAGGAAATAAATAGGAATATAGGAGGAATAATGCATCATGAGGCAATCACTGTATCAAGGAGAATTTTTTCATAGGTTTTATAGTTTATTATATTTTGATAGATAAACTATAAATTAGATAATTCTCATTATTGTACCACTTTTATTATTTCTATTAGTTCTATGACTAAATATTTATTTCATATGTATGGAGTTCCAATTAAATTAATGAATACCCAAACATGAATAATTGAATTAAATAAGCTAGATTATTTGTAAATTTCATCTGAAAATTGTCAGTCGCTTATGTGAAATCCTTTTATCCCTAAAAGGTGTTTTGATAAAATGGACATATTCATTAAATTATATAAAAGTTAAAATATCTCAATTAAAATATTAGGTAAGTATAGTTATATTTCGATTTATTCGAAATGGATCTAATTGTTTCAAAGTGCTTGGAAACACTCATTGGGGTTGTACAAAATAATGGGAAGTTTTTTAGAATGACATGGGTTAACTTAACGACGTTTTATCATGTTTTTATATCACTATTTAGAATTTCTATAAATTGAGAGGCATGTGTTTAAGAAATCCATTTCTGTAATTTTTGGATTAGGGTGGATAATCAATAGATCAATGAGCTAAAATCAGAAGTTATAAAATAAAAAATACATAAATAACTTCAAGTAGCTTACCTATCCATTATTAGGGTTATAAGAATTTAAATATGGATCATTTCAACTAGATTATCAATGTGACATGGTAATCCATGTCTGATGGTGAGGCATACAGAGACATGATAAAATAATAGTAGACTAAAAATTATCTTTATTAATAGAATAAGGATGAGGCCCCTTATTTTTAAAAAAGATATAAAACCTCCATTTTAATTGGGTTGATATGTAACCCTTACATTACATAAATTACCTATTTTCAATTATAACAAATGTTACATGAACTAAAGGGAAAAAATCTCGTAGGATGAAATATGGACCAAAGGCCCAGAGTGAGTAGCTTCCATCATGCTAAGTCACCCGAAAAATGTCACAGCACCCCTTGTCAATAATCATCACACTGTGATCCTATTCTTACAGTTTCATTCCATGTGAAATTAAGTGTTCCATCATGTATGGAGTAATGCATCTTGGATGTTCATTCCCAAACATGGTGTTGGAGGATGGCTGGATGAATGGTTCTTGCGCACCTACATATTTTCCAAATGCCAACCCAGTGATGCATTCCTGACCCTCTCTTGAATTACCTGTTTGTTTATCTATATCTTCAGACTACTAACCTTTGTAGATATTATTTTGTGATGGAAAAAATATACCCCAAATCATTAGACCAAGGTTATATAAGGATGGATGACAATCAATAGTGCACAAATACCTTTATTCGAGATCACCAACCTAGAAGTTCCTACCAACATTTCCTTTATACTACGATGAGGAATTTACCTCTTATCCATTACAACAAATTTTACTCTATAATTTTGACAAAGTGACATGGATACCAGAAGTCAATTAAAAATGTTGACTTTGAGGACTATTAGTCAATGTAAAAAAAAGATGTCTTAGGGGTTATGAAAAACCAAATCCATCTATTTTACATAGAGTGAGCCATAAAAGATGCTAAATATGTGAACAAAAACCAATATATTCAGCAGAATATGCCATCCAACATCTCATTATCTACCAACCGAAATTTGACCTGCCGAACACCATTTATTTTACATAATTATGACACAACTATTTATGAACACGGACAACATCCTACTTATTAGCATATAATATTGAATCTATGTTGATGTTTCCACTAAATTTTATGGATGATTTTTACCAACATGATGATCTCTTATGTTAATCATATAATAATATGATAACTAGAATCCATGGCTCCATCACCTCCTAAATACACATACTCTATCTCCTAACATATCACCCCCAGTGCCATAGAAACACTATTTACACCATTAGATTCCATAGATGATGCCACCCAACCCTACCCCCTCATACACAGATGTCACACCACTAACACCGCCACCACCACAGTCCAACATTTCTCAATGGAGAATGTCTAAGAAAATTTATAATGTAAAGAACATATATTGAATATATATATATGAATATAATACTGATTGATAGTGGGGGACGGTAGATCACCCTTAAATGAATTGAAAGAACATGAAAAATATGCAATGATTGTCATCAGATAAAATCTATCATCATAGTAGGGGTGAATTCCTAAAATTTATGATAATCATCAACAGTGTTGAGAGGGGTTTCTCAAAGAAACACTTGAGCCCTTAGGCACATTTAATAGATAAATCACACATTAGGTAGTATTTTAATCTAACAAAATATACATTATTTATTATAGAAAAGGAAAATAACTCATCATCATAATTATAATTTAATTATATCCCTAAGAAGGAATACCATCTCAAGGAATCCAATTTCTAGGAATGATACAAACTCATATGAATTTTACCACACAAAGAGTTCCAAATTTTATATGCCGGAATCCCATGTTCATGGACTATATGGGATATAGGCTAGTGCGGAAGAATTATATCCCTATGAAAACACATGGTTGATGTAGCATATGTCGCTTTATTAATGAAATCAGCTATGTATAATGATATTTAGATGCTTTACAAAAGCATGCATGTATTAATAATAATCTATCATCTCAAATATCTTTACTCGGATAAAGAAAGAGAATATTGATTTGACATATCCAAAGAACTATTAAAATGGAATTTTGGATACTAGGTTCTATATAACCCTTATGTGCTCATGATAATTTACTACATCATGTCACTTGAAATAAAAGGCTTCAAGATACAAGGTGAGTTTCAAAAAGATCTCATTTTGGCCTCACATTCTTACAGTTTCACTTGATTAATAATTTCAAACATTATGATATTTATTGATAATTATATTATCGAACTCCTCATTCTTGTTATCTAGGTTGATATAGACTTGGTCCCTTACAAACCTATTGTCCTTATAGTAAATAAATAGAGGTGTAAGAAAAATGTGATAAATAATCACTGAATGTATAAGTATTTTGAGAATAAACACTCAAATAAGAAGAAAATAAAAATGTTGGAAAAAAATAAAACACAATTTTTATTTCCTACTGAAATATTGACTGATGGATAAATAATTGTACCCATAAGAAGAAATATGAATCATTAGCCACATTCATTGTTGATTGAAACTTATCCTTGTCTACTATATGGGTAATAGATAATTATTTCGATAGTAAAATTTATATCTAAATATGGGAACCGGGTAGATCTAGGGAGGACTTCATATGGGTGGTAGATATTCAAGGATTAAGTGGTTTTTTAATGGACCCATAACTATTAAGGACAACAAAAACACTTTACTGACCATACATGTCAAAGTTTTATAGAATTATTATTATATTCCAAATGTTACTAGGAGAAAAATATTACTTTATTGTCTTGATAAGAATGGTTTTGTTTTTATGTTCATAAATAATGGAGGTTATTTTTATAAATATTACATTTTTTTGGTATGAGGGGTCATAATAATGGTATTTATATATTATATTATAAAAAAATCCAGTTATTTGAAAACAAATTAATTTTACATGCATCATATATCACATAGTTATGGCATCACTATTTCGGTCATGTAAATGAGAATTCCTTGAGAACACCCAGTCATTAATGGTATTTAAAATATTTTGAGCTAAAAACACTTGACATATGTATCTTATGTTTATAAGAAAAAATGGATAAACCAAATTTTAGTGGTATAAGAAAAATTAATATAATGATTCTAGAATTGTTACAAAATGAAATATGTTGGTCATTTCGTATAAAATCTAGAGGTGTATTTTTTTACCTCCTTACCTTTACTAATGCCTTGCGTAGATATAAATTTATCAATATAATGATGTAAAAATCACTATATATAAATAAATTCAAGGAATTCAAGAAAAAATTATATAATTATCATGGAATAAATATGAAGTAACATTAATCAGATCGACTTGGATAATATGTAATCAATGACTTTATCCAATTTTGTGAAATGTTTTTTATTTTATTTCAACACTCTCTTCCTTATAAAATTTAATATAATAGTTTAAGTAATAGGAGTAAAAAAACCTTATTTTACATGATAAGGTCGATGTTTAGTCCTATTATTCTTCCATTTTATCTTTGGGGATATTTATTACAAACTATAGTGTACACTCTAAAATAGGATCCAACTAGGGTGACATTTGATATGTCATATTATTTAATGTATTCATAGATGTTCATATAATTAAACATTCATGAAGGGGGTTGAGTAGTTTTTTCTATGGAAACCTTGTGAAACAAACTGGACCATCATAACAACAAGTGAATCATTATATTTCACTCTAATGAATCAAATGATTATTACCTATTTAAAAACTTATATAAAAAGGTTATAGTGGCTTAGAAATCCATATTTCCTAATATTGAGCATATCCTCTTGAAGTATAGTGGGAGAAATATTTGCTTTTAAGAAGCTGATTATCAAGATATGCTAGAAATGGAAGTAGAACAACATCCAAAAATACTAAATGGAAAAAGTTTTCATGAAGAAAAATTAAAACATTGGAACACCCATTAGATTAGAGGAATATTATGTTACGGTTTTCTAGTCACTCATGATTCTAACTGATTATTGTTGGACAACGGAGATCCTATTTCCTATAAAGTAGTAGAAAAGTTCTCAAAAGTTGTAATACAAGAAGAGTCCATGAATTATGTGATGGATTCCATATATAATAACTAAGTATGGGTTCTTTTCAATCCACTGGTTGATGTAAATCCCATCGGGTAAGAATTTTCATTTAAGATAAAATTGGACATAGAAGGTAAAGTGAGTACCTTTAATTCTAGGATAGTGGATAATGGGTTTGAATAATGTTGGAGTGCTTGGGATGTATTTCTCCAGTCAGGGGTGGGGTTGTATCAAAGGTGAATTTTTTTAATTTCATGCTTTTTTGAAATAAACCTCTTTTGATATACTATGATCTTATCCTCTTTAATGATTAATTGAATGTTGTAAAATAAATACCACAGGTTCGTATAATTTATAAAAGGTTTGTTCTCAATGTGATCCTACTATGTTCTATTATTAGTTAGAATCTATAATCACATATTTTTCACTATAATCATCAGAGTATAAACATTACAATGTAAAATATCTTAATTTCACACTATGATTTCCAGAGTACTAGAGGAAAAATAACTTCACAATACCTAATAAAAACTGAATTCCAATAAAATAATATTTTTTCACATCTAAATGTCATATTATCGTGAAAATATTGATTATGGTATTTTTTATCCTTCAATATAAATAGATTACTATGTGGAAATTCCATTTCACTTCATGCAATTATTTCTTGTATTTCTCAAACATCTAAACACTTGAACATATTTATTTATATATTTTCATTATTATTGAAGTCTAATTAAAATTTATTCTTACTACCTTGTCAATATCACTACCTTCTCAACCTCTAATATATAGGTTCATATAGAAGATCCTATTTATTCATATAATTATTTCATATATTTCCATCTGCATGAGAACATACATGTGCTATTATAAATATATGTACAATTAGGAACTAATGGAACAATGCATATGATTATATTTTTTTAAATCAAATCATAATAGATCTCAATATATTATGCATACTAGGGACTACCCAACTACTTTTTCTTCATTTTACTGTGGGTATTTTTTATTACCATTCATGTACGTAGGATGTGTAAATAAGATAGTTTAGTTTCTTTCTGTACCAATGGAGGTTCATAGATCAGATCTTCATGAATTTGATATTAGAAAATCTCTTCAAATGTCTATAGCATAAGAAAATGCATGTGGTGTCTCAATTTCATCACGAAACTGTGTAGTCTGAGAGTCCCAAAGAATTTTCCTTCGTATATCCTTATTCAAGATAATATAGAGTTCGTAGAAACTCTGTTTTAGGGGAAAATAGATCTCTTCTCCAACATGGATGACAACATCCTCACATTGGCCTCAAATGAGATCCTTTTATATTTGAGTCCCTATAGTGTATCTTCATTTGAAGATAATTTCATGTAAATATATAATTTGAATATCTCAAATGATATTATAAGTACTCAATACCTTATAACCTCTAAAAGTCATGCAACTTGAATCACTCACCTAAAATTTCACTCTCTTCTTCATGCATGCATGCAAGAATAGTTTTATAGATTAAAAATACCAAATAAATCAAATTGAAATCCTATAAATAATGTTTATTCAACATATTCTAAACATATAAATATCTCATAATATTATTAAGATTCATGTGATGATGAAAAACTAGGCATCCAAGATTTTCATAGTTCTATTTTTCTCACATGATAAACTCTTCAAGTGCATGTGATAATGATCACTTGAAATACTAAACACAAACATGAATATATCTTCGTATTCATCATTGTAATTTCAATAATAATCTAATTTTATTATATTTGGGGATTTCATCTTCCTCCATATTAAAATATATGACTATTTAATGCTCAATAATCTTACAAATGCCTTATTTTAAGATTACTATTTCATTAGAGGATGTTTGGAAATTTGGTGCAGCTGATGACATCAAACCAATGGAATCATGGTTTTCATAAGTATAAAAGATGAGATGAGGTTAAAGACAAAGACATGGAAACCCAAATATAATCATATCACATCAAACCAAATGGAAATGAATTTTTTTTATTTTAAAATAAATTGTTTATCATGCACCAGGATCCCACATCAAACATCCACATTGTTTAGAGCATCTTAATAAATACATCAATCTATTTTTTTGGATAGAAGTGATTATTTGGATGAATCCAAAAACCAACTATCACTAATGTATTTTAGTATGGTCCTCCATAGTTGTGCCCCCCCCGCACAGGCACACAATGGATCTATCGCTCATGTGCACTCACACATGTGCTCTCAGAAATTTCCAGCACATCCATACTAGTTTCTCCAATGGGATATCATTTGTTGTTTAGATACCTCCAACAATGATGATTATTGAGCTAGAAATTGTATCTCTTATTTTAGGATATATATTTAGATAAAGTCCACCTTGATTTTAGTAAGTAAAATAAGTATGGCACGTCATGAATCCTCAAATATTCTCACAATTTTTAGTCACTTTCCTATAATACTTAGGGGGAATTTTTTTTATTGACTTATATTCAACTTTCATTATCATATCAAACTATTTTAGACAATTTTTAGGTTCTATTTTTTCTTAACAAATGGATTTTGGATCTAATAAAAAATAACAACAATCATCACATTTAACTTTACACCAACTAGATGAAAAAAATTATTATATACTATAAATATATAATTGTTATTCAGAAATACCCATTTAATTTGTTTTCCACAAAGAATCCTCTTCCAATATAAATTATCATAAGTCATGAAAAAAACCTTCCTCAAATAGAAATGTCTGGAGAACATACTACCATATTAGGTAATCATTTTTTTTAAATAATCTCATTTTTGGATGATAAATTATTTTTTCCATGTTACTTTGGATCTCCCACTCAATTATCATTCATATTTCACCCATTTTTTTTCATAATAAGAATTTTATTTTTAAAAAAATACCACTAGCTTAAAAAAATATATAAATAACATTTTATTTTTGTCCCCTTTTGACAATATAATCTAAATCTAAGTGGGGAGATTACCCATAATTCTCCATGTGAGAAGAGATGGTTGAACAAAATGTTTTAGCATCCATTAAACCAAACACTCTCTTTGAATAACATCATTGAAAATATTTTCAACCTCATATTTTATATAATTCAATTTTTGGTGGATATCTTCACACACTACCTTTTTACTGATATATATATATATATATGTTATCAAAACTCTGAGATCATGTATGTTGCACTAGATTTTACACAACCATATTACACATTAATTATCACAATAAAGTTTCCATGGTCTATCAATCTCAATCATGAAATTAACTCAATATTACTGCTTATCCATTCTATATGTCATGGAATTGAGTTTCATTCAATGCCAATGAATTGTACACTCTCCTAGAAAGAAAGTTTCATCTGAAGCTGATATTATTTCAATGTAATCACATGTCTACTATGAATCTATAAATCTCTAAAAGATTAAACCTATAGTGTGTCGATATAGTGTCCCATTGTTTAGAGTTCAATTGAAATTTCTTTTTATTATCTTTATATCAAACAAGTTAGACTCTTTAAGATAAATCTGAAACTATTCCTATAGAGTCACTACATAAGTTATATATGGACTTTATTTTGTTAGATATAGTAGTATTTTAATGATTTTTATAAATTCTTTATAGTTAAAACTACATCAAGATTCATCCATGGAAAATTTACTTTCAACTGAAATGGGAGTAGAATATTATTTTGCAATTTCCATTAATATTTTTCTTAGAAATTTCCTATAACAATATTCATGACATAGAATGATATATGTCACCTTCTAGTTAATCTAAAATCCTAGAAAGTATGTCATCTCACCTAGCATGAACATCTCAAAATTATTAATCATTTTCTCAAAAAACACTTCAACATTCCTTCTCACTAGAAAATATGTTGTCGCCCCAATATATAATTATTATGAGGGTACCTTTAGGTATTTATTCTTATAAATTTATATTGTCAACATTACCCATTATAAAAATAATATGACTTAAAAACCCATCCATGTTAGAATATATGGATCCCGGGTCCCATTTAAAATCATAAAAAATAATTATTCAATATAAATTTCATGATTCCATCATTATCTAAGAAAAAACAATCACATTGTTTAAAATAGAATTATTCATCAGAATCACTATTTATAAATGTAGATTTCACATCCATTTGATAAATATTGAAATGTTTTTGTAGAACCAATACTAAGAACTTTCTGATAGTCTTTAGTCTTTCTATGAGTGAAAAATATACTTAAAAGTTATTTTAGTAGTTTTTGCACACAAAATGAGCTATTTTCACTGATACCTCACCTTTCCCACTTAGAATGTTTCTAAAAACTCTCTTGGTTCTGAATGTATTTTTATTTTTAGGTCTTCCCACAAGTTACTAAGTAGTGTTATTTTCAATATGATCATGTTATTTATTCATAACTTGTTTCCACACCTCATTCATTAGTACATCTACAACTGTATGAGGTTTAATTTCGAAAATATTATCATTTTTTTTAAAATATCAATAATATTAATTTTTGTGGTAGTTCCTATTAATTAATAGTGATATTTTTTGTTTTAAAATTTTTCTTCAATATTTTGTATCATTTTCTATCATTTCTTATAGATTCATCTTCATTTCATGTTATTTTATAATCAATATAAGTAGTAAATGGATTCTTCTTTGCAACTTCACCATTCTTTGATTCTAACAGATTCATTCCATTTTATATGGAATTCTCTATATCTAAATAAACATTTATGTCCCATTTTTTTTCTTGTTTTCAATACTTTTAACAACACTAAAGTCAATATGCATGGGTATCCATTTGATCCAACATCTATATCCACTTCATTTATATAAGAATCCCATGAAAATTACTTCCTTGAATATCACAAAACATTTTCATTGATTATTGCCCTTGATTTTTATAGTGCAACGACTTCCAAAAACACTAAATATTTAACAGGTATATTTCTATTTAAAAAACCACATATGGTTTATTATTCATTTATAGTATTAGTAAACACTTTTTATATATGGTTATGGAAGTATATATATCATATATTGATAAATATGGTGGGATGTTTTTGTTTATATTGCATAGTCCTACCCATCTCTACTATGCATCCATTTTACCTTTGAGATACACCATTTTATTATCAAATATATGGTGTTATATAATTTGGATTGATTTTTTGAATGTAAGGATATATATAAATTTTATCACATTTTAACTTATTGACATTATCTAATCATATTTTTCTTATATAGACACCCATCTCTTTATTAGCCTACAATTTAAAAATTTTGGAAATTTTAATTTCATTTGATTTATATTTGATAAACATGGAATTAGTCAATTGAAAATAATAATCAATTTATTTAATGAAATATAGATCACCATTGTTTATTTTTTGTCTCATTGAACAACATATTTCATCATGAATTTGCTCAGTTAGTCTTGAATATTTGAGGTCCACACATTTATATGAATAATGAGCTATTTTAACCCTTTGGTAGGTTTCAAAGAATTTATCTCTGTATCTCCTCATCCTAGGAATATTTATCGAAATATAATTCTCTAAAAATTTTCTCATAATTATTTGGATTGGATAATAAATTCATCTATTCCATAAGTTGTTTCCTTATTGGGAACTTAGTTAATATAAATCAATAGGATCATGAATCATGAATATATTTCCATAGGTTCTTCTCCTATGAGTAGTGATATATACAACCTTAGTTATTTTGATGATATAAGTATCATTATATAATACCACATCATGTTAATCATCCCAATTTTGACTAACATTGTTAATTTTACATTATCCCTTCAAAAAATAATACATCATAAGACTTTATATTTTGGGCTCTGATATCTTCTATGTCAACTCCACTGATTTTTTGGAAATAATAATTCCTGAATTACACAACACCCACTTCATGTTTTTGAATTATTCTTCAAAATATTTTTGTTATTATTCTTGTCTTAGGAAAAAATACTACCAAGTAGCCATGAATTGGTTTTCCTACATGCCATAAAAGCAACATCTTAAAAATAAAATTTTTCATCCTTCATATTATAATTTATTTTTCTTCTACTCTCATTGAGAATTACCCTACTAATCATATATACCATAAATTTATTCAAGTTAATAAAATTTTATATCTGTTGGATTATAGGATGAATTTATGGTCACTACATACATTTATTGGAAATCTATTATCCTTTTTATCAGAATACCCCATGTTCATGTATTATCTCAGTTAGTGTAATGTTATACCATTACTAATATTCTATGTGAAAAAAAATCCACAACACTGATAATAAACTCTAAACCATTATCTTACATATTTATAATACTTATATACTAATGGGATTTTATGTTTATTCAACACATGTTGTGACTATATATACATAAGGGGAAATGATCTATTTGAGGAATATAGTTATTTCATTGACTTAGATGAGTGTTTTTCACTATTGTCCATAGTTCATACTACTCCAATATTGAATTTATAACCTACATTGTCAGAAATAACATGTTTATTTTGAAATTCCTATGGATCTTAATTAACTCTCTTCTTTGAATCCATCTTTTCACCATCTTGTGATGATTAATCCCTGCCCACAATAATATTTTTGAAATATTCTATAATCTTATTCCTGTAATTTTTATATTTAATCATTTTTACTATGTTGTTGAATATTTTTCTTCTTTGAGAGAATCGTTTTTAAATCCTTTTTCCATCTTCTCTATCGTAGACACTTTTGTTTTACATCTCCCAACATCATAAAAGTGAAAAACCACACTTTTTTACACAATATTCCATTCCATCAACCATCTTTTATTTTTATTTCAACCAATTCCTCTTATCCTTATTTAATATTTTATATTTTTAATACAAACATCAAATTAATTTTTTGACATCTACTCTAGCTCTGTTAGTTCACATTCATCATCATCAATTCTAGATGAATCAATACATTTTTTCAAATGAACAATGAAATTAGTTTCATATTCTGATTGAATCTATACATTAGAGTCATCGTTTTCTTATTTACTTCCTAATATTCGTAATTTAATTTTAAATAACTTCTACTTACTTCCACCAAACATGGTTTAATCCTCTAAACATTTCCCATATATTTTTATTAGGTTTTTTATCATCAATCATATGTTAAATATTCTTATTCTTAGGATATGGTATCCTTTCCATATCAAAATCAATGAAAATATTATTTAATTCATCAAGAGTAATATCTTCTCTATATTACAGCATTATAACATTATGATGAAAAATTATAGAAGATTTTACATCATCTTTTTGATAATAGTTGAATCATCTAACATGTATCTAAACCCCCAAATATTAACTACAATTTTATCAACTATAATTTATTAGTAATAAATTTTTTCTATATCCCATTTTTTATCATCTGAATTTCTTCTCCAATTTTTTCAGTTTATCATCCTTGGATTTCACATTTCCATCGTATCTTCTTTAGACGTTAATTTAATAATCTGTGGAATTTTTTAGTGCCATAACCATTATATATCATTTTTCTGAAGAAGACATAAAAAATGAAATTTTGAGCATTTACATCAAAACTCATGTTTATATTATCCAAAAATTCAATAGGAACATCCTCATTAATTGGTGGGAACCCTACTGTTGATGAATATTTAATTTCAAGTCCAATTGATAAGATATGGGACAATATCATATTCTTCTTAATGTGATAGTTCATTATATAAAATGTTGGAATGCCTATTCTATTGATATAATTAATATTATCCATATTCATCACTTAGTGAATTTTGATAGAGGTAACAAGTGCTTTGATACTAATTGAAGAACTCAGGTAGGTATTGTACCATCATGGGGTTGAATCTGCTGTGACATTTTCATATTTACATTTCTTTTGAAATTATCCTTTATTATTCTATAATGATTTGATAATATTTTATGATTAGTTGAATTTTGTAATATAAATATCATAGAGACATAATATGTTTACATGGTTTGATCTCAATGTTAGATGACTCATTTCTATGAATGGTCAATCAGAATAATTTTCACCAAACAATATTCAATGTCAAAGAGTCACAATATGTGTTCCGAATTCTCAAATGACCAAAGACTGAAAAATATTGATAAAAAATAAATTTGAATAAAACAATATCACATTAGAATATGGTTTTCTCTTAAATTTATTGATATAGATCAATATTTTTGAGTAGTCATGTTAGTAAATAGCATGTTGTCACTCAATTTAACTTTATGTAATTATTTTAGTGGCATCTAAAACATATAAACCCAATAACATATCAATTATTTTATATGTTTTATTATTAAATTAAACATAATGTCTCTCTATACTACCTTTAATACCTGAATGCATTATCTATATCACATGTCTAAGTGAATACATGATATCTAATATATAATTCATAATGATTAACACATTATTTGTCCATGAGATCATGCATGTGTTCTTATTAATTCATGTATGATAATAATAAACATTAACTATAAATCTAAATCTATTCATAAGAAATGGATGACACAAGATCTCAATATCCACAACATAATATTGAGGAGAAAAATGTTTCTTCTTCAAGTGATAGTGAACACCTGTTTATATCCTTCACATAGATATGAAATGTGTGAAGGATCAGAGATTGTCCTTCAGATATCTATGGAGGTTAGTTGTTCATTCATCATAAATATATTTAAATGTGTGTAAGATAAGTGAAGGCCTATGGTCTCTCAGTTTCATCATAAATAAGTTGAGTGCGATAGTCATCAGAAAGAGGCTATTGGGTCCCCTTATTCACGAAATTGTGGTGTTCGTGGTTTCTCTTTTTGAAGTTAAATAATAGATATTATCAAACATGAATGAAAAAAATCAACACATCCTAAGATTATATCCATTTAAAGAAGAGTCTAAACTAGATTTTTTATTTAGAATATAATGTCAATTCAACCAATTATTCAGGACTCTTGAAATATATTTAGAGAATTCAATAAATTACAACCTCCAACAGTCATAAGAATTGAATTGAAATTAATCTATTTATTGAACGAAGGAACAAAGTGGAATACATACCAAGGAGGTCTAAAATAGTGAATCCCAAGGGATCAATTCTCACAATGTAAATAATACCAATCATAAGAGGGATGAAATTTATAAATTGAATATCAGAATGGTCATGGTTATACCATGAATCCAAAAAGACTATAGCCTAGATCCCCTTGATCCAAGAGTGGACATTAATAGTGTGATCATTAATATGTTCATTTCATGAACACATGTGATAAATAATAGACCACCGAATCATGATCTATCCTAGTAGAAAATGAACAATGATCATATCATTAGACTTGTATGATAGTATGTTAACATTTTTCTACATATCTCTAGCTCATCCTTCATCGATTTATACTCCAATAATTATGAATCACTGAGATCATAGGTTGCTCTGGAGGAGAAAATTAATGAGCCAACCACATCACAAACAATACCTCCTCCAGGAATATAACTCTTATAGCAGGACCCACACACATAAAAAATAAATAGAGTAGATGGATGAGTCTAGAAAATTCAGTACCCTTATAATGACGCACCTAGTCTGTATGAGGAATCCAAATCGACATGCATGGGACTATTAAGAATAGAAAAATACCTCCATTATTTAAGATTTTTCCCTAGATCAGATTCTAGAATATGCATTCTAGTGGCTAAATACCTGCAGGACATGATGGTACCCTTACGACATTCCATATTCCTAACTGAAAATTAATTTTTTTATAATGAAACACTTTTGAGTAAAAAGTGAGAAACCATTGAGTCAAATATTTACACCACAAAACAAACATAATAGATAAAGACCCAAGTCCAGCTACATGATCTTCCCTTACCCAGCAACTACACCATGTCAACAAGACTCCACCAATGCATGACCATTCCGCAAGCTGTCCCGTGAAAAATTTCATAGGCCCAGAACTTATGTAATATCGATACCCTCCCAATAATACAATTATAAATGTAATGAAACTATTAATACATAATTATATAACCCCATATGAATCATATCCTAGTAGCATGATGGTTTAGATTCATCACAACATATATCAAAACCACATTGATACATATACAATAGTAGGCCCCTGATTCCGACGATCCTCCCAAACCATCAAACCAACCAAGGCCACCAAATTAAATAAGATCATTAAATATTTACTTGAGCCTACCAGAGTTTTCCCCTAACAAATTTAAGAGAGAAATATAAAACCTGGGTACCTGGAACCTCCATCATCAGTCTTTCAAACTCAAAATCTAGCTGATCCTCAAAATGTACATAAACCTCAAGGAACTTCTTCCCTTTATTGAACCCCCCTATCATAATTAAATCAAGATTTTTAATCCATGCATATAGATCCTCATTAAGAACCACCCCTAGAGACCCCACCATCATTTTAGTTTCCTCCTCTTCAGTTTCATTAAGAAATAAAGCCTGCTCAACACCCTTGTCTTTAGATCTTAAAAGAAACTCCAAGATTTAATGATCATGGTTCCCTATGTTCTGATGGATTCATGCCTTAGTGTAAAACTTCTTGTAATTTATCTTTTTTTATGATCAGGTATGTAATGGAGGTAGTAGAAAATAATAGTCTTTCATCCCCTTACTCCTCTTAATACAGCTATTTCTCTTTGGACAAGAAGATTCATCAGATGAGAAACTGGGTTCGCTTCCATTATGATCCTTCACATAAAACCCGTATACATAAACTGGTTTCATGGTACCATAATTCAGACCCTCCTCAAAATGTTCTTCAAACCTGTTACTCAATTTGAGCAAGGGCCTGACCAGATTATATGGACCCCCAAATTCCCCAACTCTAGATGATTTAAATAGATCCATTTTAGAATCAACTCCCTCTCCCCCAAAAACTATTCCAAAACCTCCTTACCCCCATACAGATAATGTCCCAACCAATCAAACTTATGTTGGACCAAATCATCACCCTTACTCACAATAAGTCCACCTAAATCCTAAAAATCCTACCTCAACCTGCTAAATACTTCATCCAACTTTGGGTTAGCCCGAGGCACCTGTAGGATCGATATAGTGATGTAAATGCTCAATTTACAAGAGGGGGGGGGGGGGTGAATTGCACACTTTAAAAAATTTCCTTAAGCGGGGAAAGATCTAAGTTTAACAATGTTAAACTAATCAGATTCACAACACCTCTAACTCCAATTGGAAATTGGAATAAGGAATGAAGTTACAAACTTCTAATTCTACACACTTGCTTGAATCAGGAATGTGATTCCGAATAACAGGTTTCGGAAATATGCATCCAAAAATTGAAACTTATCCTAAGTTTAAAATAAGAGATTATAACTTAAAGCGTATAGAATCTAAATGAATCAGAGTACAAGTGTAAGGAAATATATAAAGATTATACTTTCCTTACAATACAATATGCAGTAGAAAAACAAGTAGTACAACTGCAAGTAACAAAAAATAACTCTTTTAACCCAAAGGGAAGTGTATCCAACAACCTTGGATAAAGGTCCATTGATTTATACTTTCAATAAAGTCTGTCTTACCCACACCAGGGTAAGCCCTCGATACAAAGATCGAAGTCTCTATCTTGCTATCCCCACATGCCCTCAACTTAAAGGTAGTTGGAACCTCTATCTTCCTCAGAAAAGAAGCCCTCAAACTTCAAGGAAGTTGGAACCTCTATCTTCTTATCCCCGGAAGCCTTCGAATGTAATCACCAACATTCAAAGTCGCACGAAGCAATATGAACGAGTGGTTCAGTATCTTAAAAGCATGAAAAGATTCTCTCTCTAGAAACCACCTTAATAGCGTGTGGTCTCTAGATCGATAAACTCGTTTCATATCACTGAGCTCTTTCAAATGATCTCCTATTTATAGGCTTGGTTGTCCCCCTCTCCAACGGTCATATTTTCCTTAAAATTCAGAGGGACCTGTACATGTGTAAGTCAACCAATGGTTAGTTTGAAACAAAATAGACGACATCATTTAATAAAAAACCAAGTATAACTGAATGCACGATATCATTCTGTAATGGATCATTTGTAAAAAAAATCCATACTATGTTCGGTGTGTAAGAAAATTAAAAGTTCGGAGTCTAACCAAAAATGAAATTCGAAGTCTATAAAAAGAAATGTTCAGATTCTGTTTTATAGGAATTCGGAACCTGAAATCTGTAGATGTTCGGAGTCTGAATTTCTTTGGAAATTCAGATTCCAGTTTCACCAGGGTTCGGAATCTAAACATTCAGAGCTTGAAGTCTAAATAGTAAATGTTCGGAGCCGAACTACTTAAGAGATCAGAGTCTAACTCATGAATGTTCGGAGTCGAACATCATAAGAGATCGGAGTCGAACTACTAAAGAGTTCGGAGATGAACTACATAAGAGTTCGGAGTCAAACATCATAAGAGTTCAGAGTCGAACTACTTAACAGTTCGGAGTGGAACTACTTAAGAGTTTGGAGTCAAACTTCATAAGAGTTCAGAGTCAAACTACTTAATAGTTCGGAGTTGAACTATGTAAGAGTTCGGAGTCGAACTCATGAAAGTTCATATCCATAATTCGGAGTGGAACTTCATTATAGTTCACATCCAGAATTTGGATCCTAGAAACAGAATACTCTAATACCTGTCTTTATATGATTCCGGGATTTTGGTTAAGAATCCGATTTTTGTAGTTAAGAAAAATATTTCTATGTTTAAGAAACTCTAGGATAGGGTAGATTTCCTTATAGAAGAAAATTTTCCTTATGGAGGTAAAACATACATTTAATTAAGTATAAGGTGTTTGTGATTTCTAAAACAAGAAGGAATGGAAAAGTTATAAGGAAACCCTTATTGACTCAACAATCTCCCCCTTTTTGGAAAGAACAAACATCCTTATGAAAAAAATATAAGGACTTTGTAAAATTTCATTAGGCTTTGAAATTAAAACTTATCTCCCTTTGTTCATGAATGAAAGTGAATACAACTAACCCCCCCCCATAGGCATTTAAACTCTAAGGATTGTATTCTGAATTTTTGGAGTGGAGTTATCATTATCATGGGAATGAAAAACTTCGAAGACAGAAACACCACCTTACTTTAAGAATATTTCACTTAGAAATTTTTCTTTCTCCTCATTAGGTGTAGTTATTTTTCCTTCTCCCCCTTTGTGATTTTCAAAAAGAATTAAAGGGTATGGAAAAGAAAATATGGTACCTGAAACATCAGTATATGACAAGATAAAACCAACCAAATAACATTTCATTAGAGTTGGGAAAATTTTACAAAGAAAGACAACTACAAAAAAAGATTGGAGTGGGTTCATTTTATTCCTTTTCCTTTGGAATCAGCTTATTTAACAATTTTTTGAGCTTCTTTAGTTCTCTTTGGTCTTCCTCGACTTTCCTCTCCAAGGATTTGGTCTTTTCTTCTTAGTCTTTAAAAGCCTCTGCTTGAGCCTCGATAGCTTCTTTCTGAATCTTTAGCAATTCATCTTGCTGAACGAGTCTTTTCTCAAGCTCAATCCGGAGATTTTTATCATTTATAAGATTTTTAGATAGAGAATTTTCCTTGTCATTTAGTTCCCTCACTTTTTGACTCCGGGAACTCTGCTCAATAATCAGCTCATCTTGAAGATTCTTAATCTTTTTATCTTATGTGTTAAAAGATTCTTTCACATCATTCTGAAAATTATCATACATAGAAAATACTTCTTCAACTCTCTTAGAACACTTTGTTACCTTACTTTAGGACTTTCTATGCACATCATAATCGATAAAGAAACTTTTTTGTTCCGCTTCTGTCTTCACACACTTTCCCATTAGCATGGATAGTGTCTCTGATTTTTGATTTTGGATTTGCTGAAGCATTTGACATCTAGTGTCAATGGTGGGAGAGATTGTAATGACATCCACCAACTTTTTCAAAGACTCAACAATAAAATCATGCCCATGAGGTGATGATTCCGAATCAGATACATCTCTTTGAGATTGCTCTTCATTAACTTGAACTAGCTTCCTTCTAGAGGTACCACCAACCTCTTTCTTCCTAATGACATCTTTTATAGGAGTATCCATGATAACTTGCTTCCCCTTATCAGATTTCGGAATTGGTTCCTCACTAATAGATACTTCCTCGGATTCAGAAACTTAAATAATCTGGTCTTCATCTAGTTTCTGTTTTTCTTGTCCTTCCTCAAAGAAATTCCTCTCATAGGATTCTTCCTCATCATACAAGACATTTTATTCTTCTTCCTGTTACTTATTATCATTCTTACTACCTTCTTCACCTTACTTTCCTAGAGTTACAAACTTTGCGGATTCTGCCTTATCTTGATAATTTTCTACTTGCTTGATCAAGACATCTAAATCTTCACTTCCCTCTTCTTCTTCTTCTTCAACCTCTTCCTATACTTCTTCAACAGGTTATTTTTCAACTTCTTCAACTACTTCTTTACCATTGGAATATTCCAGAGTGACATATTTCTTATCTTGAGTTTCTAGTAAAGAAGGCTCTATAAGGAAATATTTCAGAACCGGAATCATCTCAAAAGTTAACTCTATAGCTCTCAACAAATATTGAACAACTTTAGCTTCAATCACTTTCCTTTTCTATTTCTTCTCTTTCGACTACTTATCTAACTCTTTGACATCTCTTTCTTTTAAGGCCTTAGCCTCTGCAGGGTCCAATCCGAATTGTGGATCCCCTTCCTTCCTCTTCTGCTTATCTTCCCTCCACTTCGCAACAACTTCATCAGGAGAAGTTTTTTATTTCTTTGTCTTGGGTGGAGAAGACTGAGTTTCCTTAGATTTAGGATTTTATTCATCAAAAACAACTTCCTTAAGCTTTCTCTTCTTCCTTTGCTTTTTGGATGGTTCTGGAGTCTATGTAACTTTCTGAAGTGCCTCAACTTCCTCCACAGAAATAGATCAGAATTCTCTGGATTCACTAGATAAACACATCTTCATCCTCTTAAAAGTATCACCAATCACTAACATAATCTTATAATTCCAGACTTTTGATTTGAATGCAACCTTGAAATATTCTAAGCACTGAACTATCAACTTAGATAGTAAGGCAGGGAACCTGATTATCTGAGCTCTCAAATTACCTTCTTTGATTTTCCTGATTGTAACCAAGACATGCCTCATCAAATTTATCTTTCTTATATTTACCAAGAAATCTAAGACATAAATATCAAATTTCTTCATATTATCTTTTTCACCTCTTCTTGGATCCAGAAAGCCTTGAACCCAAAGCTGAAGAATTATTTTGTTCGGAGTGAGATGAGAAATCTTAATGGTTGAAGCATCATTAAGTCCAAGAAACATCAGTGCCTTCTCCTTGTTGAAACTTCCTTGCACATCGGGAAGTTTGTGTGAGCAGAACTCATCTTCTCATTCGTAGGATAAACAAAACAAGCTCGCGACCTTGGTATAAGATAGATTATAAGTCCTCCCATAAGACTTGATAGAAAATCACACTCTGCCATCTTCCATCTGGAAGGAAATAGAATCGTAGAACTCAATATGAAAATCAGTATAAACTGGATCCTATTTATCTGGATTTTCTACACAAACATCCTCCCATCCATTTAGTCTAATATTCATTGAAATAAGGGAATCAAACTTATAGGAATATGGATGCACCAACCTTTACATTAAGATTAAACACTTTGATATTGTCTTTGAAGTTGACATATCTTGAGATGTTGCTTCAACAGAAATTCAGAACTGAGAGACCTGAAGGATTCAGAACATCTTTGCAAAGATCAGAACCTGTCTTAAGAAGAGAAGCAGGGCTTCGAGACGTGAAATCTTTGAAAAACCGATGTGGTAGGAGTCTTGGGGTCCCCTTTATATAGGATATGGATGTGACCATTGGTGTTCTAAAATCCATCTAACGGTTGACAAACTTTTGGATCTGATATGATGGTTGAGAATATTCCCGCAAGGAAAACTTGAATCTGATCATTTGAGGTTTTAATGAAAACATTCGGACATAAGGAAAATTAGAATCCGAATTGTTTTAAAACAAAATTGGAAAATACCAGCAATAAAAATATGATTATGATAGATTAAGTAATGAAATCATACCTTTCAGATTGGCTATAATGATTTTTCGTAATTGGTAATATTGTTAAAAAAACTTATTTCAAAATACCATTATGAAAAACTCATTACGAAACTTCTAGTATGAAAATCCTACTACGAATGTTCTAGCTCCCAGAAATTCCCATTCTATAAATTTTGATTCCAGAAATTATCATTCCGGGAATTTTCATTTTAGAAATTTCCTTTCCGAAAATTCCATTCCGGAGATTATCATTCCAGAATTTTCCATTCTGGAATTTTTGAAAAAAAACTGACTACGAAAATATAAGTTAAAAAAAGGTTGAAAAAAATATTACAAAAATTTTAGTTACACAATGTTTGACAAACAGATTATGAAAATTATAGTTATAAAAAGTTTGAAAAATAGATTATGAAAATTTTAGTTACACAATGTTTGAAAAATAGATTACAAAAATTTTAGTTATACTAACAATCAAATGTACTCTCACTATAAAAAGGAGTTTATTACTGTTAGGAGAATTTTTCAACAAGTTAATCAAGAATTATTACCTTATGGTTATCATTCTTTACATTTTTTTAATTTATTCAAATCTATCGGGGGGTAAATAATTTGTGAAAATATCAGCAAGTTGATCTTGCGTTCCGATAAACAGAAGAATGATATCTCCTTTAAGTGTGTGATCCCTAAGAAAGTGATGCCTAATATCTATGTGTTTTGCACGAGAGTGATGTGCTAGGTTCTTACTTAGGGCCATGGAACTTGTTTAATCACACAAAATTTGGGTCTTAGTAAAACTTAGGCCATAATCTGTGAGTGTGTGTTGCATCTACAACACTTGAGTACAACGACTTCCAGCTGCTACATATTAAACTTCAGTAGTGGAAAGTGCAATAGAATGTTGCTTCTTGCATGACCAAGAAACTAATGACTCTCCTAAGAAATTAGAAGTTCCAAATGTACTTTTTAGATCCATTCTACATCCAACAAAGTCAGCACCCAAAAAACTTTTTAAAACAAAATCATTTCAAGAAGTATAAAATAGTCCAAGATCCATGGTTCCCTTTAGGTAAAAAAAATTCTTTTTAGGGCCTTTAAGTGAGATTCCTTAGGATTGGATTGATATCTTGCACATAAGCATACTGAGAACATTAACTCTAGTCGACTAGCAGTTATGTAATGTAATCTTCCTATCATACCTCTAAAGGATGTTTGATCTACTGGTTTCCCAACTTCATCAAGATATAAGGAGTTTGAGGTGCCGATGGGAGTACTTATACTCTTAGTGTTGTCATAACCATAATTTTTGAGAAGATATTTAATATAATTATGTTGGGATATATAGGTTCCTTCTGGTCTTTGAGAAATTTGAAAACCAAGGAAAAATGTTAACTCACCCATCATACTCATTTCAAACTCAGATTTCATTAGACATGCAAAAGAATCAGTTAAAGATTGCTGAGTTGAACCAAATATAATGTCATCAACATAAATTTGAACAATAATTTTTTTTTTCTTATCTTACTTTATAAAGAGAGTTGGATCTGCATTTCCCATAACGTAGTTATTTTGAAGCAAAAATCCTGTAATTGTATCATACCAAGCTCATGGGTCTTGTTTAAGGCCATACAAAGCTTTGGTAAGTCTAAAAAAATTGTCACGATGTTTTGTATCTTCAAAGCTAGGAGGTTGTTCAACAAAAACTTCCTCCTGAACATAAACATTAATAAAAGCACATTTCACATCAATTTGAAAAAGATTAAAATTGAAGAATGCTACAAATGCAAGGAAAATATGAATAGATTCAAGTATAGCTACTGGAGCATAGGTTTCTACATAATATATTCCCTCTTGCTGATTATAGCCTTTAGTAACAAGTCTAGATTTATTTCATACAATGACTCCATTTTCATCACACTTGTTTCTGAAGACTCACTTTACTCCAATAATAGAAGTTTTCTTTGGTCTTTCAACCAAGGTCCAGACTTTATTCCTTTCAAATTCATTTAGTTCATCTTTCCTGACTTTGATCCAATCACCACCACCTAAAGCTTCATCAGTTCTTTTTGGTTCTAACTGGGAAAGAAATGCTAGATGTTCTACTTCATTTATTAAGTAAATCCTAGTCCATATAGGTTGATTTACATCACCAATGATGCTATCACTAGGATGATTCTTAAGAAACACCTGATTTGGGATTTCTAAAACCTGTTCATCAACATAGGGTAGAATGTCTTCTGGGGTAAATGTTTCAGAAGTATCTTCTTGAACATTTTCATTATCAGAAGGATCTTATAATAAAGGTTGATAATAAGTTTTTGAAAACACATCCGAGGATGTAGGTTGTAATGGTTTAAAAATAAAATGATCAGATTCATCAAATTTTACATGCACTGTTTCTTCAACAGAACAAGTATTTTTATTGAAAACACTATAAGCCTTCGAAGTTGTGGAGTAGCCTATGAAAATTCCTTCATCAGATTTTGGTGAGAATTTATGTAAATTATCATTAGTATTAAGAATGAATACCTTGCAACCAAAAACCTTGAAGTATGAAAGTCTAGGTTTTCTACCATTCCATAACTCATAAGGAGTTTTATTAAGAAAATGTCTAATCAAAACTTGATTTATAGTATAAAAAGCAGTATTAATAGCTTCATCCCAGAAATGTACAGCTATAGAATATTCACTGAACATGGTTCTAGTTATTTCTTGAAGAATCCTATTTATTCTTTCAACTACAACATTTTGTTTATGAGTTCTACGTGCTGAAAAGTTGTGAGTAATACCTTTTATACTATAGAAGGTTTCAAAATCAAGATTTTGAGATTCTCCTCCATGATCACTGTGAATAGTTTTTTGTGCATGATTTTTCTCATTTTTCACTTGGGCTCTAAAATTTTTGAAATAATAAAAAGTTTCAGACTTCATTTCTAGAAAATAGACCCATGTAAATCTAGTGTAATCATCAACTAGAACAAACACATAGTATATGCCTCCAATGCTTCCGGTTTATGTTGGACCAAAAAGATCCATGTATACCATCTATAATGAATCAGTTGTTGAGACTTCACCGATTGATGTAAAACTATATTTATTCTTATTTCCATATTTACAAGGATCACAAACTTTAGAAGAATCAAATATAAGCTCCGGAGGATCCTCAAATAGTTTCTTGTAAGAGAGTTTACATAAGTTCCAAAGATTACAGTGACCTTATCTTCTATGCCATAACCAAGAATGATCTCCCCTTGCACTAAGGAAAGGTAAATCTTTTCTTATAAGGTCTTCTATGTTTAAAGTGTAAATATTCTCTTGCATATTGGCTGAGAGAATAAGTTCTTCCTTCGAATTGTGAACTGAGCACTTATCATTCCTAAAATTCACAAGGTATCCTTCGTCACATAACTGACTTATGCTAATGAGGTTGTGCTTAAGACCCATAATAAAATAAAACATTTGAAATCAATGTTTCACTAAGAAGAAAAATATTATCTATGCCAAAAATTTCTCCCAGAGCATTATCTTCGAAAGTTACCTTTCCTCCTTTCGTCATGATAATATTTTCAAAAATGAATTTATTACCAGTCATGTGCCGGGAACATCCACTATCCATATACCATGTATTGTTGTGGGTACTTCCTTTAACATCTTAAAAAAATAAAAGAATTTTATTTTCATAATCCAAACTTGTTTGGATCCGAGATTTCTAGATAACAAGATTTTGGGCACCCACATCTTCTTAGAAAAATAAGCCTTATGAAAACCTAAAGATTGGGTTTTGTTTAATGAACAATTATTTTCCCAGTGACCACCACATTGACACTTGGTAAAAAATGGGGCACATTGGGAACAAAATAGTTTCTACTAAATGTTGGTTTAGCATGGGTATAACCAAATCCATATTTTTTTCTTAAAGGTCGTATTTGAGAATACATTTGATCAAAATTTTCTTTACCATGGGAAAAGTTTATAAAACTTATTTAAGGAAAAAATTTTGGACTTGAGTTTTGTAATCAAGTTTTTATCTTCAAAATCATTATATTTAGAACTAGAGCAAGGCACAAAGACACTTTTCATAGAAATTACTTTTTCTAACGCTTTAGAAAGTTTGTTCTTATCAGAACGTACTTCCTTAAGATTTTTTGAAATATTTATAAAATCATCATTTTTACTATCAAGATCTTTAGTAAGATCTGATATTTCTTTCATAAGAATAGTATTCCTAGAGTTTTCCTTATCATGTTTTTTATTGAGTTTTAAATTCTCAATTTCATGAATTTCAACAAACCTAGAAAATTCTTCATAGATAGGTAACATATTTTCTTCATCGGAAGAGGACTCTTCATTTGAAGAGTTATAATATTCAATATCATCTGAATTTAACGAAATATTGGAAAATGATTTATTATTTCATACCTTAGCCATAAAACAATGATTGTTTATAGGTAATATGGATATAAGACCAAGATTCTTCTATCCTGAAGATTCATAATCAGAAGATTCAACTGAAGAGTCACCACCACTAGAACTCTAGGTGTCATTAGCTTTCAGAACATTCTAAGATTTGTCTTTATAATACTAATTTTTGTTCCTGTCATAATGCTTTTCGTTCCTTTCTTTCTTTTTGAGAAAAGGTAAATCCGGTCTAATATGTCCAGCTCTCTTTCATTCATAACAAGTAACTTCTCCATCCTTCCTATATTTCCATTCCTTTTTCTTATACTTATATTGGAAATTTCTCTGGCAAGCTATCTTGTTCATTCTTCAAGAAAGATTTGCTAACTCATTTTCAGATACTTTACCCTCACTAGATTCGGATTGGATAATAACTTTCTTAGACTTGGATAGGGTTTCTCTCTCAGGAGTCTTAGCTTTCATATGATTTTATGTTGTTGTAAAAGCAACAGTACCATTTCCATTATTCTTCTTGATGTTGTTAGTATCTCTCTTCATTCTCGTTTCATGTTGGAGAAGAGTTCCAAATATCTCATCTAATGAAATTTGAGTGACCTTACTATTTTCATCAATAGCTGTTCTTTTGGATTCCCACTCATTGGGCATAATATAAATTATCTTATCCACAAGAGCTTCATCATCTAGACCTTTCTCTCCCATAGACTTAAGACTGTTCACTATAGCCATAAATCTCTGTTGAACTTTACAAACTAGTTCACCATAACGAAAATTGAATCCATGGTATTCATCTCTAAGCATAGATCTCCTAGTTTCAATCACTTTAGAAGTGCCAAAGTGTGTAACCTCTAAATTCTTCTAGATACAATTTTCTGCTTCACAAAAAGAAATTTGGCTATATTTATTTCTAGTCATTGAACATAGTAAGGTATTACGTACTTTATAATTGAGTTGATATTCTTGCTTTTCCTGGTTAGTGAAAGTTATAATTTCCTTATCAAGAATTTTACAATCAACAGTAAGTATAATGAAATTATCCACTCCATTATTGATAAAGAATGTCTTCAATCGATATCTCTAGTACTCATAATTGTTCCCATCAAGAATTGGTGGTCTTGTATGATTTAGATTGTCAACAGATCTAACATTGATTCCCGCCATTTTTAAAATAACCTTTGGCACACAAACTTGTTAGTAACAAGAGTTCGTAATAAAAGAAAATATATGAATCCGAGAAAATAATATGACTCCGGAAAATTAACTCTGAATATTATGTTTAACAAAAAAAACTTTAGTATATGTAAGAAAAAGATGAATCCTAACTTTATGAGTCCGGAAAATATGAATCTGAAAATTTCATTCTGAATCTAATCATGATATTGAATCATATTGACCCAAACCCTTGTGGTTTGAGTTAACCTCCTGAGATACCAATTGTAGGATCAAAATAGTGATGTATATGCTCAATTTACAGGAGGGGGGGTGACTTGTACACATTAAAATATTTCCTTAAGAGAGGAAAGATCTATGTTTAACAATGTTAAACTAAGAAAATTCACAACACCTCTAACTCCAATTGGAAATTGGAAAAGGGAATGAAGTTACAAACTTCTAATTCTACACACTTGCTTGAATTAGGAAAGTGATTCTGAATAACAGGTTTCAGAAAATATGGATCCAGAAATTGAATCATATCCTAAGTTTACAACATTAGATTCTACCTTAAAGAATATAGAATCTAAATGAATTAGAGTACAAATGTAAGGAAATATAAGAAGATTATACTTTTCATACAATACAATATGCATCGAAAAAACAAGTAGTACAACTACAAGTAACAAACAATATCTCTTTTATCCCAAAGAGAAGGGTATCCAACAACCTTGGATAAATGTCCCTTGATTTATACTTTCAAGTATGTCTGTCTTACGCACACTGGGGTAAACCCTCGATACGAATATCGGAGTCTCTGTCTTGCTATCCCCGCAAGCCCTCAACTTCAAGGTAGTTGGAACCTCCGTCTTCCTCAGAAAAGAATCCCTCGAACTTCAAGGAAGTCGGCACCTCGGTCTTCCAATCCCCGGAAGCCCTCGAATGTAATCACCAACATTTGGAGTCGCACGAAGCAATCTGAACGAGCGGCTTAGTATGAAAAAATCATGAAAAGATTCTCTCTCTAGAAATCACCTTAACAACATGTGGTCTCTATATCGATCAACTCGTTTCATATCATTGAGCTCTTTCAAATGAGCCTCTATTTATAGGCTCAGTCGGACCCCTCTCCAACGGTCATATTTTCCATAAAATTCGTAGGGACCTGTACACGTGTAACTCAACCAAAGGTTAGTTTTAAATAGAATTGGAGACATAATTTAATAACAAACCAAGTATAACTGAATGCACAACATCAATTTGTAATGGTGAATTTGTAAGCAAAAGACATACTAAATTCGGAGTATAAGAAAATTAAAAGTTTGGAGTCTAACCAAAAATGAAATTTGGAGTCCATAAAAAGAAATGTTCGGATTCTGTTTTATAGGAATCCAGAACCTGAAATATGTAGAAGTCCAGAGTCTAAATTTCTAAGGAAATTCAGATTCTGGTTTCACCAGGGTTCAGAATCTAATCTTACAGAGTTCGAAGTCGAACTGGTAAAAGTACAGAGTCGAACTACTTAAGAGTTTGGAGTCGAACACATGAATGTTTGGAGTCAAACTTCATAAGAGTTCGGAGTCGAACTACTTAAGAGTTAGGAGTAGAACTTCATAAGAGTTCGTAGTCGAACTAATTAACACTTCAGAGTCGAACTACTTAAGAGTTCGGAGTCGAACATCATAAGAGTTCAGAGTCGAACTAATTAATAGTTCGGAGTCGAACTAATTAAGAGTTTGGAGGAGAACTCATGAATGTTCGTATCCATAATTCGGAGTGGAACAAAATTATTGATCGCATCCAAAATTTGGATCCTGGAAACAGAATACTCCAATAATTGTCATTATATGATTCTGGGATTTTGGTTAAGAATCCATTTTTTGTACTTAAAAAAAATATAATTCTATGTATATGAAACTATAGGTTAGGGTAGATTTCCTTATGGAAGAAAATTTCCTTATGGAGGTAAAACGTACATTTGCTTAAGTATATGGTGTTTTTGATTTTCAAAACAAGAAGGAATGGAAAAGTAATAAGGAAAACCTTATTGAATCAACAACACCGTAGCCTTTTCACCAACTCGAAACCATAAAAAACCTCAACAGACATGTTATGAACACCTTCAAGATGTTCCTCCTCCACAAGGTGTGATGATTGATGATCCTAATATCAACCTTATATATCGGATTGAATCTATTCTGAACTAGTCTCCACATGATCCCCTAGAGCCTTCACATTATCACCATCCTCTATCCTTTCTGCAAGTTCTGTTTCCCAAGGAAGAACCTCATTTGAATGGAATGAGTGTCCCATTAAACCAACCACTGAAGGGTGTTAAAAATGTTTGCATAAAGAGAAGAAGTCAGTCCAGTTCTCATAGATCACCCGTTGCATACACCAATATTCCTGGCTAATCTAAATCCATACAACCTCAAAAGTCATTGAGATGCATCAAATTACACATAGACTCGTGGATTAACCGAATGAAAATATGCTTCAATGTGACTATCCAAGCATAAAAACCAACTGATGATATTACCTAGAAATATAATAATAGAGGGACTCTGGAATGACTAAGGAAGGTTGTAAAAACAAACCCAACCCATAGTGGTTGGTGAATCACGATTCATATAAAATTACAAGGACTAGAGGATGTGGACGAATCAAAACCCTTTGAATATACGTGTGGTGATTGACCAAACATTGATGAGGTCCACCTCTAATTCACACCAAAAAATGATATAATGATTGTTGAGTAAGCCAACCATCACACTCTGTTGGTAATCCTCTGAGCTAAAGAAAAACCTTTTAAATTAATCAACCAAAGGTCTCCTCTTATTAAACTAAGAAACCAACGTGGGATTCAAGAGCGTGGAGGTTTCCATTAATTCAAAATTCGAGACATGTATATTAGGGAGGCCTTCAATGATCCCCATCACTTTAGGGATTAATGAAACATTCGGGAATAGTGGATGGAAATTTTGATTGGAGGAGGGGTGTAAAGAAGACCTCACTCTGCCAATGGGAAATGATGCGCCCTCCCCCACTGAGGGGAATGGGCCGACACTAGAGCCGATGTCATCACTGAGAGGAGGAGATCATCATAGGGTTCTAGAGCTTCCAACCTCTATGAACCCTCATCACTCCGACATTCCCTATTCCACACCTCCCATAAACACCATCAACTGACCAACAAGATGAGTTGTTGTTCATTATTTTCTATAAAATATTCACTTATATTTCTAAATAAAATTTAGATGAATGTTTGGGTATTCCATTAAATGTTTACAATACCTAATAAATTTGAAAGGGAGTGACACAGGTAGATAACACATTCTCTAAAAAAATATATGAGGGGCGAATATTCGTACTGTTTTTTTTGCAACATTTACACATTGAATCCATCAGTATTTCATTTTTCCAAATCAGATCATCAGTAGAAATAAAGCGATTTTGAATCCTCTATACCATGAAATTTTATTTAGTTGTAAAATGTTTACACCAATGGTTTGATCCCCATTTATCATGAGCCAAAGGAACATTCAGCACACTATGAGAAATTAAGTTGAAAAATTACTAGATTATAACCTATGAAAAAAACATTTATCATTGTCCACATTCATGTGGATATTATTGAAAATCGTATTCTACTAGTCATTCGTGATTTCATTTACTTATAAGGGATATGAGAATTATTTCCATAGGGGAATATATGCTTTTTGGAACCCCAAAAATCCATGTATATCACCAAAAAAATGTGACTACAGAATCTGATCCCCCCTTGACCAATGATCCACATAGAGTTTTCTGAATGTTCAGATCATTCTTCTAAATACTATTCTATAAGATGGAAACTCTTCCACATGGGTACCTAATTTCAGGTCTGTAATTCTCTTTTTATGAATCTTTTGTAATGTGTATGACCTTCAACAACATCCCAAGACAATTTGGACAAAATATTGTGCATCATAACTAAGACATCCTTAATATTAATACAGCTTACCCCTATCTTCTCCCATGGATCTCATTCTCTTCTTCATGAATGCTCTGATTCATATTTGGTTAAATATAAAATCAAAGAAAATGATGAATTACGTACAACAAATAATTCTACATCAACAAATTTTAAACATGAAAATATCATAATTAATCTTTATTATTAACAAGATAACTAAAAATAATGTTTCTATACTTTTTAAAATTATTTAATTCTTCTATGATGTAGTCCTCATCTAGATGTGATAATGATCAAATGAAATACTGAAAAAACCATGCATATATCTTTATTTTCATCCTTGTAACTTCATTAGTAATATCATTATCATCTATTTAATGCATTATTAAACCTAAAAGCCTTCATTCATGATTTTTAATTGAAAAAATTTTATCATGAACACATTATTTTGAGATCTATGTTAAAATTATAGGATGGCCATATGTGAGGTCTAGCTCAGGACATCAAAATAGCAGAATCTGAGGGATCATAATTGTAGTGGGTGGATGTTTAAGGGGAATATGTGATGATTAGTGGATCATAAAATTACTTCATATAAAACAATAATGATATGTCCTTAAATTTTTACGAGTATATTGACTTTATTTCACACTAGGATCCCACATTAAACTTCTAAATTATATGTAACCTCTTAAGAAGGAAATATATTCCTTCAACAAGATTTAATCGAGTAGTGGGGTCTATCCTAAAACCCATTGGCACAAAACAGTTATGTCATGATTTTATGTTGTATATTCGCCATGCATAGTGGTTCAAATGAACATTTTCACCCACCCATTCAATCTAAGGCCATCTTAATTCTTCCACATAGTATTATCTTGTATCTAATCCAATGTGGTGGAGCTAGCTCCCATAATGTATTTTATTGAGATATAGTTTTTAAGTCATATAGTTATCCATTTTTATAACTAATGGAAACCAAAAATACAATTAGTAAAACAAGTATGAAATATCAAAACTCTTTAAAAATACTTATATTTTTCATTCTCTTTAAAGTAATACTCATGGAAAATAAATATTATTTTCCTTGTCCATTAACGTATGTTCATTATTTGTATCATAGTGTTGTAGAAAATTATTCCCCTCTATTTTCCACTAAAACATGGCCTTTATTTCGTAACATAATGCAAAAAAATCATCGCATTTAATGTCAGTTATATTAATTTAAAACAATTACAATGTCATCAAAAAGTACAATGGTTCTTCACACATTAATAATTTTATTATAATGGAAATTTTTTATTAGTTTCCATGTCTAAATCGATCAGGATTATACTTCCCAAATCAAAATTATTGGACTAATAGATTTGGTAGTTTGATGTCAAAATGATATTCCATAATAGGAAATATAAAATAGATTTCTATATGACACAACTATAATGGTTGTTAACTTCATATATTTACAAAATGGATTTTTAGGTTCAAAAATGTATTTATGGACTAAATAAATCACATTTTTACAGAAATATTCATTTTGATTAATCGATACATGAGTTTTGTTACGTAAAGAAATAATATGATATTTATGTCTGTAAATGGTATATTGGATGTTTTTTCATTTTCATTGTACTATATGTCAATGATATATTACCTTTTGAGATTTGATGAAACAAACATACAATCATTTAAGGACTGTTTGAATATGTGTTTCTCCTTGAATGACTAAGGTGAAACAACCTACAACCTCATGATCATGATTCTTCGTAATAAATGCAAGAGATTTCTAAAAATAAATCAGTGTTCATACATTGACCAAATATTGAAGGTATCTAGAAAAGAAAAATCCAATTGGGTATTTATTCCATTATCATGTTGAATTAATCTCTATAGGATAATTTTTCCTTAGACAAAACTGGAGAGAGAAATATTAGTAAGGTCAATTTCACATATCTGATAGGATTTATTGTGTATTTCATGTCATATTATAGGATTGAGGTTTATTAATCATTTATAATTGAAGTAATATATTAAGAATATCCAAGAGAACAAAATTGTGCTACAATAAAAAAATCAAAAATAATTTGAGGAATTCTATGAATATATTACTAGTATATGTTGGATGAAATGATCTAGTGGTCAGAAGTTGCTGGGATACTAAATTCCATAAATATAATGATGAAGTGAGATCAAAATCAGGATATGTATTGACAGTTAACAGATGAGATGAGAGTTTTAAGAGCTCAAATAATCAACTTGTGGTCAAATATATAGTATGGTATGAGTAAATTGTGGATTATGATGCAGCTAAGGAAGCATTTTTCAATTAAAAATTCATCTAGGATATTGGTTTCATTCATAGAAATATGGAACCTATCATAATATATTGAGGAATTACATTAGTGGAGGCTATCATAATGTATCTAAGGTCTCACCAATGGATAAAAAAACATACTCTAAAATATTCATCTATTGAGGTATTTTTCTCAATGAGTTGAAATTAATGTGACTAGAGTATCCAAAAAAGAATAATGTGGTAGAAACATTGACTAATGACTTATCCAAATAGAAGAATGAATATTGTGGTATGTGTAGTTGGAATAAAATTGGGGGAAACTAGATTTAGTGAAAGTGGGAGTCCATTGGAGTTGATTGTTCCCTATACCTAACATCCCTTGTACATTAGTTTACATTGTATAATCATGGTGTTTGAAAATAATATTATTTATTATTATATCATGACTATTATTATTTTTGATAGTGTGTGTTATAATTTTATAAGGATTCTTTCTGTGTTTAAGGTTCCTATAATTTTACCACAATGATGAGATGTTTTAGATGCTAGGACTGTATACCTTAAAACAAAATTCTATTGTCAGATGATTTTATCTGATGGGATATAGATGATACTAGAAAATAGGTTTATGATTATTATAAGATATAGAGCCACATTAACATTGTGTTTTCAAATTTTAATCTCTAGGAATAGATGTTATGTTAACCAACTCATTAATATGAATTCTATATGCTTTATGTGGCATTATATATTTCTATATGTTGACATATGTAATGATCCTTTTAGTATAATATTATTATTACTAATTTTCTTGACATTCATGCTTAGACATATTAAATAAGCTATGAATAAAATAGTTGACATGATGTTGGACACATTTTGTGAGTAAAAAGGTGTATAATATTAAATAACAATGTGATGGAGGATTTTTCACTTTTCTCATAAGTAAATACCTTTAGAAAATTAATGGAATATAATAGATGTATTATTTTAATAGATAGAGAAGTTTATCAGTGTGTCCAATTCCATAAAATCAAAGAAAGAGTGTAGAACATATAGGTCAGATATGAAAACTATTCAACTCTTTTGATGAGATATATTGAGACTGAGGGATTATGTTACACATTAAGGTTTCATTAAAGGTTGAATGTTTTTTTGATATTAACTTATTCATATGTGGGTTTTTTTCTATGTTTATAGACCCTATCATTAATCTTTTGTATGATCACCATGATTCTACTGAGTATATTGCCTAGAGTGTCACACACTATACGTTTCCAAAAACCCCCGTTAGATTTTATTTGAGTATTACTTTTAGATTATAGTATTATTCTATATTATAGAGTATAATATTTTATTTGTTTTATTGGTTGATTGAAAATATTTCATTGTCAATGTATAACACAATTATAATAATTTATTTAGTAAATAGTTATTATACTTGGTCTAATAAAATATTTTTAGGATGAGTAGACTGTGTAATGTTCTGATTAGAACAGATTATTATTTGAATAAGTATTAATTTATTTGTTAAGGAAAAATAATAGTTAATTATTTTTTTGGAAAAGTACATGTCCTGTTAATAATAATAATATTATTGCTAGTTTTATATAGATAATGGTAAGGGTTATTATAATATTAAATGGGTTTTGTGAATAAAAATCTTTCTGTATAGATATATAAATACTTAACTATAGTGTAATAATAGTGATATATAATAACTTTTTCTTATGAATTATTAGATTTTAACATTTGTAATTCATTATAATTATCTAATCCCATTTGTATTCTCAAGAACACATGATGTTATGTGACTATTGACAGTCATCCTTATTCCATTATGGTTGTGAGAAAATCTTGAGAATCTAATAAGGATCATTAATATTCAATGGTTTGATAAAAAATAGATTAAAGGACGGAATATGGACATCTTCACTTGAATCCATAGAGCCATACCATGATGTTGGGATATTCTTAGTGAAAATGTGAATCATAACTATAGGGAATCTACCATTGATTCATATTTATAAATAATGGTACAAAAAGAAGGGTTGACCACATTCAATGAGAAAAAAATGAATTACAAGAGGAGTTATTTATTGATATATCTATAGTAAGTTTAAATTAAATGCATGATATGATCATTATGGATTAAAATAAGGATATTATATGTAGTGTTAAGGAAAAATTTAAAGTCATTGATGGAGATGTTTTATAATTATGTGTGGGCCAAACTATTTTCATTATGCCCTAAATATTTTGGTAGAAAAAGTTCCAATAATTATAAATATTCTCTATTACATCCATTGATGAGTCATTTAATGAAATTAAATCATCTATGTCATTAATTTGATGAATTAAAATGTAATATATACTTTATATATATGTAAATTTGAATTATGTTTCATGTGTGAGAAATTTTTATCATTCGATTCAATATGTTCGAGACCTAATGATTCTGAACAAAACCTTCTAAAACATTTTAAGTATTTATATAAAAATCTAATAAAAAAGAAGAATGTTTGGAATAACATGATTATGTTATAGATAAACTTTTATCTTCTAGTAAACTACGAATAAATTAAAATTTTATTACAATAACTGTAAATAAATAAATGATAGAGGTATTAATGACTAGATGTTGAAAATTTAGAATTAATTATTTCGTGAAAAAATTTGGATATATGTTAACCACCATTATAATTGAAATCCATTTTTTTTAGTTTTTAATTCAGTCTATGGGGTTCAATATTTGTAATGATTTATTATAAAATCATCACCTTTCCTTTTATAATCAATCTAATTCTAGTCCATGCTGATTGAGGAAGATATAGGTAAAGGAATTTATATTAAATTTTAACAAAGAATCTTTGGGGATAATTGATTGACCTTCCTGTATTTATTGATAAAATATGTTTTGTGGATATGAAATTTATAAAACCTACCATTGATGAAATAATCTGTTGATATGACTTGTTTTTTTAGTCTCTCACTTCAATGATGTTCTTTTTAAAACATGAAAGCATTGGGTTTGGGTATTTATTTTATTTTATATTTGGATCAATATAAAAGAACATTCATGGATAGAAACATGGTTACATCCTTTAATAATTTTTGATTTGGTACTTATATATTTATATCATAAAACTTATTGTTTTATCCTTTTTACATCATTTTTTATTATCATTGTTTTATTGGATTAGGTTTCATCTTGAAATTTTTTCATATTCCATAGAATTTATATGTTTTATTTCTCTGAATTTTGTTTAACTTTTACCTTCCAATAATCACTTTTTTCAAGAGGGGAACATTTTTATATGAGTGAAATATTGAATTTAACCCCCACATTTTTATAGCTTACATACTAGGAAATTATTTATTATTATATGATGTCCCTATATATTCCTTATAACAATGTTTACAAAGAGAAACCATTTTAATATTATAGGATATATACCCACAAGATCATTAGATTATTTAAATCCTAGTTTTCCACCAATAGTTTTGGTTATGAATATTAATATTGGAGATAAATAATAAAGTCATTGATTATTAATAACGATATGGAAAAAATTTTAGGATTTATGGAAGATTAAAAAGTTTAAAATATATTATTTTATTCAATATATTAGAATATTTATTGTTAAATACGATTATGTTAGAAAACTAATGGAACTCGGATAAAAATTGAGATCACAATCTTTGGAACATTAAGGTATATCAAACCAGAAGATTCATGTTATGTATATGTTATTTAGGTTTTGATTACCTTATTGGAAATTAGTTTCCAAATTATATAAAGGATATATTATAGTGGTTAATGGACTGTAATATCTTAGAAGGAATTAAATTATTAAAGAAAAATTAGTTGAAAATATTATTGAAATTCTTAAATATTAATAGAAATTGAAATGAACAATTGTTTATTATGAGAAGTAACATATTAAGTTATTACTCAATGATCTTATAGAATCATTATTACAATACGAGAGTCAATTGAAGAGATTAATTGATAATAATAAATTAATGAATGGATTTAAAGTTACTAATCAAATTTTAATTATATCATCTAAATAATGACTTCAATGATTTTTTCCAAGAAACATCATTTATATAATAGTAACATGTAAATCAGTGAAAGAGAAATTTATCAATTTTATAAAAATATTAGAAGTGTTTTTTAAAATAATAAATTAAAGAATGCTAACTGAAAATATTGTAAGGACATTTAAGTGAATTCTATAAAAACAGAATAAAAAAAGATTAAACCAATGTTATTTTTTATGAATGTAAGTATCCTAGACACATTAGATGATATTTTCCAAGATTGAAATGTAAAGTAGAGTTAATAAGATCTTTTAACTAAAAGGAAATAAATGTTCTTAGATCCATGATGAATAACTATAGTATTATAAAATATCCATATTTTTATACAGGTTTGTTAAGTTATAAACAACATATATTAAACAGATATTATGCTAGAAAACCACTAAATGTAACATTTATTATAGGATTTATTATCATTGAATCACATAAAAATAAAAATAAATTATACTTATCCTTATTCTATGGATAATGAAGATGACACTAATGTATTTGGGGAATTGTATAAGTGGTCAAGCCTCTACGAAAAAATGTTTTCAATCAGATTAAATCCTTAAAATGAGATGAAAATCAAGAAATTTTCAAAGAGAGGATCTATTCAAATATAATTTATAATTAATTTAGAAACAAGAATTAACTTGGCTAGAACCTTATTTCAGGATTTAGGATTTATATTTAACCTATTATTATATAATTATTACTCTAATGTTTCCACATTAAAATTCCTTTATTAGTATCCACACATGCTCTGCCAATCTCATAACATAACCATAAGAACATTGGGTCCTAGAATAAAAGATTAAAAATGTATTTTATAATTTAATATTCTTAACAACAAGGATCCCATCAATAATTAAGGGTTACATTTTTTTCTTAATCTTGAGATGGATGAGGAAGATGATTATCTCTCATTCTTGAGATAATTCTCATGAAATATCTACGGGGTTTTGAGAGAATGATCTTGAGAGAGTAAAGTTGTGAAAAAATACTCTCTAAAAGTCAGTAAATTTGTTTATATAATTATATTTAAACAATTATTAATTTCAAAAAACCCATTGAATATTTGTTAACACTAAATAAACACTATTTTAGATAATAATAATAATATATTCCATTATATGTAGTAACTTAAATAAATTTAAATATATTATGTTAAATAAATATTAAAAAATTATTCAAATGATATTAAATAAATATATCATTTCTTTTAATCCAATAACATAATGTTCTTATAACACCCCGACATTTTATGACATATTCCACATTAAAAAAATATTAATTCATTGATAACTTTTTTACATGAAAGACTAAATTCAAGAAAAATAAAAAAACAATTGAAATAGTTTTATGGTATAGTTTTTTTAATTTATAAATTGTAATATCAATATTAGAATAAGTATTTTTTTTGCATTTTTGTAAAAGGATTTACTTTTATTGAATAGTGATAAATAATTATTTTTTAAAAAATGTCTTATATTTTTGTTAAATTATTTAATTTAAACAACCCATTATATTTTAGAATTAAATTCTTATAAAATTCATTTTATTTGAAATAAATTTTCTAATTCCTTTTGGATAAGTATTTTAAAAGATTTTTATATAAGTCAATTTTTTTTACAAAATATTTTTCTAGAAAATTGTTTTCCCCTCAAATTTTGTGGGATTATTTTGTGGTTAATTTATATAAAAAAAATGATTTTAATTTGATAAATGAATTTAATATATGTAGTTATTATGATAAATTTTTTTTAAATAGTTTCCTTTATTTTTAAGTCATTTTGAATAATAAAAGTGGTAAAATTTATCATATTGGTAAAGGTTAAATTAGGTAATTAATATTAAAAAATAATGTGTTAAGGATTAAAATTCATTCAATTAGATTCCTTTATATTAATTTTTTAATCTATTTCATCAATATTCATAAATAATTCAACAATATAACCTCTAATCAATTTAACTTTTATTTGTACCTTTGTAATATTTTTTATGATAAGTTCAAAAATGTAACATTCTTCCTTTTAATATCTAAAAAACATATTGATAGGGTTAAAAAATATTCTCATTTATAAATGTTTATTCGATATATGAATATATTTTTTATGATGGAAATTTATATTTACAATTTAGTTGTTAAATAATTACCATTAATTCATATACAACGTTAGCACTATGCTTTTAGAAGTAGTAGAAAAATCCTGTAATTTATTTTAAAAGATTTAAAAGTAATATTAATTGACTGAATTATTGATCCCCATTATTCTTATATATAAATATATCATATTATGGACATATCAAAGGTTTAAATACTAATTTTTATTTTTTTGATGTCTTTGATATCAAATTAAATAAATAGTGACAAAATTTTTATTAATGAAATTTTATTAAACTAAATAAAAACCAAAAACATGAACTATAAAATTGGGTATAAGATAAGTTCTAAAATGAAATACATTTTATAATTATGAATCTATTTTAAAATTATAAATCAAATTATAACCCTTTAATGTTGAAATAGTTGTTACCATGGTTACAGATTGAAATGGTTAAAGGGAGGGGTTAATAAAAAATATAAGGATTAAATTCATATTCCAACATATCTAAATTAGAATTGATGGTTATATTAGGACCATATACTCATTATATTCTGATCCATGTAATTTTATAACCACATGGTGGAAAGTGCCCCTCCACTTTAGCCCATAGTTGGTGGCTACATTATAACATTGGTACAAAGTTTGTGTAATAACAACCCAAATGACCGAATAGTTTAGTATCTATGTAAAACTATATACAAATATAAGTATTAAATTAAAAATTGAAATTAATAAGATATAGTAAATCTATTAGAAACACCCCTATTCTCCTAGATTATCCTGGAATATTAGTCATAATATACATCTTCATATCCTAGGAAAACATTAAGATAGGGGAAAGAGGAAAAACTATATACACATTCCATTAAAACAAAAAATTGATTATAATATGGATGGAATGAATGTTTGGGAAATAATTTAGTTTAAATAATCACATGAGAATGAAATGTAATCATGTATATTTTACTAGTTTAATAATGACATGGATTATCAATAATTGATATCATAATGATGAAATTCATAATGTGGGACATAAAAAAATACATTCACGGATTAGGCCAAGACCCCATACATAATCTGGTATGACATCATCCCATACCCAAACTATCTTTTCTCATTATATTTATTGAATCATCGATACGATACAGTGGGCTCCACCTATCACTTTATATGTCTATTGAATTCCACATATGAAATTGGTGAAACATAATGAACATATGACAGGATATATAAACTATAATATGATACAACCTTCCTCAAATAATAATAATTATCATAATACCTCATTTAAAATATGATCTAACAAAGTTTTTTTTGACATAGATGAAAATAATTTATTAAATTCATTGAGAAAATTTTCATAGAAATACCAATTTACCTTTAAATCCTTTATTTAAAAATATGTGCAATTATTGAAAAAATATATTTTATTTTAAAATAACATTGTACACATATAAAGGATTCTTCAAGACATTATTAAATCATATTAGGAAAATAGATTTATTTAATGATAGTTAGAAAACAATACTTTTAAATTTTGAAAAAAGATATACTTAAAAGAGATTTTTTTTAAAAATGTTTGAGAATTAACCAAATCTATCGATTATGTGTGTCAGCTATAAATCCACATAAAACAAATGAAAATACAGCCTAGATAATAAAATTTAATTTCAATCATAATCATTTAAGGACATAGTCAATGGAATATAAGTATAACCCAAATAATGGAAATTTTGTTAATTATTCCCTTACCACATTGTACACTGTCAGACCATATGCCACATCACAATAATGATCATAAAATGAACCATTGAATAAAATGATAATAAATATACTCATGATATTAAATATTAATGTGTAGCATGTACAACACTTACATGAAATAAATTTTGAATAAGGAATATATCTCGCAGAAGTAAAAGTGACATGAGAAACCAATACCTTATGTTCGAAAGCATTCTACTCATGAAATTACTTCCCATTATAATCAAATTAAAAACATTAAATAAAGTAAAAATAATACCTCTTAAAAATATATTATATTTATTATAATTTTTTTGCGTACATTTATGGACATTGATAGTAGTGGTAATTTCTATTTTATTGTTAAGGGAGCAATCAATTCATGATTTAATGACAGATTTATTTGAGTCTAAATATGAGAGTCATTTTCAAATTTAAATTTCTTATCAAAATGTAAAAATTTTTAGTATTAGTGAACATATAAATGTTTTTATGGCCTTTTATTTCATTTGGTTATATTTTATGAGGATGTATCATTGTAAAAAATGATGATAAAAATGTATTAATTTAATTTGGTAGTTTTTATGCCCATCGTGAACTTGTGTGATTTTATTCTTTATATTGATTATATGTAATGATTATTTAATAATGATATAACTTATACTATTTTTTTAGAATATTATTTAACCATTATAATAGTTTTTATGACCATCCATGAATTCAATATTGGAAAATTAGAACTCGTCATCCAAAAAGGCAGTGAATCGACACAATACAGATCATGTTTTAATTTTTAAAATAAGTACAGAGGAGAAGGTATTTCAAGATGGATAATCAATTAGAACAATAATATATATATATATATATATCTGATATTTTAGTATCCCTGAGACTTTGGATATAGTAGGTTTGGAGTGTAAATGAGGAGAAATTAAGTGGAATAGAAGGGGGATTTTACCTCTTGAATATCCTCTACTTGCGAACACCCTTAAGCCACATGGATTTTATTTTTTTGTAATACCGTAAAGTGATGTACATGTGGAAGATCATTGGGAATAAAATTATGTGTAATTAAAATAATACTAAAGTCTTTGAACATGTGATGATGAGGGGTGGTTTGAGGTTGTATTTATAAGTGATGAGAGAGGTTTTTTTTAGAATATTTTATTCATTTTTTCTTATTTTTTCAGAAGGTCATTAATAATGTAGATTTCTTTGAATACGTAACGTAACTAGTAAAAATAAGTTTAAAATATAATGTGACTACATCATAAATGAAAAAAAATCATTTAATTGACTTATATTTTAAATATCCTAAATTTATATATTTCACAATTCAAAAAAATAAAATACTTTATAAAAATTCTAAAAAATACACTTCAACCATTTTTAAAATGTTTAGACTTAAAAAATGGTCTACATTTTATGAAAATAATTTTCTAAATATGATAAATTTTATTATTAATAATTATAATCATTTATTGGAAATATACTGATTTTAATATTATCATCGGTTTTAAAAAACTTTTAAAGATAATTATGGTCACATAAAATTATCATATAATTGAAATGAAAAATTTTAATCTATTAATATATTTAATGAAAATTTGTTTTATTTTAAATCAATATAGTTATTATAAAATTGGAAAAACATATTTATGTTTCACAAAAATACTAACACTTAATTTATTATTTTAAAAACATTTATTTACTTATTCCATGATAGAAATATATCATATTTTAATTTATGATATACATAAACTATATTTCTTCATTCATATGTGAGTTTATCATTCAAATGGATAAATTACTATTCACAACATTCACATTTCTATTTCATTTGTCATGTAAATATTCTATAGTATACCGTGGTCTATTTTAGCTCTGTGTTTCCAATAACATAAGAGATCAAATAAATTGAATTTACTTAAGAAGGCAAAAGGTGTACAATATTGTGGAGTTATAATATCACATTGCTCAAAAACTTTCATCATCTAAATTTATATGTGTATTAAATTATAAATGGATGTGTGTCATTCTTCTTCCTAGCATTCCTGGGTGACCACATTTCTTCGTACATTTCATGGTTTCTCTAATGAAATTTTATCATTTGAGTCTTCCTATTTATCAATACTAGCTTTTTGGTTTCAATAATATCGATAAAAGATTCACTATATGAACAATCTCGTTCTAGTTCTATTTCATAATAGGTTAATAGATTCATTTGGTATGGAATTTACTTCCATAATAAAGAGTTATTGAACATATTGTGTAAATTAGATTGGGTAGGTGGCATCTCGAAATGATAAGACACCATACTATTTATTTTTATAATTTCAAATGGTCTTACGTACCCAAGGGTTGGTTTCCCTATCGTAGAGAACCTTAGGATACACATCAATGAGGATACTTTAAAAAAGACATGGTATCCCCCTTGAGACTCTAAATCCTTTCTCAGGTTGTTATCATAGATATTTTTCCAACATTGAGTTTCATTAATATGAGCATTTGTAGTCATTATCACTGTCTTCACCTCATCAATATATTCTGGAACTTTATTTTTTACTCTCACAACATCATTCCAACAAGGTGGAGTATGATATCTATTTCCCTAAAATATTTTATAATGAACCATTTTAATACATTAATGAAACTATTGTTGTTGGAAAACATTACAAAACATAAATATTGACCCCACATAGGTGCTCTCTGATTCCCTAAAACTAGTATTTTAAGAACATTCCTCACTCATACTCTTAATAGGCCACTATTTTTCATGTTGGATCCATCATATTAAGATATTTTATTTGTTACCTTTATTTTTAGTTTATCTCACCGTCGTCTATGATATTTTGGTGAAATATAATATTCCATATTTTCAAGGTTTTTTTCTTGTTTTCATAATTATCTAATTATAGGATGAATTAGAATATGGTATTATATGAGATCTCCTCTATTTCCATATTGTTGGTGGTCTATGAATTTTTCCCCAAGGTTTATCGATTTATAATTTTATCCATTGTTCAATGTTCTAGTTTCACCAGTTCCTTTCATATAAATTAATTTTCATTAAATTAGATGTGTAAATTTGGATTTAAATTTCATTTTATACACGTTCATTATTATTGGAATATAATGACATCAATATGATCCACCCCTTTGGAATTCCATAAAATTACCTATGTTATGATTATATGTTAAAAAATGATACATCCATTGGTATGTTTGAATTGACTCTCCATGTTATTTAATTAATTATAGAAAATATAATGGCACTTATTAGATGGTAAATCATGTTTCCATTTCTCTTAATAAATTGGAGTCAAATGATTAATTTTTTGACTCCTATATATCATTTTCATTGAGGATTGAAAAGGTATACACATGAATTATATTTTAAGATAATTAATATTCATACTTACCTCATGGCCTTGGTAATTTCTACATAAATAAGGTTCATACAGTTTTTACGGACCTTTTTATTGTTATATGAGTGGTCTAACTTCACCCAGACTTAGAATCCATTGGGAATTACTTGAGAAAATAGAGGATACCAACCCTATTCATTAGGCCAATTTGTAATAGACATACCCATCTTGGAATATAGTTGTTGTATTATTATATTTTGATACCATTGGGTAGTACCAATGAGTCATTGGATTAACTTCTTCATGTTATAATGCATTAGTTATAGTATTTGGTTTCTGATGATATCTTAGGATAAGAGGTTCCCAAAATTATACACATAATCACAAGTCATTCAAAGCCTATGTTTTACAATATAAATTCCTGAAAGAATCAATAATAAATATATCCAACGGAATTATATAATGTTTTCCCTTGGTTTACACTTAGTCACTCATAACAAGGCTCTACGATTTATGCACGGTGGGATGGGTCGACCCTCTAAGAGAAATGATTCCTTGATTCCTCTTGGATCATATGTTTCAATTACTATAAATTTGATGACCTATTTTCAACATTGGTATTATTTATTATCACATAGATTGGTGCAAAACATTTATGCATGCTATACCCTATCCTCTTGTAGGTTCCTTTTTTAGATATTACTAGAATGAGAAAAAATAGGTATTGTTAGCCAAGAATCCCATGAGGAGTCTATGTATGACAATATTGTTATTTCACATATGTTATTACATAGTTATCTATATATCTAAACACATATTATTTTATATTGATGTTTTCCACTTTTAAAGAGGTTTTTGATTTATACATACTGAGTATATATCAAAACCTATTCTATCCATCATCTGAAACATGGATATACATCGTGGATGTACACGGGGACAAGGGAATGATCTCTGTCATGGATTCTTGACTGAAATTAGTTGGGGATCATTGGTGAACATGGTTGATCTTGGGATCCGGGTTCTAATGGATATACTTTTTTACATTTTATTATTTTTTATACAAGAATTTATTAAAATTTTGACTTTTTATAGCTCCATGAAATACTAATCATTTTTATATGGTACCACATTTGGATATATGTATTATTATTTTCAGGATGACTTACTTCAACTATTTTATTCTCCACACTTATTCTTATTATATTTATTCATTTATTATCAGTAATGTGGTACTCTGATTATGAGGGTGTAGTGTCCCCATTATACCACCATCAACCCCTATTTTCTAATCGATAGCCTTCAAAGTCTGAGAATGTGTGCTTGAGGCCTTGTGACCAATCAGGTTTGGTTACTAATGAGTGAACTATATCTAGCATGTTACACTTTTGAACATCATCAAATGATATATATATCAAAAACCAATCATTTAAAATTATTTATATTCACATAGTTGATCAAAAAAGATGTCAATATGTGGTAGAGGATACTTTTTTCCAAATGATTATATAAATCATATGATAGTAAACAAAAATATGTAATAACAAATATTTATTTTAACTAAAAAGAATAATTTATCCCATGGTGACACACAAGGGAATATATATCCATTTTCAACATTCCCTTGGAGTATCCTCCTTAATTCATGTATCTAAATTGGTACCATTATATATGGATTATTTAAAATAGGTGGAACCCCTTGTATGAGTATTACTACAAACACAACATCATGATTCTATGGATAATGAGGATACTCTTTAGGAAATACATTATCATATTCTTAAAAAATAGGGATATAATCAATGTTGAGTTTCTCCCTAACCATTTGTAATGGATTGATCTCAGGAGTATGTACTAAGACTAATATAATGGAAGTACCTTTCATTAGAATATCATGTTCTTTTGAACAATGATATATTATTATATATAAATTCAGAATATCAAATATGAGATATATTCCTCATAATTTGTTTTGGGATCTATATAGATATATCCATTCACTCCATAAATAACATAACATTCATAAATAATTAGAATTACAAGATTTTATCAATGAACATTCCCACAAACTTCTATCGAATATGAGCTATGGACATGAGATGAAATAATTATTCCATTATAAGATCTCATTAATAAATAAATATCAAACTATTATGGTGGTGATGTGATACTCTTAAAAATTTATTGATATTTAAAAGAGTGGTTAGAACATTAATAAAATAAGACAATTCTAATTCTAGAGCAGGTGATAACTTTATTGTTAACCATTTAATTCTCAAGAATCACCTTAGTAGTTTCAATCAAATAGGATTCCCTTTAACCTTTTTTAGGAGGATACAAATGTTGATTTTAATAATTAACCCTTCTGTTCTTATAATGACTAGAAAAATATCCATAATCCTTATAATTGTATCATTCCACTATGTATGGTAAATTTTGTTGACCATTTTTCTCATCATTGATAGAAAATTGCATGTCTCTTTGAAATTCATTTATAAAAATGTCCTTATTTTTCAAAATTGAATCATATATCTATACCATTAAAGAATTATACTCTAGGATTATTTCCACTATTAGGAAATGATGGAAGAGTTAGTTTCTTTTATCTATGGGTACTATCATTCAAATTTCCAAAAATCTATATTTTTTATTATCCCAAAAACCATGAGAATTATAGTAGTGTCATGTCGGATTCTCTAACTTAATAACACATAGAATTATTTATTCATAACAATGATAGTATCTTATATATAATTTCTTTTAGAAACATAGTCTTAATATACTCTATAATTGATCTATTTTCCTTTCAATCACGATGATAAAACTAGAAGAGTACATTTCATGTATAGTGTAATTTTCCTCACATGTACTAACGGTTTCACAGTCCTACTTTAGATCAAGGAATTACCTATTATTTTTAGTGAAATGAGTTTGGTGAAAATACTTATCAAAAATACAATCTATAACACTTCACATTTCCTCGAGTAAATTCCTTACTATTTTCTCATATTCTAGATAAGATTACACTATTGATTAGCTTAACCTTTTAAATGATAGACAACTAAATCAAATATCTCATTTACAAGATCACTAGATAATAAAAAATATATTTTATATATCATTTATCCATTTCTAAAAATTTGTATTATAATGGAACTATGGATGGAATGTGCAAATTAAAGCATAAACGACTCAATGGTGTGTTTTTCCTTCTTAATGTTGTTTGGATATTCATGACGATTCATATTATTGTTCATAACTTGATATGGCTGGGTTGGATTAACCATAATAGTTTTCATCCCACATGAAATTTCCTTTTATTTCACATAAGGATGATCATTTTGTTGGTCATCATATTATTTTTCAACACAATTCCCCCAGGGTACAACCATTCACTCAAAAAAGAAAATCATATTGTGAGTATCAGTAAACATAAAACAATGGAATCAATCAGATAATAATTAATATAATTCCTATTTTTTTTCTAAATTAGAAATCCTTATTTTAACCCTTGAAATTCTAGGTATAAAACTATGTATTCTATAGTCAAATCCTAGAAGGAATTATATAATAAATATTTTTAAATCTGTCATAATAGTTCATACATATAATGAAAATTAAACAAAACATTTCATCTTGGAGTGTCAAACATGGTGTGAAGTCTGGCCCTGTTTTCATTCATCATTAAAATATCAGGTTAATACGAAACAAATATTTTTTATTGTTACTAACCCTAGGTGTATCTTTGGAATATCTTACATCCAATTGTTTGTATCAAGACATAGATATATTTTATATGAATTTTCACACTATATTATTTATAAAATGTTCGATATTTATTATATTTAGACATATAAATAGGGTTCTCACAAAGGATTTCTGAACCCAATATCAAGAAATAACTAAGCCCTACCCTGATACAAGCTATAACACTAGAGCATAACATATATGCATGTAGGATAATTTTTTATTATTGTTCAATACATATCTAAAAAAACAAACCCAATAGCCATAAAGGTCTAATTTCTTTAGATATTTGATACATAATCACATTATTTAATGACTGATCTTTAATATATCTAACAATGTTCTTATCACATGTTTTCCTTGTTAGACATATTATTCTGAAATCATTTCTTAATACCTATGGAAAATGGATGCATAATAATGGGTGGAATTATATGATTTGTAAGTGTAAACATGAGAGATAAAAATAGAAGATCATAGGAAAGATTATATAGTTATAAATGTATGAGAAAATTATCATAACTTATAAAAACATAATTAACAATTCATTGACCAGGGAATAATCCATTTTCATTATATAGGGAACAAGTCATGATATTTTGAAATAATAAACAAAAAATCAGGACCCATGAGATCATATCATAAGAATAAAACATATATTTTTGTAGTACACATTTAAATAAAAAATAATTTACATATTCAAGGTTCAAATCCAATACTATCATAGTGTAAACTATAAAATAGTGTATTGGGATCACCACCATTCCTAAAGTCATGCAAGACAGATTCCCATAGTGGTTTGGGTTCATTCCCCATTCCATTTTGCATTATTTCATGAGATAAACTATTTTTTCCCAATGCATTGTAGGGATGTAGAATTTCAGAACCACTCCTTATATAATTAAAATCATATAACTATGTTACTCATGATCAAAGAAGAATTCATCATTTCATAATAGATTAGTTAAACCATTATAAATGAATGAATTTAAAAAAACTTCATTAAAATCGCATAATCTTAGGACATCTATAGAAATAAGTTAGATGGAATCATTAGATCATGTACCTTGAAAATCATTATATTCTATAAAAATGTTTACATAGATGAGAATATATTTTATAAAATGATTTGAAAAAATATATTGGAAAACAATATAAAATATTATTTTCTTTTGATAAATTAAAAAAAATATATTAATTGACATATGGGATTAGATTTTTCTTTTTATAACAATGTAAAAATGTAAATGATGATTAATAAGAAATAAAGATCATGAATATGAGAAACTCCCATAATTCCATATACATTAAAAAAATATTATTTTACACTTTTTTAAAGAATATTAATAGTGAGTCAAACAAAAAATGTTTGAAAATATTTCTTTTATTAATTTTAAAATAAATTAAATGGAACTGAAAATAATTTTATTAAATGTTTAATTTTAGTTATAAAAATCAAATAATTTTTCAAAGAAATTGAACATGGAGGAAAAGGATTTTTGACAATATATAAGAAATAAGGATGAATTTTCATTAATTTTTTATCTTTTTTAGTTACAAGGAGGGGGAAAATAGATCAAATCCTTGAAAAACATAAAAATATAACAAGGGGAGAAGATAATATTTCTTTATTAACATTAAAATAACATTCAATTTCTATAATGGAAATTAAAACATAAACAAACCAAGTAAAAAATGATATTGTAGCATAAATCCTTAACTTAAGTGCATATTTTTTCATACATTCTCTAAAATTATGTTTAATATATTTTTTTCCTTATAAATATTCACAAACGTTTTTAAAACATATCTAATTAAATATCATTCTGATTTTACGTTAAATTACCCATTTAATAATAATATATTAATAAAATCAATATTCAAGTTTCAAATGTTTTATTTTCCATCTATGTTTCACTTCATCTATTATAATATTTCACCATAGTCGTGGTTATATCATATAAATAATCAAAATAATTTCATTAATATCATATTTATTTATTAAATATACTTTTATAATAGGCTATCTACAAGTGATACTGAAAAATTAATTACATCAGATTGTGAACATTGTTGTCTGCAAGCACACACGTATGATGTATTCATTTTTTCAATTGATTGAATTAATAAAAGTAAAATTAAAATTAATCATTAATACCACAATTTTAACATAGAAAAATTATATACTAAGTAATTTCATCTATATAACCCTCAATGAGATGTGATAATGAAAAATGAAATAGAATAGTTTGTGGAGTCTGTAGTCCTCACGTACACAAGAGCCAAAAATTCATATTCCATTTGATGGATGAGAATTATATAATGTTTATTAAATAAATATAATAAAATTTATATAAATTGAAAATACTGATTTCATCATATTTGGATAGTTATAATATATTCATGTGGTAGGAAAATTAAATAAACTTGAATGAAAATGGTGAAGATAATTACCCCATCCTTATATATCCTCCTATATCTTACAACTTAAGCAATCTTTGGATATTGTTTTGATGAGATCATAACCTTTAATACACGGGGAGGTGAGTTTTTAACTGATATGGGAAGATCTTATTTGAGAAAAGGTTCATAAAATGATTTATAAGTGAAGATAGTATGTTCCCTTTTATTAGTGAGAGGATTACACCCCTAAAAATACCCATCACTTTAAAATAATACAAGACATTTTCATAGAAAATAAGAACAAAATTATCTAATTTTAAGATATAATGTTACGAGAGATATAAATACTCTTAAAAATTAAATAGTGATAATTTTATTATATCTGGAGACTTATCTGTTAGTTTAAAACATTTAATCCATTTTAACCATTTTATTGATGAGATAATTTTTACTATGGTAAATTAGATTTATGAACAAATCTAAAATTGGACGTATACTTTTTTTGGATATTATGATTCCAAATATAAAATTAGATTTATGACCAAAATTAAAAATGGACTTATACTTTTTTGGATATTATGATTCCAAATATAAAATAGATTTTTTAGATTAAATTTCTATATGTAGGATTAATTATTGTGATACCCATTCATAAATTATTTAAAAAATATTTTTTGAAGAAAATGTTTTATGCAAAAAAATAATTTTTTTATAATTTTGTGACTAATAAAAATTGTAATATGAAAACTATTTTTTATAATTGAATATATATTCTAGTTATAAACTAAAATTCACTATTAATATTGATTAAATGTTATTAATAATATAAAATACATTAAATTCATACAAAGTAATTTTTTTAAACATATCTCACTTTACCTTCAAATTATTTTATCCTAATTGAAAAACAATTGATATTATATTTTTGAATGATTAATAATCATAACAAAAATTTAAAAAATAAAATTCCTTATTTTTAATAATGAAAGTATGATTAAATACAATTTAAATAGAAACTTTCCTAAATATAAAATTATTTGAAAATAAAATTTTTCATATTTAACTAATAATTTCAATAGTATTATTATTTACAATCACTAAAACATTACATGGAAGAAATTAATTTGTTTTAGTATTAACTTATTCATTTATAATAAATAATTTTTTATATAACTGTAGAAAATTATTAAATTTAAAATTCATAATTCAATATTACATTTCAAAATTATCCCTTTATAATCAGTTGTGTTTTATTATGTGAATTTGACCCTTTTAACAAATATCAAGTATTTTATTTTATAAAAATCATTCACTTAAGTTTATAAATATCATTTAACTATCACGTATTTTTTCAGTTTTTATCATAGTAAATCATCATTCAGTTAAATTTTATGTGGAATTAATCACCAATAATCAAACATATATAGCTTTTTAAAGAGATATATATTTTAAAAATTTTGGTTTCTACAACATGTAATTCATGTATCATTTATTAGACTGAGTATATAACGATCAATTAGTAATGAATGAAGGATCCCATCATCTGATAGTAAGGTAAATATTTGGGGTGGACATCAAGAATAGTTTTTTAAATTTTATGATATCTAGTAGCATGAAAAAATTTCCTTCTAGGCCATAAAAATGTATTTATGAACAAATTTATACTAAAAGTAAAATGTCATATATTACCTAGATTAAAAATTTTAATTTATATATTCCGATGAACATATTATTTAATGATATTGAGGTGTGTGTAATATTTTTTTTGTAGTTGAGTAATAGGTTGTGGGGCCACATGAAACAAGATTTCTTTTGGAGTTGGTAGATATATTGTTTTCAGTGATTCCTATTGTGTTCCCATTTATATATTTTTACAGTGGCACACAAAATATATGCCAAAATTTTCGAGGTTGATTCATCCCACGAAGGGGATTATTTTTTATTCACATGATCCTATCCAGATTTAAAGAATTTTTATATAATCAGTCATATTAATAATATAGATTACTTCATTCAATAATAATTGGGTAACACTAATGTATTTAAAATAAAATTATACAAGGGAATTAGGCTTTCTTGTATTTTATATAATTTATTTATTTATCTAAATTAAAAGTCAATTTAATAAGGAACATTGGAATTTAAGTGAATCCATGAAGGCATGAAATAAGAGATGATGAAAAACTCATTATAGTAGTCGTATTGGGACAATAATAAGAGATCCATATGTATCATATTAAATAGAATAAAAATATATTTTTTTGATTAAATACATAATGGAATGTAATAAATTTTATGTGTGTGTAAAATAGATAACTGGTTTTACTTTTAAGTTCAAAAATCATTTTAAATTATGTATTGTTGTTTAAGGTCATTTGACAATGACCACTTCGAGACAAGAGCCTAGAAATCATATGGTGTGTTACAGAAGTATGTGCATTCCATTATGATGTTTACTAGAATAGTAATTATAAGAATACATAGGCAAAATAATGAATGATATCACATTTATATCTCTTTGGTATTATAAAATAATAGTTTGGAAGGATTATATGACCCATGAGAAGTATGAGGTAGTCAAAAGATCCTTGATAGATATCCTTAGGTATGAGTGATTCTATTAGTTTCAAAAATATAAATAATTCTTGTTATTGAAATAACATATTATTTATAGGACTCTATGGTTCAATGGTAAAGAGAAGAAAACCATTGGAGATATCTCATGTAGGGTGTAATATTACTATTTGTGTATAAAATTATTTATGATTATTAGGGCCATATGAGTGAAAAAATTGACACATTTATATAGGTAAGTCTAGGGTAGAATAGGGTTTAATGCGCCATTATTTTTGTAGCAATAAATAAGGTGTTATAATTCCATTAGTATTAGATAGTCCATTATAAAAAACATTTATATTTTCCTACATAAAAAATATATGATATTTCAAAAAATTAGTTATTCCTTAACAAATATGATCATACAAAAATTATTAGAGTTACCAATGTTCCTTAAATCAACACTCACTATTCTTATATATCATACTCATATTTGACATTTATCCTTTATATGTGAAAATTTTGATTGATTTTTCTTTCACGAGGTTTTAATTTGTGAAACACTTATATGAATTCAGAACCTTCGTTTAAAATTTATTTTTCTTAGTTTTTGATTTAAAAATCACATATGGGAGTTTACAGAGTCCTTAGTTTCTCGAACTATGCCTACATGCACTTTAGTTCTTGATGATTTCATTTATTTCCAATTTTTAAGAAATTGGTTCCATTAAATAAAAAATTGTCTATATTCCCTAGAGATTGTAAAAACTATATTGGTAATCCAAATGTGACTCAGGTAATGAATTGATGTGATAATTTTAATCAAATTGTGAATGTGATAATGTATTAGGAAATGCGGTATAAATCAGAGTAGTGTATTTGTGGGATTTGATTATGGTACACACACAACTATGATGTATGAATTTCACTTTATCATATTTTGGAAATCACGTTTATTATTTAGTGGATATATTGGAATTATAATAGATAACATATACTTTACTTTTTCAAAAACATTCAAACATAAAAACTAAAAATATAAAAATAATTCTTCAAGAACCAAAACATTTTACCAAAAATAATTGTATCCATTAAGCATGGAAAATATTTAGTTCAGTGGAAAATATAAGTTCAATGAATTTTCGTAATTAAGGAAAGTAAAACACCAAACTTGGTAACATGCATGTATCCTTAGTGTGAAATGGGAGCAGGTGTTGGTATTTGACTAGCATAGATGTATATCACATGCTCTATATAGGGATGGAAACTAATGGGGAATGAAAATTACCAAAATCAGTTTTAAAAATATAGTGGACCAGCTTAGCCAACTAAAAATTAAATTTGGTTAATCCTATAGATGGACACCCTTTCTCTCCACACTAGTTAGTCCACTCAGATGAACATATCACATAAGAGTGAATTGATTAATTTCCATGGCCACAAAGAATCCACCCAATCACCATTATATGACTGTATTACTATGAATATAGTATTTAGTATATATTTGATAGAATATAGTATTGGTTTCATGGAATATGTCACATAATGATTGTTTTACAAAAATGGGTGCATAGATTCTGGGGAATAGATATGGTTAAATGGATTTGGGAGCGTGAATCCTAGAATTTTTTAACTTTTTTTTATGTTTTACACTTTTCAACCTTATAATTATTCATTATTTCACTATTATGTTCATTTTCATAATATATCAAATTTCAACTAATATTTTTTTTGTTCTTTTGTAAAAGTTGTACATTAATTGAATATTAATTTCATTGAAGTCACCATATCACACATCCAAATGAAAACCTATGATATTGAGATGAGGAATGTTCAGAAGTGTTTGGCACATATATAATCCCTTTCATAGACTGTTTCAATGGGTCTTCAAATCATTATGTAATATGATCTGATTCATTTATATATGTATATATATATATATATTAGTAATATATTCATAGATCCTTTGAATCATCCCAACATTATTGTTTCATGGTTCAATTCTATTTCACAAATTGATTGGGTAAATATTTAAATATTTGGATTTTACATTAGGGAACCTCATAAAAATATATCCTATAATATTTGGTACATCTCTAAATTCCTCTGTTATTTTAAATATTCTCCAAAACCAAAAAAAAAATTCATTTAACAATTATCAGATATAAAAAAATACCACTGGAATATGATTTAGCATCAACGCCTTGAAAAATATTTAAAAAATTGTGTGTGGGATTACAAGGTCAGTTATATTTTAAATAAATTAGAAAATAATCTCTTAGTGGTAGTGATATATGATACAGTTTGGATGTTTTATATTTATGTGTACAAAGATATATAATTTGTCCCAAAAAAACTAAATCTATTGAATCCCATTGAATAATAATATATTTATTATATATATAAGTGGGTATCATCTTCTTTGATGTGTATAAAATACTTTTAAGATCCAATCCTTTAGGTTTTATAGGATGATTTCGAACTGATATAGGCTAGAGAAGGGGATTTTTGAGAATATACCACTGTTGATACAAGAACTGCTGAGGATTATCTTTAAGAATATTAGATGGGACCATCATCAATGGATGGATATAAATGATTCTAAAAGGATAAATATATAACAACTATATTATGGAATGGGATTTAAAATTAAGAACACTGTGGGATTTTAGAATGCATGTAAGAGAACCCGAGGTAGCCCATAACCCTACTTGATGTAGTGGTTATACATGCATTGGGGCTAACATGTCATTTACAATGTGGATCCCTACATCTGAATCATAGATGTAATATTCATGCAAGTGAACTATTATATATTATAAATTATTAATTCATATAATAATGTTCTATTAAATAAATTCTTTATGGAAACATACCTAATGCAGTGGATAACAATATTCATGGTTGTATCAGTATTTAAAAAAATATATAATTCATTATTACATTATAATAAGTAAAACATCCATTTCATATATTTGTACCATTTTAGGATTTTTGTTTATGGAATACTGTACACATTATAATATAGTATTTCAAGAACACTCTTGACAATCTGATCCATGGGATTACACTACTCATCTAACATATTTCAAGAGTTTGATCACTCCAATTGATTGTTATAAAAATTATCATAGATTTAGGGTTATCCTATACGTTTAATTTCATTTCATATTGTTTGATCTTAATTCATACCATTATCAAAAATGGTTCCATGAACATGATGGGTGATCATACAATATATATTTTAAAATTTAAATTGTGTGTGCAGAGTTCCCTATATATTGTGACCTTCGTATTGTCTACATTGAGGGTGTAGAGTACCCTATATATTGGTACAATACATATTTTATAAATTTAAATTTTATTTAGTTATATAGGGCACTCTAAACAATCAATGTATATAATAAAAAGGTGGGGCATCATGACACATAAATTTAACTAGATATAATCCTTGGGGGCCCAACCATTGAACTAAATATACTAGTTCGTTGAGAATAATTCACTACTATAACCAATAAATAAATTCTACCTCATATTTACCACCAATTATAATTTAGAATAGGGTTTAATGAGTAATAACTATATATCATGGGGATTGGTAAAATCTAACACTTCTTGGGGTGATTCACATGAGTCTAGTGTGGAGTCTCTAAATGGATAAAAAATACATCACCAGTGGACACATTGAATTCCAAAATTTATCATGGGAACCATTCTATATTCATTTTTAAACATAATTATGGAGTTTTAGGACAACCATAATCAATTATTTTTTGATTACATGATCCATAATGCATGTTGAGAGAGATGATAAGTGTAACGCCCCAACCCCAAAAGCCCGGAGTCAGTGCATTATTACATATCATTGGCATGATCACAAAAGATCATGTCTCAAAAGACCGATTAGATTAGTATCCTTGGAAGTAAAAGATACATTCATAAGGTTTAGATTACATAAGAAAATGGAAAACTACAACAACATTATTTCCATAGATAACACTGAGATCCCATATACTATCCCTGTAGGTCAGTCATAATATACTTTTCACATCCTGGAAAAAATACAACATATAAATAGGTGATCTCAGATGCTCATTAAGGATAATAATATCATGGAAACCTTAATAAAAACATAAACATTTAAGGAAATGTATAAGACTAAAACAAAATCCTTTTAAACTAGATCTTTATCATAATATGGAAAAGATAAAACCAAAACAATTCAATTTACTTATTCACATGGATATTTTACTAGTTGAATAATCACATGCAATATAAACAGCCACTTTCATAATGATGGAATGCATAATGCTAGACTTTCATAAACACATATTCAAGGGCTTGTGCCAAGAATAGAAATAAGATTTTGTCAAGGACTTGTGCCAAGACACTAATTTGTATCATGAGACCTACCGATTAATGGAGTAGATATAGCGGGCTCCACCCATCACTTAATAAGTCCAATGAATTCCTCATATGAAAATGTTTAAACATAACACACACATTCGTATTAAAACTAGTATACGAAATGTCAATAATTTATTCATAAACCATGAATGGTATAAAAATAACACATCCACAGTCAAACATAACTCATTCAATACAATATAGAAGATTGTATTATAATAAATCTACCTCAATCGAGAATAATGAAGGATATTGACGTAGATGAAGTTAATAGTCCAAACTATTTGAGAGAAATATCCCCTTTTTCTTTAAAACATTTAAAAGTCTCACTATTTATCAATAAGATATTTAGAATATATGTTTGAATCAAAGTTTCCCATTCCACTTTGAAAATTTTAAATGGAACTTAAATTTTAAAACATTAATGTACATATAAATAAAACCTTTAAACCATTTTTAAAACATGGACATTAATGAGAATGATTTGGAAGAATAAATTTTTAAAACATTTAAAATGATATTTTAGGTAGTGTTCTTAACCAAATGAGCAATGATTGAATAAAAATAATTGAGGTAATAAAAACTTTATAATATCATGAGAATAAAGGGATTCATGATACACTAGGTCAGAGTATAGTATATACACCAAATAAAAGTGGATTGGCACATAACAACAAGGAAGTCTCAATGGAATGTAAAATGGGATGAATTATTTTATAAAGTCCATATCCTTAGGTTAAGGATAATTCTATAAAATGATTATGTGTGAAAAATATAAATACAATCAATATGATTTCATATTCAGTGTAAATAAATTAGAGGACATTCACACAAATTCTTCTAAAAACCACACCGATGACTTGGCTTTTTAACTCAATGAATTGAAATTTAGTTAAAATTACTCTTATCAAGTATATATAGAGGACTTGAGAATTTATCAATAGAGTGATTATGTGTATCAAAAGTATATCTATGAAAAGTGGAGTTGAAATTACTACAAAATTAAATTATTTGTGATTTGACACATAATTTTGGGGTAAAGTAATCAATGATGTTTTCATAAAACAGAATGAGTGAAAATTGAAATCTAAAATTCCATTATCGATTTTGTAAATTAAAAAAAATACACCCCATAAAAGAAGGATAAACCAATGATGATGTAAATAACCAAAAATTAATGTATATTACACCAACAATACAATCATGGGTTGTACATACACCACACAAAAGGTTGAAGTGGAAAATATAGCATGAATCCCACGGGAGTAAAAGTTAGATGAAAACCCCTTACCTAGTACTTTTCCATGGTTGAGGGTAGGTTAACCAACTGTATAATGGTGAAATAATTATTATTAAATTATAAAAAAATCATATATATTAATATGATATCATATATGATCTTTTAATTGGTTTGTTAATAATATATAGTATTATCGTCGTTTTGTGTGTTAACTGATTCGTTTTCCATTATATGCATTATTATTTAAGTAATGTCTGTTATGGATAGGATGTATCTTATTAATGTTCAGAATGATATTAAGTCTTTAAATATTATTTTTAATCATCTATTGAAAATTAGTCTTGAACGTATCTGATCGAGAATGAATCACAACGCGCTCGTGGAGACGATCATCCGTACGTACACACGAGCGACAATATCATTATTTTGATATTAGAATCATATATAATTGGATGTTATATCATATATACAGAATAATAATAATTTTATATTCATTATTTACACCAACTATAAGTCATTATTATACCCATCCAAATTATAATGTATTTAATAACAACTACACCACGACGTGGAGACGGTAATCCATACATACAAACGTATGGTGACATGTCATTCATATGATGGATAATATAAGAAATATGGTTGTACCATATTTATAATAACATCAAAGTATATATAAGTTACTAGAGTTGTTATTTTATTATAGAATCAACAAATAAAGGGGAAGTGGAAGAAGAAAAGAACATGAAAGAGGCGATGCAATATTTACCTCTTCTTCGGGTTCTTCCTATTGATTTGATCAAAAGGGATCTTTAGGTTGGATTTATGACTAAAGTAATGCCTCTAGGATGAAGGGAGCAGGGTTGGGAGGATATTTTGTTAGGGGTTGGCTGAGCCTAATGGCATTGAATGTTTTAATTAGAGAGAAGCGTGAGTACCCTTTTATAAGAGGGGTGAGGGGAACCTTTGGAAAGGGTAAAAATATTATTTTATAATAAAATAATTTTATATTTATAATGGCTAAAAAATAAATTTTTTAAAGGTTAATGTGGGTATGGATATAAAACCACTCAACAAATAGGTTTTAGACAGGTTTGGGTCACTATATTAACCTTATCTTTTAGATTTAACTCATAGTTAATTAGTTTGATATTTACCATGTACCTTTGTATTTTTATATTATATGGTTAATAAAATTACAATATATTTCCAAGATAACCCCATGTGTTTCATTAATGATACAACTATTTTTATATAATTATTTTGGTTGATCATTATATTTTTATGAATATAATATCAATTAATAATATAATATTTGTTTTAAAAGATCTTTTATGTCAATGTTGACACTATTTTGCATTTTGTTTTTTCTAATTTCATAACAGAATTATTACTTTGAGAAAAATTCATCTAACTGACCCTAACATGTCATATTAACCTAGAAAATTAGTTTAATTTATAAAAAGTCTAAAACTTAATTTATTTGGATATTTATAATGTCAATTATTTTAATCATTCATTAATTCTATAACTACTGCACCATCATTGTGTCATAAATAAATTTAATTTTTTAATGTCTAAAAATTATAAATAAACTAAGATTATTTATGAAATCTTTTTAACTTTCCAATTAATATTTATATCCAAATTTATCTTATGTATAACCCTATATGAAAATTTTTAGTTATTAAACTTAAATTTCAACTCTTTTAACGCTTCATTGAAATAATTTAATAATAAATGTCCTAATCTAATCCAAGTGGACCAAAGAGGTTCATATTTTCTTTATAAGGTTGTTTTTGGTCGAATTATTTTAATCCAATAGAATTAGGACATGTGTTAAGGTAATAATAATATCATTTTTACCCCAAATTACCGTATTTACTTTTAACCGTGAAAAATAAAAGTAACATGATACTATTCTACAAAAATTATTTTCATCTTATTGAACCACATTTTACTTAATTATATCATCTGTGTCTCTTGGATTTATGAAATTCCACTCACAAAATTGGTAAAATTATGTTTTAGGCCAATTTGTAAATACTCCTTGGAGGTGGGTAAAAGACGGTAAAAAGTTCAATAAAATTTTAAACATCTAATTTTTTTATATAATGACACCAATGAATTACATGAATTTATATAGGTATTATATTTATTTTTTTTACTTAAAATAATTTTTAATAAAATATATAATTATTTAAATAAAAATTTGGTTTTAAACAATAACATATTTTTTACTATTCATCCAAAATTGAATGTTTTCAGAAAAATACCAAAACTTTAACCTAATATAATTTTGATATTCTCAATTAAAAAATGAATTATATTTTAAAAAATTCAAAAAATAGAAGTTTCATTATTTAATTTGAAATTAATTTCTGTTGTCAAAACCGAAAAGCATGTTTTTAAAAAGTAAAAATCATTAAAAGATTTCCATGTGTTTATTGCAAATTTAAATTTTAAATTACTTATAATCACTTACATTGTATTAAATCATAAAAATATAATCTAATTATACTTCCAAACCATTCAAATAAATAATTTATCACTATCAATTATTTCGATTAAAAATGTTGTTTTCAATTAAAATTTAGTATTTTTCAATATTTATCAAAATATAAAATTTATTAAAAATGTTCCAAAAATTTATCCAAAATAAATTTTTATGTCCCAATTATAAATAAGATTTTTTATTTAATTAAATTTAATATATTATAGTGTCAAATATTAGTTTTAAAAAGGGTTTTCCGTTAAAAGGTCGTAAAATTACTTTTTTTTGAAAAATACTTCTTTTATCTGAAAAACTGAATTTGTTCGTATATTATATCTTAGAAACAAATAATATGGATTCTAAAATTATATGGATTATATAAAATTCATGATTTATTTAATACAGTTCAAAACTATTTTTGAATGGCTAATTTGGTAAGTCGTGGTGCACTCAAACTCGTTGTAGTGTGTAGTGCATGTTATTGAATTAAAGAAAATAACTTACTATGAAATCTTGGGGTGTCACATTCTTCCCCCATTTTAGAAATTGAGTCCTAAAATTTTTAAAATAGTGCTTGGGAACTTCATTTAAAGTCTCACATCAAAAAAATAGTTAATAAAACTATCTCTTTAAAAGAAAGAAATAGAATTAAAAAGGTCACCCAAGATATCCCACACATGGATTCAATGTTGGAAAACATAGATATAGAAGATAAAATAAGTTTCACGTTATGGTGGAGAGTGGTAGAAAACACAATTAGGATAAAGTTAACAAAAAGAAAACCACAATATTGTGATGAGAAAAATATTAATTAGTTTCCTAATAGAAAAAGTAAATGGATAACATTTTTTTTGTTTTAAGTTCCATTTCATAAAGTTGAGGTATTTATTTATGATATTAACTAAGAACATAAAGAAATATACTTACTTTTTAAGAAGAGTTTCAACCTTTAATAAATTTATACCACCAACTCATCTTTTTTTTAAATGATGTGTATTCAAGATGACTTGGTCACACCTGAATCACTAGAATAAACTTCTATAGAATCACATAATCCACAAAGTATAAAATAAATATATATTTACCTGGACTTTAGAGATTAACCAAAACCAAAATGGTTAGTACAATACCAGATGATCCCCAACAAGGATAATCCTTTAGAGATAAATACTTATCTTAATTTCTAAAATTAGAAAAACAATACCCAAAGTTCAATAAATACCATTCAATAAACAATTGTCCTTAAAATCCATCAATATAATCAAAACAAATATTAAAACCCAAAACATAGAAGAATTTGATTACATTGTCTTCCATGTAAAATTGTATTTCCAAATAATATTAACTACACTTAGAGTCACATTCTTAAAAGTAATTAACCTAATCACATATTCTCTATGATAGGTTAATCGTTTATAAATAACCCAAATCGTTATAAATCCTCAATTAAAAAAAAGATAAAAATCCAACATTACTGCTCAAATGATATCCCATAGTATTCTATTTCCCTTAGGCATATAGTATTCCCAACATAGAGAATCTATTCCAAAATAATATATATCCCTTAAACCCCAATCATTCTCCAATACTAATGATATCCATTTGATAAGACATAAGATCCTAAATCAACTTATTATGGATCAATAAATTCATTTAACTAAATTGAATTAGTCACACTAACCCGAGACTTCACGTAGTCCAGTGGTAGGAAATAAATCCCAATCGCACTTTGGTTGTGCGTTCGATTCCTCCAGCTTTGTCTGACATGATTGGTTGTCACATAGTCTGCATGTTCTCTTTTTTCAAAAACTAAATTTTATATCATTCCCAAAATGAGATAAATTCTTCAAAATAACTATAACATAATTTCACCACAAATGTTATCTCAAACCTCACATTTTCATCCCAAAATTTAATAACATGTAATTTCTTCAAATTGAAGGATCATATAAACCGAAATGGTTATTTATAACTATACGAAAAATAAAAAACAAAATTTTTCCTAAAATATAATTTTCACATAACAAACTACAGGGGTACATATAAGAGAAAAGTCTTCCAAAGTTATCCCATCAACAAAGAAAAAAAATACTTTTAAACATTTTTCCATCAATTTATTTACACATAGGTTCTTCCTTGACCAAGGGGTTATCCAATAGAATATGGCATTCACTCGGGTAATGCCCAGGTCCCCTACATTTACGGAAAATGACTATAAATGGATTGTTTGGAACATTTTTATTTTCTTCAATATTACTCTTCATTTTACCTCTGTAATTCGTTACATTATTTCCTTATTTACCACATATAAGGAATTTCTTTTTTCCATTGAGACACATCCCTAGGTGTCTCCTTCCACATTTCCTGCATCAAGGAAATTGAGCTTTCTTTTTTCCAATGTCTCCACTGCTGGAGCTCTTATCATTAACCGCATTTCTCTTCTTTGTTGAGTCCTAGAGTTGGTTAATATATATGTTTCTGATCATATTTTTGTAAAAACCATTCGGCATGAAGACGATATCTTTTACACCTATAAAAATTCCATTCCATTGCTCATTTCCTCCATCATGCCCACCTTTTACATCAAGTTCAATGTTACTATGACTTCCTTGAAATCAATCCATTTAATAACACATGAAAGTATAGTGTGATTCATAAAATAATTTAGATAATATCATAACATCTTATTTCCAATCTAAAACACCTCAATGTTAACGATGGTTATTTATTATCATCTAATATTAAAAAGCTTAAAATCAATTTGTAAAGAAAATGTGAATTATCTTAAGAAAATACCCTGGGAGTTTTGTAACCAAAAGTGCAGTAAGACCCATTATCATGCACCAGTTCCCGTTTGAGTCTAGATCAAAGCGGGTTTTTCAGGTTTTACCCCCAGATACATCTATGACAGATCCACCTCTACATGCTCGTATCCTGAAAGGGATGTATTTCATGAGAAAATCACAGAATATTTATAATACAAAAATTCCAGAAAGTTATTATACACTAATTTTTAAAGTCTATCATAGGTCTATGTGCTCTAATAAGAGTTTATCTAAATATAGCTTCCAAGTTTTGTACTAAACTTCCTCTGATACCACCTGTAACACCCTGACCCTAGTAGCCCAGAGTCAGTGAATTATTGAATATCATTGGCATGATAAAAAAAGATCATGTATCAAAAGACATGTTAGTTTAGTAGCATTGGAAGTACTAGATACATTAATAAGTTTTACATTATATCATAAAATAAAAAACTACTGCAATATTGTTTCCATAGACAACACTGAGATCCCAAAGACTATCCCTATATATCAGTCATAATATACTTCTTCACATCATGTGAAAAATAAAACATAGAAATGGGTGAGCTCAGATGCTCAGTAAGGAAAACAGTATAATAGAAACCTTCATAAATAAACAAGAACATTTAAGGAAATGTATAAGACTAAAACAAAATCTTTTTAAACTAGAACTTAAACATAATATGGAAATGATAAAAACAAAATTATGTCTTTTATTTATTCACATGGAGTTTATACTTGTCGAATAATCATATCCTATATCAATGGCTACTTTCATAATTATGGAATGCATAATTCTCGACTTTCATAACCACATAGTCAAGGCCTTATGCCAAGCCTACAAATAAGATTATGTCAAGGACATATGCCAAGACACTAGTTTGTCTCATGAGACCAACTAATGCATTGAGGATCTATAGAATTCTCCACCTGTCACTTTCTAAGTCCAATTCATTACTCATATGAAAAGGTTTAAACAATACATAAACATTTTTAATAAAACTAGCATACAAAATGTCAATACTTTATCTATAAAACATGAATGATATAAAAATAAGACATTCAAAGTCAAACATAACTAATTAAATAAAATATAGAAGATTTTGTTATAATAAATAAACCTCAATCTATAATAATGAATGATATTGACATATATGAAGTTAATCATCAAACCCATTTGAGATAAATATCCCCCTTTTTCTTTAAAACATTTAAAAGTCTCACTACTTATCAAGAAGCTGTTTAAAATAGATTTTGGAATCAAAGTTTCCCATACCACATTGAAACTTTTAAAAAGAAAATAAATTTTAAAAAATTAATTACCATATAAATAAATACTTAGAACTATTTTTAAAAAATTGTCATTAATGAAAATAATTTATAATAATAAATTTTTTAAACATTTAAAATGATATTTTAGTTAGAGTTCATAACCAAATTAGCGATTCTTGAATAAAAAAATTGAGTTAATAAAAACATTATAATATTATGAGAATAAAGGGATTCATGATATACTATGTCAATGTACATTATAGAGACCAAATAAAAGTGGATTGGCATATAACAACAAAGAAGTCTCAGTGGAATGTAAGACGGGATTAATTCCATTATAAAGACCATATCCTTAGGTTAAGGATAAATAAATGTAATAATTATGTGTGAAGAATATAAATACACTCAATATTATTGGATATTTAGTGTAAATAAACCATAGGACATTCACATGTATTCTTTTAAAAACAACACCAATGACATGGATGTTTAACTCAATGAATTGAAATTGAGTTAAAATTACTCTTATCAGGTTTATATCAATGACTTGAGAATTTATCCAGGGATTCATTATGTGTATCTAAATAAAATCGACAAAAATGGGAGTGGTAATTACTACAAAAGTAAATAAATAGTGATTTCACACATAATCATGGGGGTAATGTAATCAATTATGTTTGCGTAAAAACGAATGAGTGGAAATTGAAATTTGAAATTACATTATCGATATGGTAACTTATGAAACATTCACAACCTAGATGAAGGATCATCCAATAATGATGTAGATACCCATAAATTAAATTATATTACTCAAACAATACAATCATGGGTAGTGCATACACTACACAAAAGGTAGCAGTGGAAAATATAGCATGAATATCATGGGAATAAAAGTGAGATGAAAAACCCTTAACTTGTACATTTCCTTAGTCGAGGGTAGTTTATCATCCTTTATAATGGTAAAATAATTGTTATTAAATTATACAAGAATAATACAAAATAATATGATATCCTATACGATCTTTTAACATTGATTTATTAATAATATCTTAGTATTATTGTCATTTTGGGTATTAACCAATTCATTTTCCTTTATATACTTTGTTACATAAGTAATGTTTTTTAAGGATTGGATTTATCTTATTAATATTTATAGTGATATTAAGTTTTTAAATATTATTTTTAATCATCAAATGAAAATTATTGTTGAATGGATATGATGGGGAATTAATCTCATCACGTTCGTGGAGACGGTAATCTGTATGTACGCACGAGCGACAATATAATTATTTTGATATTAAAATCATATATAATTGGATGTTATATAATATATATAGAATCATAATAATGATATATTCTTTATTTATATCAATTATACATCATTATTATAAACATCCAATTTATAATGTATTGAATAACAACTACACCATGACGTGGAGATAGTAAGTCGTACATATGAAGGTATGGTGACAATTCATTCATAGGATGGATAATATAATGAATATGGATGTAAAATATTTATAATAACATGAAAATATATATGATATACTGGGGTTATTATTTTATAATAGAAACAACAAATAAATAAGAAGTGGAAGAAGAAAATAACATGAAAGAGGTGATGAAATATTTACTTCTTCTTCGGGTTCTTCCTTTTGATTTGATGAAAATGGCTCTTTAGGATGGATTTATGACTAATGAAAGACCTCTAGGATAAAGGGAGGATAGCTGGGAGGTTATTTGGGTATTGGTTTGACGATACTAATGGATTTGAAGGTGTGAATTAGAGAGAAGAGGGAGTTCCATTTTATAAGAGGGGTGAGGGACACCTACGGAATGCTAGAAATATTATATTATAATAAAATAATTTTAAATTTATAAATGCTCAAAAATGAATTATTTAAAGTATAAGGTGGGTATGGGTCTAAACCCACTCAAAAAATAAATTTTAGACAGGTTTGGGACAAACTATGGACCTTATCTTTTAGATTTAACACTATGTTAAATAGTTTGACATTGACCATGTCTCTTTGTATTTTTATATTATATCGTTAATAAACAAACTATATACTTCCAAGAGAACCCCAAGTGGTTCATTAATTATACACCTATAATTATATTACACTTTTGGCCAATCCTTATATTTTTAGGAATATAATATCAATTAATAATATAATATTAGTTTTAAAAACTCTTTTATGTAAATTTTGACATTATTTGGTATTTTCTTCATCCTAAATTTATAACAACATTATTACTTAGAAAAAAAATCATCTAACCCACCCTAACATGTCATAATAACATATAATATTAGTGTAATTTATTAAGTTTTGATTTTAACTCTTTTAATTCTACTGTAAATAAAATGATAATAAATGTCCTAATCTAATCCAAGTATGTCAAATAGGTTCGTACATTATTTCTATGGTTGTTTATGGTTGAAATAAATTTATCTAATATAATTAGGACATGTGTTAGGGTAATAATAATATCATTTTTACCCTTAATTACCATATTTACTTTTAACTGTGGGAAATAAAAGTAAAAAGATACTATTCGCCAATAATTATTTTCATCTTATTGAACCACATTTCAGTTACTAATATCAACCTTGTCTCTCAGATTTTTAAAATTACACTCCCAGAAGCTGTAAAATTAAGCTTTATACGAATTTGAAAATTCTCCTAGGAGGTGGGTAAAATAAAGAAAAAAGTTCAATAAAATTTTATACATGTAATTTTTTTTATAAAATGACCCCAATTAATTAAATTGAACATATAAAGTTATTATATATCTATTTTGCTTAAAATAAATTAAAATAATATAAATAATTATTTTAAAAAAAATTCGGTTTCAAACTATAACGTTGTATTTTTAACTATTCATAAAAAATTGAATGTTTTCAGAAAAATTAGCTAAATTTACTGAAGCTAATTTTTATATTATTAATTCAAAAAATGAATTGTATTTTACCTTATTCAAAACATACAAGTTGCATTAATTAATTTAAAATTAATTCCCGTTGTCAAAACTGAAAAGAATGTTTTTAAAAAGTAAAAACCATCAAAAGATTGACATGTGTTTATGTAAAATTTAAATGTGAAATTACTTATAATAACCTACATTGTATTAAATGACAAAAATATAATCTAATTATACTTCTAAAACATTAAAATAAATAATTTTACACTATAAATTATTTTGATTAAAAATGTTGTTTTCAATTAAAATTTAGTAATTTTTAGTATTCAGCAAAATTTAAAATTTATTAGAAAAGTGCCAAAAAATTATCCAAAATACATTTTTATGTCCTGATTATAAAGAAGAATTTTATTTCATTAAATTTAATATATTAAAGTGTCAAATATTGGTTTTAAAAAGGGTTTTCCATTAAATGGTTGTAAAATTTCATTTTATTGAAAAATACTTCTTTTATCTGAAAAAATGAATTTGTTCTTATATTATATCTAAGAAACTCATAATATGGATTCTAAAATTATATTGAGTATATAAAATTCAATACACAGTTAATAATATCCATAACTATTTTTGAACAGCTAGTTTGGTAAGTCGTGGTGTGCTCGAACTCGGTGTTGCATGTAGCGAAAGCTATTGAACTAAAGCAAATAACTTACAATGAAATCTTGGGGTGTAACAATAACTAATAAAGTTTATTTAAAAATAAATTTATAATAAAATCCATGATAATCCATTATAATGAGGGTTAAAATTTTAAATTGTTAAAAAACATAATTCTTCTCTAGAAATGTTTTATATTTTTTGAATCCAAATTGTATTTTGAAATAGATACCAAACCTAACCAGATTTATCTATAGAAAATATTATTTGTCTTATCAATTACTTGAATTCTATGACTTCCAAACAACATAAAATTATTTCCTAACTACTTAGGATAAAGAATCAATAACAATATCTCTAGGTTCACTATGGATAGTCTTAAAAATCTTAAGTCGGTGTCACATTGAGTATGAAATATAATCCATACTTATTATTAACCAAAAATAGTCAATGAAGATAATATCTAAATGTTAAAATGTTATTATCCATAATGTTATTAATTAAAAATCTTATTTTCTTCCTATTATATAAAATTATCATGGATTATAGTGGACCTATCATAGATGATGGAATCATTAGTATACAAAGTTACTAATCCAGTATCTCAATCAATAGAAGCAGTAAAAGAAAAACTAAATGGATTCATGTTACTCATGGAACACTAATGTTTTATTTTTCAAGGGTGAATTGGTTTTGGAATAAATATCTATCACTATAATGGATTTTGATTCAGAACCCAAGTCCATCACAATTTAAAATGAGTTATGATGATGGGTGTGGTGAGAGGTTTATACTATGATCACCAAGACTCTATAATATGACATGGGTGACTAATTATATAATATTGAGAATATATCTATCAATATTGAATAGAATGATTTTAATCATAGTGAAATCCATGATTTAGTTAAGTCTATTGTTTTTGAGAGAGATAGATAGGGACTGTAATGATTTCAATTAATCAATTCTGTAGAAGAAACTATGGAATTTTTATTAGATACTCAATTATCAACACAGAAAAACTAATATTACTACAATTTGTTTTCAATATATGAAAATAATGTAAAAAAAGGACTGTTCCATGAAAAAAAATTGTATGTTTTAAACTATACATTTTTAAAGTGGAATTCTTATTAAATTTTAACCCCAAATATCTGGTAAACACATAGAGGAAATCAATAATAAGGGCAGTGGAACTATGATACATTCCAATGCATAAAACTATAGATTTGACCAAACTCCAAAAATCTATTTATTATTATATGAAATAACTAAATCATCCATAAAAAAGATATTATAGTCATTATACCAAACTACAATCCACTCTATTCATTATAATGGCCTCGGTGAGACTCTAAATTTTTAATGATCATCCCTCCTCTTCATCAATCGATGAAATTAATTTTTCACTAATATAAATTAAAATGTCCTGTTATATAACTATATATCACATGAAAATTATCATACTGAGTCCTCAGTAATTTCATCATCTTGAATATAGATATAATTTTTATCACCTCAAATATAAGTTACTCATGATAAGTAAATAAGTGAAAAAATATTAATATTTGATCAAAAAATACAACCTGAACATTATAAGGAAATTGTTTTAATAAATCATGATTGAAAAAAACTATATTAAAAAATTAATGGATATGATTTATTGGTTGAATTTATTTAAATACCCAAACTCTTGTATCGGTACAAGAGATCTATAAATATAGGATATGTACCATCATTTTGATCCATGGTTACTCTATTGTTATTTGACGACATAAGTGACTGATGATAAATGATGTGAAAATAATGGCTTAGTGAGGGTGAATCAATGTTCTTGAAGTGTTTGAGAAGATTAGATATTATGTTACTGAAAATTTATATGGATACATAATCCAATTCACTAAAGGAATAATAGTGTACTCTCACTCTTAGATAATTTATAAGTAAGTCTTAGTGATTAGGAAATAAATATTTCTTTAGTTTCCCTTTTCATATTGTTAACTTGAAAATTTAAATATATTTTTTGAATTTATGGAACTTGTGTTTTGGACCAAATATTTTCTTTTAGTTTAATGACTTTTTTTCTTACAAATTTATGGTTATACTTTGTTTAGATAAATATTATTAAATTGTGTGGAAGATGTTTAAAATTACATAACTTTGTTGAAAATAATGGATCCTTAATTAAAATTATATTATTTTTTTCAAATTAGGATGTATTTTTATTTATTAAAATATCATAGTTTATCAAAGAATAATGATATTACTATTGATGTCATAGGAACCCATAAAAATGGGGACATGAATATAGTTTAGGGTTATAATTTTTGTAACAAATCGAGTGTCTGAGGATTATGGCCATATAACATTTATAATAGGTGTATTGAACTACATTTATTTCCCAGCATTATCATACTTTAATCAATGTGAGTTAATTATTAAATACCTATACATGCTACTTAATTTGTGATAGGGGAGCTAGAGTGTGATTTAACTAAAATCATAAGAGATAATTCTATTAAAATAGGCATATTGGATAATGTAAATCACATACTATGATTAATAAATTGTATGTGGTGAAATGTTAATAGATATGATTAGATAATTTATGAAACAATATAATTAAATATATATTACAATAATTTTAGATATATATATCAATGATGATCACAATCCATGTTCAAAATAAGGTTTTCATTATAGTTCTATCAAAGACTAATGGGGTTAGAGATTTTTCATATGGAGAAATATATTAACATTGATTAGAATAGTTAGGTTTTAAAAGTGTCTTACATGTCATCACCATGAAAAATGGATCCAATAATATTATATATATTTAATTCCAATGACGAGAAATGGATTTTTGAAATTTAGTTCTTAAGGATATGAGGTATACTTAACAGAAGTGATTTATTCAATGAAAATTTTAATTTTATAACACTTTTCAATTCAAATAGACTTGAGACAAGTTTTTGACAAGTAAATGAATGTGAATAAGGTACTATGGATGTTGTTAAATAAATAGATTCTAGCATTCCAACATATCAAACATAAGAATGAATGTAACCAGATGTTTTTTTAAAAAACGATATTTAATCCTAAATTAGGGTCATTGAAAATATTCTTGATATGAATTAATGGGGAGAAAAGTGTTATGGTGTATTATATGATAACACCATATATGAGATCTAGAACTAAGTTTTTGGGTTGACTGAAATGTGTAATATAAAAAATAATATTTTTTAGATGGGAACCAGGATAAAACAATTGAGAAATATCATGTTTCATCCTAGTGTTCGAATGATATACAAAATATAACAATAATTAGTTGACCTACACAATTAAATGGTTCTAGTGAGTGAAGAGATTATGTGTGATTTTTTTCATGGTATGTATCGGGAAATTTAAGCATCATGACATATTATATATTAATAGTAAAAATAAATCACATAGTACTTGAGATCACTGTGGAATAATAATTATGGTTTAATTTCATAGGAAATGATAATGCTGGTGTGGAATAAGGGATTCCATAGAATGAAGATGATATGTGAAACTTGATTTATATTTGGATTAACCAAACACTATAGTGGAATGAAGGATTGAATGGGGGAGTGATTTAAGGTTTCACCGAAGATAAGAGACTTGGGCATCCGTAAATATCATTTAGTAACGTCAATTAAGACACACATACTTCCATACATAAATGTTTTACCATTGTATAAGGTTAATGGAAATAAATATGACATGAACTTGTGGACCCACACATTAACATTGTTTGAATGGAGGGTATTGAAAAAAAGTTATTTTTTCTCAGGACTTATAACAAACATAACATATCATAAATGTATAGACCCTCATTTTAAATGATTATTAATAACATATCTACATAATACACACCCTATAACCAATTTAGGTTTAGTGTCTTTAGAAACATGATATGTAACACCCTAATATTTTGGAATATATTTTTTGAAATTAATAATATATTTTTTAGCTTCCCCCGCACAAAACAGTGAACTTAAACTATCCATGATATATATTTTTAATAAGATTTTTTAATACGACAAATATATTAAACAAATGAAATATTGGATTTGATTATAAAAATAAAACAAAATATGATTAGGGAAAATAATGGTTTAAAAATATATTTTTCAACAAATGTAGTATTTATTTATATATATTGAATTTTCCTATAAAACATAAATTAAAAAATATAAGATATTTAATTTTTAAATATGAAACATATTCTTTAGAAACAGATAAAAAAATATATTAGGATACTTTTTTAATATTTTAATAAAATAATTTATCATTCAATTAATAGTAAAAAATACTTCTTTTCTAATACACCAACTTCATTGAGACTATCATAATTCATGAGGGACCTAAAATTATTGGGAAAAATTTTATAAAGAAATATATATTTTTAATGTAAACAAAAACATTTAATATATATATATATATAATTTATTAAACTCATTGGTAATTTTTATGAAACATATGTAATATTTTATTCTAAATAATAATTCTATTCTATTATATTAAAAATTATTTTTCGTCTCTTATAGAAATTAAATCGAGGAAAATGAATTTCATATTTAATATCAAAACTATCATATTATGTTATAAGATCATTTATTGTTCTATTCAAAAATTATTATTACAAAATATTGTTGTAAATGACAATCATAATAATGATTTTGTTATATTCAATGAAGTTTTTATTAAATTTTTTTAATTTTTATTAGAAGAAATAAACTTAAAAAATCTTAAAAATGACTTTAAAATAATTTATAAACTGATATCTAAATATATATTCCATCATTCAATTGGTAATAAATAGTAAATATGATTAAGAGAACATAATGGTTAAGACATCATTTTTCTATAAAAAACAATTATTCAATATATTATTTTTTCAATTTCAAAGTTAGTTTAATGTTATTTTGAATTTAAATTATATTAAAATTATATTAAATTTTTTTATCACACCCAAATTTGGAAATATAAGTGATTTCATATGTTTAGTGAATAAAAATTTATTTGGTTAAACACTAATTACCCTAGTAGGAAAAATGATAATGTAAAAATAAAAGAGTAAATGATTTTACACATGATTACAAAATGTGTGGAAATAATTGGCTGTGGATTTATAAATATTACATCACCAAAAAATACCTTTTTTCTTAATTTTTTAACTTTTTTAATTTAAATAGTGTACTTACATCATTGAAAAATAGTTGTTTTCACCAAAATTCCATTTTTTCACATATAAAAGAGAATCATTTCCACCCTCTAAAAGATAAAAATCCACATTGAAATTTAATTGATCCCATACCCAATTTTAATCTACTCAATGAATTTTAATTTTTTAAATACCATGGCCATGAACACTATAAGTTAATCTATTTCATTCAACTAAACAGAGGACATAAAGAGAAAGTTCAAGGTACTGACATAAGTATTACATACTACTTATATTTTTGTTGTAACATTTCACGTCCAAAAAATAAACTAAACCTATTAATTTAATTAAATAATTATCAATATTTTATAATTTTGTTATTATATTAATGTAAAAACCCATATCTAGTCCTTCCAACTCATATTTCTTTAGAAAATAACATCGGCCATACATTCTTCAGACTACCGCCTCCAAGAATAAATGTATTCATGTTTCTCACTTCTTCCTCTATTAGATGACTATAAATATGTAGTTAAATGATAAATGTATCATATATAATAAAATAATTATTATTAAGTAATAATTTATAATTCAACTCTATCTCTATTAATTAGTTTGGAAATGAAAATGTTAAACGTGTGTTGTGCTGACTACAATCTCCTCAAAATAATTAATTATAATTTTTTCATGTTTATTTTAATTATTCATCCAAAACTATTAATATTAGCTCAATTACAAAAAAATAAATAAATAACATAATTAAGATTCTATAATGATGATATTATTCTAAAATAAACAACTTCAATAATTAGACTCATCCATTAATTATTTTATTTTTATGTTTGGATTTTTTAATCAATTACACGAACAATGTTATAAAATTTTATCATGGAATAATTTGGGAATTAAGATGCTAATATTATTATAATTTAACAATATAATTGTGGTTTTTATGGTTCTATAGAGGTTAATAAGGTATTTAAATTACTATTGAAATAACATAATAATCGATAAAATTATAGAAATAAGTCGACACTGATTCAGTTTTATCACAACATAACTAAAACACTTATAGAGTGAGAAAATATATTTATTAATAAATATAAGTTATATATTCAAGTTCGTAATAAGATCTATTAATTAAGAAATTATAATAAAATAATGGACACATAAATTAACATCATAAATCATGTTTTAAAAATATAATTCCACTAACACCCGGTTGTAAAAATAAGATAAATGATTAATATATTCATAATAAAAGATTATAAATTAAATATATTAAACTAATATGTATATGGTTAATTTTATGAGATAGATTATTATTATAGTTGTTTTTGGTTTTATAGAAGGTAATTGGACATTTTACAAAGTGGGGAAATAAGGTAGGGTTTTTTTTCTCGATTTTAAATCCAATTGGGATGTTTATTATTATGCATGATCATTTATCTTATATAGTTCATTAACATAGAACTTTACTTAAAATATAGTTAATATCCTTAATTTCCAGATATTGTAATATAAATTTCATGGTACCCCACTTATGTTATGTGATTATAGAATTACCATTTATATGAAGGTGTTTGTAAACAAAAGTCAATTTAGTAAGTTAAAATGCTTCTTCCTGAACTTGTTTTATCCAATATTTATTTTATACAAAAAAGATTATATTATATTTTATTTAATATTATAATAAATTTAAATGTTAATTTTAAAAACAATCAACTTATGTTTAAATATTCCCTTCTAAAAAATAAATAATCTTTAAGAATAATTCATATCCTCTTTGCGATGGTTTCCCCTCCATGACCCTACTTTTTCTTTCCAAAAAAATTTATCAACTATTTTTAGAAGCATAATTGTGTGTTATATCATGTTACATTGACACTTCTATTTTCATATTTCCAAAATATGATTTATTACATATATTTTAAATGTGTTTTTTAGGAAATGTATTTCAAAATATTTAAAATGTTTATCATTATTTAAATATAGAATGTTTTGTCTTCAAATAAATTTTACTTTTCAACGATCTGTTATCAAATAATATTTTTAAATATAAATCTTTGGATTTTTTATCACATAACCCATTTAAAATTTTAATATTCTTTTCAACCCCCTCAATTAAATATATTTTTTTGAATGTAATGTTTATAAAATAACTCGCATTACCTTTTTGAAATTGTTATGAATTTTCATTGATTTAATATTGATATTTATATAAAAATGAATTTTTTTTTAAAATACCTTCTTTTTAGTTTCTCAGAAGTGATCTTTTTGAAAATTTCTTTTCAAAGTTATCATAACTTCATTGTTAACACCAAAAATTAATTTGTTTTGGAAAAACATTTTTATGATTTCATTTATTTTTATTCGTTATCCAGAAAGGATTTGTTTCCTTTGAATTTTATTTGCATACATTATCCTATAAATTTCCATATATAATTTTATGTCAGGGTGATTGATTTCTAAAGATCAACCATTTTCATTATTGTGGTAAATTTTAGTTATACCGTCTAGAAATATTTTTAAATTCATTTTTCATTCCCTTGGATATTTATGATTTGATCAATGAATCCCATTTTATCACATGGTTTTTTATTATTTGTTGAATGATTGATATAAAATGTCACAGATTTGTATAATATTTCATTAAGATATAGTATACCTCTATAAAACCATCTAATTCAGTGACTAAAGCTATATATAACATATGAGATATTGGGAAATGAGTTATGGTGCTTAGTCCACAAAGGGAGAAATGTGAGTGAATCATGATCCACCAAAGAATATAGGTTTGTATAAAATTTCATACTGAAGGAAAAAGGTGAGTGAATCTTAATCCACAGAGGTAATTTGGTTGTGATGTTGGACCCAGTGTGTCATGATTTACATTCCCATATTTGTTGGATATTATTATGTTTTAAAATATACTTATGTCATGATTGTTCATTCCTTTTACTCCATGTTTTTTCTAGTTGTGTTTCACTAATATTATTTAATTGGATATTAATTGTGATCTCATGCACACATGGTTATCTTTTTATCACATTTTTTTAACATATTTTATCTCTTATGTTAACTTTTTATAGAATCTGAGCTCACCAATTTGTTATGTTTCTATTCCATCGGTTATAAATATAAATATAACCTATATGTGGAAACATTGTATGGTTATATTATGTACAAATTTTTGAAATTATTTTAAATTATTTGTTATATATAACTAGTCCTAAACAAAACTAAAACAAAATATTGTATGAGTTGTTTGACATTATGGTGAGATGTAATAAAATTGTTTAATTTTTCCATATTCACCTAATACAATGACACATGGTATAAAATTTAATTTTATTTAAATTATGTTTTTTAACCAAACCCACAAGTGTTGGTCTGGGGTGTCACAGTTGGTATCGATATAGTGTTTAGTTACTTTTTAGGATTATTTTTTTTATTAGGATAATATAAGTTTAGTGAAAACCCTAGAATATTACTGTGGTATAATTCAAAAAATAAGATATCCTCTAATTTTTTTTATAATGTATATATTATGTTATTATACTAGTAATTACATCCTTCAATGGAAACTACGAGTTGGTGGAGTCTCTGGAATTTTTTTTCCTAATGGTGATAAAATTATAATTGGTTGATTGGGTGTTAGTCGTATCATTACTAATATAGACATTATTTTACTTTTTCCCTATCTATTTTGGCGGTTTATTTTTTCTAATAAAATGAAAATGTGATTTAATTAGAAAATTATGGAATATTTATTCAATTTCTATCCAAGATACTATTCATTTTATATTTTATTAAAATGTTAAATTTTTATTTTGGAATTCATGAATGTTAATTGTTATGATATTAAAATAACTTTATAATATATTATTATATTTTTTTAGTGAGATATAATTGAAATAATATTTTGATATTAAATCTTAAAAGAAAAATTAGATGTTTCCTTGAATGTATTATTTTCAGTCTTTTTCTGGTATATGTGTGATTTCGAAATTCACTGTTCCATGAATTTATTTTTTAAATATTTTTTTTGAATAAATTTTAATTTTTCTAAATATCTTGATATCTTGGAATTATTTTAATTTTTTTATAAGATCATATTTTAAATTGTTTAACATTTTTTTGTGTGACTAAAGAACATTCCATGAGAAGGAACTATAATATTTTCTTAAAAAAGAGGCATATGAAGATTATTTTAAATCTTTGTCTTCCTATCATGGACTATAATCTATGAGAGGGCTTAGTCTCCTATATCAAGCTTCCATGAATTAAATATTTTGTAAAAGTGTGCAAGATTTTATGAATGAATTATACTGTGAAATATATTACTTACTATATGACCCAAGATACCATACATGTGGGAAAAGATTTAGTGGGACCCATTTTTTTTAATATATTAGTTAGCTTGCAGTTCTCTTAATTAATATTTTTATAAGAAGCTTCCATATAAATGAGTTATGAACTAACCATGCGTTTCGAGTGAATATCTAACTAATCATGCCTATTAATTGTCAACCAAGAAGCCTATACACTAACAAATCATATTTGAGTGATAATCATGGTTGATCTTCACTTATTGTATTAAAAGCCAAATTGTTTTGAAAAAAATGTTTTTTTTAGGATTAAATTTTTTAATTTAATGTGATTTCGTTGTTTTATTGTTTAAGAATATACTCATCCATACCAAGAATGTCTTTTTAATTAGATAGATTATTATTAATAACCTTTATAAATCATGTATTTGATAATTTTTGGGGAAAATTACAAAGGCTGAGATAAGGAATCTAACCTATTTCAAAGAATGTTGAATTTTTATGGACTGGAAATTGTAAATCTATTGAACATGGGGCAGAAAATCTTGTGGAATAACCTCATTTATATTGTACCATGAAATTTTGTATCATATGAGTTAATATTTAGTGATTAGTTTTAGTTTATGCATGTTAATGTGTAGTAAAATTAATATCCGTTAACATTTTATAACTCCCTTGTAGTTTTTATTATTTAGATCAAGTGGGGATTGATCATTAAGTTTCTATAGTTACATTGATAAATGAAGATTCAAGGCCCCTATTTTATCAAATTATTCATTAAAACCTCAAATAATTCATTGATCCAAGATCAATAACCTTCTAATGCACTGAACGCAGTTACCCTAAGTTGGTGCATTATTATATATCATTGGCATGATCACAAGGGATCAAATCCTGAATGATCGATCAGTTTAGTAGCCTTGGAAGTATCAGATACATTTAGAAGTTTTAAATTAAATTATAAAATAAAAAAGACAACAAAATTGTCTCCATTTAACACATTCATATCCCTTAGACTGTCCCTACAGGTCAATCATAATATACTTCTTCACATCCAGGGAAAAATAAAACATAGAAAGGGGTGATCTCAAATGCTTAGTAAGGATAAAAATATAGCAGAAACATTCATAATAAGCAAAAACATTAAAATAAATGTATAAGTCTAAAAAATAATACTTTTAAACATCAGCTTCAGAATAATATGGAAATATAAATCAAATAATTTCGTTCACTTATTCTCATGGATATTCTAATAGTCAAATAATCACATGCAATATCAATAGCCAATTTCATAATGACAGAATACAAAATTCCAGGCTTCATAACAACATAGTCAAGGTCGTTTCCAAGACTAAAAATAGGAATTTGTCAAGTCCTTATGTCAAGCCACTAGTTTGTCTCCTGATACCTACCGATGCATCGAGGAGCTAAAAAGGGCTCCACCTGTCACTTACAAGGTCCAATGCATTCCTCACATGAAATGGTTGAAACATATCATGAATATTCATATTAAAACTAGTATACTAAATGTTAATACAATAACAATAAACCATATATGGTATAAAAAAACACATCTATAGTCAAATATATAAAAAAACATCAATAAAATATTGAAGATTTGTATCATAATAAATCTACTTCAAATAGGTATAAAATCCAATAAATGATATTGACATAGATGAAATCAAAACAACTTAAGAGAAATATCTCTCTGGATTTTAAAATAATTTAAAAGTCATGTAATTATGAAAGAAAAAATTTAATTTGAAAATATTCTTATAATATAATAATATAATATTCAAAGGTTTTATAAAAGTGGAGAATAACCACACCCACCGTATAAGTTAAAAAACATTCTTACATTAATTTAATGAAAAGGTCATCAAGTTTCTTTATTGGTAAATCACAGAATGATTACATTGAAACCATTTAATAAAAATTAAAACAAGGGTATAAATGAGTATGACAAATATTCTAGTAAATATTACAAAAAATTTGAAATACATATTTATGAAACACATATGTGGATGATAAAGAGGTCCTAGCAGATACTTAAGTAAAAACAACCTCAGATAATAAAGAGATTGTTAAATTAACCCTTACCTTTTTAGTTTTTCTTGGTAAAGGGTACATTAACCACATGTATAATAGTTATATAATTGTTATTAAATTATAAAAGAACTGTATACAAAAATATGATATCATATATGATCCTCAAATATTTCTTTGTTAATAATATTTCAGTAGTATAATCGTTTCAGGTGTTAACTGATTCATTATCCTTTATATGATAGGTTACGTAAGCCATATTTATTAAGGATTATATGTATTTGATTCATATGCATAATTATATTAAGTTCTCAGACATTATTTTTAATCAAAAAATGAAAACTATATTTGGATGATTACGATGGGGAATTAATTCCATCGCGTTCGTGGAGACAATAATCTATACATACGTACGAGCAACAATATCATTATATTGATGGACAAATAATATGTAATTAGATTATATATCATATATACAGAATCATCAACATGTTATATATATTATTTATATCAGTTACACTCATTATTATACCCATACAAACAATGAAGTGTTTGAATAACAAACTACACCACGACGTGGAGACGGTAAGTCGTACGTACGCACGTATGGTGACTTTGTCATTTATAAGATGGATAGAATAAAGAATATGATTTTACCATATTTATAATAACATCATAGTATGTAAGACGTTCTGAAGTTATTATTCTTCTATGGAAACAATAACGAAATAGGAAGTGGAAGAAGAAAAGAACTTGAAAGAGGGTGGTGAAATTATTACCTCTTCTTAGGGTGTTTCCTTTTGAGTTGATCAAAAGGGCTCCATAGGTTGGATTTCTGATCAAATTAAGGACTATATGATGCTTTTAGGTATATTGGGATGATATTTGGAAAGGTTTTGTCGAAGCCAAATGGCTTTGGAGGTGTGATTTTGGGAGAAGGGGAAGTACCTTTTTATAAGAGGGGTGATGGTCACTTTAATAAAAGATTAAAATATTAATTTATTATGAAATCATATTAAATTTATAATGGCTACAAATGAATTAATTTCGAGACTTAAGTGGCTATGGGTCTACATATTCTCAACCAATATGTTTTATAAATGTTTAGGTTACCATTTTAACCTTATGTTTTAGATTTAACACTTAGTTAAATATTTTAACATTTACCGTATCTTCTTGTATTCATACACTATATGGTTAATAAAGTTACTCTAAACATCCAAGAGAACCTCAAGTGGTTCATTAATGAAATATATAATATTATTTAATCCCTTTGGCCAAACCGTAGATTTTTAGGTATTTTATAAAAACCAATAATATAGTATTTGTTTTAAAAACTAATTTATGTAAATTCTGACACTTTAGGTATTTTGTTTTTGTAAGTGTCATAATAACAATATCACTTTGAAAAAAAATCCAATCAACCCTAACATGTAATATTAACCTATAATGTTAGTGTATGGAATCAACACTTTTAAATTATATTTATTTTAATATTTATAATAATTTTTTAATATTTCATTAAGAAGATAATTACTGCATCATCATTGTGTAATAAATAAATTTAAGTATTCTATCTCTAAAAATATTAAATAAAATAACACTATGTTGGAAATTTCTGTATCTTTTTAATAAATATTTACAGTCAAATTTACCTTATGTACAACCCAATATTAAATATTATTTTCTTAATAAACATTGAATATATCACTTTTAACTCTTCTTTAAATAAAATATTAATAAATGTCCAAATGTAATCCAAGTGGACGGAAAGGATAATTTTTTTTCCTAAGGTTGTTTTATGATCGAATTACACTTATCTAATAGAATTAGGAAATTTTTTAGGGTAATTATTATATTATTGTTACATATAATTACCTTATTTACTTTTAACCGTGTTAAATAAAATTCAAATGTTACTATTCACCGAAAATAATTTTCATCCTATAGAATCACAATATACTTACTTATTTTTTCCGTGTCTCTCAGATTTTTGAAATTCAACTCCTATAAATGGTAAAATTATGTTTTATGAAAATTTTCTAACAAGCTTAGAAGGTGAATAAAAGAGGTCATAAAATTCAAAACAAATTTATACATCAAATTTTATTATAAAATGAATCCAATTAATTACATTGATCAAATATAGAAATTATTTATCTATTTTTACATTAAATAAATTGAAATAAAATAAATAATTATTAAAAAAAAATTTCAATTTCAATAAAAAACGCAATGTTTTTCACTATTAATCAAAAAATTGAAAGTGTTAAGAAAAATTCCAAATGTTTACCCTATGCTAATTTTGATATTTCTAATTCCAAAGTGAATTATATTTTTCCAAATTCAAAACATATAAGTTTCATTTATTAATTTAAAATTAATTCTCATTGTCAAAACTAGAAAGTGGGTTTTTAAAAAATAAAAACTATCATAAGATTGACAGGTGATTATGTCAAACATAAATGTAAAATTACTTATAATGTTCTATATTATATTAAATGATAAAAATATAATCTAATTATACTTAAAAACCATTCAAATGTATAATTTAACACTATAAATTATTTAGATTAAAAAAGTTGTTTTCAATTAAAATTTAGCATCAATCACTATTCATCAAAAAATGAATGTTATCAGAAAAACACCATAAATTTATCCAAACTACATTTTTATGTTCTAATTATAAATAAGAAGTTTATTTTGTCAAATTTAATATAAAAGTTTCAGATATTGTATTTAATAAAAGATCACCATTTGTAGGCGGTAAAATTGTATTTTTGAAAATTACTTCCTTTATCAAAAAAATTGAATTTGTTCTTATATTATGTCTATGAAACACATAATATGGGTGTTAAAACTATATATATTATATAAGAATCAAAATAATGTTAATACTATTCATAACCACTTTTGGGATGGCTAGTTTGGTATGTTTTGGTACGCTCAAACTCGGTGTTGCATGTAGCGCAAGCTATTGAATTACTTTAATGAGACAACGTACTATGAAATATTCAGGTGTTACATTCTCCCCTCCTTTAATAAATTGGTTCCTCACAATTTTTATTTGTTTTTCAGAAATAAATGGTTAGAAATAGAAAAATACCTTTTTGGAAAACCCACATCGAAAATTGGGTTAATAAAAATTAGTTTTAATAAGTGGAAAAGGGGAAATGAAAAAGTCACCAACAAATTATGATCTCGGCTAGGAAAACATTATTCAAAATTATAGAAACATAATTAAAAGAAAAATATAAATATTTATAGGGTATGATTGTGGTCATAAATCACTTACACGTGTAAAATTAAGGGCCTCAAACCCATCTATCTATGATGATTTAAAATATCTTCAGTTGTCACGAACCAGGAAGGGTCACCATCCGACCCGCCGCCAGACCTGGTCCGCGGCAAGGCCCGAAGGGCATTCCCGATCCCCACAGGTTGGCACAAGTTCCTGGGTATCAAAACTAACACATGGGAATGATTTTAACCGAAATAAAAGACAGAAAAACAACTAACAAGATAGATACACTGAAATTAGAAATAGACAACGAAACATGCCTTTAAACTATGAACAAGTTTAAAGTCTACAAATTGAAACAATAACTAAAAATAAAAGACGACAGCGGAAACTAAAACTCATACTCAAACTCCCGGCAGAAGTGAGAGCACATCAACACCATTCTGAATGAGAAGACCAACTGCAACCTGAACCACCATCACTGAGCATGAAGTCACAACCTGGAATACACAGAAACAAAGTCTAAATACACCCAAAGGTGTATGTAGGGTGTGAGCCAAAAGCCCAATAGGACGTCACCCAATAGAAAGGTTCCATGCCACACCATCAAAATGCAATTTAATGTGTTTATTCAAAATTTTAATTTAAAAATTCTTTTAAAGAAAACATTTACAAGTTAAATTCTAAAAGAAAAACATTAAAAGAACTCATTTAACAAACACGATTTTAAAAAGGGGAAGAGAAATGTTCAATATGGGAACACACACACATACTCACACACACACACACACACATACTCACACACACACACATACTCAAGTGATCTTCCATATGCCGATGGAAGGCACCACGCCAGAGATGGTAGAGCACTACGGGTAAATCCCCTAAGGTTCATCTAGCTCAAGTGGGGCCCTAGAACCTCGTGTCTCGGTGAAACATGGCTTAGGCGGCCACGACCCTCAGATAATGTGGCTTAGAAGGCCACGACCCTCAGAACACGTGGCTTAGAAGGCCACGAACCTCAGATATCATGTTTAGTTAGTGTTGCAATCGTCAATCCAGCTAAGTGAAACAGGGACGACACCCATCCGGTTCACTAGCGCACTAGTTCTAGTCTGCCCACCTAGATACCCAGGGTTTTTCCCATGTGCTCAAACAAGTTTCACATTCACATAGTATATTTCTTCCTCATATTGCAGGCCAAACAAGATATTGCACACAAAAGTCACCATTTTCACACCCAAACAACATTTCAAAAACCCACACACGCCAAAAATACCTTTCTAAAAATATATTTGTCGTCACCTAATCATTTCTCAAAAACCCCATTTGGAAACACTCAAACAAGAACATAAAAAATTTCACACAACTTAGAAAGCATTATTTTTAATAACACAATAAGGGATGACACAAATAGACACATCCAATTACAAGAAGGGAGTCGTTCAAAACACTTGCTTAATAATTTGTCCTTAAAACTAGTCTCACACCAACTAAACATCACCTAGAACCCAAATTGAAAACATTGCACCAAAACAACACATATTTTTAGGTTCAAATACCACATTAAAATCAATTTCACACACAATTATGCTAAAACCACAGTTGCACCATATAAACAATTGATTAAACAATTTTTGGACTTACCCCAATAAGGTCAAAATAAATAAAAAAACATGATCATTTATAAAGAAAGTGAAATTTTCATTACACACACATGTCAAAAAAAATTTTAAAATGCCTTTAGAACAACCTATTAAACCCAACAAATCATTTATACAACAACACACATGTAGACAACAAACACATACTATTTCGAAAACCCAATTTTCATCAAACGAACATGCCAACACATTATAAACATAGATCGTCCATGCAACTAATTCATAGAACATATTAAAACTAAACTAAATAAACAAATTAAATTATCTAAATGATGCAAAGGCATGGAACCACCTACCTCAAATAGGAATGGGAAAACGGCATGGCGCAAAAACTCCCATTGCGTAATGGTCACATCACACTGCACCGTCAAACAGGTCCTAAAACAGCAGATCGATATACATGCTCAATAATGATGTTAACATAATAATAATAATAACAAAAACAATAATATTAACTTGAAAATGATAATAGTAATATCAATAACATAATAATAATAATAGCATAATAATAATCATATCAATCTTAACAATAATAATATTTTAATAATAATAATAACAATACAATGACATAATAATAATACTAACATAATCATAATATTAATGATAATAACATAATAATAAGAATAATAACATAATAATATTATCATGGAAATAATAATAATAGTAACATTAGTATAGTAATAAAAATAACATAATAATAATGTAATAATTGTAACAATAATAATATAATAACAATAAAATTGTTATTGACATAATAATAATAATACATAAAAATAATTATAGTAATGATATAGTAATAATATTAACATATTAATAATAACCAAGCTATAATAATAATAATGATCACATAAACCATAATTTTATAATAAAATATTAATAACATATTAAATAAAATTGAATAACAGAATAAATTAAAATAAATAAATAAAACTAACCTGTGTGGCGGAGTGGAGGAAGGAGAAAGAAAAAAGAAGAAGAAGAGAAGAAGAAGAGGAGAAGAAGAAGAATAGAAGAAGAAGAAGAGAGGAAGAAGAAGAGAAGGAGAGGGGGGGGGGGGGGTTCACTGTTGCGGGATCTGGATGAGAAGGGGTGCGGGTGGCTGGTGCGAGGTGGCGAAGGGGTTGATCGCGGTTGGCCAAGGGGGGTTCCGTGGGGAGAGCAGAGAAGGACGGTCAGGAGCAGAAGGGGTACGGTCCGGCGAGGTCGCCGCCGGTGCAGGTCGGACATAGGAGGAGGTTGCGGGTAGGGTTGCGGCGCAACGGGGGTAGCGGCGCGAGGTAGGGTTTTTGGGGGGAGGGGAGCGCGATACGGTAGGGGAAAGGGTAAGGGATCCGACAGGAGAGAGTGAGGGGAGGGAGAGAAAAGAATAAAAAGAAAAAAAAAGAACAAAAGAAATCCAAAAAAATGAAAGAAAACAAAACAAGAAATAAATAAATAAAAGAAAAAAACTAAACAAATGGTGATAATAATGATAATACTAATGATAATAATTAACATAATAATAATAAAAGTAAAATTAACAAAACAATAATAATTGTAATAAACTAAAATAGAAATAATAATAATAATAATAACAATAATCTCAAATGACATTATTACAATTATTATTGTTAAAACAATTTTTTTATTCGTTTTATTTCATTAATTAAACATCGGCACGACGTGCGGTGAACCGGGCGGGGCCGGACGGCGACCCAAGCGAGGCTGCGCAGCTTCAACCGCGTTGCGCTCGACGCAAACATGACCAAAACACAAGGGACTCAAAATCCTATGTCGTGTTTCGACCCGAACTACTTGACGCAAATAAAATTAATAAAATAAATAAATTTTGAAATAGTGGGTGTGACAATTCTCCCCACCATAAAGCTTTCTTCCCCCGGAAAGCCGCAACTAAGGCTGAGACCCAAAGTAGGAAACGACACCCCACTAAGGATCAAATAGGACCCCCAGAAACATCAACAAAAGAGAGAGAGAAACATCGTGCTCAGAGGAAGTGACTCAAAGACAACATCATGAAATGCATAAAAAGACTTTCCGATTTGTGTTGCCCTCCCAAAAAAGCTAGAACGCCTCCAGCCGATTGTTTTAGAAAACTAACTCTTGAACCCACAAGAGCCAACTTCACACGCCAAAAAACCTCAAGCACTCTGAAACCGAAACCACACCACTTGGATAAAATGAACAAAAGATGTCAAACCACGTCCTCGGAACATTCCTATCACTTATCAACAAACCATCTTTGAAAACGGAAGTTATAGATCAACATGGGGAAGCTCGAGGGGCTCCCCACCTTTAAGAAGTCACTGATGCTCGAAATGAGAGTGGACAACCGACAGGGGGAGGTTCGAGCGGACTCCCCGCCATTAAAGAAAAGTCCAGCACTGATTCATCCTAGAGACATTCGTGCGAGACCCAATGTGGGTCTCCCCACCATTAAGAACCTGCCAACGCCAAAGGCGAGACTAGAAAACCAACATGGGGAGGTCCATGAGGACTCCCCACCATTAGAACTAACAAAATGCATAGAACTTTGAAAAACTTCTCAATGGTGACCAAACACCCCACCACAAGGAGCGGGGAGGGAGGGGCCTAACCACCCGGGCGTCAGAACCATGACCTAAGACATGACCAACACATCCACATCCCGGGATGAGCATTATAAAATTTTGGGACTGATTTTTCCCCAACAGACTCTCAAGGACCACTAAAGGTTATTGCATCCAATGGGACGCAACCCCAAATACTTTAAGTCAACGAGACGAACAATCCTCCACATGATCATGAAAACCTTATGCAACCAGATGGTTCGTTTGGAGCAGAACAACTGTTGAAATCAATTTGAGCTGCATTCACTTTCAACACCGATGACAGAAATAAAGTCGGGGTCTCATACACTCTCGGGGTTCCTGACCACGCGCCAGCTTCACTCCGAGGCCTATGACTAGAGCCCTGATGTTTGAAGCATCTTCTGCCTCGTAGTTAGGCATGGAAAACTCCCGAACAGAGCTTCTCCTTTCTGGTGTCACACAAAATCCTATTGCACCTGAGGATACACCATCAGACCCAACACACCATGAAATCCAACTGATCATACACAAAACATTAACCAACATAAGAGCTGAAATGGTGCATGCGCATCACCCTTTGTCACACTGGATGAGAACACGACACTGCAAATCGTCACCGAACATGACCATTACTGTTGAGAGGAACATTATACAGAGAAGGACTTCAAACTAGGTCTTAAACAACACATGATTCCTGCAATTGACCGTAGCATCCCCATGTGACTAGGTCTGCAACACTAGTGTCCTAACGTAAACCTCTTTCTTAAACGAGACAAACCAAAGATAAGAGGTCATTTAGAACGATAGGCTACACCGACGACTTAGGGTTGCTTCCAAACCACTGTTGATTATCAAAGAGGTCTCACGCTGCAAGACGTCACCGAACATGACCCTTGCAGCTAATGTAAACACTACCAACCATTCAGGACATTGACAATCACTGACAGCTCTCAATCACCTTCACCCTACCCCACTGGAATTTCTTTCGTCGTTTCTAGGGAGAACCTTCAAGCGTAACGATGTCAAATTTCATAATCGACGACTCAGGCAACTCAAAGAAACCAAAAATCTGTTCAACTCCCCTCACATCTGTCATCCCGCTACGGGAGGATCCACATAGATGTAAAAAGGAGGGGTGGGTTCAATTCTAGAATTCAAAAAGAGAGTCCTTCGATCAATTGGAGTGCCGGCCAACAGGGAATTCCCCGTAGTTGTACTTCAATCACATGTCAACGCTTTATAGGGGGCATACACTAGTCAAGAAAGAAAACTATGGACCCAACCAAACTAGTCCAACGGTCAAGACATACCACAAGAAAACACCAAACGTGCAGGGGAAACCACTGCAAGGGCTACCCGATGTACTTTTTCGAAAGAGAGAATTAGCCACATGCTTTCACACCAACAGACCAACAAAAATTCAAACTCAAGACACAAATCAGTCAAAAGGATCCTCGGCTCAAAATGCCACACATCCAACACCTCAAAAACACAAGGACACACCACACAATAACTTTTTACTAAAACACCAAATTTCTTACCTTTAACAAAACATTTTGAAAATAAGCAAACCTAGTGGGTTGAAAAAACACCAATGGTGTCCCATGAGCGTCGCACATGCATGTTCCTGTGCCACACCGGCACCCACCTCATGTCATCCAGCTGCTGCTCCTGTTCAACCTTCTGAGAAGGTTTCCTACAAGTCGGATTTGTGCGGCTCTCCCCCGTCGGTGGTTGCTTCTGGCCCTGCTTCGGTCCCGGAGATCCGGCCTCACCTGGCTCCCGTCCAGGTGGAGTCTCGACCCATCCGACTGGTGGAGGGTTTCCCGGTGGTGGATCTTTCTACTCAGGAGCTTCAGGAAGCGGCCTCCGTCCTTGACCTCTCTTTGGTGGCTCGCTTCGGTCGCAACAAACCCTCTCTGAAGTTTTTTCGGGATGTGGTGAACTCCTGGGGCCTCTCGTGCCCTCCGGCGGTATCCGAGCTTTCCAGTGCGGCCTTCAGCATTCACTGTGGTTCCAGACCTGACTTTGTGAAGGCATGGTCCAGTGATAGCAGAAAGTGCGGCGCCTGGAGTTTCTCCCTTTCTCGCTGGTCCTGGGATAGTCATTTTGGCCGAGAGTCCTCCTCGGTTGCGGTTTGGGTCTCCTTCCCAGGACTCCCGCTGCCTTTCCAGAATCCTGCCATCCTTCAATCTCTGGGAAACTCTTTAGGATCCTTTCTCTGCATGGACGTGGCTACCCTGTCCCTCCTATCCACGGGCTCCCCCCGCATATGTGTGGAACTCGATCTGGCTAAGTGTCCGCCCTCCTCGGTTATCTTACAGGCCAGCGACGGTTTCTCTTGGAGACAAAGGGTCAGGTTTCATCATTCTTTAAAGTTCTGTGTGCATTTCGGGCTTCATGGGAACTGGGTTGCAGACTGTAGGAGGGTGAAGGGTGGTGCGTGCTTATCCCGTCAACCGCCTCCGGCGAACCCGGGTCAGGTTTCACCCGTCTGTAGACCCGAGGGCTCCCCGGTTCGGCCCGCTTCTTTTTCAAATTTGAATTCTCCTTTGTGCGATGGGAGTCCCGAAAAGGTTTGCATGGGGGTGCGGTCTCCGGTGTCAAAACGGTTTCCGGCCCTCTCAAAGCCTCTGGATCTGATCTCCTGGTCACCCTGTTCGGGGACCAAGATCCTCCCCCGACAAGATCGAAGGACAGGTTTTGAGCGCGGTTTTGTTCTGGATCTTCTAGGGAGCCCACCCAGGCCTATCTCCCCTCCGCCCTCGTCGTTCCGGGTCTCCTCCCTCCTCTCTCCAGAGATCATCCGGAAGACTCTTGCGAGTAGTCTCATTCTGGACGTGGAAGGGTTAGCTAAGATGGATCGCCCCCCCCCCCCCTTCTGGGACGACGAAAGATCTGGTGACCCCGCGGCTCTCTCCAAATCGTCATCCTCTCGCCCCCTCTATCCAGAGAGAGGTTGGTTTGTTCTCGTTTGGTGATGCTATTGTTAAAGGGAAAGCTCCGGTGGAAGAGGTCTTGTCGTTCAAGAAGGTGGTCCTTACTCCCAAACCGGCGCCCCCCGGAGCAGTGGTCTCTGGCCCTGTCACACGTTCCAGATCCAAAGTCTTGGGGCGCTTTGAGCCGGACCCCTCGTCCTTGTCTTCCCCTGCCTATGCCCGGAAGGGCCTGCTGCGATGATCCCTATTCTTATCTAGAATGCTCGGGGCTTGGGGGCTCCAGCAAAACGTGCCTTGCTGGCTGCAGAGGCGAGGTCTTCTCTGGTTCAAGTTATTGTTATTCTGGAACCCGAGCAGGTATCCAGCAAAGGTCCGTCCTTTTTCAGGAAAATGGGCTTCCCCAACTTCTTGCAGGGCGGTGCGGAGAACCCTCATATCTGGATAGGCTGGAAATGTAATGTTTCTGTTGATATCTTGAGTTTCTCGTCTCAATGCATCAACACCAAGATCACCACCTCAAATCATGTCTTGATGTTTTCCTTTGTCTATGCGGCAAATGAGGTTTCCAAGAGGAGGGAGCTTTGGCATCTCCTGGGGAACCTACAGACGGGCTCTCTTCCCTGGTTCGTTGGCGGTGACTTCAACGTCATTGCAGACATCTCTGAGAAAAAGGGGGGCGCTGGTTTTAACTTTAGTGGCATAATGGAGTTCAATGACTTCATGAGGAGTATAGGGCTCTTGGACTTGGGTTTGTCTGGTCACAAGTTCACCTGGTGCAACCAACATAAGGGAGCAGAACGCATCTGGTGCCGGCTGGACCGCTATTTATCCAACCTTCATGGGATGGACTTATTTCCAAAGACGTCAGTTTCCCATCTTCAACGGGTGCTCTCTGACCAGAGTCCTATTTTAATCAACATTAATAGGGAGGAGGCTGCGAGGGCCTTCTTCGCCTACTCGTCTGCATGGCATGGGGACGATGATTTTTTAGATATTATCAAGACGTCTTGGGCCAATGGTGATAATATTAGATCGTGGGGTGGCCTGGTGAATCGCTTCAGAGGCCTTAGATTGGACTTGAAAAGCTGGGTGAGCTCGAGACCTGATGCTGCCCAAGGTATTGATAATCTCAGGATCGAAGTCGACAGATTGGAAGATTCTCTCCAATTCTGTTGGGATGAGAATGCGTTCATTGATCTGTGTGACAAAAAGAATCTCTTGGGCGAGAGGCTTATTTCTTTGGAGAAGGAGTTCAAACAAAGGTCTCGGATCCAATGGCTTAAGGAAGGGGATCGAAATAGTGCATTCTTCCATGCTTGCATTAAAGAGAGGAGAAGTTCAAAGATCAACCTGAGGATGGAAAACGGAAACTACACTTCAGATGTGAACTCTGCGGGGGTGATTGCTTTGGATCACTTTGAGAAGATCTTGGCAGGGGAGTCTGCGGCCCCCTTCGAGAGGGGGCTTCGCACCTCAGAGGACTTTTTCAGCCTTATTCCTTCAACGGTTAGCCAGGAGGATAACTCCACTCTCTCTTCCATCCCCTCGGATGAGGAGATCCGGATGGTTGTCAGGAAAATGCCCCAGGACAGCGCACCTGGTCATGATGGTTTCCCAGCCAGCTTTTTCAGTTTCGCCTAGGAGATTGTTGGACAGCTTGTTGTGGAGTCGATCCAGGATTTTTTCAATGGTGGTTCGCTCACTAGGGGCATTTCTGCATCCAGACTGGTTCTTATTCCAAAAATTAAGGATCCTACTCTCATTAGCCAGTACAGAACTATCTGTCTTTGCAACGTTTCTTATAAAATTCTTGTCTCTGTTATTGTGAGTAGGCTGGATAAGTTTCTCCCGCGTCTAGTCTCAATGGAACAGCATGGCTTCATTAAAGGCAGGAACATTCAGGGGGCGGTGGGCATTGCTAATGAACTAGTTCAGGAAATCAACAGGAAATCGGTTGGCCATAATATCATCTTCCAAGTTGATATGAAAAAAGAATATGACACACTGGAATGGAGCTTCATCATACGGGTCATGCGGAGCTTTGGGTTCAACGAGGTTTTTTGTGATATTTTCTTCAGATGTTACTCTTCCCCGTGGCTTTCCATTGCTTTAATGGGCAAGACATTTGGTTTCTTCAATACTGTTCGCGGTGTTCGTCAAGGGGACCCCTTGTCCCCACTTCTTTTTGTTATCTCCCAAGATGCACTCTCAAGAAACTTGAACCATAGGATGGACACTGGTCTCATGACTCCCTTCCGGGGGAGGAAAGGTGTTGTCATTTCTCATCTTATGTTTGCAGATGATATTCTGATTTTTGTCAATGGCAGGAAGAGATCGTTGAAGTCTCTCATGGACTCCCTTTCCTCTTACGGCAAATGGAGCGGGCAGGGCATCAACCCCGCCAAAAGTCACTTCTTCACTTCTGATAAATGCCCAGCTTCAAGCTTAAGGGTTTTCCAGAAAACACTGGGTTGTTACAGACGGCCTTTTCCCATTTTATATCTTGGGGTTCCGATCTCCTGTGGCCATGTTAAGAAGATTCATTTCTCTACAATTCTTGATCGTATTCTCGGCAGAATTTACAACTGGAAAAATAAGCTCCTCTCCTTTGGCGGACGGATTACGTTGATTAACAGTGTACTCACCGCCATTCCCATGCACGTGTTTTCGGTGATCCATCCTCCTAAGGGTATGGTGGAGAGGATGGAAATCCTCCTCAACTCCTTCTTGTGGGACGCCAAGGAGGAGGGAAGGTGTCACTGGGCTTCTTGGAGACGTCTTTCCGGACCAGTGGATGCAGGAGGTGTTGGCTTACGTGATATACATGGTACACTCCAAAGTTTGCAGGCACGTCTCGCTTGGGATATCATCGTCGGGGAATCGATGTGGGCGAAATTCTTTAAAGCTCGTTACCCGGGGCTTGAAGCAAGGGACCTTTACAGCTCCACGAGGCTGGCAAGATGTATGTTCTCCCTCATCGACACTTTGTCAGGTCATGCAAGGTGGGTCATCGGTGCTGGAAATAGCAATTTTTGGGATACGAACTGGTCCGGGGATACCCTGCACTACCCCGGCTGTCCTTCCCCGGATATTAACTTCAGTACTGCATGCGAGGATTTCGACTTGATTACCACCTCTCTGAACGATAACCAAATGGATGTGTTCGAGAACATTGTCATGAGTGATGAACCCGACAAATGCTGCTTCTCGGCATCTAGCTCTGGGAGGTTCTCCTCACAAGGTTTCAGGAGTATTGTCCAGGAAGGTAGCAGCTCCAAAGTTTGGGCTCCATCGCTCTGGTGCAAAGATATTCCTATTATAATTAATTTCCTTCTTTGGAGGATCAGAAACAGAGCGCTACCTACGGAGGACAGCGTTCAACTCCGGGGTATTACTTTGGCCTCGAGGTGCTTCTGCTGCACCAACCACATGTGCGAAACGGCGAAACATCTGTTCTTTCAGAGTCAATGGGCACTTCATCTTTGGTCCCTGTTCACGTAAAACCCATGCAGAGGCGTTGGATAATTCTCGCTTCAGGATTATGTGGAGTGCTGGTTTTCCGGTGCGGGGGATTCTGAACAGGAACGGCTGGTCCGAACAACCATCCTTGTGGCCCTTTGTTGAGTTCTTTGGGAGGCATGTAACCAGGTACGGAGAGGTGAGAGTCGGACGCTGCTATCTCTACAGGTTAGCCTCAAGTCTCTCATTTTTGAGCTTGCTTCCCAGATAAGAGGCGGAGCGACGAATACTGCGATAAACAACCTTCTTCATCGCCCCTGTTTTCGAAAAAATAAGAGTGGTCAGTGGGTTAAATGGCATCCACCGGTCGAGGGACTTAAGCTCAACGTGGATGGGTCATGCATGGGAGGGATCATGAGGGGGGGAGGTGTGCTACGGGATTCTTCTGGATCTGTTCTCATCGCTTTCAATGCATATTATGGGCCTGACAACTCCTTGTGCGTGGAAGTGCAAGCCCTGGTCTCGAGTCTGTTGGTATGCAGAAGGCTGAAGATGGTCGTGTCCGAAATTGAAACGGACTCGGAGACCCTCGTGAAGATTATGAAAGGGTTGTGTGGGATTCCGTGGGAACTCACATACTTCATCAGAAGGTGCAGATTAGGAATCCCACTTGGAGTTCGTTTGTCTCATAGCTGGAGAGAGGCTAATTTTGCAGCAGATTCCCTGGCCCGCTTGGGTAGAAGTGGTGACCCTCTCATCCTCTATAACTCTCCCCTCTCTCTCCCTGCAGAATGTGCCTCCTTCGTGTTGGGGGATGTGCTCGGGCTTCACCACTTCCGGCCCCCTTGAGGGGTCTTGCTTCCTTCTTTATTTCTTTTTGAATAAAAATGAACTACTACTACTATTATACTAAAAAAACCCACAACTTTCAAACCTCATACCTCATTTTCTTTTTAAAGTGTTTCATTTGAAAACATTTCCAAGACCAAAACATGTTTACATAAAAACCAAATTCCCACGAATCCAAAACAACGAGACAAGAAATGACGCAGGAGAAACTTGTGTTAGCGGGTGACTGGAGCATATGGTTGGCGGCCATACGCCAATCACACCACTGCCGTGGAGGGTATTCTAGAATAGCGTCCCTAGCTCCGCATGGCTTGCCAGACCCTGCGAGCTCACTAGGACCACTGACCTAACCCCTTTTCTTTTCCCTTAGACAAGATTTTCCGCAAGGACCAAAAACACAGACAAACCTCAACATACGCTTGTAACTTGAGTCCCGCCACGAGGTGTGCTGGCCATGCACATTACTCGTAGCCAGGACGTCGAGTCCTGACAACCGTAACTCTAGTCCACCGTGACTCTATCCCAAAAGAAAACGACCCAAGAGAGCAAACCTTGCCCTCTGATACCATTTTGTCACGAACCAGGCAGGGTCACCATCCGACCGGCCGCCCGACCCGATCCGCGGCAAGGCCCGAAGGGCGCTCCCGATCCCCACGGGCTGGCACAAGTGCCCGGGTATCAAAACTAACACATGGGAACAATTTTACCCGAAATAAAAGAGAGAAAAACAACTAACAAGATAGATAAACTGAAATTAGAAATAGACAACGAAAGGTGACTTTAAACTATGAACATGTTTAAAGTCTACAACTCGAAACAATAACTAAAAATAAAAGACGACAGCGGAAACAAAAACTCATACTCAACCTCCCGGCAGAAGTGAGAGCACATCAGCACCATTCTGCATGAGAAGAACAACTGCAACCTGAACCACCATCACTGAGCACGAAGTCACAGCCTGGAATACACAGAAACAAATTCTACATACACCCAAAGGTGTATGTAGGGTGTGAGCCAAAAGCCCAATAGGCATCACCCAATAGAAAGGTTCCATGCCACAACATAAAAAAAGGCAATTTAATGTGTTTATTCAAAATTTTAATTTAAAAATGCTTTTAAAGAAAACATTTACATGCTAAATTCTAAAAGAAAAACATTAAAAGAATTCATTTAACAAACTCGATTTTAAAAGGGGGAAGAGAAATGTTCAATATGGGAACACACACACATACTCACCGACACACACACACATACTCTCTCACACACACACACACACCTACTCACACACACACACACATACTCAAGTGGTCTTCCATATGCCGATGGAAGGCACCATGCCAGAGATGGTAGAGCACTACGGGTAAATCCCCTAAGGTTCATCTAGCTCAAGTGGGACCCTAGAACCTCGTGTCTCAGTGAAACATGGCTTAGGTGGCCACAACCCTCAGATAACGTGGCTTAGAAGGCCACGAACCTTAGAACACATGGCTTAGAAGGCCACGACCCTCAGATATCATGTATAGTTAGTGTTTCAATCGTCAATACAGCTGAGTGAAACAGGGACGACACCCATCCGGTTCACTAGCGCACTAGTTCTAGTCTGCCCACCTAGATACCCAGGGTTTTTCCCATGTGCTCAAACAAGTTTCACATTCACATAGTATATTTCTTCCTCATATTGCAGGCCAAACAAGATATTGCACACAAAAGTCACCATTTTCACACCCAAACAACATTTCAAAAAATCACACACGCCAAAAATACCTTTCTAAAAATATACTTGTCGTTACCTAATCATTTCACAAAAACCCCATTTGGAAACACTCAAACAAGAACATAAAAAATTTGACACAACTTAGAAATCATTATTTTTAATAACACAACAAGGGCTGACACAAATAGACACATCCACTTACAAGAAGGGAGTCATTCAAAACACTTACTTAATAATTTGTCCTTAAAACTAGTCTCACACCAACTAAACATCACCTAGAACCCAAACTGAAAACATTGCACCAAAACAACACATATTTTTAGGTTAAAAGACCACTTTAAAATCAATTTCACACACAATTATTCTAAAACCACAGTTTCACCATATAAACAATTGATTAAACAATTTTTGGACTAACCCCAATAAGGTCAAAATAAATAAAAAAACATGATCATTTATAAAGAAAGTGAGATTTTCATTACGCACACATGTAAAACAAATTTTTAAAACGCCTTTCTCACAACCTATTAAAACCAACAAATCATTTATACAACAACACGCATGTAGACAACAAATGCATACTATATCGAAAACCCAATTTTTATCAAACAAACAAGCCAACAAATTATAAACATAGATCGCCCATGCAACTAATTCATAAAACATATTAAAATTAAACTAAATAAAAACATTAAATTATCTAAATTATGCAAAGGCATGGAACCACCTACCTCAAATATGAATGGGAAAATGAAATGGCACGAAAACTCCCATTGCGTAATGGTCGCATCGCACTGCACCGTCAAACAGGTCCTAAAATAGCAGATCCATATACATGCTCAATAATGATGTTAACATAATAATAATAATAATAATAATAACAACAATAATATTAACTTGAAAATGATAATAGTAATATCAATAACATAATAATAATAATAGCATAATAATAATCATAGAAATCTTAACAATAATAATATTTTAATAATAATAATAACAATACAATGATATAATAATAATACTAACATAATCATAATAATAATGATAATAACATAATAATAAGAATAATAACATAATAATATTATCATGGTAATAATAATAATAGTAACATTAGTATAGTAATAAAAATAACATAATAATAATGTAATAATCGTAACAATAATAATATAATAATAATAAAATTGTTATTGACATAATAATAATAATACATAAAAATAATTATAGTAATGATATAGTAATAATATTAACATATTAATAATAACCAAGCTATAATAATAATAATGATCACATAAACCATAATTTTATAATAAAATATTAATAACATATTAAATAAAATTGAATAACAGAATAAATTAAAACATATAAATAAAACTAACCTGTGTGGCGGAGTGGAGGAAGGAGAAAGGAAAAAGAAGAAGAAGAGAAGAAGAATAAGAGAAAAAGAAGAATAGAAGAAGAAGAAGAGAGGAAGAAGAAGAGAAGGAGGGGGGGGGGGGGTCGCTGTTGCGGGATTCGGCCGAGAAGGGGTGCAGGTGGCTGGTACGAGGCGGCGAAGGGGGCGATGGCAGTTGGCCAAGGGGGGTTCTGTGGGGCAAGCCGAGAAGGCCGGTCGGGAGCGGAAGGGGTGCGGTTCGGCGAGGTCGTCGCCGGTGCAGGTCGGACATAAGAGGAGGTTGCGGGAAGGGGTGCGGTGCGACGGGTGTAACGGCTCGAGGTAGGGTTTTAGGGGGGAGGGGAGCGCGATACGGGAGGGGAAAGGGAAAGGGATCCGACGGGAGAGAGTGAAGGGGGGGAGAGAAAATAATAAATGAAAAAAAAGAACAAAATAAATCCAAAAATAATGAAATAAAACAAAACAAGAAATAAATAAATAAAAGAAAAAAAAACAAAACAAATGGTGATATTAATGATAATACAAATGATAATAATTAACATAATAATAATAAAAGTAAAATTAACAAAACAATAATAATTGTAATAAACTAAAATATAAATAATAATAATAATAATAATAACAATAATAATATCAAATGACATTATTACAATTATTATTGTTAAAACAATTTTTTTATTCGTTTTATTTCATTAATTTAACATTGGAACGACGTGGGGTGAACCGGGCGGGGCCGCACGACGACCCAAGCGAGGCCGCGCAGCTTCGACCGCGTTGCGTTGGATGCAATCACGACCAAAACACAGGGGACTCAAAATCCTATGTCGTGTTTCGACCCGAACTACTTGATGCAAAGAAAATTAATAAAATAAATAAATTTTGAAATAGTGGGTGTGACATCAATTCTACATAACAGAAGGTATTAAGATACGAATTTTTTTGTTTTAATATCCCTTCCCTAAAGTGTAAGAATTAATTTATTCATATAATAAGAGAAAAAATATATACTTCCCAAGTAGAGTTTCTTCTTTAAGCTAATTCCTACCACATACTCATCTTTCACTCTAAAAGATAATTGAATTCAAAAATATTCAATTTATCCAAATCATATAGGGTTGCAATAATAAATACTTTTTCAGACTATTTAGAAAACCAATATTATACAAACTCGGACACCATGTAGGCCAGTGGTAGGTGATCCACCCTTGTAACACTTTGGTATAAAGTTCAATTCTCACGGCCTTTCCGGATGGGACAGGTTCTCACCTGACCTCCGGGTTGTCCTTTTTATAACAATACCAAAAATAATATTAAGATTTTTTTATTAACCTAAAAAATTAGTGTCCAATGTTTAACTTAATTCATTCCAACCATTATAATTATCCAAAATACTTTTTTCCGAACTCACAGTCCAAAATTTATATGGTAAACACAATGAAATTCCTTTTTTCAATGTAATAACATGTGAATACCTTCATCATGTATTCTTGTAAATCATGGTAACACCCTCAATTACCATAAAACCTTATTGATAACATTAATGCTCTCTTATTCCTTATAGAATACTAGATATACACCTCATATAAAAAAATGATGTAAACTCCAACAATGATGGAATATACAAATCATTAATCAGTTTCAAGGTTCTCATGAACATACAATATAATTTATCCAAATCAATAATATCTTATTAAAAAATATCTACCTCAGTACTAGAATGATATTAAGGTTCATCTTTCTCTCAAACATATATTTTCCAAAAACATTAACCTCCTATTGAGTCATTTTTCATGGTTCCACATAATCTCAAGTCCTTAATGAAATAGTACTTCACTATAACCCTAACATACTCTATAATTACTATAACATGTACATCATTAATACAATACTCAAATGAAATAATACATTAATAACAACATAAAAACTCTAATCATTCTGTATCATACTCGATAGTATCACAACTTGATTATTATTCAATAGCAACATTTGGGGTACACTCTGATGATTTAGACATTGATTTTCATAATGTCCCAACTCTTTGAAGATGAAGAATTGTACATTTGAAACCTTTTTCTTACCATTTCAATCACATACTTGGTGTCTTTTTCCTCCCCACTTATAAAAAACTACCATTCCCTTCATTCATTTACCACGGTGATTCTTTCCACAGTTATCACGTATTAGGAAAATCCTTTTTTCCACTCTTCCGTTTATCCATCTTTCTCTCTTCAATCATTTTCTTCTCTTGCTTCCCTTTAAATCCAAAGGACTCAAAAAATTATTAACATATCTTATTAACACATGATACTATTTCTTCATATGATGATAATACGTGGTAGACTATTTCCCTTTTAATGGTTGCCTTAATACCCTAAAAGATATGACCCTTATTAATATTTGGATCATACGTATTGCTGTAGTTCTCATTCCTTCGAATAAAAACCATTTATAAACAATGGAATAAACGAGGTTAGTTTATGAATCACAATGCATATTTACAAACTTGCAAAATACCTAATGTAAATTAAAATGATTATGCATATACTATAGAATCATAAAATTATTTCCTGGAGAAGGTATTTAATCATAAATCATTCATAACGGCCTGTAATGAAAATGGGAATTATCTTAAGCATATCCCTCAGGAGTGTCATGACTAAGTGTACAGCAAGTCACATTGTCGTGTACTAAGATACCTTGGGTCAAGCTTGAAACTACTTGTTGGATTTTTATCTCCTAATAACATCTATGCCAGAGTTGTCTCTACCTGCTCATATCCATAAAGAGATGTATTACGTGGGAAGAACACAAAATATCTACATTACCTAAATTCTAGGAAGTTATTCTATACTAATCCTCAATGTTTTTCTTAGGGTAATGTGCTCTAATCAGAGTTTATATAAATCTAGTTTTTAATGTTTTTAAAAAACTTCCTATGATACCAACTGTAACGCCCTGACCCTAGTCACCTAGAGTCAGTGCATTATTACATATCATTGTCATGATCATAAGGGATAAAATCCCGAAATATCAATTAGTTTAGTAGCCTTGGAAGTATAATATACATTAATAAGTTTTACATTACATAATAAAATGAAAAAAACAACAACAACATTGTCTCCATTTACCACATTCATATCCCTTAGAATATCCTTATAGGTCTGTCATTATATAATTCTTTACATCCTGGAAAAAATGATACAAAGAAAGGGGTGAGCTCAGGTGCCCAGTAAGGATACGAATATAGTGGAAACATTCATAAATAATCCTAAAAATATAAGGCAATATATAAGACTAAAACATAATACTCTTAAACATAAACTTCATTAAAATATGTCAAATATGAATCAAATAATTCTATTTTTTTATCCACATAAATATTTTACTAGTATAATAATCAAATGTAATATCAATAACCATTTTAATAATGATAGAATGCGTAATACCAGACTTCATAAACACATAGTCAAGGACTTGTGAAAAAGACTACAAATAAGATTTTCTCAAGGACTTATTCCAAGACACTAGTTTGTCTCATGAGACCTACCGATGCATCAAGGAGCTATAGCAGCCTCCACCCGTCACTTACTATGTCCAATGAAATCCTCACATGAAACAGTTGAAACATAAAATAATCATTCATATTAAAAAAAGAATAGAAAATGTTAATACACTAACCATAAACCATGAATGGTATAAAAATAACACAACCACAGTCAAACATATAAACAAACCTTTAAAAAAATATTTTAGATTTGTATCTTAATAAATAAACATCAAACATGAATAAAATCCATTAAAGGATGTTGACATAGATGAAATCAATACTATTTGAAAGAAATATCCCATTCTATTTTGAAATCATTTAAATGTCATGTAATTATAAAATAAAACATTTATTTTTAAAATATTCTTATAAGAGTATAAGGGAAACTTCAAAGGTGTTATAACGGCCGAGAATAACCAAACCCACCATATAAGTTAAATAAACATTCTTACCTTAATTTTTCAAAAAGGTCACAAATTACCATGTTTCTAAAACAAAGGAAAGATTCATTTCAAACCATTTTATAAATAGTAAAATAACAGTATAAATGTATGTTACCCATAGTCTACTAAATATTTAAAAAGTTTGTAAATACATTTGTAAGAATAACGGATTTGAATGATAAAGAGTGACCAGTAGATACTTACATAAAAACAACCTCGGATACTAAACATTATATTCAATCAAAAAATGAAAATAATTATTCAATGATTATGATGGGGAATGAATCTTATCGCGTTCGTGTAGACGGTAATCCGTACATATTCACGAGCGACAATATCATTATATTAATGGTGAAATATTATGTAATTGGATGGTATATCATATATAAAAATTCATTAACATGTTATATTTATTATTTAAATAAGTTATACTCATTATTATACCCATCCGAATAATGAACTGTTTGAATAACAAACAACACCACGACAAGGAGATAGTAACCTATACGAATGCATGTATGGTGAATTTTTCATTTATACGGTGAAATGAATAATGAATATGGTTTCACCATTTTTATAATAACATAATAGTTTGTAGGAGGTACTGGAGTTATTATTTTGGTATAGAAACAAGAAATAAATAGGATGTGGAAGAAGAAAAGACCATGAAAGAGGGTGGTGAAATTATTACCTCTTTTTCGAATGTTTCCTTTTGAGTTGATCAAAAGGGATCCTTACATTGGTTTTATGATAATTTTAGGGACTTTAGGTTTATTTGAGGGAATTTGGAAGGATATTTGGGTAGGGGTTGGCTGAGCCAAATGGCTTTGGAGGTGTGATGTAAAGAAATGGGTATGTTCCCTTTTTTAAGAGGGTTGAGGGTAACTTTAAGAAAAGATTGAAATATTAATTTATTATACAATAATATTCTGTTTATAATGGATCCAAATGAATTTATTTCGAGACATAGGTGGATATGGGTCTAAATACTCTCAACCAATAGGTTTCATAGGGGTTTAGGATACCATTGTATCATTATCATTTAGATTTAACTCTTAGTTAAATAGTTTATCTTTTACCTTGTATTCTTGTATTCTCAAAATATATGGTTAATAAACATAATCTAAACATCCAAGAGAACTCAAAGTGGTTCATTAATTACATAGATAATATTATTTAATCCCTTTTATCAAACCATAGATTTTTAGGAATATTATATCATCCAATAATATTTTATTTGTTTTAAAAACTAATTTATTTCAATTTTGACACTATTTTAGTATTTTGCTTTTGTGAAAATTATACCATCCTTATGAATTCAGAAAAAATTTATCTATTCATTCCTATCATTTCATAGAAACCTATAAAATTCTTGTATGGCATGAAAACATTTAAATTGTATTTATTTTAATATTTATAATACAAATTATCTTAATATTTCATTAAGAAGGTAATTACTACATCATCATTGTGTCATAAATGTATTTAATTATATAATATTTAAAAATAATAAATAAAATACCATTATGTAGGAAATATTCTTTTCTTTCTAATGAATACTTATAGTCGAATTTATCTTATGTATAACCCTATATTAAAAAAGGTCTAGTCATTAAACATTAAATTTAACATTGTGACCTCTTCTTTAAATAAAATAATAATTATCCTAATCTAATCCATGTAGACCTAAAGGATCATATTTTATTCCTAAGGTTGTTTTTCATCGAATTACATTTGTCCAATAGAATTAGTACACGTGTTAGGGTAATTATAATATCTTATTTACCTTTAACTACGCTATTAACTTTTAACCGTTGTAAATAAAAGTCAAAAGTTACTATTCACCAAAAATTATTTTTATATTATTGAATCAGATTTTACAAACTAATTTCAACCATGTATTTCATATTTTTGAAATTTAACTCACAGAAAAGGTAAAATTATGTTTTATGCAAATTTGCTAATGTGCCTAGTTTTTGGGTAAAAGATTTTAAAAAATTCCATAAACATTTATACATTTAATTTTATTATAAAATGATTTTAATTAATTTATTTTTCCCAATATAGGTATTATTTAACTATTTTGACTTTAAGAAAATTTAAATAAAATAAATAATCATTTAAATAAAAAGTTGATTTTAAACAAAAATGCAGTGTTTTTCACTATTCATCAAAAAATGATAGTTTTCTGAAAAATACCAAAACTTCACCGTAAGCTAATTTTGATATTATAAATTCAAAAATGAAGTCTATTTTTTCAAAATAAAAACACAATACTTTCATTTATTTATTTAAAATTAATTCCCATTGTCAAAACCAAAAGATGGGTTTTTAAAAAGTAAGAACTATCAAAAGATTGACATGGGTTTATGTCAAATTTATATTTAAAATTGCATATAATTACCTAAATTGTATTAAATGATAAAAATATAATATAATTATACTACATAAACATTAAATTTTATAATTTAACATTATAAATTAATTTTATTAAAAATGTTTTTTTTTCAATTAAAATTTAGCATCTTTCACTATTCAACAAAATATGAATGTTATCAGAAAAACACCAAAAATTTAAACAAAATAAAATATTATGTCCCACTTCTAAATATGATGATTATTTTTTCAAATTTAATATAAAAGTGTCCGATATTTCTTTTTAAAAAAGTTCACCATTGTATGTGGTAAAATTGCATTTTTTAAAAATATGTCTTTTATCTCAAAAAATTGAATTTATTATAATATTATGTCTACGAAACCCATAATATGGGTTTTAAAATTATATAGAGTATATAAGATTCAAAATTCAGTTAATACTATTCATAACCTATTTTTTAACGGCTAGCAAGGTAAGTTTTGGTGCACTCAAACTCGATGTTACGTGTAACGCAAGCTATTGAATTACTTTAATAAGATACCGTACTATGATATATTGGGGTGTTATAAAACTCATATTAAATAAGTTAATAATGATTTATTTAACTTGTTTTCCTACACAAAAATTTGGTTTTATAAGTACTCTTGTGATTTAATGTTTTGGTATCATAGAGACAATGAGATGTTCTTGAAAAATGAACAATGAGTTTTGGACTGATGTCACAGTTTACAAAGTTCAAGGAATATACAAAAAATATTTCACTTATTATTTTTTTGGTTGAGTTAATATAGTAAATATGTGTTAGTGTTCTGCAAGAAGGATGACCAAAATTTGAACTAGATCAATTGTTATGAACAATTTTATTAATGTCAGTGACCATGTGAACCTAGGTGGAATGATTGAGGACATGAATTTGAGAACATCATTTTTTTGAAGAGTTGGGTAGATCTAAGATGACCACACGTCTAGGGTAGTGAATGAATATTTATTAAATATAATGATATATACATTTGAAAATTGGAAAATTATAAATTAATCAACACAAAAGTATTAAGGATGTTTTAAAAATAAGTTGAATTTATGAAGTTTCTTTAGGATGCTTAAGAAAATTATTAGAAATTATCTAAGAGTGAACCAAAAAATTAATTTCTATATTCATGATCAATGAAAAGCATGTGTACATATAGTATCTAGTAGAGTATATTTTTATACATTAATATGTAATGTCATCTACGGTGATGGTGTGCCGTATGGAAACATATTATTAGAGATTTGGAGTAGTTGGTTATGGGTTATGTTGATATAATTTTCTTGCGATTTATGTGAAAGAACCATTTATTTAATAGCCACAGTACCAATCATTAACACATCCTCAAAGAGAAAATATTATAGTGTTTGACTTAGTGTGGATTTGTATCAGTAGTACTATACACTCAAACAAGCGTCTCAGGAGTTGGAGCTTGATGAAAGAGATGTTATTTCAACATAATATTCCTCTTATCTTTTTTCATATTTCTTATCCAATATATCAATATGATTTTACTGAATATAATTCTTTCTTCTAATAGCATGAGTAGTTAAATCAGTTTATGGTAAATGGAATAATGGATTAATATTCATTCATTTGGTCAAATATAAATTTTGATCTATATTATAGCATTATTTTTTGTTTAGTTTTCAAATATTCATTCATAATGATTACTTTTTCTACACTATTCAACAAAATGACAAGTGATGATAGTGGAAAAATTACCATTAAACATCCACCAAAGAACTTATAAAATTGGTAAATGTTTATTTTCATCGGTAATATTAATAAATTTCTCATTTCCTTAGTTTTGATGAAAAAAATAATTTCTTGGGAGAAGCTCACTAAATAATGTTGACCATCAGATGATTATTAAGTGTTTTATATAAATTTATTCATGAAACATACATAATTATTAATATATTAATGTAAAAAATAAAAATATTTTAAATCAATCCCAACTAATTTTTTTACCTAACTCATCTGTAATATATTTATTTTATCGATCTCTATTGATTAAATTTTCTATACACCTTCACCACTTTTGTTCCTTAACACACAAAACATTCATATCAATAAAACATTGATAGAGATCCTTTTTTATTTATTTCGTCACATAGTTAGTTAATATTTAATCATTACAGGGGATATAATACCCTATTTACTATCATTACAAGCTAAAATTAGGTAATACAAAATTAATTCAATATGAATCCAATGACCGTGGTAATTCAATTATTGGACTATTTTTTAGAAATGGACAAGAGAGAAAAAAAACCGAAAATCTTTTTCAAAATAAATTTATAAAAATTGTATTTGATACAATTAATTATCATTAAATCAATATGTTTTAATATATTTTGTACTATTGAAATAAATCTTTCAAACACAGTATGTAAAATTTTGAATTTGAGATTGAACCATTAATTCTAAAAATTAATAAATATTTTTCTATCATAATGAAAAATAATGATTCAAGAACATCAAAGAGATGAAAATAAAATTTTAGCTAAGAATATACTTATACCTACAAAACATGATTTTTTGAGTCCAAAACATGGGGAATAATTGTTTCATACTATTTTTAGAAATCCCTTTTACATAAGGTATTCTAGTAGTTTTATAAATTATGATATCAAATTGTCACACCAACCTATGTTACCATCCATTTATTGGAAACCCAATGAGGATTCATTTGAATTCAGTATATAATTTTGTATCATTTTCCAACATTATACTATTCATCGTTTGATTATGTTTAATCTTTGATTGAGAATATTTCCATTCATCTTGAAGAAAAAAGAAAGGATCTAGTATTAAAATTTTTATGAGTAAATTTTGAACACTTGGGACCATATATTTAGTGATTTTATTACTATATTTTATTATATGAATACTACCATTGAGGTAAAGAATAAGATCATATGATTTGTTCAATATTGACAAGTTAACATTCATAAAAACTAGGATGGGTTCATTGACATACGTAGTATGTTTCCATAACAAAACAATATCCCCACGGTTTTATAGAAACTTTATATAATAGTATCTCCACTAACTATCAAGATATTATCAATTAATATCATGATGATTAATTAATTGACATGGAAATTTGTGGGAGTAAACAATTAACAGAAAAACTATGTCAAAAGAACCAACATAAAATAACTACTAAGATAGTAATTAATATGAATACAAACTATTCACAGGATGCTTCTATATTCAATAACAATTCATTAAGGGATCAATATAGACATTGTTAGATATATAGAAACATGATGAAAAATAATCCCAATGATGACCCTCCTTTTTAGACTAACAATATTGATAAATGTATTGATTATAATTATAGATATCAGGGTAACAGTGATCCATTATAGAATAATTACAATCATGATTATCAAAATAACCCAAACCAGTCTAGGAATGATCAAGGTGTAATTAAATATATTTGTACTAGTAGTTTTTCTCAAGAAACATAACAATAATATCATTATCAATATAGGGAACTGTCTTCTTATTATCAATGGGAAGTAAAGGGATTTATGTAGAAAATCAGGGGTTGAATTGGTTCTTTAAAAAAGACACATATTCCATGATTCAAATTCTAGGGTTACAAATGGTTCAAATTGTGTGAGAATTCTGTTTTAGGGTACGGTAAATATTTGCAGAACAACTAAATCCAATCCAATAGTCAATTTCCAAGATGTTATAACTAAATATCTAATTAAATGTCAAGAATATATGAAGATTTATCCTAGGGATTATTATATAAATAATTTATCTTAATCCAAAAATTTAATTCTAAAAAATCAAAAAATATAGAATTCTATATTGTAATGTCCTGAAGGATTAAAATGATTAACCTTTAGAAGGAAAAAATATTAATAATGGAAAATGTATTGGGAAATAAAAAAAGACTTAAAAATGAAAGATTGTTTTTTGGACAATGTGAGTAATTAACCTATTTTAATGAATTATAACCTTCCTATTCCCATTACCAAATGATTCAAAAATAAATATGATCCATGGTACATTAAATTAATCAATGTGTTTAGAATATTTTTAATGAATGTGACTTTTTTCAATTACTTGAGAAAAAATTATTCTTCTATTACATTTCATTAAATTCTCTTGGCTAATAAATGGCACTAGTGAGAATTTATAAACGAAAAAATTAATAAGGATTGTATTTTTTCTTCAAAAATATGTTACTTCTATATTGAAAATATGATATATGAATTGTCATTTCTTATATAATAGAAGAACGTAAGGATAAAAATATCTTATGTTTTTTAAGAGCTCAGTTAACCCCACATCATTATTTTTTTGTCTTATTCTATGGTGATTTCATATGAGAATAAGTGTTTATAACTAGATGTATTTTTGGATGTTGGTTCTTACTCTTGAAAAGATCAAAATAAATTTTCCAATACCATAGAGTGTTTTAGAACTGAGAATCTAGATATATTTATAGATATGGAAAACATGACTATCCCTAATGATTTGATCTACGTTGATTAATATTGTTATGTTTACAATCATAAGAGGGGTTTAATGAGATAATGGGATCCTTCCCAGCATCACAATAGAAAACTATCTTTATGATTTTTTTATAACATACATTGAGTAGGGTAGACTAACTGTTGTACATAATTATATATTTTTTAATTTCTCAAGTGTGCGAGCCTAATTTAGGGAGTAATTTTAATCTATTTTGTGGAACTAGTGAGATTATTTCTTTCACCTTGGCCCTTTTCATGAGAATATTAACATTATAATTATTATAAATGACCAATATTACCTTTATGCCCTGATATATTTAGGAATAATTCTCAAAATTTCATGTCTATTAAATATTTTGAGAGAACAAAAAAAACCAATTTCTTTCAAATTAGTGAAATATGAATCCTCAAGATATAATACCCACTAAATGACCATGGATAGAAATTTAATGGGGTATGTCTCTTGGGAAACCAAAACTAGTACAACATGGGATAAAACTGTTGGGTTATTATTTAATTTTAAAATAAATACATCTCAAATTGTTAAGTGTCTCTACATATCAACAATGCAATGACTTGGATCACTTTGACATGTAGTCAAGTCATCTAGTAATGTGACTTCATTCGTCCCTCTTGATTTTCCAGTGGCTTTAGACTATATATGAGGATTAAATAATAATTATGTGAAGATTATATCCACATTAAAATGTAGAAAAATGATTATAATAATAATAAATAATAAATAATGAAAAAAAATCATCCCATATCCAATCCCATAATAGTGTAAGTGTCCAAAATCAAATACTCTAAACATTATATATCATAAAAGTCTCATGTGTCAAAAGGAAACCGAAAAAAAGACACAACCTAAAATTCCCAAAATGGATCATTATATCAAGAATCATCCCCTCATCCTTACTCCATAAAAACTACCAATAATCCACCTATCACATGGCCTTTTACCAAATCGATGAATTCACTTTGAAATCATCTCGTGTACTAACATTAACTTGATCACAATTTCGGAATAACTCAATATAACACAACCAATGGTGTTTAAAGAAACCAAGACTCTAAAGAACAATGTGTGAATATGTACAAAAAATAATTGATATTAAAATAAATAAAAACATGTACTCAAAAAATGAGTTTAATTAACCAATTTCACCCTTGGGTTCCCAGGTGACACCCAGTCCAACAAACACACATTAGCCCATGTTAGTCATCTAAAACATATACCCCATGGATTGTTTATTTTATACAAAATAAAATAGATGTAAAGATAATTTAAAAATTAGGTATCAAATTGAATATTTTAAAGTAATCAAACCATGTTAGAATCCATTAGTCCATGAGGAATCAAATAAATACATAAAACAAGGGATTTGGGGAGAAATGTCTATCATTTAAAATAATTTATATAGAGAATTAGGTACAATAATCCTAATTAAATTAAATGGAGAATCATGTCCAAAATTATTACCCATGGGTGTGGATCATCAAGTCCTATATTTTTAACCTTTTATCAACAAATAATTTCCAATGTTGAGAATAAGTGTCCTTTTAACACAATATGATTACAAGAATACACCCCTTTCCACATTGATTATAACCGATGATCTAATATATTAAACTAGTATAACTAAATTACACAATTCCAACATCATATTTCTTATTAAAAAAATAATTCCATTATATATTTTTTTAAACTATATAAGAAATTATTCATTCCCCATTAAAAATTCACCAATTTATTCAGTCTAAGTCATAAAACATTTAGTTACCATTTTAATACAATCGACCCCTTCTACCATGCAAGTATGCCGAAAAATAGTTATAAGTAGTTTAATCGTATAAAATACCACATTCAACCATGTAGAAACCCATTATAAAATTTCCATGGAATTGGAACACCACATTGGTGGTTTAGGTCTGGTCTTGTAGTCATTAATTGATTAGAAACGATCTATTAAGTGTTTAACACATCATTTATAGACCAAAAACATTTTTCATCCTTAATGAAATGAATATATTGTATATTAGCCCCATAAAACAATCCTCAAACGCATAAAAAATTTCATGAAAATGGGAAATGTCTTATAAACCAACGACATTAGATTTATAGAAAACCACTTGTCTTACTCAGATATTCTATTTGAGAAATAATAACAACAACAACAAAATTAGAGAACTCCATCGAAATAGGGAATGTCAGATATTGTAAAAGAGGGACATGCAAGCTATGAATCTTTTAGAGAATACAGTTCAATAGACTCTTAGACATTCTTGGGTATTATAATTCTAATAAAAATGACTTCAAATGTCATATAATACCCGTATCATTACCCATTGAAGGGGAGGTTAGGTTTGTAGCAAACACTAGTTTGATGAGAGCGAAATAGGGGTGTGAATAACAAAAAACATATAAAATTTATGATGAAAAAAGGATAAATTAGTAATATCAAGGAGTCACATTATATGGTTTCATGGTTTTCCAAATTGTGAAGTAATATTTCAAGAACCGCTATTTATGGGAATGTCTAGTATCATAGAATCTTGGATAGCCACACAATTTGGTAAACCATGTGGAAGCCATGTGATTGACTCTAGAGCAACCCCTTATGGTTACTAGTCATCCTATTATGACTTATTAATCTTTACCACCTCAAACTCTATTGAATGGTAATGGTGTGTGGTTATCGCTAACTGTGAACCATGTGTTGTAAGGCCCAATTTCCACATTTTTAAAGATTTTGTCCACCAGAATGCTCTCAAGACCATCCCTAGACAATAGAAATATTCAATAAACTATTTTAAAATTGGGGATAGTCAATATAAATCAAAAAACATACCTTATAAATTTTCAATATCATATAACCCCTATACCTAAATCATATCACCTTCGAGCTACACTCTACATAAGAACTAAGATACCAAATTAATTGCCAATTAGCTTCCTTTTAACATGATTCTCCTATAATATTTCTATGTTGTCACAACATAAAGATAAAAGGATCCATATTACCCCTAATGTGTGTTCTCAAAGTAATATAAAATATGAATTAGACTATCCTCAAATGATGCATCAGACATAGGCTGAAATTCATCAACATCAATCAAATGAGAAGGGTTGGGGTGATACTGTTGAAGCCATGAAATATGAAAAAAATCACACATATAACTATTTTACTAATTAAGAACCAATCAATATGTTATTAGACCGATCCGCTCCGCAAACTCGAATGGAAAGACATACATTGGTGGCATCTTACCCAGTATATGAATCTAATGGTTCCCAATTCTCAATAACACAAATAAGAATATATGGTCAAACACTAAAAACTCAAGAGGTATACGATGTTGATCAGTGTTTGGATTATATACACTCTAAGATATATACATATTCATTCATGTAAAATGATAATAACCAGATTTCTCCTATGAAAAACACTATAATAATAACTTGGATTATCCTACTTCTATCCAACATAAAGGGGATCTATATGGCCTAATATATAGTACCTTTTATTGTTCCATATAAATAATTTACTAATAACTATTAATATATAATAACTCATGAATTTCTATATGATTCACCTGGGATCTTTCAAAATCACATCTGCATGCTCTCAAAATTTCCTCTAACACATAGCTAGTTCACTCTAATTTCTCCATGATATATAGGTGATAAGTTGTATTAAAAAACAAATAAGAACTAATTACCTTTAAGTATTTTTTATAGAATAATAATTTAAAAATATGATTGTAACATGAACTATTAGTCAATACAACCTTGTGAAAATCTACTATCTCTTGAACATATATGGTACCTAACACATCAAAGGTGAAAGTCCCTTGAATCTGTTAGAAATGTGATACATTTTTCAACTTGTATATAATCACACACATTGTTTCATTATTCTATTGATAACTTTGAAAAACCTAATTTGAGTCTATAGTAACATCATCCCATTTCTATTCCCTAATGGGAAATTATTTTAAAAGAACAACAACCCACTAATGGCCAGTCTTCAACTGCTGACATGTGAAACATAACCTCGAAAAACCATAGATTTAATTCTATATTTATGGCCACTTATACTATCTACAATCCTTATCTAACATTTTGTCAAATCTAACATGAACCACACACATTTAATCATAAATCTCATGCATCATCTCTTTGAACATACCTATATTCATATAAAGAAGAAAATGGTCATGGGTAATCTTATCACAATCGATGTCGCGATAAGGTTGTATCTCCTTACAATCAATGATAACCTTAAATTTAAATCAATCTAGATCGTCATACAACATCCTCTGGATAAGTTTTAGAAGAGATTTTACAGTATATAATGACATATGTGTTATATGTTCCCACTCCTACTAAAAACCTATACACATCTTATAAAAACGACCAACATCTTCTATTAAAAACATGATTCTAGAACCGCCTATTATTTTGTATTACAAATCAATGAATCCAAAAAATATTCCCTATTAATTGGGTGTATTATATGAAATATTTTATTCTAGAATAATATATTTTCATATTTCTATATTTATATCTAAAATTTTCATCATAGTTGGTGTTATGCTTGTGTTAATTGAGACCCCGAAATAAATATAGTAAAAATATTTACATTTTTAATTGAATGTTTTTGCATAATTTTGAAATAAATATTTTCCCCATTCTTTGGGATCTCATTTTGGAAATCTAAGACCATGGATTATTTTGAAATGCAGGGTTTATACTTGGCATGTCTAAGTTCGGTTGGCATAGGAGGTTCTGTGGGAGGTGACCGTTGGCAAGTGTGTTTAATAAAATATGTATTTTATTTAATTTATTTTTATAAAATTAACTAACCTAGACTAAGCCAATATAAAAAATCATTATTATGTTTAGATAGGATTAGCAACATATCCTTGTGAGGAATATAATTGGATAGTACTCTCATTGGCATTGGCAAACTCGAGGATGCAGATTGATGGTCAGATCAAGGATGATAGAGGGTAGGAAATCCAATATAATGAAGCAAAGATTGATTATATATTGATTAATTGAGGTGTGTTTCTCGATTCATGTGATAGTTTCATAGATTTGAGATATGGATTGGTTACAAGAGGCTATGAGAGCCACTACATCTTCTCAGGATGGATCCGATTTTACGATTGTCGGTTGTCAAAGGATAGATATCAATGTTTGGTGATATTCATTAAGAATTAAGATGGTTAGACATTATGAATATTTAAATTTATGGTTAATCTTGTATCTATATGAAGAAATACAATTTTCTACAAATTTCCTGACTAAACTCCATGTTATTCAGAAGCACCCATGTAGTTCACTTTAGTTTGTTCATTTACTAGGGTTTACAATAATGTTTAGGACTGTAATCTATGTGTCTTATCCCACAAATCATGTGATCCTACCCAAGTATCCAAACCATGTGCCATATATACACACACTAGGTCCTTGGGAAGTCAGAATGGCAATGTCACCTTTGGGACACACAGTGTGGTTTTAGATTTCTAGATGAGATCTGTTCTAGGTGTAAACGCCTCAGAACCTAGGTATACATAGACAAATTGTACCCATAGGGACAACATATGTAGTGTGAAAATGAATAAAATGTTATTTCATGAGGAGGAAACACCCATGCAACAAGGTAGGTTCATATCCAATGTGACCCCATTTACATGTCATGCACATCTTCTAGGTACTTCTATTTTCTATATATTCTTCTTCGGGACTTGTATTTTGGCCCATGAGTACCCTATCCTAAGTATGAGTCCATATATACAATGATTATAACCATTATAGTGTATCTTCAGATATGAAAAATGTTTTTTCAAACACGATTCTTGTTCAAGTGATGATTTACTGGTTGGAGTAATCTAACTGGATCATCATATAGATTCTAATGTCAAACAATCCCATGCTATAAAAGGGTATTGTTCATATAACTCACAAGTTAAAACCCCATGGATGCACTAGGGAATTCTTTATTTACCTACAATGTGGAACCCCCTAATTTACTTGGCCATAGGTGCTCCGTTTTCAAATAGGTACACCCCTAATGCACTAGGACATTGGTCATTAATCTACAGAGTGGCACCCCCTACAACATTGTGGCATGGATCATCTAATTAAGATTATACACCCCCTCTAGCTATGGATTAATGGAATGTTATGGCTCCTCTACATGGCTCTGTTGGATTGACATGAACAATGCTGGGCATTATATTTGAACTTTTTGAGCTACATGAAGACTCATCATCACAATCGGGTCTGTGGAGATGGTGACCACATTTCTCGACTGATTGTGTAATTTTATAAGAATATATTTTTGATTTTGTTTCCCTTTTACTTTAAATTTAGTGGAATACTATGATATCCTTCTATTTCACATTTAAGGGTTTTCAGGGAATCTTTCTTGGTTTCTATATAATCAGTCCTACCAGGTATTTTACTACACATTTGATGTATTGTTTATATAAAAAAAGATCATAGTTGAAATCAGTAGATCTTAGTGATTCATGGGTGTATTGTCTAGATTTAGTGGTCATACATTGATATTAGGAGTCATGATAATTCATATTTCATTCATAATGTTGTTGACTAGTATAGAAATCATTTATATTTTGGTGATTAGTTTTCCCCTTTACACTTTGGTTTATTTTTCCATACTATTATATATTCCCAAGAGTTTTTTTCATGCGTGGTTATAGTCTAGATGTTGTAGTATTTATTTATTCCACTTCACTTTTTCATTTAGACTAATGTGAGTGTGTCAATACAGTTATATTATGTTAAATCACCCCATTTATTTTTATTCTTTTTATCACTTATCATTTTCCCCTAACCTATTAGAGGAGGGATTGGGGTTATCCATCCTAATTTGATTCCATATGGGATGGCCTTAGTGTGTTGTTTCATAACATGGTTGTTTTAGAGGAGTTCTTCCATGTGTTAGTGTAAGAGTGGGACCCATGGGGAGGATTTTTTGGGAATATATAAAAATAGGTTTAGTGTGTATGGAGATTGTATTTCAGGATAGAGATTCTATTTTAGTGTTTTCACTGACAAATACATTCACTTGGTCACTGATTATATTATTTCTAACTCATCATGTTGAGACATCAGTTCTAGGGATTCATTGGTAAATTTATCAAATAGTATTGAGTCTTTTAAATATCCTTCTTGAGGCATCACGCCATATTTATATACTCATCATAACATGTTATGTCTTGATCACTTTTAGGATGCATCTATAAGGATATCCATTCAGGTTACAGATACAAGATTGTGATGATGATCCATTGATTAAGGAGTCCCTAGTTCAAGGGTAATCTCATGAGGTGATTCCTCCATGAATGTAGGCAATATAACACCTTTATATCAAGAAGAATATAATACCAGGATGTTATTCTAATGATGCATGTTGGCATAGCATGTTACACAAATTCCATCATCAAAGACCAATGAGGATCTTGGATTAACAAAATCATCAAGAAATAGAGGATTATATTGGGTTGGTGATCTGAGCCTTCTTGTTGGTTTAGAACCCAATTTATTAGGCGGTTGTTTTGGAAGAAAGTCTCTACCATGGAGCAGTAGGCATCTATTGATGTCTGATAACATAGACTCATGTTGATATAATTATCTCATGGCCATATTTCCAACAACAATGTTATGATGAGTATTACCCTTCATCATTATTCTCCATTTGGATAGAGAATATTATTTACATGAAATAGGGTGGTGAAATTATTTATGAGTTTGTCTTAATGTTCATTGATGTGAAATCATACTTCTTATTAATGGTGTGGGATGGTTTCTATACAACATAAATGTTTTAGTAGGGCCTTTACAGATGCATTCATTACAGCATAGTCTTCCTATGAATACATACTTCTATTTGAATGCTGATGTAGGATATAGTTATAAATTTCCGCCTAGAAAAGGTTCATAGGGTAACTGGAGCTAAAGATAAATATCACGAGGAAGACTCATCTTCAGCAGTTTCTAGGCACCAGTCATCAGGGTATCAGTTCTGGAGACCATAACATTATAGGAATCAGACATGTGGATTTGAAACATAGGGTTCATACGAAGGATCCATTTTGAATGTGATGGTAGTGGTTCCATAGCATTGGATTTTCTAATCTGACATACCGTGCTGGGAAGATGTGTAGTGAATGTACAGTCACGGTAGATGCAACACCCTGATCTGGGAAACCCCAGTCATGGATAGGGCATCCCACAAGAAAGAATTACTAACATAAGAGAATGTGGAGCTATTGAGGGAGTATATGTTGGTGGGATCAATGTAATGATCTACTCTCACCAACATGACTCGGTGGACTAGTCCATGCTCAGGGAACTATTGGTCGGGGTTGTGGATAGCTGGATGATTTAAAGGGATAAAATCAGGAGGCTAATGAGATAATTCAAGGTACAATCTGTGTATTTTATACTATTTATCAAGTAATTTTATTCATATGAGTGGCGATTACTTTGTCTCTATATCCCCCATGTGATTGGTTTAGATCATTGTTGAGACATTGGATAAACATTTATGGAATGATGTTTCAATAGGGAGTGCCTCTTTTATATAACATATGAGTTGGTTACATGGGATGACGCTCAATTGAGAGAGTTCCTCATGGGACCAATGGGTCATCATGACGAAAAAATATGACATCATTATGGTTATGGATTTTTTTAATGGTATTTTCCCGATATTGAATGGCGTCACAGAATAATTAGAGACCTTTATGTAGATGGGATGATACTCCCCTTTTTGGGAAAGTTATATCTGGTGGATCATTATGTTGGATTTATAAGTAGGAAGATACAACACATCACCCATCATTTTTAAGTGTATTGACCATGGTGTCATTTCCTATTATGGAAAATGGTTTCCTTAACTATTAATGTTTTAAATAAAATTCATCCATGAGGATGTACCGAGATAGCCTATATGGTGGGAGACGGGATTCTATATTGACTTGCACTATGAGAACACACTGATATATTTTGCATCATATCTAATAGCTGCTATTGAATTGTATTTTCTGATCATAAAATTGGAAGAACATCAAAGTAATTGATTTATCAAACCCATTTTTTCACATTGGGAAGCTCCTATATCACCCACCAGATATTAGCTACAATTTAATTTAAGATTTTTTTTTCATAAAATTCATTCCATAGGTTTCTTGGAATTGGGGGGTCGAAATTTTAGTTTTTCAGAGAAGACAGAACTTGCGCACCATTAGTTCATCATCAATAAAAACAATGAGGAAAACATGTTGTATGGTACAATATTTTGACAACGGTGTTTTGAATAGTTTTTGAGTGGTTAAGGAAATTGTGTGGCTCGCCTGGGAAAACCATTCATGGTCTGGGTGTTTGTCCAAGAGAGATTCACAATATGATTAAACCATGTGGAATTTCTCTATACTATATGGAATGATGATTTTAATTTGAGGTCATTCATGGTATTCTAATTGTTAAAAATAATTAGAGGCTCATCTAGAAAAACCATGCATGTAATGTGTGCTTTTACAAATTTTTTTCACAATTTGACCAAAGCATATAGTTTTTCCAAGGAAACCACATTACTTGTCTTCTTAATGAGAAATTTTTTCCCCATAGTTAGAACATATATTGTCTGGTAATGATCTCTAACCATGAAAAACACTCTGAAGCTATAATAATTTACATTTTATTAAAAAAATTTCCTTCTCGTTGTTTTTATGCCTAATCAACTATAATCTCAGATAGGATTGAAATAATCATTTCCGAATGCTCTATAATATTCTCCCTTGGTATTATTTGTGATTTCCCTTAATTTTTGACTTATTTTAAATGATATGTATATATTTTGAAGAAATTTGGTATTCCTTTCATTGAACATTTCCATATTTCTCCTCCCCTTGTCTCTATTGAACACTTGTGGGTTGTGGATTTGAATTATAAGGTTTTTGATTGAGTTTTTGTGTGTTTTATTATGTATATATGATCATGAAGACCATATCAACTCTTATATGGTCTCCTTTTTCAATGGTGTTTACTTTTTCTAAATTTCTTTAGGTATGTGTCTTTATAGAAAGGGTTAATTTTATGAATTTATTATTTTTCTTCTATATTCCATTAGGTTTATTATTTATTACAATTTATTTGTGATTATAATTGACTTGTTAAAAATAAATCATCATAAAGTGTTTTTTTTAAATTGGTTTGTGGACACCAAGTGTTTCATTAAATACATTAATGATGTTTTTCTTTTAAAATTGGGTTTTAAGAACTAAAGTGAATTGGATTTAATTTAATATTTTTATAAATTGGGATCATGGTTTTAAATGGTTTTGGATATTCCATTACCATTGGGTAACTGTGGGTCCATCAGAAATAGACATGTCACTCATAGTAAGTATAATTCCACTTGAGTTTTCATTAACTATAATTGGTGTAAAGCTACAATAGATTATACATGTTGGATCTAGTATAGGATGTGGTTATGGATTATTTTTTTATGTCTACTATGAATACCAATAATTTGTAACAAAAATGGTTTGATTTTTAATTAATTATTATTTTATCAGATGTAGTATTTTTCTATGATAATTCTATAAAATGAAGTCAAATGATGGATTATTTCATGGTTATATTTCCTACATTCATATATTTTGGTGTTCCCATGGAATGTATTGTTTTTCCTTTAACATGATAGATTTTTTCATGATAAAATTAATTACACTATGATCATATGGTGTGCCCATGAATTTTAATGATTATACATTCATAATTATCACATTTACATGGAATACTAATTGTCTAATGAATATGAAAGGTTCTATGAAAACCAATGGGAAATTTAAAAATTGTTATAATTTATTAAAATTCATTATTAACCTTTATTTTCCTTAATTCTAAAAATTATTCTTTATTTTAATTATGCATTCTATAGTTTATATGATGTAATCTTACTAGGCTTTGATCACACACCATACTTTTTCCTTAGGGAAGTTGTAGATAATGTCTTTAATTATTAATGTAAAGACATGAAAATAGGGTATCATGTCATCTTATCATTTCATCATAGCGTTCATAACAATTTGATTTGTAGGTGACTTTTGGTCACATGGTGACTCTATGATCTTTTCTTTTCATACATTTTGTTCTAGCCAGTTTGGATTTGATTGTATGGATCACAGTTGTATATGTTTATTCGAATTTTTTCTATGTTTGTATGTTGTATTTTTTATATATAATACATTTTTCTATTATATTGTTACACCAAAATTATACGGTTTTATATCTTAGGTTGCATGTATATTTATCCAAGGTTTGTTCATTATAGAAAGTTTTCAATATGAAATACCACGCTTCAAGTGTGATAACACTTCATGGGTCTTGTTATGTGTCTCTGTTTGGAATGAGATATGATCATAGGTATTTGGTTATTAAGGGGTTGACTGGCCATCCCTCATTCATGTCAGAACTGGAGCTACCATGGGTGGTTATATTTTTTTTTAAATTTTGAAATATAGAATTTGAGGTCATTCAATTGAACTAGATGGGTATTTTATTTATATTGACTGATTCTTATTTAATGTGTTAATATTCTTGGGTAGAATTTATGTTTCATTAAATTGTATTCTTATGGAATTAATGTTAATTCATGATGTTGATATGATGATTTTACCATTGAACCATTCATTATGAAAATCCTCTCCATGTCCCTTATTGATTAAATCTATAATTAGAACAATAAATATATGGGTTAAACAAGTTTCTAAAACTCTAGACATGTAGTTAATCACATCTTGGAATTCACTAATAAAATTACATACATCTTTTGTGGGGACAGAGTATCCTAGGAATTTGAGGAGTGTATTGAGGGTACTGAGAGGATAATCAACTTCATAATGACTCGGGAGGGATATATGGTGATCTTTTTCACGTTCGCACTCAAGGTTTTGGGATAGATATGGTGGGACACTATTATGAAAGTTAAATTTTATGAGGTTCTTACATATTATTAATTCATAAAAATATCCAATAAATAATTTTTCCATAAGGAATTATGTGAAGTGAATTCCTCATAGTTTCTAGTCATGTGAAAGGGATGTGTACATTTCTGAAGTATCCCACATTTTTTGTAGAGTCGGTGCATATTTCACCAAATTTAGTATTCAATGTGTCACTAAAGACTTGGAGGTTTGCATTGGGATTGAGGGTTAATATCTAGATTATGTCTATTATCATGTTCATTATAGTCTTCATGGAGGTAGAAAACAAATATTATTTCTCTAATGATATCATAGCTATAAAAAATGTTTTTATTAGAGATTTAGTTGGTGTAGTTTTTATATTGGTTGTGTATTTTGGGAAAAAATGTAAGTATAAGAGAAGAAAATTTTATTTAGGGCTAGTTTTTCTGGGTTCTTCATGATAAAATGTTTTTTATACTACCAACGTGGATGGATTGGATTTACCAATCCTAAATGTTTAAAGACTCTTATGAAATTTTATCATTTCAGAATATCTGTCCATCAGAGGAATTTTATGAATGGATATCCATGGGTAGTATGGATGGATACACTCTCAACAATGGTTCATAGGTTCGTATTGACACTTCCACACATGGTGGGTATAACCCTCAGGCCAAGGGGGTGTTCATGTGGCTGAGACTGGATGGATTAATGAAGTGGTGTTTACAAAAGTGGAATCTGATGCATGGGAAACTACTGTTAGCAGTACAGTGATTGCATCATATTTTATGGAGTGATATTTTATTTTTATAGGTTCTTTTCATTCACTTATACCATCAATGTTACTTAAAATTTTGGGATCATATAAAAAATTATATAATTCTTGTTGGATATTTCAAAAATATTGGGAATGAGGTATAAACATGGCTTTATGTGTTCCGTGTTTTTAGTGAAGATATATGACTTAATGTGGTTGCTGAGTTATTATTTATTGATATTCATGTCTTAAACATGATATTTAGCAAGTATTGGATGATTGTGTTAAGGCCCAGATAGACTATTATCATTATTGGGTTCTGTTTTCATCTATCGATGGGGTCAGTCGTGTTTTTTTGGGTGACTGGGACAGTAGAGCCATAAGGGTAATGAATGCTGTTCCTTATGTAATGGTACTCACATTCTAGTTGATAGATATATTTCATGATGTAATTTACCATTGTTTGGGTTGTAATTATATTTAATGGGTGTGTTCATACCTAGAGGCATTTCGAAGTTATTTTTATGGTTTAACACCCATGAGAAGGATTGTGTTTATTTTTTACCCGATCCCTGGTACAACAAATATTTTGATGCCATATTATTGAATGGAACCGGCTATGTTTTCAGAACCTTATATCCCACTTGAGGACTTAGAGGCTATATTATTTATTTTTCCTTTATTTTCTCCCTGTGATTCACTTATAATCCTTTCTAAGATGTAGTACAAGAGTCTCAAACATTACATGGATTATCAAAATTTAATTGAGTTAAAGTAAAGAAAAATATCCTTTTATTAGGTTTGATGATCTCTTCAATGAACATAGTGGTGAAAATAAGTTTTTAATGAATCATATTTAGTCAATTTACCACTAGATATGAGTATGAGAATAAGTTATAACCAATTCATCATTTAGTATCCCTTATGGGAATTTTTATATTTTAGTTAGGAAATTATGTTTATCTAATAATCTAGAGGTATTTAAGGATTTGATGAACCAAATATTTCTTCATTTCATAGACAATTTATTATTGTGTCCATGGATTATATTTTCCATACTCCATGTTAGAGGGGGATTATATTGACCATTTGGATACCATTTTCTGAACATTAAAGGATCATACTCTATATAATATGCTTTTCAAATATATATTTTTCATCCAAGAAGTAATATTTTGGGGAATTTCATATATGGGAGGGGAGTCTCAGTGGATTATTGGAAAATATTGGCATTTATGTCCAAGTAATATCCTAGAAATTTGATTGATATTCATAGATTCTTGGGAACTCATTGTTAATATTGATGTTTTGTTCATGATTTCTCTAAGATTCCATCTTTAATGAAAGACTTATCTCGTAAGAGTGTAATATTTCAATAGAGTGGAAGATGTTGCAGATATTTTGAGGATATAATGGTGAGGTTAAATTTATTACTAGTTTTTATTATTCTAAAAGTTTGTCTTGTTTATTATGTTTTATATGATACATCTGGTATGGGTTTGGGATGTGTAAGAAAATATATGAAATTGGTGGTGGCATATTAATCTCAACCATTACACCCTCATGAGAAGAACTATACTACAAATAATAATGAGTTAGTGGGGGTTATTCCATATCCCAAAAAATGGTGTCACTATCTCTTTGGGGATCAAATTATAATGTATTTTGATCACAATATCATGAAAAAATATTTTTACTCATAGGTATCTTAACTTGTTATAGTAATACCAGGTGGATTATTTTCAATCTTTGATTTTTTTTATTTCATAATCTATTGGGAAAATTTATGTATTTGGAAATGCATTGGGCAGAAAATTAATGACACAAGTAGTTAAGGATTCAATTAAGGAGTGGTCTCTGGTGATTTTTTTTCTGAGATGAGCATGGTACTGAAATGGGTTAGTGAACAAGTTTTCTTGTTAGTAATGAATTTTTAATCTTATTTTGATTAGTGATTTTAGATTGAGTAAATGAAATACACTAATTTATATTTCATAGGTAAATGTTTTTATGTCACGGATACCTCAAGATAGTGGTCTTAACCTCCCTATGGATCTCTGTGGTTCCTTAGCTAGTTGGTTTTTTTACTTCTATAATATAGGAGTTGATTTATAGTGAAAATAATTCATTTTGGTCCATAAAAACAAGGGATACCAAGAGGTATTAGGACATAAGATATAGTTATTGGTGTTCAAGAATGAGGTGGTAATTTAAAAATTTAGTATCACGGTGTCTCACATCACATAAAATTATGGTAGATCACCAATGACATACAGGTTACTTTGCAACCATTACACATTCTGGTAAGAAAGCGGAATAATATTATCATGAAATACATTATTGGAATTCCATATACTCGAGATTGGATGGATACAATCTGGATGATCATTTATTGACATACAAAATTGGATCATTTCTTACCGATCAAGAAGATCACAACTGTGAAATAGAATATAGAATTGTACATCTGAGACATTATGGGACATCGTAGGGATTCCTCCATTATTATACCTAATAAGGACTCATGGATCGCATATATATTCTGGAATGGATTACCTAAGTTGATGGGTTACCAATTGAAATTGAGAAAGGATTATCATATATTAATATATATAAAGACATAGTGATCTATTCAGGGTCGTGGATATATGATTCGATCTTAGGTGATTAATTTTTGGAGATATTGGGGAATACATTTTCTACTTATTGAATTTTCCTAAAGAAATAGTTTCCATGCATAGATTAAGATGGAAGCCTTTGTTGAACTGTATGGGTAGCCATGTTGATCTCCATTATACTGGTCATAGTGGGGCGACTTGTCCTTATTTGTCCTGAGTCTTATTCTGGATATGATGGACTTGATGAAGTTGATTTGGAAGAGGTTGGTCAAAACACATAGCGTTAGATATATTATGGTAATTATCACCATCAAGAATTAGAGTTTTAGACTAGTTATTCGATTTTTGTTAACGTATCACCTCACATAATACATTATCAGTTTGGAATGAATGGTATGTTGACATTGTTGTTGGTTGGCCCCTATGAGATCATTGATACACTTGGAAGGGGGGAATATCAGTTGGACTAACCATCTAACCTAACATTAGTTCATTATGTTCTTCCGGTTTCCCGGTAGAGGATTTATGGAGTGGATTATTACCATGATTTTGAATAAGAGGATGGTGATCCTATGAGTAATACAACCATTATAAAGAATTTAGATTCTATTATAGATCCCTAATACGAGTAACTATGTGGTAAAATGATTTTCCTTTTCAAGGTACTATCGAAATTATAACAGTATAACTATGACACGAGGCAGTAGGAATCATTGATTATGTTTTAATGGCTTTTCCTTTTTTGGGTCAAGGATCTTGTGGAATTTTTGAGAAAATTAATATTTTATTGTGAGGAGACTTGTTTCACCAACTGGATCTAGTGTAAAGATTAATTTAACCTTGGATTGACTTTAATGTCTTTCTAGAGTTTTTTTTTTCAAATGAGGGTCAAATATTAATTTTTTTTGGTGGAGACATACCATGCACATGATTGATGAATGGTTAATTCTAATCATGCAGAAACTATGTGGTATGTCCCTATGTTATCATAATGTCTTTTTTCATGGTTTGATCATGGTTAATAAATCTTTAAAGCTCAATAGGGGAAACCATGTGGAGTCTTGGTATTTTTCCACAGGGAGCATTCTTTGACCAAACTGTGCGTCATATCCCAAAACCTATTTAGTATGGATTTGAGTTTTTTATATTGGAGGTTTGAATGGTTTTTTAATGGTTAAATAAACCTTGTGCCTCACTAGTGAAAACTATTAGGGTTTTTGGTGTATTTTCGGAGCCGTTCTATGGGTTTTATAGTGCCTTAAACATATGCTTCTTATTTCAGTGCATAAAAATTCTATCAAATTTTTTTAAAAGGAAAAATAATAATTACACAACACTGAATACAATCCACATCCTTTATTATCTAGTTTCAATAAAATTAAATATGAGCATACATATTCTCAGAGTTTTTTGAAAATAAATAAAATATCTACTTCACAATACATGTGCACACTCCGTAAGAGAACACGTTCATTTAAGAAAATATATGAAACTTGAGATTGTTTTTTTGAAAAAATGGGAGGTTAATTAAATTTCATAGTTAGGGTTTTTAAAATCTAGAAAATAAACTTCTATAAAAACTATTTTAAAATTCTTTATATGAAATATAAATATTTCATATATAAAAACATTGTAAAAATTATTTTGTTTGAAAATTATTTTAAAATGTCTTTCATTGAAACCACTTGGATTTACCCTTTGAAATAATTTTTAAAATAATACATTCCATATGGATTGTTTGGGTACATGTTATATCTAATGAAACCCCATATAGACATAAGAAACATCATCAATGGAAAAAAATTCTGTGATACCTTAGGTTCACTCCTCAATAATCATTTCCCAACCTAATACCCAAGTGTCGATAAAATTTTTTGAAAACATTTTTAATTATATTCATTTCTCAATCTCATTCCATTAAAATATTTAAAAACATAAAAAAATTATTTTCTTAAAAGAAATTAATTTTATATCTTCTAACTTTGAGAAATATTTTTTTTTAAAAATATGTTTCAGATATCCATCTTTTATAAGAGGAATATCATGGATAAATACTTTAATAATTTCATAAAAAAATTTAAAATACAGTCCCAATTAAACAATTTCATTTAAATAATAATTTCCTTTAAATTCACACATATAATAAAATTTTTCATAATTCTTAGACTCATTAAAATGTACAATAGTATATGAAATATGAATTATTGATATTTTTAGAGTTATAATTAATTAAAAATGAAAATAATAATTTTTACTTTCTATATTAGAATTTCCAAGAAAGAAATATTTGAAAATAGTACTTATTCCTTATAAAACAAATTCTATTTTATTATTTTCTAATTGGTATATATAAATTTTAAAACCTAAAATATGTATGATTTATAAATAAATACCTAAAAACAAAATAATTGTTTACTTGATTTTATTCCCATAACATAATCTAATAGAAAAAAAATTTAAAAGAAAATAATTATATTCGATAAAAAATTAAATCGATCAGACAAAATAACCCATTATAAATTATGTAAATAATTAATCCTTTTCATAAATATTAAAATTTATTTAAACAAATAAATAATACTTTTCAAATAAATTTGAAAATAGAAAATGGATTATGGTAAATATAATTCTTTACCTAAATGATTTATTAATTTAAAGTATTACTTTTTAAAATAATAATAGTCCATATACATAACATTTTTTATAAATCCTTAATCAATCACATTTCAAAAGTTTAAATTATGCTTATTGGAAAATAAATACAAATTCATCACTTGAAATATATTAAAATGGAATAAAATTCCCTTACAATATGTTTGTAAACATCTTCTACTTGTTGGAAAAAATGTGATCACATTGTCACAGAATAAAATGGTGGGTTCATAATCATAGTAAGCCTAACTTATCAACCACCTAACTCTCCAGAATCTCCTATCTCACATATATAAATACACTAGAAATTATGATTAATTAATTCTGATTTTTTGATTCAAAAATATATAATAAGAGACATATATATAATCATATCATGTGGTATCATTTATTTAAAATCAAAAAAATCGAAACAGAAATGATTGAAATTGACTTTTAAAGAAATAGATATTAAAGAGGACCCTTAAAAACTATTTATGTTATTTAATATATGTTTATATATCCACGGTCAAATTTCTTCTGCATGTTTAAACCTTAGAAAAGAACCTCAATTTAACAATGAATCGGCTACAGATATGTCTTAATATCTTGATCAGCGTTCGTGATTCATTTCAGTTTGATTTTCCACAACTCAATCTGAAAATATGATTATAAAATTGAATAGACCAATGATATCTACGTGATGTTAATACAAATCTAAGGTAGGATACTCATAAATTGAAGAATAATTTATTTTTATCCAATGTCGTTGAAAAAATAAGATGAAATCTATTTAATAAATATTAAATGAATATTTATTATTTAAAAAATTCTAGGGTAATGAGAAAGGATGACGGAAGAAAGAAAATATGACAAAATAGACAGGCAGACAACCTAATTTAAGATTATTTGGACACTAAAAATTAAAAATTCACTAACCCTCTAGACATTAAAACTCTAATAAGAGAAAGATGAAAATAATAAACATATTGTGCTCTACCAATACAACTTTTTTTGTTTGGATCTGGTGTAGTCGAACACCTTTTCCATGAATGTACTCAAAATGGCACTCAGAAATTGTTTGAATGTCGGATCCCCAAACCAAACCCAATTTCTCATACTACGACTACTCTCTCGGCCTCAACATCGCTTGTTTCAATCATTCCCTCATTTCATCTTGTAGATGAAACCCACACATTGACCTCTCTTAGTGTCAGCCTCTCTGATTAAGCTATAACCATTTTCCCACATCTCGCACAGCTTCCCTAAGAAATATAATGCCACCTTATGTGATTTCACTATTTATTTATTATCTTTTTTAATTAATCATTTCATTTTTATACTCATTTTTGAGTTTTTATTTATTTATTCCATCATTAATTTTTTCTAACTATTATTATTATTATTATATTTAGTTTAATTACAATAATATTCACAAAATTGTAAAATTTTAATCAAATTTAACATAATTAAATTTCAATATTTAATAATCTATTATAAAATATTTATTTATTTTATATATATTTAGGAAAAAACTAAATTTTAAAATAATACTCAAAAATGATTTATTCTTTAATTTTTATTAATCTTATTAATTATTATTTTTTAATTAATATCATAATATAATTTGTTTATAAAAATTTTCCTTCCCAAAAAAATATAAAGAAATTTTTTATTTATTAAAACTATTATTTTTCATAAATTTATAATAGATAAACTAGTATAATAAATTTAAATTTACAATGTATTATTATAATTATTATTTTTTGAGAACTATTATAATTTTAATCAATCCAAATAAATTATAATCAATTTCATTTCGATTAAATAAAAATACATAGTTTCATAAACAATATTTTCTAATTCATATATTAATCACATATAAACTTCTAGGATGTTACATACCACTATTAAATGAATTTCATCCTCACAATTATTTTATCAAACATAAGAAAATTTGAATTTTCCATTTTAGAAATACTAGAATTTCTATGTGAATGTAATTATCTAAATAAAATTATATCGTGAAGATTTTGATTTCATAAAAAGGAAATGTCTAATCTCTACTGTTATATTAATAGTTTTTTTATAATAATTATAACAACACAACACTGTTCCCTTATATTCAGAACATAAAAATGTTTCGTTATTTTTATATAAAAGAAACATAACTATTACACAACACTAAATATAATCCAAGATATTTTCTGGTCTACAATCTGGATAATTAGACAAGATTATAAATATTTTTAGATATTTGTGAAAGTAATACAAAATATCTAATTAGATATACATGTCGAAACTCCTTAATAGAACACATCCATCATAGAACATCTATGAAACCTGGGAAAATATTTTTTTTAAAACCCAAGAATGAGAATTAAATTTTCCCACAAGGGGTATTAAAACCATTATAAAACCATTAATAAAAATACTTTTACAATAATTTATATCATGTATAATTATTAATTATATAACATATTTTTCAAAAGTACATGTGTATAAAATTTATTTCGACAGCAATTAATTAAAAAAACATAGATTTCCCCATTAAAAACATTTTTAAAATAAAAATTTCATTATGGATTGTTTTCATACGTTCCAGATATTAGAAACACCCCTATGACCACAAGAAATATCACTTGTATAACAACATTAAGTGAGGCAGTGGGTTAACTACTGATTCTGTATTATTCTATTTGATAACCGTGTTCGAAATCAAATTTTAAGAATTTTTTTTAAAGATCAACAATTATCAATATTAGTCCATTAAAATATTTGAAAAGTTACAAAATTATATTCATAAAATAAAATATTTTTTATCTTCTAACATTGAAATGTCACTTTTTCAAATCTATTGTAGGATAAATCCTCCTTTTAGAAAAAAATATCATGGATAAATACATAAAAAATTTCTTGAAAAAAAGTTTTAAAATACAATCACAATTAAAAAAATTCTATTAAGTAATCATTTCATTTAAATTAATTCATAAAATTAATTTAGGTATAAAGAAAAGAATAATTTATTTTTAAACTCATTTATAAAATATGATCATTGGATATGTCATGACTTATAGTTAATTAATAAAAATAATAATTATTTTCTCTTTCAATCTAATAATTTCAATGAAATAAATATTTTAAAATATTACGTATTCCCTTAAAAAATGATTTCCCTTCAATTAACTATAAATAGGTATACGTGAATTTAAAAACATAAAATATATATTATTTATAATTCAAGATCAAAAATAATAATTTTGTATATGATTTAATTATCTTAACATAATCTTATCTAAATAAGTTATTTAAAATAAAATAAATATAATCCTTTATAAATAAACTATGTCATGCAAAATCACTAATTCGAAATTAAGTAAATAATTAATCCCTTAAATAAAATGTAAAAATTATTTAAATAAATAAATAAACATTTTCAAATAAATTTTAACATATAATATTTATCATGTTAAAAATAAATCCCCACATAAACTCTATATTAAATTAAAGTATATGTTTCGAAAATAATAACATTCCATTTACAGAGCATTTTTTTGGAAAATCCATAATCAATCATATTTAAAAAGTAAAAATACGGTTTCATTGAAATTAAATACCAATTTTTTACTTTAAATCTATAAGAATAGGATAAAATTACCTTTTACTTTTTTAAATACATCCTCTACATGTTGGCATAATCATGTTCATATTCTCATGAAAAACAAAGGTAACTTCTTAATAACAATATGCATTTTATTATTAAACACATTCCTCACCTGACTCACCTATCTCATATATATATATACTCAAAATTGTGATAAATTAATTGTTTAGATAATTTTAAAATCTCCAATGAGAGACAAATATATTTATATATGTATAATCATATCTCATGGTATCATTTAATTTATAGAACAAAATCAAAATAGGTAAACATGAAATTGATTTTTTAAAATAAAAATATTAAAGGGGATATATAAAACCTATTGGTGATATTGAATATACGTTTATTTAGCCTAGAAACAATCATCATTGTGTGTTTAAAGATAAATAAATAGCCTTTACTTATTAATGAATCATCAACAAATATTTTTTAATAGCCCTATCGAAGATCTTTATTAATTATTGTTTGAATATCAAAAACTCAATATGATAATAGGATTATAAAATTGAATGGACCAATGATACTAGAGTGATGTTAATTCCAATGAAAATGTGAATACTTAAGAAATTCAAGAAGAATTTATGGTCAGCTAAAATCACTGACAAAATGAAATGAAATCGATTTGGAAAATATTATATCGTTATTATTGGATCAAAAAATTCTTCTGTAAATTTGAATGGATGACATAAGGAATAAAACATTACAAAATAGAAAGGGAGACAAGCCAATTCATGAAATTTAATAATTAAATAACAAAAATACACTTACCCGAAAAAAATTAAATATAAAATAAGGCGGAATATGATAACGAAAAATAGATTATGCTTGATTATTACCCCTTCTGCATTTAGATCTAGTGTATTTGACCCTAGTTTCCATGAATAACCATAATCATCACTCAAACAATCTTCTAAGGTTGAATACCCCAACCAGACTTGATTTCTCAATCTATGACTCCTCACTTAGCCTCAGTATCCCGTATTCTGAGAACTCACTTGATTCATCTTCAATGAAAATCCCACACTTCAATGTCTCCCAACATCAAACTCTCATTTGAATATGGTAAACTTCTTCCATTTATCCTTCATCCTCTTGGATAAACTGGAATTCCCCTTAAATGATTTCATGGTTTAACGATTTAAATTTATTAAATAATTATTTGTTTTGTTTAAACGGATTTTATATTTTATATTTATTTATTTCATAATGTAATTTTTTAAAATGATTATTATTATTTTTTTATATTAATTTGAATATCTTTAATATTAAATTTTTTATAAAATTTTATTAAAAATTTACAGAAATAATTTTCATTATGTAATAATCAATTCTAAATTATTTCATAAATTTTAAAAAAAATTATTTACATTTTTGAAATTTTAAAATAATACTCATAAATAATTTATACATTTTTTCTAATCTATGAAATTATTTCATTTTATAAATATCACAAAATATTTCATTTAAAAATTCTTTCCTTCACAGAAACTAGTACATCGCCTGTGCATGTGCACGATGCCATAAATGAAATCTGAACTTCAAAATGTATTAGAAACAAGAGAATTGATCAATGGAAATTAATAAATAATGTATTGAAATTATAAATCTATTCAGAAAAACAAATTATGAAAATATACTTTCTAGATACTTGAAATAGGTAAATAGTAAAGTAGAATCTTGGTGAGAGAACTTGAAATTAGAAATGAAATTAGTTTTCATTTTCATCTCACTTGTGAAATTGAACTATTGAATGTTATTTAACCATGAAAAGAGAACATAAATACACATTGTAGCAGATACATTTTTGAAAACAATTACAGGAACAATGATTTTCAACAATAGTGGGTCTTCAGATCAGATTATAATTCATGTCATCAGAATGTGCAGTCAATAACCTTCCAGTACTACCTCATATCATTGATGTAGAGTAGCAGTTTTTCATGTTTTTGGACCATTATATTGATCTGTGCAATATATAATTAGACATTAATGTGAGTAAAGGAGACATATTACTATGAAAAAAAACTTGGAAATGTAGTCAAGTAAAAAAACATGTCATAAAAATTTTCTTATTTGTTTACAATATTCATATATGAAAAGAATATTGATAAAAATTCAATGAAAACAATTATTAATATGAAAATAAAAAATCACTACTAATTTAAATAATAGAAAAATCATAACTAATTGAAATAGAAAAAGTGGTTAATCTTTCCAGGTCCCCCCCCGATTTCCAAGCACATCCTCCTACCCTCTTACCCAGCTCTATCCCTCACCCACCCCCTTATATACTTGCCTCCCACCCAATCCCAGTAGCTCCCCCTCCCCCTTCAGCCTCCCCCTGCCCAGACCCTTCCCTCACCACTCCCCCTTCCCAACCTCTACCCCCAAAAGCCCCCTCCCCCCTGCCCTCATCCTCACCTCCCCCCACTCCTCCCCCCAACCTGCCCAGCCCCTCCCCTGTCCTACCTTGCCCACTAACTAGAATCTCTTCTGACCCTTTCCTCCCCCTCCTCCTCCCTTCCTTACCAAGTCCCTCCTCTCCCCCTGCCACCCTACCCAGCTTGTCACCCCCACAATTTCCCAGCACCTCCTCCTAAACCCTACCCAGCTCTACCCCTCCCCTCCCCTCCTCTAGTTGTCTCCCACCCACTCCCAGCACCTCCCCCTCTTACCTCAGCCTCCCCCCAGCATAGCCCCTTCCTCCACCACTCCCCTACCCAAACTCTTCCCCAACCAGGCCCCCCTGCCCTCATCTTCCCCTTTACTCCCCTCCCCTCCCCTACCCACTCTCTACTTTATCCTCCGACCCTTTCTACCCCCTCCTCCTCCCCCCTCCCCCTCCTCCTCCCCCCTACCCAGGTCCTCCTCTCCCCTCCCCTCTAACCATCATGTCCTCCCATCCCTTACTAGTAGCTCACCCTCCCAACTCCTCTTCCCCATTCCCAACCCCTTCCCACACCAGCCACCTCCCCCTTACCGAGATCTCCCCCTCATATCCCCCTACCCATCCCTTCCCACACCAGCCACCTCCCCCCCTGCCTAGATCTCCCCCTCTCATCCCCCCTGCCCATCTCTTCCATCATGGACCTGCAATGACTTTCCACTATAGTTTAACACTTCATCAAGTATAGATAATCATATTAAAGTAATGGAGTCAAACTATCTAGACCATTTATATTTCTATGTAAAATAAATTGGAATCTATTTATTAAGAATCATAAATCTATAGACTCAATTAAAACAACTATTGAAGTAAGTATTATATCATGAAGTACTGAATAGTTTCTAAGTTTTTACTTGTCAATAACAATAAAACACTAAAATACCTTCCTTTAAATAGGAAATATGCATAAGATAATATCACCAATAACCTCACAGGATTGGTTTTTGTAGTAAAAAAACAATTCTAAGATAGCCAATCATCATGTGTTGTGTAATTTCATTCATATGTACCATCCAATGAGCCAATAAAAACTTAATACATAACATTATAGAATCACGTACCTTGAATACTTGTATGGAGTTCCTTATAAAACACCCCCACCAAGTTGCTATTGAACCTGCACACAATAGTTAAAATTAGGGAACCCTAAAATTAATGTATAAGTGAACATCTTTCAATATCAATAATGAAGAAACAATTTTATAAAAACCACCACATGAATATTAATGTTGACTATCCATATATTAATGTCAACAAGGTATTAAGCAGAAACATGATTAAAAACATTACAGAGGCATGTACCCCCTTCCTAGCTCTAACACCCACCAGGCTCGTCCCCCCTTCCAACTCCTCCTCCCTCCTTCCCATCACCACCCCACCCATGACCAGTCCCTTCCCTCCACCCCTTGATCAAACCCTTGCCTCCCCTCTCCCCTTAGAATCCTCTACTGCCTCAGTATCCTAACACCTCCCCCTTCCAACAAATCCTCCAACCTGCCTAGCACTAACACAACCAAGCCCCTCCCCCCTACCCAACCCATTTCCCACCAGCCCCCACCAGCCCCCAACAGCCGCCCCCCTCCCTACCCTTCCCCTTCTCCCACCATCACTGAAATACATCAAGTGACAGTTGATATGTAATATAGGAAGAATAAACTAACTCAAATGACAGAAATAAAATTAGAAGATACAATCACCTAATATCGTATTAACTTTCATATCTGTAGAACATATTACTCATTCTTATCTGTCTTGTCTTTTAATTTATCCTTCATTCAGATTGCTATATTTTTTGCCCGACTTGTTGTACCGACACTTTTAGGTGAGATTTTTTGAGATTTCTCAATAACATATTCATTAAGAAATTAAGTCAATAGGTTTTTATGCATATAGAACATAATTGAAAGTAGCATCAGATGTAGGAGCAGTTACAATGTAGGAATAAAATAAAGGCTTGTAAAGAAAATACTGTAACGCCCCGACCCCAGCTACCCAGAGTCGGTGCATTACTTCGTAACATTGGCATGATCACAAAAGATCATGTCTCGAAAGACCGATTAGTTTAGTAGCCTTGGAAACACTAGATACATTCGTAAACGTTACATTACATCATAAAGTGAAAAACTACAATAACAAAGTCTCCATAGTCCACACTCATATCCTCTTCTGACTATCCCTGCAGGTCATTCATAAAATACTTCTTTACATCCTGGAAAATATTAAAACATTGAAAGAGGTGAGCTCAGATGCTCAGTAAGGATAACAATATTGCGGAAGCTTTCATAAATAAACATAAACATTTAAGGCAATGTATAACTAAAACAAAAGCCTTATAAACTTGAACATCAACATAATATGGCAAAACTAAAATGAGATAATGCCATTTACTTCTTCACATGGATATTCTACTGGTCGAATAATCACATGCAATATCAATAACCACTTTCATAATGAGGGAATGTATAATGCCGGACATTCTGAAACATTTTGTCAAGGCCTCGGCCAAGACATCTAAAATGATTAAGGCCTCGGCCAAAACCATAAATCAAATTGGGAAAGGGCCTCGGCCAATTCCACGTCTAGTTGTCTCATGAGACCTACCGATGCATCGAGGAGCTATGGCGGGCTCCACCCGTCACTTATTAAGTCCAATACATTCCTCATATGAATAGGTTTAAACATATCATAAACCATAACATAATCGTATCACATAAAACATGCATAAAGGAAACATAACATTTCCACATTTCAATCACAAGATATCAATACAACACTTTGATATGATAAAAACGCTTTCAAAACCATTTTCAATACCAAAATAAAAGAAAGTTAAAACTTTGTATTTATTTTTCATTAAAAAAAATGATGGCTTGTAGAGGAAGCCGAAACTCAAATAATGGTCACGGCGGCGGAGAAGTCATTGTCGCCGCATAAGTACGGAAAGAAAAACATTCCCTTTTGCCGTTTAGCAAAATGCTTCGTATAAAAAGATTCCTTTTGAATAAACGTAAAAGTCAAAGGGGTTTATACACCGTATAAAAGAAATTTGTGTATAAAACAAAATATGCCTCAATGAAAGGAGATTGAGACGAAGTCCTTAAAAAGATCATTTTTAAAATAAAATAGATATATTATGTGTATTACCTATAGGTACACATAAAGAAAGTAAAAATACAAAATAGGACATAATAACATCATGACATAATTTGAAAGTAGGAGATTAACCCAAAGAATGGAAGTTGGGTTAAGAAGTTCCCTTACCTCGTGTCTGACTTGACTCAACCGTTCTTTAACCTCCTGAATAATAAACTAGAGTTAATATATACCTTATTAAGAACCATTTTCAATTTCATTATCCTTATTATATCACTTATTACAATGATATGAACATTATGTAATTATTTAAGTTAATAACGGTCGTTTTGTCGATCTTTGGTACTTGAGTCAACAATAAGCTTCTTATAATTACAAGTTGTTTATGTGGTGAAATATCCATTATATCCAGAATTATATTCATGATTTAGATGTCATATATATCTTATATATCCAGTATATATACATTCATTTATAATATTACGTAACATTTAGAGGTAAGAAATGAAATGCACCGTTCATGGAGACGGTAAGCCGTACGTACGCATGAACGCTACTTTCATTTCTATTTCGTATTTAATGGAAAGAAATCATAATGATATAAATTTATAATATAATTACAGTATAATATAGTGTATAATACCATTTAATCCATCCTTTATACATCCCACATATGGCATTAACGATTCAAATCACTTTGAGGGGGCGGTAGTCCGCACTTCCTAAAATGAAGATATCGCGTATACCCATAATGGAAGCCATAAAGGTAAGAAACAAATGAAAAATAAAGAAGCATAAGTAAAACATAAATATATTATATATCATATATAAAAATAGTGACATCATAATGGCCACCTTTGAAGGTGTTAAATGAGTGTTGAACAATCATTGTTTCGTGAGGCAGAAATTCGCCATCCACAGAAACTATATGTTCTTTAACCATTAGATGTAGGTGTGTGTAAGTGTAGCTCAAATCCTTATTATAACAACATCCTAGTATATTGAGGATACTGGTGTTGTTACAAAAGAAATGAATAAAAAGAGTTTAGGGGTTGGAGAAGAAAAATAAAACAAAACAACATTAGAAAAGACATTACCTCAAAATCGGGTAACTCTTTTTGATTTGAGGCAAAGGCTTCCTTGGGAAGAGTTCTGCCCAAAGTGAGGCTTCTAGGAGTAAGGGAGGAATGTTGGGAGAGTATTTGGGCAGAGGTTGGCCGAGCCAAATGGCTTGAAAGTGTAAATGAGGTGGGAGAGGTGGGGGCCTTTTATAAGTGGAGAGGAGGGGCACTTTTGGAAAGTAATGAAATGTTATTCAATTATACAATGCTTTTCGGTTTCTAAAGGTCCCAAACTTATATAATTCGAGGATAAGGTGATAAGGTTTCGAAATATCTTCATCTAATAGGCTTTGGACAAGTGTATGCCTTGGATTTTTCATTATCTTCTCATTTTATTTAAATCGTTAAATAATGAGGTCATCACTGCATCATCATGATTTCATAAATAATTTAATTTATTTAATGTCTAAAAATTATAAACAAAATACTATAATGTGGGAAATCTTTTTAGATTTCTAATGAATATTTATAATCAAAATTTGGACTTGTGTAACCCTACATAAAAATTGTTTTAGTAAAACATTTTATGTTTGTGTCATTTGTTTACTTTAACCTTAAATAAATATATATTAATGTCATTTTCCAACTAAAGTGGCTCCATGGGGTCCCCAAGTTGACCCATGGGTTGTCTTGGTCGGCCATGACCCATCCAATAGGAGTAGGACAAGTGTCATGCTCATATCATATTATTAAAACATTGTTTTTACCTTAAACTACACTAATTACCTCTAATCGCGATTAAGAACTTAAATGTTACTATTCACCAAAAATTATTTTAATCTCATTGAACCACATTTTACTTCTTAATGACAACCATGTATGTCGGATTTTTGAAAATAAAATCACAGAAGTGGTAATATTTCATTTAAACGAAAAATCAGTTATTTAACTACCACTTAGTGGTTTCACTATTCATCAAAAATTGAAGTTTTTCAGAACAAGGCCAAAATTTCACCCTAAGCTATAATTGATATTCCGAATTCAAAAATGACGTCTATTTTACAAAATTCCAAACATATAAGTTGCATTAATTAATTTTATAATTAATTCCCGCTGTTACGACAAATAGCGTGTTTTTAAGAAACAATTTATATCAAAAGATTGGCAATTGTTTATGTCCAATTTCAATGTTAAATTAATTATAATGACCACCATTGGATAAAATGGTAAAAATATATTCTAATTATACCTTAAAACCACTAAATAGTATAACTTATCACTATAAATTATTTTTATTAAAAAAGTTGTTTTAAGTATTTTTCACTATTCATAAAAATTTGGAAGTTCTCAGAAAATTACAAAAAATTCAACATAGGCTAATTTCAATATTAGGAATACAAAAATGAAGTCCATTTTGAAATATAAAATTTCTATAAATTTAAAAGGTGGTTATTACTATTCATAACGGCTACTTTGATTAGTTGCGGTGTGTTAGAACTCGAACTTGCGTACAATGCAAGCTATTGCATTATTGAAAGAGAGGCGTATCGTGGAAGCTCGGGGTGTTACAAATACTAAGTGATAAAATATATTTATACCTGAATACATGATGATACCGCAGACGATTTTTCAAATACTGAGTCAACCTTTGCACTGAGTTGAAATGATTCAACATTTTGATGATCCTATGATAGAACAATAATGCATTAATCTAGTTGCATGTTATTTACATGCACTGAAGTAAAAATGTTTATAATAGATTATATTGTACCTAACTATGATCATGTACACTACTTACATTTGTATAGCCACTACTTTTACAATGCTGTATTTAAATAATTACACAAATAACTATTTGCAATCTATCCATATTAATGAAAATAGGAATATGTAGAAGAATATCCCTGAAATTATTTGAATCTATCATTGAAATTGGTGTTTTAGTTTCTGTTGTAGGTAATGAATATTACATTGTATGCGTCTTGTTCTGCTGAACGGTGATGATTTTGAATATTATAATTTGACACTTAAATTGAAACGATAAAATATTTTGATTTGAAAACATTCTATTCAGTAGGAAAATTGTACTCATCATCAGCCTTATTTACGAAAAAAAGTAAATGTTTGTTTAATTTTAGTAAGAATATTTTTTTTCATAATGATAGTTTATTATCTAGTAGTATCTGAATCAAATAATCTTGTAGATCTAAAGTAGATTTTTTCAAAAATTGCATTACTTGGTTATCAAATAGGACAACTGATAAAAATTTTGTGGAATCACTCATAGGAAGCAGAACTCTAAATCTATTGATTTATAAATATGATTACAAAGGTATTTAGGATAAGTGAAATTAATAACTATTGATATATAAAATAACTAATAAACTGTTAAAAAGAAGAACAAATAAGAACCGGGGAATCGTGAAAGATACAGATATCTTGTAGTTGTTGCACCAAATTTTCCGATCAACATTATGCACTTTTTTCATGCATGAATTGCATGAATCATAGAAAAAATTGTGAGTTGTTTCAATTTTTTTATGGTGACAGAAACCAAGAACTTTGTAGGGTGTCCAACATTGAGAATAATGTAGATAATGACATTGTACAGTACTATACTGGAATATCCATATTTATAATTTGCATAATTTAAATTATAAATATGTCACATACTACATACCTGATCAAAATTCTTGACTTCAAAAATGGTTTTTTTCGAAATATAGTAATGGTGTAGAGGAATAATATCGGTTTTTTGGTGCTGGACTTTGATTCTCTTATGCCATTATAAATGTACATCTGAATATTGGAAAATGCAAGTCAAATGTCAAACATATTATGTACATTTATCATATAGTAAACATTGGGCAACATATAATAAAATCACAATTAAATCAAGTATCTAGATCACCTTTTTTAGAATTATTCAATATCTTTAGTATCAAGATTGAGAAGGATTTTCATCGCATTAATGGAAGTTGTAACTATAAGAGATTCTTAATGTAGTTTTAAAATGAATTCCGTTGGAATACTGGTTTAAAACTATTTAAGGCATTGAATAAACAAAAGGGAAAAAAGGCATTGGGTTATTAGAGAGAATACTATTCAATTTCTTATCTCTGAAAAGTTATAATATTAAAATAGTTGATGAACCGATATTTTCTTCCAAGTAAGACGACATCCGGTTAGCATAGTCACCCCATAAACTGCATTTAAGTTGTAACCCACTGTAGAAAAATTTATACCACATAATGTTAAATATAAACAGGGGGTCAGAGATACTGAAAGGCTGTAATGACTATCCTTTCATCCTGTAAGAAAAGTTTCATCTTGATATTGGAATTACCCAATGCTTCAAGTGGACATGAGCAACGTAAATATCCAATAATTTCTAAAACAGATAACAAAGAAAAAATGGATCTGTACTGTAAGTTAAATAAATTTTAAAGTAATCCATAATATTATGTGTTGATTAATAGAGAAACTTTAGAAATATTCATAAAATGTTACAGAAATCTCAATAAATGTTTACCTATTAAATGTTTCTCTGGAACTCTACTCTAAATAATGTCTTCAAAGGAAGTAAAATCAAAACAGAAATGTGGTAGCGGTCCATCACATGGATGAACATGCATTATTGATGTGAAAAGTACTCGACATGTATGTCTAGTTCCTAATTAGGTTCCATGATTAGTAGCTATCTGCATGTTTTGTATGAAATAGCACATCCCTTCAAGCAGTATATTTTTGACCATATATAGAATTTGACACCCTGTAACTGTACAATGTATCATTGCTTTCTAAAGAAATAAGTTTCTAATAATGTCAAAAATTTGAACACAAATAAATAATGTATAAAAATATGTGGTATACTTGATATGAGGAAATAAATTCAATAAAATAAAGATAATACGAAGTATATTTTTATTCTGAATTCACCTGTACATCTCCAAGAATCATATCAATTGCGACAACATCATTGGAGTTTCTGGATGATGTGTTGCACCACAAATTCAAAATACACACTTGTATCTTCAATGTCTCGTCGTTATTAGGTGTGATATCATTCAAAGGGGTAATTGATCGTAACATATTCATAAAAATGTTCTGTTTTAATTTCGGTACGAAGAGATCATAATAATAAACATTGAGTTTCATAAAATTAGACATAAATAAGCTGAGCAGAACCAAACATTCACAATTTAACATATAATTTAACATATACCTAACAAAATATATGAAAAATTTCATTGTAGACAATATTTTTCATTGATTCATGAGTTATTGTATTTTTATCACAAACTATAATTTTCAAACCTAATGTTTATTTGACTCTAGATAGAGAAACATATAATTAACCATGAAAAAACACAGGTTTTCAAAGATACAACCCAAAAGAAGACAGTCATCCTTAACTTTTGTTAATTGTCATATCATAAGAAACAATCAAAGGATATTATCTTATTTGTAGTTTGAAAGGCCATCAATAGTCGGAGTGTGTCATGTTTAATCATGAAATCAAAGAAAGATATCCTGAATTACATACACAAAGAATTATTGCTCCGATGACATGATCACCCAAGCGTGTAACAATCAAGCAAGTCCCATTACATAATCCCACATACTGATTTACATTTCGAAGAAAAATAAAAGGAACCACAATTTGGAGTGTAATTTTATGGGCATCCATCTCTGATACATTAATCACATTTAACATATCAGACGTGTAAATGTTTTTCGGCCTATCTGTATCAAAACATACATAAAAAACTGAATATGATCTGAAATAATATTTTCATTCAGAACACGTGAGTGACATAATGTATGGATTTACTTCGTTAACAATATTCCAAGTTAGAGCTAAGATTTCACAATATTTATGATAATTAACATCAGCATGGTTGCACACGATGTTGGGATAAGTATGTTCAACAAATTCAGAGGATATTTAGTCCATGAAAGATGATATGAAAATGGAATTAGAATTGTAGTTTCAATAACATTTGGTTCTACAATGTGACCTTCACCAATATCTAAAGTCCATATGGAAAATTCATGAACCTCATCTGAAATTGTCGATGAATTGGAAAGAAATCTCGTGTTCCATGTCAGTGTTAGAACACGAAAATGTTTCCACAAGTATGAAGAAGCTATACTTGAAGAAACTATTTCATTTCTATTACCACCTGGTATTATAGGTATTATTCGCCTAAAATACACTCCCAACACAATAATTATTCCACAGAATCACAATTTTGAAGTATTTTCATTTTTTATCGAAATTATATCTTTTAGAGAATGGTCCAGATCTTCAAATCAATGCTTATGAATCATTAGTGCCTCATCCAAAATAATATGTTATGTTAACTGTAGAAGATTTGTGACATCACTACCTTGTTGAATATTGTAAATAGAGTTTTCAAAAATAAAAATAGAAATTTGAAATTTGGAATGTGATGTCCTCCCACTAGGTAGTAGTAATGATGAAATTCCACTGGATGAAACTGATAGAACAGTATTACCTTTTGACCTTAGTAAATATGTCAATAATTTCTGATTATAATTTTTACATGTTCCTCCATGACAATGCAAGAAAAACAAACCTCCATAAGATGTAGTTAATGAAGACATGATGGTATTCATCACGTAATTATGTTCATCAGTAAGCTTACTTGGAAAAAGTCATATACTCATTCCTAAGACTCTCTCGATTATGATTAAGTTCATTAGCTGCCAATTGATTTCATTTAGAGACAATTTCAGAATCTGGAACTGGCATTAGTGGAAAATAATGAAGAGATATACCATTCCCCTATAGTAGGTTCTCTATTTCAAGCAAATCATGCATCTATTTTTGATAATCCGTGAGTGAAAAATCTAAATGGAATCATGAAATATTGTCATTTAATTAGTAAAACAACTTAATAAAGTAGAAATACTTTTTGAATTAGAAACTACATTGTTCACATTATATAGATTGAGCAATTTGACAACATATACCAGTCATTTGTAGCCTATTTTGTTGTGCATAGAGAATTTCTTCACTGAGGAGCTCCCATGTTTCATGACACACAATGTCTAGGCGAGACATATTGTTTGAGAACAAAATGCTGGCAAAAAGTCTGCACATAGACCAGCATGTAGCCCAAGTTGATACCTCCCTGATTGCTTTAATAAATTCTCTGTCATCAGTAATATGTCCCAATACCGAACATGTTTCATGAAAAGTACCATGAATAAAGGTGTTCACATTTTTAATACGGTCAAAAGAAGTTTCACCTCTCATATTTTTGAGTATTAATCATAGGTAATATTGCTCTGCAGTTGTTTGTGGCGCATAATAATGTATACCAATACTGAACCCCTGCTTTCTTGGACACCATATTTTTTCATGTTGGTGGAATAAAAATCTATTTGGAAATTATACAAATGTGAGACATCTTCCTTCCTGGTATGAAACATTAGCTTGGAATAATGCCATAAGCATTGATTCACAAATGTTACCCTTACTCAACACATCCTTAATACGATCAGTGTCAGTGTACATAACACTATTTTGGCCGGGTAAATGAAAATGTAATCTTTCAACCAGAGAATATATATATATAGTGAATATCATAGGAAAATATCCTCTAAGAGGCCTCGAAAGGAGAGTTAAATTGTCAATCATAATACATCTTAATCTCATTGACATTATTACCTGATAGTGCAGTAATGTTGGATTCATACAAAGCTATTGTTACACGATTATTACCTTTGTTAATATACTTGAACAAATATTTTATGGAAGTAGATTGATTTCAAACTTCAATATTCAGATGTCCTTGATACTTCATTATCCTAAAAGGATTATACAGTACAAAAAACTGAATATCCAAAGGGACACAAATTTTTACGATCGTGTTTCCATCATTTCTTCGTCGGTATATAACATACCCAACATCATCAACTATTGTACTTTCAATAATTTTTTGGGAAAAATTTAGTAAATATTCCATTTTCATACAAGGTGATCTTTCCAAAGAAACATCTATCTCATAAATATTTCATTAACTGGTAAACCATAATATTTAAAATTATGGATACAGTGTGTGGATAGTCTGAAGGGTGATGATTGTTACATGATAAAAATTTAGTGATTTCAGGCCAAAGGGGATTGCATGTAAACGTTAAATACAAATCCACATATCCAACCCAATTTCATATTTCTATTGCATCTTGGTAATTTTGAATCATATATCTGGGACCACAAGTAAATGTAGATTGCAAAATGATTCACTTCCCGCATACATACCCATCTTGGTCACCTCAGAGAAAAGCATCTTGCAACCCATTGTACAACTCAAACCTCAATCATTTTTGATTGAAGCGAATGAAGGATAATGGCTGAGACTCTATCATTGTATAAGAATCAACAATAAATTGTTGCAACAGTCTTCTTGAATGTTGTAATATTGATGTATCACTCGAACGAAACTACAAGTGATAGGAGAAGTATTCACTTATTGTTACTTTCCGAACCTTTCTACATGTACTCATAGATGTAGATTGGTGCAAAATGTGGTCAACATATACATATTGACCATTTCTGAAAATAAGTAGATATTACAATGGAAGTTACTAGGGATGATGCTCATCAATCCACTGCAAATCACCACTTCTTCATTGAATGATAATATCTCTTTCACAGTTGAGATCTTCAATGTCACCGACAATAACCATTGCAATATTAGAAGTAGTAGGCAAGTTGTATGTCATTGCATCTGTTTGTCTTCTCTTAAGAAGGTGTAAAATTAAGTTTCATGTTATTGAAAATCAAGAACATCTTTTTCACTTCTAAAATGACGAGCTAAAACATTTGATTCATGAAGCATATTTTGAAAGTTTACAAAAATATGATAATCGACCACTATGTCTCAATTTGCTCTGTCAAAACTGCAATGTAAATTAAATTATGAATGATGTAAAAATATGACAGTCCAATAAATATGTAAACCTACATGTTAAATATTACCTCACATTCAGAATCATGTTTTGAGACTCGTTTGCAATATCATTAACATATAGCTGGGAAAACCTAGGTGGTTGTCCCTCAGGACGACACAAACTACCTACGCAATGGTATTTTTGTCCATTCAATCTGAATATAATTGTAGTTTTTCCATTATTGAATGATTTTCCAAGATTACCACCCATTGACGTGAACACAATCATATAATTGTAAATATGCATATATTTTTGGAATGCTCTTGCCCCCATAGAGTTTTGATTGAAGAGTAATGTTCAAAGGTATGGAGGAAATGATGGTAGTAATTTCAAATAGACTTTACCAAGCACACAACATATACCAAATCATGGGTTTTCTTTGGTGTTTCCTTTTATATTTCTCTCATCAAATCAAAAGATAGAACCACAGTATTGGAAAACATTAGAGGGATCTTCACTATTCAAATATTCTGCCGGTGAATAATGGTTAAATAAATAGTGTTAATAAACATGGAATTATAAATTACATTAAACTGTGATGACTTGAATATCATTCTAGAAATAGGTAAAAATAATACCTTGAAATTCATTTTCTGCAAGGTGAAGTAGTTTCATTATTTCTAATGCAGTATTTTAATTTAGTTAGTAGAAAATTCATATGAAATACCTACAATGTAACAAATGATTATGTAGTAGGTAAAACCTTAAATGTCTCCTTGATGTGTAATTCCAGCATTTATTTCACTAGTTGTTACATCTCTTTCTGAAATGATGTGACTTAATGTAGATGACACATATTATCAAGTGTATATTATGCATTAGAATTACATTGAAATACCGAAACAATGGAGATTTATATCTATAGATACAAAAGAAGAATACAACATGAATAGAATATACACCACACCTATGTCGGAAAAATAAGCTTCATTACCAATAGTTGAAGAAGTAAAACAGTATCTGTTTTAAACATAGTATTAAAAAATTACACTATGTGATAATTGAAAAGAATTTGAAGGCATGATCTGTTCTTACTCTGATAATGAGTCATGCGAAGGGTAAGTGGTAATATTTCCCTCAGTCGATACACCTAGAAAATGTAATGAAAATGTAGTTTAAATGTTCAATACAAATGAGAGAAAATGTGATTTTGTTCAGAACTATACGATGTCAGAGTACTTACCAGAGGGGTCATAATTTTATTGATTAGATGCTGAAATTTTCATTCTCTTGCTACCGGGCACATATCTTGTTGATGAAGACCGACAACCGTGATGAGCTTTCAATGAAATTTAATAGTTGAAAAACTATACAATGTTACGACACAGTAAAATAAATATATATAATAACTATTCTTTCATAGTTTAATATAACTCACCATTTGAAGATAATGGTGAAAATGATATGCATGATCCTCCTTTGGTTAATAGAAAATATATGAACACATTTGTAATGATTAGATGTAATTTACGATTGAAACGCTTGGATACTTACTTGAAGTACAATTAATATTGTTACCACAACCTTTTCAAATGCTTGTTCTAACACTAATTGGCGAAGAGGATCCCAAATCTAGAGCCACTGTCAATTGAAATGCATAATGGGTAAAATAGATTACATTATTTATTATAAATATATTGAATGTATCTAAAAATGTTGGTAAAATGAAAATATATTAACCATTGGTAGGCATAGGTGAAAGTGGTATGTGTGATCCTCTAATCAAATCAGTATTCAGTTGCAATTAATCAAATGTTGCAGTAGAACATAGTTGATGGTAGTCCATGGGTGATTTCCCAATGAATTTAGGAACACGTATTTCAGTATGTAAGTTTATGGAGTGTTTTCAAGGAAATAAAATACTGTGGTACCAATTTGTCTTTCTCTCATACATAGTGTCCATTCCAACCTTTCATCTCTTGATACTGAAAGTGTCTACATTTTTGTTTTGTTGTCTTTATGTTGAATTGTCATGTTTTTTAATTCAACCAAAAGCTGTTTATGGGTATGAATATTCAATTTATAATATACTCTCTACTAGAAAAAGAGGCTATACCCATGGTTCAAAACTATGGGTATAGCCCCCAAAACCGTGGGTATAGGCTATACCAACGATTTTGGGAACCGTGGGCTGGAACGGCGTCGGTATAGGGGTCTTAACCTATACCCATGGTTTGGTACAACCATGGGTATAGGTGTGTCACACAGCAGCACCTCGCGGTATAGGCTATACCCATGGTTTTGGGAACCGTGGGCTGGAACGGTGTTAGTATAGGGGTCTTAACCTATACCCGCGGTTTGGTAGAACTGTGGGTATAGGTGTGCCACATAGCAGCACCGCGTAGTACAACGTGGTAGGCACTTACACCATGGTTTGAACTGTGGGGAATATTCGATTCATTTAAAAAAATCACCATCAGCAATGTTTGAACCCTGCACGCGACACTTCAGAGCGAGCCCCTGGACCAACCAAGCTGCAACTATTATATGTTATATATATACATATCTTCGAATATATATTAATATATCCTACATCGCGTATTCAAAAAATGAGGCCTTGGTGATTCGAACCTGTGTCTCCGGCATCGCCTCGTGCCCGCGCCCCACGACGGACCAAAGGACCTATTATTTTAATCTGCTATACAATCGTATATTTGCCTATATATTTTAATATATAACGTATTTAAAATAAAAAAAAAGTTCCTTCGGGGATTCGAACTGTTGTCTCGCAGTAATCATTTACGCCACTTACCAACTGAGCTAACACTATTATTAAATATATAGAGATTAGTCTACTTATATATATAAATATAATCAGTGAAAAAACGTCTTCCCGCCAAATATTTCGTGTCCCGCCTAATGTTTTTTCCCTGCCATAATGCGAGAAAGCTATACCCACGGTTCTGGAGAACTGTGGGTATAGGTCTTCAATAAAACCCGTAGTACCTATGGTTTTGAAGAACCGTCGGTATAGGTCTTCAGAAAATACCCTATACCCAGGGTTTTCTCCAAAACCGTGGGTATAGGTTTTAAAAGAGAACAATACCAACAGTTTTTGGCACAACTGTGGGTATATGTTCACATACTATCCCTATACCCATGGTTTTAGAAAACTGTGGGCATAGGGGTACCCTATACCCACAGTTTTTGGAAAAACCGTGGGTATAAACCTATTTTCCAGTAGTGACAGATAAGACAATTGATGGAGAACGCATGTTTGAATTCTACTGATCTACACATATACTATGATTGCAATGAACCACACCTATACCAACATCAAAGAAACATATAAATATTTCACATAAAATATAAATTCACATCTTAAATATGAATTTTACATAATGTAGTAAAAGTTACCCATATATAATCAGTGTATACTTATTTCACTAATCAAAACTTATTCCAAAGTTATAGAAACATAAAATAAATAGAAACATCAAAGAAACATATATAAATTAGTCACATTCAAGAGTGGGACTACAATATGGTAGAATGGACAAATTTGTATAGTTAAGTAGTAAAAGGCACCCATAGATAAGAAGTGTATAGTTATTATATTCATACATTGATTAATGTTACATACTGATGTGAGAAATTAGTCAAAATAGAGCCGAAATAAATTACTTAAAGATTTCATTCGAATATCATGTGGTAGAATGGAGGAATCTGTACATATATTCATTGATAGGAGCTCGCGTTGAGAGAAACTGAACCTGGACAATGTAGTAATGACGACATAGGGAAGAGTATGAGGACTATTAGGTTGACCTTCATCCAAGATTCCTAGTAGGATGAAAACCTTATATAGAGGTAAGAGTAGACAGGACGTCGGGAACCGAATGACGTCGTGGGTGTTGCAACTAAAATGTGGAAGGCTGTATCATAGATATTTGACGAAGCATCCCGGTAGATCGAAACCCTAAATCTAATTGGAAGAGGGCAGAGCATAAGGGCTGGAAAACCATATGGCGTCACCAGAGCTGTGAACTTAGAGTAGTGGAATGTCGAAGGTAGCCGGAATGTGAAGGGCGTCGGTAGTCACAAAACCCTAATTTAGAGGGAGCAAGGGAGAGCGTGCCGGGGGGAAGGATAAGATGTCGTTGGAGGGAGGATGGAAAAGCGGAGGGAATGAGAAGGGAGGGGGATTTGATGAAGGAGAAATTGACATGTAGGGTAGGAAGAAGACAAATTTAGTATAGATAATAGATTTATCAACATATTTTTGTTTATTCAAAACATTATTTTTCATAAAAGATTAATTGATAAACTAATTTAATAAATAATAATTAACAATGTATTATTATTTATAATATTTAATATTTATTATTATAATTTTACAGAATCCAAATCACTTATAATAAAATTTTATATTGATTAAAAAATTACACAGTTTTATAAAAGTTATATATTAATTCATTTATTAATCACATAGATATTTATTAGATGATACAATTTTCATGAATAGTGTTTCATATCCTAGGAGACTATACAGAATGTATTTTTAATGATATAGTTTCCACAGATGATTGGTATATGGTTTATCAATTTATGCCGCCTAACTATGTGTGACCCTCTGAAATATTAAAAATATTGTTTTAACACTTATTATCTTGGTTATTTTATCCCTAATCACCCCGAATCATGATCAGGAATTACGTAATCATTCCCTAGTGAACTATAAGATTCCCCCATATAATTCATGGTGATATTCCTTTGCTAATGATATTTTTTTCAATGTAGGATTGGGTTTTTACGCAGTTTCATCTTGCTTTCTTATATCATTTCTAGATCTCTATAACCAATGTCTCATTAGAAACTATTTGAGAGGTGGATTTTATATTTAAGGGGTTTGATGGAGTTTTTCTTTATTTTATATAGATTAAAGATCATGAAGACCTGATCTACTCTTCCCCAATATCATTTTTTAAATGCGTTTAGTTAGGCCTCTATTCTTGAGGTTGGTGTCTCTATAAAATGAATTAACTATATTAATTTGTTATTTTCATTGTGAAAATTTGTTTTTCATTAATTTAATTGAACTGTATTTTCAATCAAATGGATTTATGGAATGAAATCATGTTTTTTATAAAGATATTATATAATATTGGGTTGTTGAGTGATAAAGAAAATTTTCCATGTTTATTTGAATAAAAAACTGAATGATCATGAAATATTAAACGGTTGAAATGTAGATATTGAATTTTATTATTTTATTATGGTAGGATAACAAAAATATTTTGAAAATAAACAAAAATAATTTAGGGGTGTTGCACGACACATGACTATTGAATCTAGGATAAAGTTAATGAAATGTCAGTGAAAATTGAAGAACCAATTAAATTGATTAAAACCAAAGATCTAGGTAGAAACAAAGGAAACCCTACTAGAAAACAAAAATTCAAATAATGAATTCTATTTGGGATGTGAACCATGAATAATTATAAGACAGGAATTCAATGTGAATGATATTCCATGATATGTTCGACCGCCATACATTACCTTCCATGAACACAACTTACAATGTAAAACTCTTAGAACTAATGTTGAAATGGAAGATATATTATTCTGATGTCTCTCATTTATGACTAGTAACACCCATGAAGCCCCTATGTTAACTCATACTAATTTTATTTATTTATTTAAGACATCTCAAGAATGATCCATTCCTATAAATATGAGGCCCATGGGGTGGAAAGAGATTGATCATGTGGGGAAACTCTAGGTGATGGCCTACTATTGATTTATATCACTCCATTCCATTTATTTTAATTTTTTCCTTTTCTATGATTTCTCCCCTCTCCCTAATTAATTTTACTTCCACATACATGGGGGTTAGATTATTTATGGGTGACATGGGAAGGGGAAGGCTTTGAAAATTTCTAGGTTTTATTTTATGCACATGAAGAAATAATTATATTAAGTATTTTATCAAATTAGTTTCTATTCTTATTTCAATTTTTAACCATGAATGCACCCTCCTTGGGGTTAGATTATTTAAATTTGAATTTCTATGGTCATTGATCGATATCTCTCTCCACCCAAATCAAATATTTTTTCTACATAATAGATTATAGTGGGGTGGTGAGTTCTCATTGATCTCTAGAACATGTACATGAATGGGGAATAAACTATTTATTATTAGGGAATAAAATTACTCTATTAACAACATGACTAATATATAAAAAGGAAAAACTAAAATGATACACATAGAAGAATAAGGGTAGACTAACTGAGGCTTTTATTAGGTATACCCTCATAATTACAATCCTTCCAAGGGAGAGATATAAATCTATAGAAGAATCTCCCTCTTACCATTTAATGGAACAATAATAGGTAAAAATTAGAAAGAAAGATATCTAAGCACTAAGTCTACGAAAAAAATCATATGCTGACAATTTTCATGTTTTTCTAGAAATTATTCATTTAAACAACTTTATGTTCAATAAAATATTTTTTGAGAAATCAAAATTCTGATTCAAAAAAATGAGCAACACACATCAGATCATTGGTTTGGAGAACCCAAATAACACACTACCTTTTATTTAAAAATTTCTAACTCTTATCAACGGTTCTTCAATGAAAATATGAGTTTTTTGGGATTCTCTCTTCCGACATGGGTGGATCTCATCAGAAGGGATTTATCATTTCCAGATCACCCATTTAATAGGATACTCTAATCATGTCCTAGGATGGGGACATTTGTTCATTCTTATAGGTGGCATCATCTTATTGTGGAAATTTTTTGGAGGGTATTTTGGTCTCATTGGAAAATGAGGTGCACATGAAATGAACCATCACTTAGGGGATGTAATTTTAATGTCAAGTGTTTGATAAAACATAATTTTATTGATAATAAATGAAATAATTTCCTCTAGTTGTGAAACATATGTTAATTTATTAAATATTTGTGGTTATATCATTTATTTGAACAATTGTTTGAAATTCGTGTTTTCCCCTTTTAAAATTCACTATTGTATTTTGGGAATAAATATTTTTATATAAATTATTTTGAAATAAAATTTTAGTACTGTGTTTCAAACATAATGATATAAAAATTATATTTAGGACATGGGAGTTTGATTGTGCATTTGTGTGGTTTAAATGGTCCATGATTTTATAGGTGGAATGGATTCAGTATATTGTATATCACATCATGTTTGGGGTCTTATCTTCTTCATATAATATTTAATTGGGGCCAAAGTTTGAGGAAGGATTGGGGATATGATTACCCGAAATCATCCTTATAGATGTCCAACCAATTCCAACGTTTTGGAGGTCCAAATATGGAGTGGAACATGGAATAAAATATTTGGCGAATTTTCATTTCACACGTAAGTATGTTTTCTAAACCTATCACTCCCATATTTTATTTGAAGTGGGTTTTCACTCATTGGTAGGGATTATCAATGATTTGTCAAGGTGTAGCCAAAATGTTGGATCTTGGGAAAATATCACAAATCATGGAAGTAGTAAGGCCTTTTTCCAAACATCTCTTTCATGAAGGATCTCCTCTCCTACCTCCACTTTGTATTTCATTATTTTCAATGATTGTAACTTTAATTTATCATAAATTAATCTCTTATATTAATCTATTTTAATCTTTATATTTTTCTTATTTGTTCTGGAAATTAACACTAGATATGAGATTGGGTGTTCCCCTTTTAATCCATTACATATGAAAAATTTCTCCACGATAAAAACTCAGCCCAAGGAAGAGTAATTGTTTTTATAGTTAATCTAAACCATACTCCCTTAATTAATTTTTTGTAATCCATAAACATACTTTAATTCATAAATTTTGATCAATTGATTGATTTTTAATTTCTAAGCTGCTTGATCCACTTGTACATGATAGAGTTGTAAGGCTTGTGTAAATCGTGTGATTGAAACCACAATCAAAAAATATAATCCACTTGTGATAGAATTTTAAGGTTCAATTCTCATCGAAAAACATGATTAATTGACAAATATCATTATGAGTTTCTTACCTAATTGAATATTTATCAAATGTTGGCTTTAGGATCATAATCAAAGAAGGGTGCTACGATTTGATGTTCTAAAAGTTGACCTAAGGCTCATTTTTTCAATATCTATGGTCGTGTAAATTTCCATACGGTTTTGGGGTTTTCAAGGTTAGGGGTGATAATTAGAAGAATTATAATCATATGGTATAATGATAAATGAATGATGAATGGTGTTTATTAGATAAACTATGTCTTCTCTTATAAGTATTATAAAATAAATTGTTTATCTAATTGTTCCTTCTCATTTGTAGTTTAGTCTATTGTTTGAGAGTCACAAATCCAACCCCCCCAACTTGTGTGTCATTTGTTTTTACTTATTTTCTTCCCCACCAATTCTTTTTTAGGACCACTAATTGAATCTTCATTTAATGATATTGGTGTATACATCTTTATGTTTCTCTATTTTCTATGATTTATGACACGATCCCATCTTGAGGATCACCTTGATCTAGACCCCACGATTGAGTGCATCCTTAGAGCTCAAATCAAACAATCTTGGTTTATGAAGACTGTCATCATTTTCTATAACGGGGAATTCCTCTACTATTGGAATTGGGAAATTGTAAAATCTTATGAAACTTATATTAAAATTTATACAATGGCTGAAAATAACAATTATGAACTCCATAGGACTGCTCGAGTGTTGGCTGCAATTGAAATTAATTACCAACCTACATGCATTGCATATCCAATTTCTCAAATCAGACATTGAACTAAAATCTAAGTTAATTAACATTATTCAAAAATATAATGGATTTTTTATTGAGGATCCAAACAAACATTTAAAAGAATTCTGTGTGGTATGATGAACAATGAAACTAAGAAATGTCTCTGAAGATCAAATAAAACTTATAGAATTCACTTTCTCACTTGATGGAAACGATAAGGATTAGATGTATTATTTACTACCTAATGATGATACGTGTTGGAATGATTTGAAACATATTTTTTGTAGAGATTTATTCCAAAATCAAGCACCACTTCCATTCGAAGGGAGGTCTCAGAAATCAAGTAGGAACATGCGGAGTCAATGTATGTGTATTGGGAGATATTCAAGCTATTGTGTGAAAGCTTCCTGCATCACCTAATCTGTGTAAAACTCCCCATCTAGTACTTCTATGAAGGACTCACTCAAATGGAGATAAGCATGGTAGATTTCATATCTTGAGGGGAATTGGTGAACAAAACACTTTCATTTTCACGTGTGTTGGTCGACATGATGGAAAAAAACTCCCAATAATTTGGCTATCGAGGTACCCACTTGTAATAAGAGTACATCATGTAGTTTTATCTTCTCTTGAATTTCATTTTATTTATACCAAGTTATAATAATTGAAAAATATGGAGATACATGTTTCTTTTGCTCAAAAGACATACCAACCCCCTCTTTCAAGGCCTTGTGGGATTTTCACTAAGATAAGCCACCCAACATATTCGTTTCCCTAACTTCAAGAAACAGAATATTGTTCAACAATGTTTCCATAGAGACCATATTAGATGTAACAACAAACATATCCCCAAAAAATGGTTTATTCATTTTATAAAATGTACAACCAATTTTTAAGGATCAATTGGACATGAGGTATGCCTCTTTATAACAACAATGGACCTCCTTTTAAAAAAAACATCCAGAAGCTTCCACCTTACCAACATAGTTTCTAACATCCCTAAAGGTGATTTAAAGCTCTAGCATCAATATGTAAATAACAAGGGACATCTTAACCAATTTTAGTTTCTATTACAGATGATATTTTTTATCATATTGTTCTTAATCAACTAAATGAGTTGAGGAGTAAAGGTTTTGAGATGAGGGAATTGAAAACACAAGTTATCCAAATTTACACTTCCCTCCATGAACTAGTAAGTGTGAATTTTGGAAATATACCTTCCCAACCTACTCTAAATCCATGGGGGAATTTTAGTTCCATCCCATTGAGATGCAGGAATCAAACAATTGCTACTTCTCCACCCACCAATCCACTAGGATTCACCTAAACATTAGAGAAGCCCTACTCAAGAACAACTGATGAGAATCCCAAATTGAATGAAAAAGGTATGAAACAAATAAATGATATTCCTCTTAAACCACTTCCTTTTCGAATAAGGGTTATTCAAACCAAGAAGATGGCTGAAGGGGAAATGACAAAGGAGGGTTTGGACTCATTCAAGCATGTGGAGATAAAAATACCCCTTATTGAGGCCATTAAGAAAATCAGAAGATATAAAAAAATCCTAGTAGAACAACATACTAATTGAATAGGGATCAAAGGGAATGAGAGGATCAATCCTAGAAAGAATGTGTCAGCACTCATTACACCAACTCTAGAAATCCCAATGTAGTGCAAGGATCATGGGACATTCACCATCCCGTGAAACACTGGATAGTTTCACTATTATGGTTCCCATTTTTATTTATGATCTTCCATAAATGTAATGCCTCACTATATATTTTCTTCAATTCAGGTTGGTGAGTTGAGGCCGAAGAGGGAAGTGGTATAGTTCAAAAATGGAGTAACAATATGTCCAGCGGTATTCCTTGAGGGTGAAATTTTCGGGGTAAGAGACATGATCATTATAGATGATTTCTATTTGATTAAAATGGAGGAAGGTCAGGAAAGATCATGTTCTCAAATTATCTTAGGTAAGAACATCTCAAAAACTGAAAAAAATCATAAATGACCATGAGGGTACACTTTCAATTAAGTTTTGGGATGATGTTGTTATATTTAATATTATGGATTCCATGATGTACCCCTAAGAGGAACATTCTACTTTTTTTATCTCCCATTTGAACTAGAATGTAGAAACCCCATGGATTTTTATTATCCTATGATTTTGATGATTATGATAATTAGTTTTAGTTTTATGTATAAGAGTACTTCTACAACCTTTTCTAAAACACAATACTCTCTTATTTTTGATTTAAAAATAAATTCATATTCTTATTTTGATCATATTTAATTTGATCATGACATGGTTGTTGAGTATGCTGATGGATTTGATGAATTATTTTCTAATTTTAATAGAGTTTATTCTGATATTGAAATTATATGTGCACTTATTTTACTTCCTTCATTATTTCCATGCATACATCACCCCCTTCATTGATGCTCAATCCATTTCCCCCAAATCTAAAATACTCATACATGTTGAGTGGTGAGAGGTTACCTATTATAATTTAAATGAAATAATATTTTGAATCTTTTGAGGGACAACATCAGGGAAATTAGGTAGAACGTTGGTGAAATATCAGGTATTAGCCCCTCTATTTTCATGAATTTTATTATTTTGGACGATTTGGATAAGCCGGTTCGGAATCAACAAAAAGATTGAATCAAAATCATCTAGAAGTTGTGAAAAAATAGGTTGAAATCTTTTTCAAGGATGGTTTAATCTATCCCATTTTGGATTCCCAATGGGTGAGACATAGTCAGGTTGTTCATATGAAAGTTGTTGTTGTTGTCGTGAAAAAATATAATGATGAGTACGTTTGAATGAGGGTGAAAAATAGATGACACGTGTGTATTGATTATAGGAAACTAAATGAACCCCATCACAATGACCATTTCCCCTCCCATTTATTGATAAAATTCATCAGAGAAAATCTGAAAAGACAAATTATTGTTTCTAGTATGGAATTTGTAGATATTGTTCCGTATATATAGCTATGGAGGAATAAGAGAAGAAAACATTCACTTTTCCATTCGGTAAATTTTCCTACCGGAGGATTCCATTTTGACTTTGCAAAACCCCAGATACCTTCTAGAGATGCATGATGAGTATTTTTTTCTGATTTAATAGATATCGATATGGCAGTATTTTTGTATGATTTATGTGTGTATGGATTCTCATTTTATGAATGTATAAGTAGATTGGGAAAGTTGTTGAATTGTTGTATTGAGAAGAATCTGGTATTAAACTTTGAGAAGATTCATTTCATTGTATAGCATAGAATCATCTTAGGGAATGTAGTGTTATCACATTGGATAGAGGTTTATAGATCTAAGATAAAAATTATTTCATCCTTATCATATCCTTCATGTGTGTGTGATATTATATCCTTCATAGGGAATGGAATATTTGACCAGCACTTCCGAAAATATTTTAGCGAGATTGACCTTCCTTTAACGTGATTACTTCCAAAGGATTATGATTTTGTGTTTGATGATTCATATAGGGTAGCATTTGATGAGATGAAGAAGTTTCTGACACCTCCACCAATCATACAAACCCTACAATGGGACATTCCTTCTGATATTATGTGTGACACATCCAACATTGCACTTGGATTTGTCTTATCACAGAGGGTGGAGGGACATTAACATGTGATTTTCTAACCATCGATGAAATTGGATTCATCCCAATCAAACTATTATACCAAGGAAAAGGAGTTTCAGGCTTTCATATTTTCTTTAGATAAATTCCATTCATATTTACTCGGATCTAATGTTGTGGATTTTTCTAACCATGAAGCTTCGAGGTAACTTTTGATGATTCCAGATGAAAATCCTTGAATTATCCAATGGATTACCCTTCTTCAATAATTGGATAATAAAATAAAGGAAAAAAATGGGTCAAAAAACCCAATGGTGGATCACATTAGTGGGAACACTCACACACTATAGGTTGACTACTTAGAGAAGTTACCCCATTGGGAAACTTTCCCCAGTGATAATCTTAATTACATATTAGGTATGCATCCTTGGTATGTGGATTTATTGAACAACATTGTTGTATCTGAAATAACTGAAAAATTAAGGAAAAATAATGTCAAAAAATTAAAAACTAAGTCTTAGTATTATATGTGGGATGATCCATACCTACCATGCATTTTTCAAAGCACATATTTTTTGCTGGTTTAGATTACCTAGGGCCATAATTAGTGACCAAGGGATACACATTTGAAATCAGAATTTGGATTTCTTCATTCACATGTATGTGGTGACACACAAAACATCAACACCATACCACCGCCAACAGTATGGTTAGGATGAGGATTCAAATAGGGAATTGAAACAACATTTGGAAAAAACATGCAGCCAAATAGGAAGGATTAGTACAAGTGCTTGGATGACATTCTTTGGTCATATATGATATCTTATAGAACTCCCCTCAGTGTCTCCCCTTTTCAGATTGTCTTTGGGAGGTATTTTCATCTTTTTCTGGAAGTTGAGCATCAGGCATATAGAAGAATAAATAAATACAAAAGGAATTTCGCCCAATCTATAATTCAACAGAAGCATCAAATTAAAGATCTTAAAGTGATTAAATTGTCATCATATGAGAACTAAAGGCTCTACATTGAAATATCAAAATCTACTCTTGATTAAATGATCCAAAAAATGGAGTATCATATTGGAGAGAATGTCCTTCTCTATAGTTCATGACTGAAGCTGATGATAGGTAAGTTTCATTCCAGATGGTTAGGTCCATATATTTTATCTAATGTTTTTTATAGTGAAGTACAGATCACACAAGAGGACCGTATAATGAGATTTACAATTAATGGGCAACGTTTAAAGAAATACATTGATTTAATTCTTACTAATATAGTGGATTTCACCACACTACATAAACCCATCATCACCTGAGCATATTATGATGTTCCTAACCCATTCACTTTTATATTATTTTTCCTATTTATAATTATTCTTTTCATGTGAAAATATCATCTCATAGGTTCACATTGAGAAAAATGAAATATTTTATATTTGGGGGAGGTGAAAACATTTTGGGATAGATATTAAGGATTTTCATTTTTGTGATTTTTTTTATTTTTTGTTTAAATTTTTAAAACATAGACCAAAAAACAAAAAATATCATTTAAAATTATCATTTGGAACATATAAAAAATGAATTATTCCAAAACTCATTAGTAGAATGATAATAATGCGTAAGATTTCATTATCAAGGTTTTCATTTTATAAAAATTGATGTCGTAGATCATAAGAATGTTTCTGTCATTATAAAACCATTTAGATTTTTACATCATTGTTTGTGATATTTGTTCATGGTTAATTATGTCATTGATTTCTCCCAAAAAATTTTCAATCAACCATGAAATGTGAATATTTTTCTTACATAATTGAAGGTATAGTCAAGTCAGGTAAAACATTCATTAGTTGATACATACATTTGTTCATCTTCTGATCGGTTTCATTACTGTACTGAATTGACCTATGTGTGTACCAATTATATGACTATTGTTCACCCTCAAAAAAATATGGTCGTGTCATGGAAAGGTTAAAAACCCCTCTTCAATGACATATGATCTTGCTATAACAATTACAATTAGTGTCATGAGGAGATAAACCATGGCCTGAGAGATGAGTGTGAGATTTGTTCCATGTGCAACCTAAAAACCAAAATAATAATGAATTAGGTGAGTGATAAAATGTACAATATATGGGTACATGTAGGTTTGGATATTAAGGATTGACTTTCAAGAATTCTTATGTGAGTTGTTCTTTAAATATTATTTTCCATGAATGTAGAAAAGGGTTAGTGAATTAAACTATGTATGATGAATTGTTTTACATAACCCTATGTACAGAATAAAGGGAAAATTTTTTAGCATGGAATGGTTGGACCACACACACGTGGAGAATTAGTGGAACGGTTGAACCATTACTTGTTTCACTATGATTAGTGTCCTGAATCTCACTGGATTTTGTTTTGACACAATTTATGAGACAATTAATTTAAAATTTATTAATATTTACTCTTGATGGGATTCATACTTTTCCTATATTTCTAATTGGGATTGATATATATGAACATGCATATCTTTTCCCAATTCATTTGAATACATGATATAATATTTTTACCTTGAGTTTAAAAGAGTACGAGTGGGGGAGTAGATAGAATGAAATTTTATTGAATATTTTATGGATAATAAAAATAATAATTTCGTCACATTGTACTAAATATGTTAATTTATAGAATATTTGGGATTAGATCATTCCTTTGAAAATTTTATTGAAATTTCATTTTTACCATTTTAAAACTCATTGATGTCTTTTGAGCATAAATATTTTTTAGGTAAATTATTTGGACAAAAAATTAATATATGAGTTTCTTTCATAATGAGATAAAAGCTTTATTTATGACATGGAGCTGGATAATGCATTTGAGTGGTCTAAATGGGCCCTCAAGTCAAAGATGGATTAGAATCAACATATTGGATATCACTTCAGTTATTTGTCATTATCATCTTCATCTGGGATTTGATTGGGCAATGATTTTGAGGAACCCTCTAGGACATGTTTCCCCACAAATCATCCTTCTATAATACCATCCAATTTTTACGTTTTGGATGTCAACTAAGTAGTGAATCATGTGATAAAATATTTTTCCGAATTTTCATTTCACACATAAAACCATTATGTAACCCCATCCTTCATAAACTCAATTTAAAGGGGGTTTTCAATATTCAGGAGGTTTGGTAGAGGAATTGGGAAGAATTTTCCGAAAGGGCGGATCTTAGTAACACCTCAAAACTCATGGAATAAGTATGGACTTGTGCAAACATCTCTTCCAAGAAGTCTCTCCTCTCCCACATCCACTTTATATTTCATAGTTTTCAATACATGTAACATGAATTTTTCTAAAATTAATCTCTTTATTAATCTCTTTTAATATTTTTGTTTTTATTCTTACTACTGAAAATTAATAATGAATATGTGATTTGGTTTTTTCATTTCAATACATTGCATAAACAAAATGTCTCCACAATGAAAACTCCACTCGTGGAAGGGTGATTTTGTTTGTTGTTGATATAATCCACTATCACATCATTTTTTTTTGAATTAATATACATACTTTAATTCATAAATTGTGATCAATCATTTGAGTTTTAATTTCTTTGTAACTTGATCGACTTCCAGTTGACCATGTGGTCAGGCTTGTGTAAATCGTGCGAGTGAAACATTAGTGGAAAAATCCAATCAACTAGGGATATAATTCTAGGGTTCAAGTCTCATCCAAAAAAATAAATAATTATAAAATATTGGGATTATATGCTTCCTTATCTAGTCAATGATCATTTTTTAGTGGTGGATCATAATCAAAGTAGGGTGATGTGGTTGGAAGTCTTAAAGTTAACCTAAGGATCATTTTACAATATTTATGGCCGTGTTAATTTCCATATGGTTCGGGGGTTGAAAATGTTTGGGGGTCATAATTGAAATAATTATAATCATATGGGATAATAATAAATGAATGGTGAAGAGGGTTGATAAGATCAACTATTTCTTCCCATATAAGTGTTTTAAAGGAATTGTGTCATTAATTTTTTCCATCTCATTTGTGGTTCACTCTATTGTCTGAGAGTCAATAAACCAACCCCCACCCCTAACATGTGTGTCATTTGTTTTTACAAATTTTCCTGTTTCATTCAAGAAAATTAAGAGTTTTTAATTCACATCCTCTTTGAGAGAATGACCTAGGATATCCTATTTGGTGCACTTAGAAAAATCACAAATATTTTTTAGAGCGTGTGTGAAAATGCCCATCAATGTACTTAAAGGATTATGGGAAAGGTGCCTTGGGATATATAGATGTATGTGTGATTTTAAATATTGAGAGAAATATTTGATTTATCCATGGGTGTTGATAAGGTGTGAATTATTGGTTTAATTGGGTTTTCAAAGAAGGCTTTTTGTGTTTCGCCAGTCGACATCTTCATGAATGCATAAGTAAGTGGTGTATTTTCAGTGGGTTCAACAATATAACAATGTGAGGAATTATTATTGGGTTTTGGAGCAAAGCAATTTGTTGGAGATTCCGAGTGATTTATAGTTTCCATTTTTCTTCTCCACATAATGGATAGTGATGAAGGTATTTATAATTATATTTCAATTATTTTTATTATTTTTGGTGGATGTTGAATAAGATTCACTGAATTACTATATACCGATGTATTGAAGTTTATATTTGAGGTTTGATTAATGTTATTTTTGTAGTAAATATATCCAAGATCATTTTCTATTTTTTTTCAATGGTAGTTTTACTGAAATTAAAATAGTGTTTTGTTGCATTGTGTATGTTCTACTAGATTTTTGTAGTGGATGTTGGGACCCTAGAGGTAAGTTCCATTTCCAATACTATAGGATCTAATTAATAATCCCCATTAAATAACACTAGATGTCCCACTATAAATCCAAATGGAATCCCTTTTTATGTCCCACTAGATATCCTACTAGAGGCCCCAATAGAATTCCTACAAGAACATCAAATAAAATAACCACTTGAACTCCTGTTGGAACATCCACTCGGTAGTGGAAAATTTATTTAATTTAATTTTTATGCCTTTTAAAATAGTAAATTAAATATTGATTATCATGATTATGTGTAGAAATTTCAATTAATTTTTCAATTAATTTTATTTAATAATAATATTAGTTTTAGAAAATAAAAATATTTTTTAATGTTTAACTTCAACTAAAACTTCCACTCGAACTCCCACGTGAACTTTCACTAGGTAGTTAAAAATTAATTAAATTTAATTTTTTATACAATTTAAACTGTTAAATTAAATCATTTTTATCATTATTATGTTTAAAAAACTCAATTATTATTTATTTCAATTATATTTAAAAATAATATTATTCTCCAAATATATATATATTTTTGTGTTGTGGAAGTTATAGTTGAAGTTCCAGTGGATCATTCCCTGTAACATCCACCTAAACATCCACTCGAACATCCAATGCAACATCCAATAGGTCATCCACTAGAATATCCCCTAGAACACCCACTAAAAACTATACTCTATGCTCAACTAGAATTTCCACTAAAACTCCCACTGGATAATCCGCTAGGTTGTGGAAAATTAATTCAATATAAAAGGGATTATACTTTTTCAAAGGATAAATAAAATAATTTGTATAATAATTATGTTTAATAATTGAAATGGTTATTTATTTTAAATATATTTAATAATAATATTACTTTTATAAATACTCAATTTTGATATAGTGTGGAACTTCTAGTTTTCCTTCTACTAAAACATCCAATAGGTAGTGGAATATTAAAACCATTTAATTTTTTTATAAAATTTCAAATGTATAATTAAATATATTTAATAATAATCATGTTTAATAATTTCAATCGGTATTTATTTGAATTGTATTTAAAAATAATATTTGTTTTAGTAATATTTTTTTGTAGTCTAGAACATTCACAGGAACGTACATTTCATATATTTTATAAATTATTTTATAGATAATTTGATAAATTTAATTTTGTTATATATATGTGTAAAATATTCTTTTAAAAATTATTTATTATTTAGGTATATATAAATTTATATATTTTATACATTTATAAATGGATTAAATCATGTTATAATATATATGTACTTTTCATGATCATTTGTTTTGTTGTTGTTGGTTGAACAAATGGTATTGATGTTGATATTGATGTTGTGGTAGCTTCTTTTAAACCAGTTGTAGGGTTGATGTTCATGTCACTTGATGAAGTACAATATTTTTATATCAAATCTGGGAGAGTAAATGGGTTTAGTTTACACTAAAAATACCCTTATAAAATGAGATATCATAAATCAAATGTCACATATAACCTTTTTTTTCATATAGAAAAGAGGGTCATTGGAAGGTTGAAAAATTATAAAGTATGGGGAAATTCCCCCATGATGAGACACATATTGGCTGTTTTGATAGAATGGGGGTTATTTTATTATCTTTTGGGAAATATGCATGTAATTTATTTTTTAATGGAATAATATTCTATTTCATAGCCCCGATTCAATTGATATGTTGAGGTTGTAAGGAAAATTAAAAGAATCACATGCAGCTGAGTAAGATATGAAGGCTTCAATAGGTATTAGAATGAATGATTCCTCCCCCTTGGAGACAACTATCACTAGTGGTCAAGAAGTTATTAGGTATACACATGTTGATCAGTGGAATCGTTTAAGGTTTAAAATGGAAGGGGAATTATATTATGGTGATGCATGTTTCATGTTAGAGTAAATGGAAAAGAAAATTATGGATAATAAATAAATTTCTATAGTATACAATTTTACATGAACTGGAAAATTTTTAATATTTTCTTTTTTGATTTAAAAATAAATATATAATATGAGTTGTTTAGAGATGTTGTTGTTTTTAACACCACTTAATGATCTAATAAAGCATTCAGGCCTTCAGGTGTGTTTTTTGGGTTCAATCAACATCATGAAATTTTCATTTTTGTGGCGTCTTTGTAATATGATGATATTTCAAATTCATTTTCATGATTATTTTAAAAACATTTACATGTTCATCACATGAAGTAACCTCAATGTATTTTTACCGATTAGGATGTGACGATGGGATAATCCTAATGTCATATTTTAGTTTGAACTCGGTATTGCCTTTTTTCATGGAATTTAATGAAAATCGAATTAGAATAAAGGTAATTGGATGAAATATGAATCTTTTTTTAAATATATTTATGAATTGTATCTTGAAATACCATATTGTAATGAAAATTGACCAGAAGAGGTCTTTCATTTACTGAAATATGGGTATTATAAATCATAGTGGTTAGATAATGTTTTTTTATTATGATAAATGTGGGACAATTGGTTTTTAATGATGCTTTAACATTGGGATTTCATATCACAAAATTATGTGAATGTTTATAGACAATATAGATATTATTTTCATTATAATTCAAGTATTGTTGAATGCATTAAGTAGTTTGAGTGATTATTAGAGAAAAATCCTTATCATGAAACAAAGGGTGAATTTGAGATATGGATGAATATTCTTAATAATCTTTAGCCTTATCATGAATGTATGTGTCAGGATTATACTCGATATACACCCAAGTTTTTTTGTTAATTTCAACATGAATATCAATTGAATGATTCTTGGTATATAATATCATGTATGGAAAATGGTGTTTAATTAATTTATTTTTTGGAATGGTTTATTTTTAAGATCAATTTTGTGTATCCTATGAAGCATCCAATGAATTTGATGAATGTTATTGGTAATATTTTGAATCAATTTGGTTTCTTTTTTGTCTTGTTTTAAGAATTTGTCACCAGCCTGATGTGAAAAAATACCTAAAAAAATATATAAGGGAGACAGAAGTAGTTGTAAAGAAATATTTTGATGTAAAAAAGATCATCTATTGAAGTACTTAATGATAGAAATTAATTTATAAGAAAAATGTTATAATAATTAGCATGAATGTAAAAGAAGTTAATTTCCATCGATTTTGAGTTAGATTTTTTTTATGAAAATGCGTTTTCTAATTTTAGTAATTTTTTAAAAGAGTTAAGTATCAAAAATACAACATGGGATAGTGTTAATGGATATGATAGTTCAGATACAATTTAAAGAAAAAATTATTTTTAAAAAATAAATTCAGAGAATGGATATAAATATTTGTTGAAAATTCATGCTGAAAGGGGATATAGTTAAAAGAAATAAAATTGTATGATGATGGTATAATTTTAGTATGACATATTTTTTTTAGAATAGAATTTTCTATTATTAATGGTGATTTTGATAGTATTTATGAATGTATGTAGGGAATTGAATATCAATCCAAATCAAAATTCAGTATTGCAGCCAGAAAATCATTTTTAAATGTAATATTTATATCAGAATTCATTTCTATGATTGTTATAACTGTGTTTTTCTTCTAATATAGCAATACATATCAACCGATTTGGATCTTTGTCTTTGGAGTTATACTAGCATAGCATTAGAAGCGGATAAATAGTTTATCAAAAATTTGATGAAATTTGTATTACAAATTGTAATGACTAAATTGAATAATTTATGTGATGAAATATTTCCTAGAAGAATTTCAGTTTTAATGGATTTGGAATGGGATACCATTTCAATAAATTATATATGTGTTGTATGTGTTGTGTTTTTATGCAATTGTGAAGGTGACCGCATTGAATATCATTTTTTCTTTCATAAAAATTTAATGAATACTATTTATCCACTTACTTATTGAAATTTTCCAGACCAACTATAATAGAAAAACCATATAAATCCCCTCAGAAGAAAAAATTTCCCCTCAAAAGGCCATAATATTCCCAAAAAAATACATAAAACCAAATAAGACCCCATTTAAATTACAAAAAACTAAATTTAACCCATTTCATTTTCCAAAACCAAATATAACTCAACGAAATTACCAAATCCAAATATAAACCATTTCAATTAATAATAAAAAATATAAAACATATTAATTCCCAACACCAATTGCAATTACAGACGACAAATATAAACCATTTCAATTAACAAAACCACTTCCAATTACAAACAAAAAATATATACCATTGTAATTACAAACACAAAATTTAATCCATTTCAATTACCAACAGCTTATATAAACCGTTTCAATTTCCAACAGAAAATATAGACTATTGCAATTATCAACACAAAATTTAAAGCATTATAATTACCAACAACAATTAAAATATCAAATCCAAAATTACCAATACCAAATATAATCCATTGAAATTACCAAAACCATATATAAACCATTAAAATTGAAAAAACCAATTTTATAACATTGTAATTAACAACAAAAATTATAATAGAAAAACCAAATACTAAAATATATATATGAATAATTTTTTTCCCATCAATGTGGGTAGTAGAGTTATTTAACAAACTTACAATAGTCAAATGTAGTTTATAGTAACATCCATTAAAGTGGTCTTTTTAAATGATTAAAACCATTCAAACCATTTCAATTCTTATCTGATGTCAGATCAATTGATCATAACTATTTAACTAGTTGGGTTAATTCAGGCAGCATTATTTCCAGAACAAAATTCTTACTTATATTTGATGTTTCACTCTAGTTATATACAGGTTATGTAAGGAATCATAGTTCCATATATAGTTTCATTTCATCAACATCATCATGTGATAGCTTCATGATATACCCTTGATCCATTTCCATATTTTCAATGAAACAATAAACAATTATCCCGAAGCCTAATGTTGCATCCCACTGCTGAGGAGTGTCTTCCACTATGAATGGAAGTGTAGGAGAAATATTATCTAAGTATTTAGGGTTCTATTTATTGATGATTTATTCAATAAATTAATTTTTCAATGTGTTTTTGAAAATTTATTCAGTTTGATGGTTTATTTAAAAAAACATTTTTTTTCGAAGAGAATAGAATATACCATTTGTAAAGTGTGTTGATAGTAAAAATAAATTGAAATAGTACCCTTCCAAGGGTGAATCGAGTTAAATTATCTGAAATATTCTTTTTCAATATCAAACACAAGAAAAATCTAATGATGATTTACATCATTGATTGGGAGGAAGACTTTTCCATTCAAATGCATGGAATAATTTGTTTGTTTCTATAACAATACCTATTTCAATTTTTATATATATAATTCTCTATAAAAATGAATAATATTAGAAAAAAAATATTACATAATATATTCAAAACATTAAGAACATAGAGAATATTAAACTCACCATGAAAACACATGTAATCATAGTTGATCTGTTAGGAAAAAATCTTGTCTTTTTCCTATTTCACACATCTTTTAGATAAGCTAGGAATACGAATCTATAACCTCGTATCAATAAAAAATAATCGATAATGTGAGACTGATTGAGTATTATATTATATTAAACTTGGTTAAGTTAAATAGTTAACATTCTACTTATCCCACTATTGATGAAAATTTGGAAAATGTCATCTAATAAAACTGAATTAATAGTGTTCTAATCTTTCTATACATATAAACTAAATTTTAATAATATTATCTTAAATGAAAATATATTATGTTAAATAGAATTTATTAGAAATCCTGTAAATGAATGTTGGATTTACCAGTATAGTTATATTTGGAGAATATTTTCCATCTACTCATAGTCATTTTTTTTGCAGGGGTCTACTCTACTTGACCCATTTTGGCATAACTATAAGCCCTATAACATATTATTTTGGTTTTGTTTTCATTCAAAATCTACCTAAAACAATGGGGTGTTTCAGCTGACTTGGTTGTTCTAATATTTTTGTTTATCATGTTGTTGTTCTTCTTCTTGTGTATCACATTTCATACTGATAAGCTGGACCTAAATTTTTTTTATTTTCATTCTGGACATCACATTTCTAATCATTGATCATGTTTCGATACTTTTTGTTCATGTTTGTTTTGATGGATTTTTGTACATGTCTGGCTTCTTCATCACATTATTTCAATTGATCTATAGGTTCCCCAATCCTAGTTTCATTGGTTCCATGTTACTAGTTTTCCACTATTAGGGATGGGTTATTTTTTTATTGTTCTACATTGGGATGATATTTGGTTTCATAGAAGGATACTGCTACATCCCAGCTTCTTTTGTACCCACATTTCAGGTTTCCTCTTTGATGAAATGTCTCTTTTCAGCAGTACCTTCCATTTCTCTTCCCTCTATGATGGTATTATCACTTACTAATAGGTATAGTCTTTTAATTTTAATTTCTTTTTTTAAAAAATTCTTTCATTTTATGTTTTTTTTGGTCCAAACTTTATTTTTCAAGAACTATTATTTTGTTATCCTCTAGTTCCCCCTTTTCCTACTGGCTGACAATAGACTCCATAATAATTGGTTGATCCTCCTCAATTTATTCTTCTTTATGTATTTGTAATAATTCTGTTTTGAAAATATTTGTGGTATAGGAAACCATTAAATTAATATTTTAATGGGTATAGTTACCCCTAAATCTACAACAAGATGCATATTCTATTTTTTATGCATAAAAATATTATAGGCTCCACTATGTGAATTGGGGATTGTCATCTTGTTCATTCCATAAAATATTCCTCTTTTTTCACGGTACTAATAAAATAATAACAAAAATCATATGAATAGTTTATTATACATTGAATATAAAAAAAATTTAATCCTTACAAATAAATCGATTATTCCCCCATTAATCCATGCATGATTGTTGTAATCTTCTTTAATTGACCTCATCAATTGTTGGTGGATTTTAGGAGAAAACCATAGTGTTCTCATGTCTCTCACAGTATCCACATAATTTATAAAACCCCATCTCAATTAATTAGATTTATAAGGAAAAAAAGCAGTCACACTTTTGTATAAACATAGTAGTGCTTCTATGTTCGGATGATCAGATTCTGCATCTCCCATTACTGCTTCTAAAAAAGCTAATTTTATTTAATTATGTGTTAAAAAATTCACACCTATTTGAAATTTCCAAACATACAATTATTCCTTTTTTTTGAACAAGTAGGATTCCTCTATTTTTTTACCATATCTTATCCCAAATATCATTTGGATACCAGCATTAAAGAAATGTATTCCCCCTCCCCCAAATCGTAAAGTACTTGTTGGTGGACCGTATTTAGCTAATATGTTCAAAATAGAACTATCATATTTTTTTACAATCCGATGTGGATATATTATTGGATATGAACACTATAATCATATTCCAAAATGGAGTGTTGTGTAAATCATTTCTACAACCTAATTTCATTTTATGTTTGATTTCTTGTAAAAGTATTTTTAATGAGTTCAAATTGGACCTAAAATTGGCACATGAAAAATGAATGTAATACCTTCACATGGAATCAAAAAACATACACTAGGGCTAGAATGAATAGAATAATTTCACATTGAATCCTATAAAAATTTCAATACACTATAGAAATTAATGAATTATTAGGGGTATCCTCAAAATTGTACCACTGAAGGTAGAATAATTCTATGTTATATTGTATGGTCTAGTATAATTTCTGGTGGATGTTCCAGTAGATGTTTGAGTGGAATTTCCGGTGGAAGCACTAGTAGAAGTTCCAGTGGACGTTCTAGTGGAAGTTACCGTGGATGTTCCAGTGGATGTTTCACTCGAAGATTCACTGGAACTTCCACAATACCACCAAAATGTATATTTCTAAAACTTATATTATTTTAAAATATATTTCAAGGAAATTCATATTTCAATTGCTACAAAAAATTATTAAAAAATTGTTTTTTTACCAATTGAAATTGTATAAAAAATTTCTAATTGAATTATATTTCTACTACCCATTGTAAATTCCATTGTAAATTCCAATGGTACTTCAAGTGGAAGTTCCAGTGGAAGTAAGAGTTAATGTTCTAGTGGATGTCATAGCGGATGTTCCACTAGAAGTTCCACCTAATGTTCTACACTGTAATAAAAATGTATAATTCAAAGACTAATGTTATTGTAAAAAATAATTAATTTAAATTAACATAGATTTGAAGTTTTTGTGGATGTTCTATTGAATGTTATAATGGTTTTCAAATGAAGGAATTATTTTGGGAATCTTATAAACTATAGTATATATGGTAGAATAAGTCTATGTTCCCATGGTAGTTCTAGTGTATATTCCAGTGTAAGTACCACACTACCACAAAAATATATATTTGTAAAACTAATATTTTGTTATATTTAATCTAAATAAATGAAAATATGGTGTAATTTTCACAAGAACTTCTACACTATTGATTTAGAAGATATAATTAGAGTGTAAGTTCTAGTGGATGTTCCAGTGAATGTTTAGGTTGATGTCGCAATTAAACTTCCAGTGGAACACCCACAACACAATAAAAATATATATTTCTAAAACAAATATTTTTGTTTAATATAATTAAAATAAGTGTGAATTTATGTTTTTACACATAATTAATGTAATCATAATTTAATTTAGCACTGTAAATATTATAAACAATTTTCAATTGAATTAATCATCCTCTACTTTGTAGAAGTTTCAATGGAATGTCCACAAAAAATAATGTTAGTAGTTCCACTAGATCTTCTACACAATAGATAGGAAGATAGAATTATATTGGATGTTCCACTAGAAGTTCAAGAGGAACATCCATTGGAAGATCCACTGGGAAATAACACATCGATTGTTTATATAAGGTTTCTTTATTGTGTAAATTTTATGGTTGAATATGAGGCTGGAAGTTCCACTGGAACATGTAGTGTATCAACAATGTGGAAGCCACTAGACGTTCTACTGGAGGATTTAATGTATGTGCTACTAAGTTCCACTCGAACTTCTAGTGGAGTAGCCAGTGAATATTTTAATTGTAGTTCCAATGTAACTTCCAGGAACCACTATTGGAATATGGAGGTGTCATTCGAGGTTCCAGTGGAACCTATAGTGTATGTTCTTGTGGGACATTGCATTAGAACGTCCTGTGTGGAATAGTAGAGGAATTCCATCAAACCTACAGACATTACAAAATGGGGAAATTTTAATGGAATCTTTAGAATAATTTTTATTGGTATACAATGGTAAAATACAATCTTTTTCCACTCTTTGAACCATTTGTAGTGACTTGATAATGTAGAAATGGAAATTTTTTAATTTGAAAACGATAGAAATTTTTTTTATTGAAAACAACTTATAAGTCAATAGTATTTATTTTGAAATTATAACAATATGAATGTAATACATATTTTTTAGTACATATTTCAAAAAAAAATCAGTATACCATGGCACCTTCATCATCCATTACTTTCTGTTTTGTACAAAAAACAACTATCATAGACTGAGATGAAACACCATAGAATATAGATAGTTATTAGAGAATAAAACCTTTTGTGTTGTGTTGGACTAGACTTGGGGGAAATACAATACTACATTCGGTGGATTTTTTCCCTTCCATCATACTCATTAGATTCCACATATATTTTTCTATAGTATATGGATTCCTCACTATCACTACAATTATAGATCTCAAGGATTCTTTATAGTCTCCACAACCAATCCATATCACAAAACACGAGAGAAAAACCATCTCCAAATTCTAATCAAAGGAATTTAATGAAGAGACGATCGAATGGTTGGAAAAATAATAGGAATGATGTCATCATCTAATGGGTGTAGTTAATATTCCCTTTCAAATAATAACCAAAACAAATTGATATCCCTCTTTGTAATAGTTCCATCAAGGAGACTAGTCATCTTATCTTTATCTGATCCTTCAATTTTTTCTTTTAAACTTACATCTTTTAGGGGCACTCTCATGGGCTCGATGGCATCTACTACCATGTTTATTCTTCCTATATTCCCATGAATTTCCATAGATATCTAATTCTTGAATGGTGTGAATGATTTTCCATCTAAGTCATTAAATTTAGTGGAAAATTTATCAAGGGAGACCAATCATCACTGGATGATAGGTTTGAAGTTTTGTCGCAATCTACCATCAAAGGGGTTTTTCAGTATTTTATAGAATCTTGAAGTATCTTACATAAATTAGTTGTTTACTCCATATCTAGAAACACTTTAACCACCCGTATCTTCTGAATCTAGTACTCCATCCATGTTAGGTGTCAGAAATATTTTACATGCGATCCTTCAAGGTTCTTCTTATCTTGTGGGTCCTTGGATGTTACTAATAAAATGATTCCATCTCATTAGCGATTTTAGAAACGCTTCTGGGACTTCTGCTACCTTTTATAAATCCTTTGATTCTTTAAAGTGTGGGTGATGTTCTGGGTGTATTTATTGGATCATAAATGTAAACTCATATCCTTTCATTCTACTCAATAGTATATATTTTCATTGAAGTCCATCCCTCACTCTTATTTCGTACTTTGTACTTATCGAGGATTCCAATTTTTTATCTTGGAAGAAATGTATTCTATTTCAGTTGCAGCCTTTTTTTGGTGAAATTTTCCATCTAAATTTATTTTTGTGAATATATGCATTCAAACCTCAAATACCAAAGGAAAACCCCCTATTTGGGATAGTCTATAGGATAAAGACTTTTTCAAGACAGGGTTAATGATCTTTCTCATCGTCATTTAGGCACACATACGGTGATGCATGTTTTCTGTGATGGATATTCTTATGGTCCCACTAGAGAAACCATCTTGACTGGGCCTCCCATAAAATCTTAATACGATAAGAAATGGTAGCCACTAGAATATGAACATTATCCTATAGTTGAATCTATTACCATGGTTGTTTTTCACCCTTCCATCTCTCACGATGGATCCATGACAAATTATGCTTTGACTGAACTGATGAATATAATTAATGATCTTCCTTTAGGAGATGATCATTCAACTCATGATATAGTTTCTAAGGATCAAGACGGTTGAGAAGACATTGTTCCCTGAGATCCTCCTTCTTTAATTATTTTTTTAAGATCCCCTAACCATTTTTTAGTCCTCACGCCATCAGGATTATAGGGTGATATATTTATTCTTTCTATGGAAGACACTAAAATTCATAGATGGGGGAAAGATTTTTCCCTAATTAGAGGCTATGTAACTTGCTCTAAAGCTATAAAGGCTTCTAGTATCTCTATTTTAATGTGTTATAATTTTATTTTGTGGGGCCAAAAGGCCAAAAATATATCTAATGAATGACCATATTCATTTTACAGAATACAGGGGGAATAGAGGACCATGGTAATAGTGGTTTCATTTCATCATATATTTATGATCATTAGGATTCTTTTATACCTATTCACGAACATAAATTGAATGATGAAAAAATTATGTCTTTTTCATGTAAAAATAGTTTTCCTAACTGGATGAATGATTTTCCATTAACAAAAATGATTGGATATTTTGGAAATGTAATGTTGTTATTTAAATGGTGGAGGCCATAGTTCATCATATTACTACTAAAGTGGATATGGTTGATGATATTCTTCATTTTATATTTGTCTATGTGATATGTTAAGTGAGTGGGTAGGATGTGTGGTGGCATGTGTTATCTGAATTCTAAATGTGGATGCTTCCATGGTTCTTAGGTGGATATTTCAATTCAATCACAAAACCATTAGAGGTGAAGGGTTAGAATACTCTATGAATTAGATGTATGTGTTTAAAGAGTTTTTGGCTAAAAATGGTATGATGGACACGGGTTTTTTTGGTAGTCTATTTAAATTTTGAAATAACATAAAAATGATAAAGGATGTGGAGTAGTATTGATAGATGATAATGAAATATTTAAGGTGTTGAATCTTTTACTCGGACTGGGGTTACTCATATAACATTGATTTTGTCTGTTCACTCTCTGATACTGGTACCACTGAAAAGATAAAACAAATGTCATTCAGAATTTTGTTTCTCGATATAAGGGAATCATAATGATGGTTTATGATATATTGTTTAATCAGAGTGGGATCAATCAATGATCCACAACATATTTAACAATCGGAGAGGAAAATTTGAGAGATTAAGGAATCACTATCAAGATTGGTTTAACAATAGTTTCAATAATGGTTTTTTGTTTGAGGAGATAAAGAAAAAACATCATATTAGAAGAGAAGAATTTGGACAAATAGGATTGGAAGTATTTTTCAATAATGGTGGAAAAACAAAGCATTATCCATGGAATAATATAGGATATTCAAAGGGTGGAAATATGGGAGTTAAGGGTTCTTTGGCACATAGAGCGGATAGGAATACATGCACCTTCCATGCTTCTATGAAGAGGAAAAATAATGATAAATCATTAAACATCAAGATGGATGGTGGATAATTCACATTGAACTAGGATTTTTTAGAATACTTTCCTAGAATCATTTTGAAATTCTTCTTCCAAGAAAAGTTCCTACAGGTTATGACACTATTTTTAGGGGAGAAAGGAATTATAATTTTTTCAACAATAATGAAAAATTTCACTATCTAGGGGAATAGTGACATGAATTCCATCATGGATGAAAAAGTGAGTAAAAAATTTATATTAAATTTTGAAAACAAGGCTTTGGATGAAAACTTATTTCCACCCAAAGTTAGAGATAATTTCATATTTTCCAAAAAAATCCATATCTATTTTAGTTACTAATGAGTGTAAAAATGGTGCCATTTCACAAAGATATCATGATTAACCATAGGATAAAAAATTCATGAGAATTATTGAGTGGTATATCATGGTAGTTCAACATTGTAGACTTAATCATAAACAATCTTGATAAATGATTTGATTATGAATTAAAATATTTACCAATTCGGTAGCATTGAATCAAATTCCTCATAAAGTAATGAAACAATGTGAATATAAATATTTAATTTAGATGAGTAAATTCATTATATTACTTGTTCATGTTTCTGAATATACACCTCAAGAAGGAATATAGGTGCATAACAAAATGTACATATCGGAGATGAAAAATTGAGACAAAAAACCACTTACCACTTGTATTGAACTACATTTTACATATTCATGATTAATATTTAACAAAAATATGTTTATTATAATTTTATTGTAGAAAAATATTCAAATATATCATACCATATATTATTTTTTATGTTATTTAATTACCTTTTTATCAACAATTCTATGATAATGTTTTCTTTTAGAAATAAATTCTTTGTGTTTCATGTATGTTTTGTATTTTTTATTTTTATTCCTCTAAATTATATCATGGTTTCATCCTATATATTATTTATGAATGATATAAATACCATATAATCATATTATATATGTATTTATGTTAATCAATAATGTTTGTTGATAGGAAATGAAATAAACTATTCATTGATATGGTAGGCTGTTCATATGAATGAAATATCTTTCCATTTTTTTACCAGGTTGAATGAATGTAATGTAAATGATACATATATTATCATTCAAGATTATTTTTTATGTCATATGTATCATATAGTTTTAACAAACACATCCTTTATACATTCCAAATAAAGTGTGAATGGATCACATCACTATTCAAGGCGGTAATCCGTTGTACAGAAGAGTAATGTTATCATATTCCAAAAAAAGATCATTAGGTTTATATTATATAATAAATCTGAAATAATAACAACATAATAAATATAATATAAAAACAATAAATAAATCATTATCAAAAGAACATATAGGTGGTAATTAATGAAAAAAATGACATTCGTTCGTGAGGTGATAGTCTGATGTACACACAAACGATGATTTCATGTCTCATTTGATTGAAGTTGGGATGGTTGTAAATCATTAAATTAACATAAAAAAAATCTCAATATATATAATATACTAATGTTATTATATCATAATGTTATAGTAATAATCCAAATAGGTTTAGGAATAAATAAAATAAAAATTCTTGTTGATGAATGTTACATCTTCTTCAGGTATCCTCATTATGATTTCACCAAAATCCTTCATTGAATTTTATTCTATAAATATTAATGAACCCTGGATGAGGTTATGGATTCATTTGTGTGACTTATCATTGTCTTTTCAATAAAAAAATTGTGTTCATGTGTGAATAATATAAGAGAGGGGTGGATATTTTAAGTGGTGCGAGTGGTACAGTTGTATTTTTTGAAAAATATTGAATCATAAAAACGTTTGTACCTAAAAAACATATAAAATTAGTCATTATAGAACATTGAAGATAAAGGGTCAAAATATGTTTATAAATTTTTTTTGGAGATTTTAGTAGTCCATTTTGAAGTTTATCCTCTTGGTTTTACCCTTGTAAATATTTTTTACCTTAACCACTGTAAATAATTTTTATATTTTTTGTATTATTTTTTGGTCAAAACATTAGTGGACATTATTCACCATTATAATTTAAGAAGATTCAAAATATGGAATCCATTTATCAAAAATCCATTCACATATGTAGAATAACATAAATAAAAATTATTCCCAATGTCATGATGACAAAGAAAGATTTTTACTGGAATATGATCAAATGTTTACTAAGTTTTTTATAACCAATTTTAATTCAAAATTGATTCAAATGATCTAAACTGGATTAACAGATTTATAATTTAACTAAATTTATATTAAAAAAAATTAAAAAATTATCTATTAATAAATTAAACATAAAATGAGTTCCCAATTAAATTCAGTATTTTCACAATTCAACAACAAATGAATATTTCCAAAACCCATTCCAAATATTCTCCCTCGGATAATTTTTTAATTAATATATTGAAAATGATGCTTATTTTTTCCAATTATGTTTTTAAATGTTTGAAAAAAATAAATTTTATTTTTATTAAAAAGAATATACATTATTTTTTGAAAATAATATTTTTGAAAAATACAAATTCTTTGCCTAAAATTATGTATTTTATTATCAATATTTTTTCTTTATATAAAACCATTATACATAATATTTAATAACTATTTATTATTATTTATATCAATATGTTTTACAGTGAGGTTATTATATCATGCTTAGATAACTATATTACAAATATATATTGGTATGTTAAAACTGAGCTTTTCCTATAATTTATGATAAGAAATTAGTCCATGAAGACCAATATGACCAAGTGTTATGTGTATCTCAATATTAGATATGTGTTTCATACAATGTAATCTATCAATGAAATTAAATTTATTAAAAAATAATAAAAAACTTAGTGTGTTACATTCTACCAACCTAAAATGAATTTCTCCCTAAAAAAATATCATTATGATTCAAACAAATGAGGATACTTGTAAATAATATTATCATAATGCTTCCATATATCTTTCGCATATTTATGGATTCAGAACAAAACATTGATCGGGTGAGTGGTCATTTCATGTATAACATTTTATGTATAATCCAGAATCTCCACTAGTTGTTCCTCATAAGAATGATATTGATCTACAACTATGACTTCAAAGATTAGTACATGTGGAGGGTTATGTATGAAATACCTCAACAGGGATAAATAAAACACATCATAAGCTTTATAGAGGTTCATTGTTTGTTCTATGTGATATTTTATAATCCATATGTGTTTAATAATTTCGAAGGGAATGATATATATAGGGATTAATTTCTCATTCTTCCAAAATTTAATAACCATCTTCCATTGATAATTTCATAGAAAAAACAAATCAACATCATTAAATTCAATATCACAATGGTGATTTTCAGCATAAACTTTCTTCTAACTATGATCTTCCTTTATGTGTTGAGGAATGTATCTAAACCTCACTTCCATTTTTGCAGCTATCTCATGTGCTAGTATCTATCCTTATTTAACTTCATTTTAGGAATTTATATTTGTATATTTCCTTCCATATATGGATTAATATAGATCCATATTAATTCATGAGTGAAATCCATTTTCTATGAAAATTCAAATAGGGGAAGGTGCTGATCCCAACCACCGATTAAATCCAATGAACATGATCTCAACATGTCCCCCAGGTTATGAATTGATCTTTTATAATGACGATCACTATAATGATGATATGAAGTGATGAACTCAATTCCATAACCAGCTCTTTCTAAAGAATTTGTCAAAATATTGAGGTAAACTGTGGATCTGGATTAGATATAATGGAGTGCGGTACAAAATGAAAACATACATGTTTGATAATGAAAATCCTATAAATATAATCTATATATAAGTCTTCTTAAAATTTATGATGTTTTTACCTTTTTAGAGGGATCAATTACAACCCATATAGTATTAATACCTTAAGTGGTTTTGGGGAATAAAATGGACAAAATACTAGGTTATGTTATCCCATTTCCATTTTCATATGACCGATTGAGTAAACATCTCATTATACATTTTTCTTTCAGACATAAAATGATAAAATAACATGAACCATATTAAAAACACAATGATGTCCCTATTTATTTCATCCCAACAAAACTATTATTTCAAATAATTATACATCATCATAATTTCAAGATGAATGGAGAATGAATAACTATGATCTTCATCTAAAAACTACTTCAAATCCAGTATGGTTGGAACACATACACAGTTCTTAAACCATGTCATTCTATCATGATCCATGATAAAACCAAGAACATTTTTAATCATCTTGTACAACTCAACATCTTCCTTATACACCTTTTTAATTTTTACATGGATATATGGTTTAACATTAAATTACGAAAGATTAGATTTTCTCCCTTCCTTCTAGATTTATAGATCCATCATTTTCATATCTAGAAATATTGTATATTTTATAATCCTCATCATGGTTATGATATCATGTTCCTTTATACTTAAATAATTGACCACCTTATTAACATTCCCAGTGTTTTAATGTATTGAGAAGTCCAAATATGTAATCAGTTACAACCATATTATTCAGTACATATTCAAATCATTATATGTGAATATATACTTTAAACATTATTTATCAGTAAATATATTAATCATTTCTCCATAAAGATAATTCCACAATATTTATATTTTAAATATTACCACTGTTAACCATAAATACTAATTTTGGTAATTTTTCTCCTCATCTTTCAAATTTTTGGGGAACAATATATAAGAATGTAATTATTCATAATAACAAATCCATGTCCCTTATTTTAGGAATCACCATAGAATAGAAACTCTTCTACACTACTATTTAGTGTTAGTACAAGTGTGATGGAAAATCATTTATTTATTTCTGTCAAATTTTCCTGACATTCATCTATCATGAGGATCTTGGATCTCATCTATGTTAACATGGTAAAATGATTATATATTTATTATAAATTATATATAAACCCTATATAATATCATATTAATCAATAAATATATGAATCTTAGTCACCATCATTTTCATGGGCCTGTAATCAATAGCCTCTGTCATTGATATATCTATTAATATACACACTCTTTAGATTATATGAACCAAATATGAAACCATATGCAAAGAAATTTAACACTTTTTACATTTTCAAAAATGTTTCTCAATCCTTAGATTCATTAGTGAAATTCTTATGTGGTAGTCATGCACTGTCATTATTATTAAATAGATATGAAAATCATCTATTAAAACTACCGAAAACTATTCACAATATTATTTAAAGAATATAGTCATGATATCCATAAAAATAGCTCAATACATTGTATGAATAAAAGGAATTACTATATATGAATATGGACCATTACTTGTTTTGAATCTCATATTTTTTATATCATCTTTATATACCATCAAATGATGATGTCTAAATTTAAGGTCATTCATGGAAAATTATTCATATCTGTTTTGTTTATAAAAAGTCACCTATATAGGGAAGTGGATACATGTTCTTAATTTTTTTCTTATTCCTCTTCTAATAATCACCACCAAGCCCAATTGATCCTTTTTTAAATAAATATTCCATTCACCTTAGGGTGAGACACTTGTCTCAATGAATACATTATCATTACATTCTTGGAGTTGCATCTTCATTTGGTGTAACTCAATTAGGGTTATTCAATAGTGACACTTTGAAATATGTATGGAACCTTATATTAGTTCTATTGATAAATTAACATAATATATTGGTGGAAAATTAAGAAATCTTATTGATATAAATCTACCAATTTTCACACAATTTTCATATCATAGATTTCATGATTTCCCCACCCATATGAGATAATAACCTATTCTAAATATGAATTAACACCCATAAAATGGATATAATATTGATTTGATGCTCATACTTTTCATTATAATGATATATGGACATATAATAATTTTAAATATTAGATGATACTTCCCTTTCATGTAATTGATGTGGGGTTTCTGTATATAATTAAAATCCATGCCTAATATGACATTAAATTTCACCATAGGAATAATGATATTTTTCTGAAAGAATCACATTCCACCAAACATCAACCAGAGTGGAATCATACACTTGAGATGCGATCATAATTCCATTAAGTGATTTATGTTCTAATTCCACATCTAATCATTTGGGTGTAGTCATGATACCCTTAGGAAATTCTATATATAGGAAATATTGGGTATATAAACACTCAAAAAATATATTAATAATTCTACATTGAATTTTTAGTTTAGCTTTCACGACATCATAATGTCATCCCTCGTCAGAAATATTGATCTCATGTGATTTTACCTTGTCCATCAGATTAAGAGTTTGTTGACATCTATCATCCTTAGCCACAATCATGTTTAGGAACTGGTTAAAATATAACATTCTATATACACACTAAGATCTGTAGTGTGTTTTGTGAATTATTAGATGTTTTATCTCTATTCATATGGTTAGATAACTTTTTCCACCACCTTGGAAGTCATTATTTGGATGACCTTACCTTACATTGGTAAAACATTTTCTATTCCCCTTATTTAAATTTCCTCTGTGACTCTTCCCATGCCTTGAGAATAAAATAAATTTAATTTTCATCTCCCTTGTATTTTTACATTTTCAATTTAATTCCATTATTCTCTTCTTATCAAATCCATGAGATTGATACAAAAATCCAACCTACATTTCAAAAAAGATATCACATTGAATAATATCTTTATATCTACTAACTTCTCTTATTAATAACACCATTCATGGACTTAGTTTTAATAAATTGATTATTCGATCAACATAACATTCAGGATGGATGATAATACCAATAGAATACCTTTCATGTCTTTTAAAATATCCCTCATTGGTAGAAATAGATGAATCATCCATTTTCCAAAGCTTAAATAACATTATATTTGTATTCGAATAGAGAATATGAGGAAACTAATTATTAAAAAATATGTTCTTGAATGTTCCCCAGTCCATGGAGTCAATTTTGTAATGTTTCCTTGTATTCTTGATATGAGTTCACCATTGATCTTCTTCACAATCCAAAATTATGTCATTCAAAATTATTTTTTCAAGTATCAAATAATGAAGAATGGAATGTAGGAATTCTGTTGAAAGAAATCAATTCTCAGTGAATAGATGATCTATCGATCCCCTAAAGAGAGGTGGACACTGCCTCATAAATGAATTAAAAAATTATCATCCCTCAATTATTCCTTTGGGATCCCAGAATGATTCATATCTTGTGAAAGTTATGTATGTATTGCATCATTATTCTTTATTCTATAACCCATAATATTTTGATTCACATAGGACTATCATTTCATTTTTCTATCTCAATATCATGGTTCCTTCGGATTCAATCCATTGACTAAAAAAATATTACTATAAGAAATAATAATTTTGGTGGGGAACCACATAATCTTAAAAACTACTTATAGGATATCTAATTCATGACACCTTATTTTTAATATATGACACATTATGTTTTACCCATGTTCATTTTTGTAATTATCTTTTTAACTCATTCAAGATGTTTTATATAGATTTTGTGAATTTCAAAAGAATTTCCCCGAGTGTGTCAAACCGAGTGTACAACAAGGCCCATTTTCATCCATTTTTTAGATCAATAATTTCACAATATGGTGTTTTATGGATTTTTGTGCCAAGGAACAACTATTAAACAACCACATCCAGTTCTAGTAACTTGTTAAGGATGTAATTTCTAGGAAATCACTCTCTCAATCCATTACAAATCCTTCATATTTTCTTATACATTGTCTCATCCATAGACATATACATAGACATGTCCCTAGGGATATCACTATGTTTTTATCATCCTATATTTCAATATTTAACTATTCCTTTCATTTGATAAAAACTTTTGTGACATAGGCTACATGTGCATAGATATTACATCCATTTTAATGAATATTCCATAAATTAAACAAACATGAACATGGGGTCCCTAATAGTTTAGTTACATTGAAAAAATGGGAACATAAACATTGGTCCATAGTTGTGCTACATCATCTACCACAAAATTATTCACAACGATAACCCTCCATATAAATAAGATACATAATACATATCTTTATAACTGGGGGAATATAAACAAAAAAAGGGTGATATATGATTCTCAGTATGGGTAATCAAGGGAGATACATAATAATAATACGAACATAAGTGTATGAGAACATGATCATTATATTTGAAAATAATACCATTAAGATAAAATATCATATTCTTGACTCATGTAATAATGATTCGTAGTTCATAAGACATGAATCATATGGGAACAAAATAACATGATATATTAGAGCATAAAATTTGAATAAGCCATAGAATTTTTTCATACACATAAGCATAGTAAATAATTTCTATATTTTTCAAGAATAATGTAAAATTATATCATATTGGAATGGGTTCATTCTGAAAACCATCATAGTAGTTAAGGTTCACACCCCAAACCATCATAATCGATAAAACCCCTTACTGAACCGAGTTTACTCCCCATTCCATCCCTATTTTAACAATCTGGGATCTATCCCTATTCTAGTCCTCTAAATCCCAGTAGGTATGAATCCTTAACTAATTATTTTGAGAGGGATATATTTCCCACCCATCAAATAATGAAAATAATATTTATGTTCCCCAAAATATCATAAAAATTAAACATATCATAACTCAGGATATAAAATGGAAATAATTACCATTTCATCATATCAAGACCTACGGAAATGATACCATTTTTAAAATAATTTAATTATATACTACTACATAAACTGATGTGGGGATAATAAGAATTTCCCCATGGTATATCTATTGGATGTGAAACTAGTTTCATAAACATCATACCATAAAAACATATACCACTTAGAGAAAGAATATGAACATTATCCTTTGGTCATATCCCTAGTAAAGCATTAGTAAGTCAAAAAATATCATATTAGAAGTAAAATAATTTTTAAAGATAATTTAAAATATTTCCTTATTGTAATATCCATTCCTCTTGATTTTTTCATTTCCTATTTGAAATCATATATTTAAAATATAAAATATACCAAATAATAATGAAAACTTATTTACAGAAAATAATGTTGAAAAAATTAAGGAAAATTTTTAATAATTGAGTGGTCATGATATTTGGAAATAACATTCATGTCATTAAAGATAAAAAAACAATTCTGATTTTCACAATGTTTTAGTAAAATCTAGATTGGAATTGTCTACTAAATGAAATGAAGTTCCATTTCAAAAAAAATTAAGAAAAATAAAACGTGGGTAAATAATGTAATTTTAAAATCATAATATGGTAATGAAAAATTTTTGAAATTATTTTCAGAATACGTTGTTTTGGATGAAAATGGACTTATGAACAGAGGGAGAAATACGGTCATATTTTATTTTAAAAATTTTATTAAATATATTAAGTAAAATAGAGTGGGAAAGTCTCACCAATAATTGAATATACAATGAAAACAAGTGGATAATAACATTCATGAAAATTATTGAGAGGTAGATCATGATATTTCAACATTGGAGATATAATTATAAACTATCTCAATAAAAGTTGAGATTGTAACATAAAGTATTCCCAAATTGGTAACATTGTAACATTGTAACGCTGAAGTATTAACATAAAATGAGACATAAAATATCATGAGTATGAATAAATTAATTATATTAAATGAAAATGTTTCTGTATAACTTTCTCAAGAAATAATATTGGTGTATAACATAATGTACTTCTCAAAGAAGAAAAATTGGGACACAAAATCCCCTACCGAAATTATTAATGCTCATGATAATTGTTTAATATTCATCTATTAAAAATATAAATATATATTATATTTATATTTTAGAACCAAATTCATATATATAATACCATATATTATTTACTTATTCCCTATAATTATCAATTTATTAATAATTCTATGATAAAGTTCAGTTTTGGGAAATAATTACATTGTCTTTTGGGAATGTTTTTACTAGTATTTTTTTCAAATACATTTATCAGGGATTCATCATCTCAAAAATTTAACCTAGTATATAAATAAAATTTATACTCAATATAATTGAATTTAGATTAATACAAAAAAATTAATGATAGGAAATTCAATACATCATCCATGGAGACGTTACGCCATACATACACAAGAATGATGTCAACATTTTCATGTTGATTGAAATAAATAAAATAAAATTATTTGATATTACCATTATATAATCATTTTAATATAATATTTATCCATTATTATAATTCATCCCATCCTTAATTCATTTTTATATGTTATTTTAATGAATCATATCTCGTTTTGGGGCGATATCCCACCATAAACACAGATGATGCTATCATATTCTATCAAAATAGAGAGAATGACGGTATATGTTACATAATATTTCAATAATCAATATAAAATCTTAATTATCATATATAAACAAAAATATATCATTATGACAAGCATTTATGGGTTTAATAAAAAAACAAATGTCTTTAGTTTGTGATGTGGATGTCCACCGCACACACAAATGATGATTTGTTAACACTTTTAATGGAAGCCAAGATGGTTTTACCTCATTAAATTAACATAAAAATGTTATGATATATATTATACTAAATTTAATATATAATCATGTTATTATAATAATTTAATAAAGTTGAGAAATAAATAATATAAAAATGGTTGATGATTAACGTTTACTATTCTCTAGGTAACATCTTTAGGATTTCACTAAAAGACTTCCTAGGGTAGATTTTTATAGAAAAAATATGGCTACTAGGATAAGTGGAGGGAATTTGGGAAGTAATTTGGGTAGGTAATGAATAATCCAAAAGTGTTTGCATATGTGTAGAAGAGAGGAGAGGGGTGGCCTTTATAAGTGGGATGAGTGGCACACCTGCAATTGTTTAAAAATATTAAGTCATGTCCACATTTGTATCATTCCAAAAGCCTGAAAATTGGTCCATTATTTAAAATATAATATACAATATTGAAATATGGTAGGATGACACTACTAAAAATATCATTTTATTTAGAGCTATGCTTTACCGGAGTTAAAAAATGCCGATGAAGCAGGTCTTTATCAATGCGCAAAGAAATATTGATAATGTGGTCCCTAATAAACACTAATAAAAATTTCATGACAAAGAAGAGACTATTTTTCATTTCTAGTACAAAAGTACTAATAAGGGGGATTTATTATCTACTTTTTACTAGTGATGATAAATCCACATTATCAATACTTTTTTTCTATTACTGATAATGGGTATACTTCATAATATACAAATTATTTCAGTAAAAAAATGTTTTTTATATTTTTATATTTTTATATTTAAATTTATATAATAATTGTTTTATTTTTTTTAAATAGATAAGTCTGACTGAACAGATACACATAATATATATTATATTTAGTGAAAATGGATTTTAAAATCATTAAAAATTATTATCTATTAATAATTTTCTTATTATTATTGTGTAATAGTTAAATAATATCAATTGAATGATTAAAAAGTAAATGAGTTAATTAATGGTAAATGATAAGTTGAAAACATGCCTCCAAAATCAAATAGTCTTAACATTTGATATAGGTGTCTATTTGGGATCAATCATACCTCATATCAAATCCTGCAGAGTGGTATACAACACGCTGACTAGGGATACAATAGTTTTTTTTAAGGCCAAAGAATCCCACATTGCCGCCAAAACAGAGTTTTTCATTGGGATACAATTTTTTATAATACTAGATGATTTTTCAACATGTTTTATGAGAGTCTTCTAGTTTGTTTTAAGTGAAGACTAGATTTATCCGCATGTCTTACATTTGTATAGAAATTATGGTTCTGAAATTGTATTGTTTTCATAATGTAAATTTATTAATAATTAAATATATACATATTTTTAATTATTTATTATAATAATGAAATTATTTAAATACATATTCACATAAATATTTATATTTTATTATATAAACTGTATGGAAGTAAATATTTATTATTCATATCATTTAATATAAATAATTATCCATTTTATTTACCATATAAAAATGCAATAATTTCTATATAAAATGTTTATTTATACATATGGGTCTGTTTTAATAAAAACTTATATATTTAAAATATATTCTAATATGTGAAAATGATTATTAATATATAGAATATTTATATAATTAGAAGTTTATATATATATATCACCCATGTCTAAAAGAGTTGTTTGAAAAAATACATAAAAAATAAAAATATTATAATATGAAAAATAAAACAATATATGTTAGTGGTGGCATATTCCTATTATATAAGGAAGGTCTGATGATAAAGTCCATAAATGTGGTGAGGGGTGAAAATATGTATAGCACTGATAAAGGGGGTCACGAGATCTATTAAATATGTGAGGGATCATGAGTGTGTGTGAGGGGCAGTCAGGGTGGATAGCAGGTGCTAAAAAAGGGGATCGCCTAAAAATATTTTTCAAAATTTTTTATCAATCCTTGGAAAACGATTGAAAAATTCATCATTTATTGGTGCGAAATAAAAGTGCTGATAAAAGGTTCCATCATTGGAGTGTTTTCCTAGTATTGAAAATGGATTGATGTTAACATGTCTTATGTTGTCAACACTATTAAATCTTTGATAATTACTCTTTCTAACACGATGAAAATAATGTATTTATTTAGGGAAATGGGGGTTGAATAAGTTGGTAGTTCATTTTATACCCTTTTCTTCTTAGTTTATCCCACTGGTAAAATAGTTTTTACCTTAATTGCTTTATATAATTTTTATAATTTTTACTATTATTTATGTTAAATAATTAAGTTGAATTTATTTAAATTTATAATGTATTATAAAAAAATATGGAATCCATTTTTTGAAATTATATATAAAAAAGTTTCAAAAAGTAATTCAAAATTAGCCTAATAGATGCGATGGGAAAGAGAGTTTTTAATGAGTAAATGATAAACATTATAGAATGGTTTGAGATCCAATTTCAATTTGAAATTGTTCCAAATGTAATAAATAGGATTAATTATTTTATAACTAAACTAGTTAAACTATAAATTTAATTTATAATATTATTTAACATTATAAAAAAAACTATTATCAAATCAGCAGTTTTCAGTGTTCATCCAAAAAAGAAACTTTTCTGAAAGATCTCTAAAATTCACCATATAATAATTTAGACATTATAAATTCAAAATATTTTTTTATTTTATAAAATTTATATTCTAAAAGAGGCAGACATTTTTTTTCATAAAAATACATTATTTTTTTTAGAAAATAGTAATTTAAAAATATATAAAAACATTATTGAGAATTATGTATTTTATTATTAATATGATTTATCTATTAAAAAAAATTTAATTATAATTTAATAAATGTTTTTTAATTTTCATATTACTATTTTAATGGTATGTATATAACTTTTTCATTTAAATCAATATATCAATAATATATCATGGTTTTTTAAAACTCAGTGTTGCATGTAACACAATATAGGATAGTGTTTCAAATAGTAAAAAATAACCTAACTTTTCATGTAGAGGCATATTAAAAGGGTGTTTCTGTAGTGAAATATTCTATAGAAATTATATTTATTCGAAAAAAATGATAAAAAACTTAGTGTGTTGCATTGGAAATCTCCAAGATTGGCTATTGTGAAAACAATACTACCATTATGAATTCTCCATGTTTTTGTGTCATCAGATATATCTATATATGAGTTTTTTAAATTTTCCTCATAATTTGATATTATAAATAATTCATTTCAAGAATCACACATTTAGATTTAATAATAAACAATGTCAGACCATGTTTTGGGGTTAGGTACGGTATAACGGATGTGTTGTGAATGGAATGTAATTAATGAATTATTTATATAAGGATTTTACCTCCCATATTTAGAGAATTTTATATCTCATCCATTTAATTTAAATATAATTTCACATAAATTCCACTGCCATAGTGTAATGTTGTTTCTTTCAGAAATTCAAAAAAATATTTATTGGGTATATTGGTTGATGACAAAAATGTGAAACCTACTTGATGAGATATTGAGACAAATGTACTATATTACTCATTGAGTTTTTGTATGATATCAATGAAATGGTGGAATTGTGATATTTATCTTTGGTACATTAAACCATTTTTAGAATATAATATTTGACATTAGGCATACCCACCTAATTCTAATGAGAATTAATCTTAGAGGGTTACACACATTGTGATTAAATTATTCTCGATTAAAAATTATTTAAATGTAATTAATGGAAGAAATATTATTCTCATGAAAGAGTAATAATTACATTCACGTTTTGTTGATCTCTAATATAGAAAAATTTAATAAATAATTATTTATTTATTTATTTGATACGATAATAAATAATAGATAAATTATTCCATATATTTTAAATAACACATTAATCTTATTTAATGAATATTGAAAATTTATTGACTGGATTTTGAATTGAATATGTATTTATGTGAAAAAAATTTATATGCTCATATTTAATAAACTACGAGATGTATGAGAAGGATATGATCATGACCGATGATTAATATTAATTTAGAAGATGCTAAAATAATATTTTTCATATTACATTTTCATTGGGCTATAAAATATTACAATTATTATTATTATTATATGGGATGAGGTTTTTAAAAGATTATAATATTATTTATGATATTGTAAATAATTAAATAATATTAATACTAAACCCTATCTCCATAAATTGATGGATATGTCTATTATATTAGGATAATAAGAAACTGATAATTGAGAATTATTACCCACAATAGCGCTCTCATTTCTCTCTCTGGAATTTTCATTCTCACTTCCTCTAGAGAAATATACGAAATACTTCGAGGTTAAAAGAACTTGTGTGATAAAGGTGAACAATTAAAGATGATTGATTCACTAAACTAGCACTCAAAAATAAATTATTGAATTCTGGATATTAATTCAACTCGTGTGGTCCACTGCCTGAGGGATTTAATAGCACGATCCTTACAATATAAAAAAGGTTATATGAAAAGTTTTTTTTACGAAAAAATAAAATCTACACCGATGAACAAAAGTAATATTCATTTTTCTGGTCTAAATAATTTTACTATAAATTTAACATGAAAAATTATCTTTTAGGGTTTTATAAAACTCTATATAGAAAGAGATTTTAATATATCTACCACCAAAGGCTATTCTACAACATCCGGAACCATAAACTATAATCAAATGGATGAGAATTAAAATTAAAAATTATTTATCTATTTATATATATATATACGAATTAGAGGTTAAATTTTTTATTTATGTAATATTATTTATTAAATTTTATTTTAAAAAATATGTTATCAACATTTTAAATCTCACAATTTATGATGTAATTTTATGAAGTTATAAAACAAATAAAGAATGACTGGAGATTCCATAGTTATGTCCCAATATTTCATGCGTGTAAAACTGAGTTAAAAGGCATGTAGTTGGAGTAAATACTGTATACCCGAGTTCACTCTTTAAGGATATGCTTGAGGATACATGATATGCCAAAAAGTAACTACATGTAGTGAATTTATTTTACACTATGTGTTGATAGGGCCCACCTGAAACATGATTTGTTAGACTACATGGAATGTAAATGTCTTACATGGTGTGTAGTCTACAGGGTTAAGTGGAGAAATTCATGCATCCCATGTGGTCATAATCAGGATCAAAATCACATGATATTGATATACTAGTGAAATAATGACATACATAACAAGTATTCGGCATGTACATGCAATGTGGTTCATTAATTCACACATTTTAGAGAATTATATATCCATTTGGTGAGAAAAGAAGACACGTAGCCTAAAAGATACAAAGTGTGTAGCTAGATTATGCATGCCATGTAGTATTGAGTCAGAATAAAAATTCCAAATATTTTTTTAGGACAAGAGGATTCCTTAAAATAGTTATAAATGACATGTAGTAATATTCTTCTCACTATATTGTGAATATGTGTAACACATTAAAGACCTAGGCATGGAACCATATATACACAACATATGTGATATAGAGAATTTATCTGTATAGTACGTGCAATGATGTATCCGAATAAATTAATGATTTAAAATTTCAATTAAATTAAAATTAAAAAATTGAAATCATTTTATATTTATTGGAACTTATTTTCATTTACTGTTTAATACTAGTTTTATTGATTATTAAATTCACAATTAATTTATTGTAATTTGATTTAATTAGTGGTCTTACTATTTATCATCCATGAATTCCTTAATGATCGGTATATCCTAGTGAATATGGATGGTCATTATGATAGAATGGAATTAATTAAGCAATTAATGCAAGCATATATATCTTAATAATAAATAATGAACAAGAAATGAATGTTAACCAGTTTTACATGTTCTTATTCTTTTTTTTGTGAATTATTATTCAATTGATTCTCCAAGTTCTAACTATGTTATTGATATATTTATTTTTATTATTGCAGGGTTTTGATATATTTATTCAGTAGCTTCCCCTCACATAAACGAGAGTTATAAATACATGTAATTAATATAGAGTACCAAGAATCATAGAGCTTGTTCAAGATGGATCCATAATAATTCCAAACTAGGTGATCTATAAATAAACAAGTAGAATACTAGAACTCATGACAAGATCATAAACAAGATTTATTCGCACAGTTCTTATGTTTATATATTTTCCACTCTATAAATAAAACATTCTATAAGATCATGAAAAGGTTATTTATTTATTTATTTATCTAGTTCTATGAATAATATAATTTTCTGGATGCACGACCGTGTTAGTATAAATAAATGAATTAATCTCCAAACTCAACATTAATGTACACGAATTATGCAGAAATGTCTTAAATAACAAGGCTAATTAATGAAGTTAAATCAAATTCATATTTACAAGACACGTAAACTACTAAACAAGATAAAATTAATTCATAATAAATTAAGATCCACTAAATAAATATTATTTCATACTCAGCCTTACGTTACTTGCGTAAGAATGAAATCCTTAGAACAAAGGGTTTGACTAAATAACATTGGGATACATACTTTTAAAGTAGGGTTTTTATGATGGGTATGGGAACACATAACCATATTAAATCATGATATGTATCTCTCTCGAGACATGAGGTAACCTGGATCCATGGGTTAGGGATGTCAAAGTCAGTATTTCATGATTGGGGAGTCCACTCAATTGATTTAGAGTTTCATTCCAATAGTTGAAAAGTCCCACCGACCTAAATACATTCAAATACCTTGACCAACCCTCATTGGGGTTATATAGTGTGGAATATAAATCCTTTTCAAAACAATTTCCTTTAAACTAGAAAATATTATTCTAATGGTGAGGGTTATTGGGACATGTTAAATTGTCAGAGAATAAATAAAATTAATTATTATTATTTCACTCATAATTTTTAATCAAGTAAAGTACTAATAATCTATTTTAATTACTATGGAAAATAGAAAAAACACTTTAAATAGTCTAATAATTCATGAACATAGTATATCTCCTTAAAAATAAATATATAATGATATAATACAATTGTTTGTGTGAGGAAGTTTTATAAAAAAGATAGTATTTTTTGTAGAAATTGCATATTCTTCTTCTACTACCCTAGAATGTCAGAAAAAGTGAAAAGGATTCCTACTAGGGTTATATGGATGTTGAATCATTTTTATTTTGTGTTATATTCTATAATATTTATATATATTTGATTATACAAATTGACGAAAATTATTCTTACACCATAATATCACACTATGATTCTCATCATAATTATAATGAAGTGCTAGAAATGAATACAATTTTCAATGTACTATATTAGTGTAAACTAGAAATAAATATAGCTACTGATATGTCATTTGAAATGATGGATTATATTGATCAGTTAGCAAAATAAGGACTCCACATTGTTAATAAATTATCAATTTTTTTATTTTATTATCCCTACAACCATTATTAACTTTATTTTTCGAATTTGGGATAATAAATGGGAAAGTCCACCATGAACCCTTTAACCATACATCACTAAGAATATTATGGGGAATATTTACGAAGAAAAGGATGAATCTCCCTTGGATAATATAAATCCAAACAATTCTTTATAATGTCCTTTCTGAAGAGAAAAAATTCATAGGTTGAAGAATGAACAGGAGGTTGTTTTATTCATTTGTGAAAATAATGGACACTAGAATAGAAATTACAATGAATTAGAAAAAAAGAAGATGCATGAACATTAGATATATTCATCGGGTTCATATTCATCATATTTTAATTGAATAAAACATTCTTACAACATAAATGATTTTAAATACAGGAAATGAAGATTAACAGAAAACTTATAAAGTGAACTCAAAAGGAGCTGAGAAATGGTGATCCATATGCCATTCAAGAAGAGATCAATATTTGAAGCTAATTTATTGTATTAGTTCAAGTTTGTAATAAGTATCACCGAGTCATTTATCTTTGTGTTTTTTATACATAGTGAGATATTATTTCATTTCAAAATAAATGTTGTTATAGTACTTAAATACTAAAATAATGGTTCATAAACTCTTGATTCAAAAAACATACTATATATTGAATGAAGAATATATAATATTGGATTCTTACCTAATTTTTATAAGATATTTATTTATAAAAAAATATGAATGTGGTTTTCCTATTTATACCCATACAATTATTTTATTATTAGCTAGGCTATGATATTGGAAATAGAAACAAACTAAAAATTCAATTATATATAACTAAAATATTTAAATAATGATATGTCCCAAATATTTTTATATGTTTTCCAAAATAGCCACATGAAAAATTATGAAATAATGATAATTTCAGAACATTCAATTAATGAATTTTAGAAATTCTTATTGAAGTGAATCTGTTCACTTGGTAAAGATTGAGGAATCTTGTAGCATAACTACAAATATAGCCTTTATCAGTGCAAGAAAATTAGATTAACAGTGCTATAAAACCGTTGTTAATTTAGGTGAGGATAAAGGGGGGTCGCATTTTTTAGCCCTTCGAAAAGTGCTAATAAAGGACCCTTTTATTAGTGATAAAAAACGCTTATAAAAGACCCCTTTATCAGTGATTCTTTTAGCATTGATAAAAGTGATCATTTATCAGTGATTTTAAAAAGTGTTGATAAAAGTCAAAAAAAATAAAAAAAAGATTTATATAATGTGGTGGGGGGGGGGACTTTTAACAACGTTTGACCCCCCCTATTAGCACTAGACGGACCCCCCCCTCACACTCTTCTACGCGATGCCCTTCACGCGCATCCCCACACGTGCACACCCATTTACATCCACCCAAACTCGAACCCATGACCTCCCCCCTTTCACGGCTACAACTTTACCACTAATCCATTTTGTTTTTTTCTCTATTTAATTATATATCTATTTATTTATATATATGTAAATGTATAGTTATATTTATTCATATATTAATAATGATTCATATTAATATAAATATTTTTATTCATATATTATTATATATATATATATTCATTTTTATATTATTATATATTAATATTTATTTATTTATATATATTTTTAGATTTAATTTTTTATAAATTATTTTTTTGCTTTTGAATATATATTAATAAGATTTGTTTTTAATACATTTATGAAATATGTTTTTTATGTGTTTTTATAAATAAATAAATACATACATACATACATACATATATAAAACACACACACACACAGACAAAGACACACACACATATAGATTTACGAATAAATAAATATACATGTGTAGTTAAAAAGCCATAGAATGATAAAACAAACATAACATATAATCCAGAAGCTCGTATCAAATCAACAACCAGTCAAATCGAATTAAATGAAACAATCTTCGATATGATATGTGGTACAAGCCTAACAAACATCTGGATCATAATTTATACTTGATTGAATGTCAAAAAATCAGGGAATACCATCTAAAAACTTACTTTTGGAGGCCTTTTGGGCAATTTTTGGCCACGATATTGTGACAGAAGCTTTGCATGGGTCACTAGGTCTTTAGCTCGTCGTACGATTTGATTTTATATGTTTTAGAGCTCCAACATACACTTGGATAAAAATTTATGGTTATTTCATGTTTGAGCAACATTTTAAACTAATTTTAGATCTTTTATTACTTTTTTTTGATTTTTTGTGTATTTAAATTGTTATTAGATGATTTTTAATCTATAATAATTATAAAATTCTTAATTAATAATATTTTTAAAAATATTTTAAATACATTTTTACTAAAATTCATATATATTAAATTAAATAATCTATTCATACTTATCTAAAACATATTTAAAATATATCTATTATATTTATATCAATATAAATATGCATATATAACAGTATTTTATTTTTCATAATTTTTTTTGAAACATAAAATTTATCAACAGTAAGAAAAAGTGCTGATAAATCCCCCCTTTATCATTACTACTAAAAGAAGCGTTGATAAAGGGGTCCCCTTTATTAGCACTAAAAAAAGCACTGATAAAATCCGCCCTAAAAAAGCACTGATAAAAGGGTATCGCTTCCCTTTCCCATTTTTATAGTAGTGTAGATTGATTATTAGAGAATATATTGTCTACGAAATCATTAAGCATATTTGTGGTGTAAATTTTTTCCATAACTATTATTTTCTTATAATATTAATGTCAACAGGGTACAAAAATGAAGATCAATGATGAGTCTTATATATATTAGAAATATAATATTATTCCTTTCCTGACATATTTTGTAAATAGAAGTGCAACAACAGACCATATGAAATAAATATTGTCTAATGGAAATCATATATAATGTCATATGATAAGATTCTATTAGAAGACAACCACAAGTATTTGTTGAAAAATATTTATTAAAATAAGTCTTTATATAGAAATGAAGATAAAAAACTAAGGTCCATATGATTTAATGATACTATAAGTACAAATTATATTAATTCCAAGTCATTATCAACTATATTTCAATAATGGGTTCATATATCTTTAATGATTATGGGAGTAGACTTAACTTATTGCGGTTCAGTTTTTGGATCCACATGAGTTTGAATAATAATAATGGACTCCACTAGGCCATGTGGGAGGAGTATTTACATATACAAGTACTATATAAGAAATCATATCTAAAGAGGTATTTTACATTCTCCAAGATGATTTATAAATATATTTTTCTTTTTTAATAATTATTACTAAATAGATGAAGTATATGATAATATGTATTGGTTGACAATTGTGAATAAATTCATGTGATCGATTACTTTTACCAAATTCAGGGATACCATATTTTGAATGTTTCTATGACGTGATACAGCTTTTGACTATCAAAGAGAAATTATATATTTATGGTAGATTATGGTAAAAATACAGTATAATATATTATTTTTTGTTTAGTATAAAAAAATGTATCACCTCATAAATGACTGAATTCATTTTTTATTTCTACTTGTTAAAAATTATTTATATTGTCATCATACTTGGATATTAATATTCAAGGACACCTAATTTAAAAGAATCCTTATGAAATATCTATATATGAAATAATATAAAAGATACCTTATGTTATATTTTTACTATTCATAACAAAAATGGTCAATGAAATTAGTAATCTCCAATAATATTTTTAAAATAGATAAATTCATTTATGAATAAACTATGCTTTGTGGTAGAAGAATATTCCTTTGAAAATGAAGGAGTGAAATGTTTCTCAAAATTTTAAATGGGGAGGTATTAGTCTTCCTATTAGATATATTAATATCATATGGAAAACAAATGTTATGACTTACCAGTTTGTTAATACAATAGAATGAAATGTCTCTAAATGTAACTTAATGAATCAACCATATTTTAAGGAATGAGATCCACAAAATGGATATTATGAGTTTTGTAAATCAATTCATAGTATATATATTAGCACAATGTTGAATAAATATGTTGAAACAATTTAATATAGAATTGTTTTAGGAATAAAAACCTTCTACTAGAACAAACATGGTATGATAAGTGATTATAGATATTAAAATAATTTCAAATGATTTATTGTAAGGAATTCATCTAAGGTTCCGGGATATGTACTAATTTGTTTACAAATAGATAGATTATAATTGGTTAATATTAAATATATTGAACATAATATCATATATATATAGCAAGAACTATAAAAAATTCATATAATAATAGAACTGGATGAGTTCATGTTGTGTGGAGAAGTGGGAATACTAGTGATCCATTGAATTGGAAAGTTATTTTTTTTTCAATTTCATCTAGTATCACTTTTTAATCCATGGTAATACAATGAAAAAAAATATCACATCCAGTCGTTTCTATATTTATAATATTCAATTATATTGCAGATTTTGATATAGCTTAAGAAGCAATTTGGAAATGAACTATTTGGATTATGTGTTATACCAAATGAAATAGTTTTATTATCTTATGATACGATTTGACTATGGATCTATTCATGATTTATTGATTCTGAAAGGGGAACAAGAGGTGGATACTCATCTCTATCAATACATGATATATTTTTTAGGATAGTAATGTTATAGGTAACTGTTTCACCGCACATATATGTGGCTTTAACAACCCTATAAATGAGATTGAAGAAGGCATGAAATCTTTATCAAAACTCTATAAAATCATTTTTTAATGTGGGGAGTAACTGGTTATTAGCAGTTCAATCCCATGTAATTGGGAGTTCCATGGATTTAGTTCCCTGTAAATAAAAAATATTTCACATTGGATTACATTAATATTAAAATAATTAAATATTAAAATAAATAAATTGTCACATTTTGTTTCTTCTTCTTTATAAGATTGATGTGATAATGACATAGAGTGTCTATCTCATTGATTAGGTCCTAGATGTTCCACACAATGAAGATATACTTTAATTGAAATGGTGACATTCTTAAATATTTTTTTCTTGGATAAAATACTATAATAGGGTACAAAGTATATAAACCATTAGGTTAAAATACATATATTTGGATGAGGACTACTTTCAAGAGGTATTCACTTTTTAATATCCAATATGTAACATTATGAGAATAAACCTACTAGTAGGAGTTCTTTATATCACCGTTACATCAGAGATTTATATCTTAGAGAGTGTGTAATGGTCAATAAACATTTATATTATCATTTACACATGTAATGACTCATTCACATAGATTTATTAACAGAAATTGTAACTCCATATGTTTATAGGAAGTAAGGTACATTGGGTGAATCGAGAATGACATGTTATTAATAGATAATTCAGGGAAGGAATTTTCCATTCCATTTTTATAGATGCTGATATCTCATCCCATTAATTGAATTATAATTGTCCAAAACATTCTATTTAAATGGTGTTGTGACATTTATTTTAGATAGTCATAAAAACATGTATCCAACCTATATGTTGATGAAACATTTATGAAATATGTCTAATGCGATGTTGATAAAAAGAGATTATATTTCACAATAAGAACACATTTTGGTTCTTCAACATTTCAACATTAAGTTATTTATATTGGGTTCAGTGACTCATAGGTAGATACTAATCTTGGACTTTACGAATACCCACCAAATTCCAACATGAAATTATCTTATAGGGTAAAACACTAAGTGTTTTTATTGATGTAAATTATATTATATTTTAATTAAATTAATTTAAAAAATTATCCTACTATTTGTGGACGAATTTTATTCATGATTTATTGATTAGTAATATTTAATTATTGATAAATAAGAATTATTTATTTTATTAATAATTTATTTAATTTCATGAATGTATAATAACTATTTACTCTTTTGTTTGTAAATGAAATATTTTTTTTTAATTTAATATATGATATCTAATATCTGGATCTTGAATAAAATATTTCTTTATGTTAATAAGATTTTCATTTCTGTATAAAATAAATTTTTAGTAGTTTTAGTATACTAAGAACAATCCCTATGATGAATACTAATTTTCAAGACAATAAAATAATATTTATTAATTCATAAGATAGCACACACCATAGTATAATAATATAATTATTATTAAATGGAATGTGGTTTTTGAAAATAATATAATAAAATATAAGGTCCTATATGAAATAAAATTATATTATAAATTACATATAATCAATATAAATATTTGGTTAGGTCTATCATGTAGGGTTATTCAAAAATTATGAATTTAGAATCATTAGGCATAATGGATTTATATCTCCTAAAATGTCCACCTCTATTACCCTCATCAATGAGAATGATTTATTGAATCCTGGAAGAACATGAGAGACCATGAATAACAATTCAAAACATTTTACTCATCACACTAGTTCCCAAAAAAATAGTTTCATTCGTAGATCGATGAATCAAATGTTGATCACTACTAGAATTATTGTACACATGGGTATTTACATAACAACAAAGGTAATATGAGATATGGGTTTTTGGAATGATAAACATCTATATCAGTGGAAAAACCTAAGATGAGGAATTCATTTCATTAGATCTAAAATAAATTAGTTACAAATTTAACCTGAAAATATCATTTTTAGGGATTCAAGAAAATCGATGTTAAAAAAGTAATAATATATTACCCTCAAAAGGCACTTCTATTATCCCTATAACCATTATCTATAATGTCTTGTAACTATTGTGGAATTAAGAAGTATCGAAGAAGGTTAAGTAATAAGTATTTGAGGATTGATATAGTAATGTTAGTGTTTGGTTTGGATATGGTTCCTCACTAGTTTTTCAAAACCTCAATAGTTTTAGTGAATTTGGTGACTTGTGAGGCTCTTGGGTGATATAGAGTGTTTTATAGTATATATTATGTAGTTGATTGTTATTTGGAAACTTTTGGAGAGGGACCTTCTATAGTGTGATGTATAACCCTTATTTCTTCTACATAGCCTATTTACTAATTTCATAATGGAAGATCCCATTGATTCATAACTGGTAACATGATTTCTAGGATGGATTTTGTGGATAATTTCTCTTCTGAGTTGTGTTCAATAAATTAACACCTATGAATGATATTATATCATTTTCATATCTATCCAGACTATCCAATAGTGGTGTCTAGCATCAAGCATGTTAGCAGCTTCACAGTTCTAAATATAATATGTTTTCATGTTATTCATATTATTCATTAGTCAACTAGATATCATGAATTTTTTGATTATTATCGAAGACATGTGACTTTTACATCTCCTAAAGGGGAGGAGTGGAAGTTGATTTTTTAATGGGAAATTGAGGTAGACAGAGTCTGACAAAAACATCATCATAGGGATTTATATTCAATGTAGGTTATATAATGATGAATGTAGTGGATTTCGCGATAACTCCACACTCATTCCCATTGTTGGTATACCAATACACAAAAGTATTTCTAGAGGATTTTTCAGGGTTACATATACACCGGGTGGATAAGTGTGAGATCGATCTAGTTCTCAATGATAATCCCAAACCAATTCTTCTTTATCTAGTGGAAATAGATACGTTTTTAGTGTTAATGGTCCAACTTGGTGATATTATGGTTAAATACTTTATGAAGTTGAGAAAATTACCATGGGGTGTTCTAGTGTTGTTATTTCAAGAAGGTGGAAGGTATTTTTATTATCTCTATATACTTCCTAAATTTTAATTGGATCAATATGAAGAATGGTAAACCATTTCTAAGAATTTCTTTATTTTTTATCAATTGAGGGTGTCCTTATAACATTTGATGATTGATCAACATTTTTTCTACAATAATATTACGAATAGAGAGAAAGACATAATGAAAATAGTTTTTATCTGTAGTCATGCATTGTTAAAGTATCTCATTTTTACATTTAGTGTAATTAATTATTTATTACTATTTATGTCCTTCATGATCAATATATTTTACCCATACATGGACTCTATCATCATTAGATTCATTAATAATATTCTAATAAATTCAAAGATATTACTATTACAAGGTTGATACTTTGATATTGTACTCGTCACACTTCGATCACATCATCTTTAAAAAAAGTTTTTATACAATAAATCATTTATAAATTATGCATTCTTTCATAGAAAATAGTTTTTTCATGAAGAAAGACAAGTTGACCTATAGATGGTAGAGATTTTCATATAATTGGAATGGCTAAGGAATGTGTTTGAGATTTTGTGTTATCTCTTGTTGGATGGGTACTATATGAGGTTCATATACAAATTTTCTTTCTTATTATAAACAATGATTATGAATATCAATAATTCAGTAAATAGATATAATAGATTAAATACATATTCTTATATATGAAGATGAGGTTAATGTTAGTTCTGATCCCAATTTGTCTTATTCATAGAGTTTGGTATTTAGAGTATTGAGACACTTATGAAATTCTCTTAGGAGTAATACCAATGTGGGGTGAACAATTTTTTTTTCTTAATTATCATTTCATCTATGACCCCCAATAGTGTAAATATGATACCTTGGACCTAGATTTAGATGTTGTGTTCTATACAATGAAATTTTGGTGCTATCTCATCTTCAGTGAGACATTTATCATGTATAAATACCCCAATAGTTTAATGTTTATATTCTTCAAGTGTCACTAGAATATTAACCAAAAGATATGGGTATATTACATAAAGGTGTTTGAAATTATGAAATATTATCATACTGGGAAGAGAAATATAGTTACCAATATGATGAGTATAAAGATGATAGAGGTTTGGCTACATACATTAGAAGTGTGTTGGAATCTCATGTGTTTGTTTGAAGACTATAATTTTGAAATATTTGAGGATCAAGTGTAAGTGTCTTCTGAGACCTTAGTTATCACAAAAGCCTTAGTGGAATGAATTAATTCATGTCCATAGATTGATCATAATTTTTAAATGATGAGGGTTATGTTGGTGGAAAATGGTTCAATTCTATGTCAATATTTTGATAGAAATAGATTACTTATGGTTCATTGTAGTGTGATGTTTCCATATTCCATGAGAGAGTTGCTAATAAGAGCCTCTCAATATTCATATAGGGTTATTCACCCCGAGGTAGCCATTATCTATCTTGATGTCAAGTTACTTTTCTAGTGGCCTTAAATGATTGGAGAAATTATAGGTTGTGGCTCCCATTGTTTGACATGTAAGATGATAAATCCAAGCATTAGAAACACAATCAGGTGCTCTATTTAGTTACAGTTCCACTATGACTATGGTATGAGTTAATGAAAATCATCTTGATAGGGTTTACCAAGACCGTAAGAGGCTGAGATACTATTTGGATGGTAGTGGATGAGTTGACCAATGTAGAAAACATCATACTGATTTGATAGAGAAATTCATTGGATTTGTTAGGAAATATCTATACTCAGAATATCAAGTGGATTCATAGAGTAACATCATTCATGGAATTTTAGAGACATTCTTAGTTTATATCATGGTTCTGGAAGGGACTATAGAAGGTGATGGGAACATAGTTCAAGATGAGTATAAACATTCATCATCAGAATGAAGAGCGGTCAATGAGAATGATCAATACATTAAATGACATGATTAAAGTGACTCTAATAGATTTTTTATGAGATAGGTATGATTACATGTCTTTACTTTAGTCTTTTGATAAATTATTTTTCATTTCTTGATTTAGATGGCTCCTCTTGAGGATCTGTATAGGGAACATGTTCATTCACCACTATCCAAGCTGGTGGTATATAATTTTTCAATAATTTCTCTAAGTATATTATTGAATACCTTAGATTAGTAGCAATTAATTATAAAATGGAAACTTATAACTCATAAAATGTATAATTATTATGTAGATCAAAGGATATAAATCATGTATTTCACTATGGAAATAATATTTTCAAGTATCTATTCCCTCAGTTTGGGAATTGGCATTTTAGAAGGTATCTAAAGTGGGATCCATGGTTTTTTTGGATGTTCGTGATCCATGAATTTATCAAAACGGGGTTTTATCATTTAAAACTTCTTCCATAGTAACAAGGTATGATAAATATTTTTCATATGTCTCATCTTCGGAAATATAAACTGGATCTTCCATATTTCGTCGACTGTGAGGATATTGATCATGATATGGATTCATTTTTTTTTTGAATTTCCATTTCCTATAGTGAATTAAAGTGAGAAAGTTCTTTAAGGAAAGTACATTCCTTGTTTTTATATTCATTGGTAGTAATGGTTTATTTTGGGGTAGACATGGGAATCAGAATTTGATACTCAATAATAGTGCTTTGATAATTTTTATCATACATTTAGGAATAATTATAGTTGATAAAAAGTCATATGTTCAACAACCTGACACTAGATTCCATGATTCATCAACATACATTATTAAATTTTCAAGTTTAAAAGGAATAAAATCCTAAATGAATGATCAATTTATTAGTTTTGGATGACTAGACTACATACATGATACACATATTACATTGGGTGAAGAGAAAATAAAACATGATACATAATAAAATGAAATGGACTACATCCTTATATGTTCATCCAATGATTTCTTCTTCATATAATTGTTAAAGGTAAAGAATGAGTGTGTTATAAAATGATCAATAACTTTATGTATAGAAGAAGTAATAATGAATCAATGTGAGTAATAAAAATTAATGCGAAATAAATAATCACACAATCCATTTATATAACTAGATAAGAAAAAAAATATGGAAAATTAATTTACTGAAACAGATGACATTTAATAAATAATATGAGATTTAACTACATCCATGGATAATGATAAAGAAAAAATTTCATGGTTAACAAATAACTAAATATGAATGAATTAAATTAGTAGTTTCTGGACTCCATGTTTCCTAGATACATTATTGATTTTCCATCATGACCTTTCACAATAAGTTTTATAACATTTATTGTAAAAATCCATTAGATTAGTCTATTGATTTGTCTCAAGATACCATTGATGCTTCAAGGTGATATCTATGACCAAGTCCTTCCCAGTTTATACATGTAAAACAAAATTCTCATATATCAAATAATATATTTAATTAATGTACAATTTGTCTTGTCAAATATCATTATTGTGTAAATGATTTTAATATTCCAATATTCCCCCAATTTATAAAATAATAGAAAAGCACACATCGTATGTAAAAAAATTATACGGTTTAGGAAATAATTATACCCATAAAATATGAGATTGTTTATCTTGAATAATTGTGATTTCCAATGGAAAATCTTCATAAGGAACTGATTCTTTCAAAATAATGATGACTATCATTAAAGAAAGTTAGATTGCAAAGATAACTTTCACCACATGGTAATTTTTATTTCAAACCCCTTTAGGAGAAATAATTCAAAGTGAAATATTAGAACACATAATATGAAAGGATTCATCATATAATATATAAAAATGTGTAGTAGATATTACACACAAAAGAATTAAGTGATGAATATGAAATTTATCTCAATAATGTAAATAGTGAGAATAAAATCCACTATATTATGATCAATTTTCTTAATATCCATTTAAAATCCAATATAATGGTTCATAGAATGATAATAACTTATAATAGAATCATAATAATATTTATAATATCATATATTATCTTTTTATAATAAATTATTACCCTTTTGGTAATGTTTCATTATTTCTACCATTCTAGTTACAAGTTGCAATGTTTTTTGAGTATGTTTTTACATGTTATTTATTGCTCTTATTAATTAGATCATGATTTAAAAATACCTAGAATGTAAAAAATTATTTAATAATCATATATATTAAGTTTTTTTTATTTAAAATAATCCATAATATTTGGAGATAGGAAATAGAATGCATCATTCATGGAGATGGTTGGTTGCGCGTACACATGAATGCTACATCCATTTCTTTTTCATATATAATAAGTTAGCGAAAAATATATATGTATTTTATCATTATAATATCATATTAATATAATATATGACACATTTATTTATTATATTTATCCCTTAATGCATTCCATGTACAATGTGAATGAATCACATCGCTTTGAGTTGGCAGTAGTACGCATGTCCACAAACAAGGTTATTGTATTCCAATAAAAAGTAAACCATGAAGGTATATCATATACAATAATTAAAAAATCATTAATACATTAAAAATATCATATATATCCTATATAAATAATAAATACATCATTATTTAACCCTGAAAGTTGGTAATGGAAGGACGAACGACATCAGTTCATGAGGCGATAGTCTTTCGTATGCACGAATGATGATTGTGTGTCACATTTGATGGAATTTATTTTTATATTATGTAATAATTTTTGAATTAAAAAATATCAATATATTAAATATAATATGTTTATTATATAATCACTATATAAATTTTTTTTAACGGTAGGAATTTTTTGGAGTTATTTTCGAAGGTTTCAGATCATCCAATGGCCTTTATATGTGTAAAAATGGTGAAGGGAGGATTTTTACATTGGATGAGGAGTGATATTCTTGTAAAAAAATAGGTAAAAAATATTTAGAATTCTAAATTATATCATGGGATTCCAATAATGATCCAAATTATATCCAATGGAATATGTGGTCGAAATATTTATATCTAGTAGATTTTGGGAAAAAAAATTCAGTTATATTGGTCAATAGGTTTGAGGTTCCATTCCTTGTTAAACTTAATTTCAATTTAAAATTTGTAATTAATTTAATTACTTTCATTAATATTTTAGGCCAAAACTATTTTTAAATTAATATAAATTACAAATTATCATGATTTAAAATATGGAATCCATTTATCAAAATTACTATTGAAGCTATTTCAAAAATTAATGTAAACATAATCTTAAAGATTAGATGAGAAAGGACTAGTTTAAATTGAAAAAGATTCAAAATTTTGAGATGTGTTTATATCAAATTTCAACATAAAAATGATTCATATGACATAAATTTGATTAAAACAATGTTGTTTTCAATTAAAAATCCGTATTTTTTATCTATTCATCAAAACATGAAACATTTAACAAAAATCCCCAAAATTCAGACAAATTAATTTTTTTACATTTTACATTTATAACTGATGTTTATTTTTTCCTAATAATTTTATAAAATTTTATAAATTTACATTCAAATTTTTGTGTAGTTAAATGGTGGAAATATCACCTTTATTAAAATATCTGTTTCCATGTGTCAAAATTCAGTATTTTCTTATAATATATCAATAAAATATATTTAGTAAATTTATATTTTCTTTGATTGTATAGATAGTGTATAATTTATATTTATAAATTCTTAATTTGTTTTTCAATTTAATTAACTTTGAAAAAAATGACTAAATATTGTTTGGTTTAAACCTGGTGGTATTTTTATTACATAATATGCAAATAAATAAATTTATTAAAAAAAATATTATATAATGTCTTGGTATGATACATTATTCCCTCCTACAAAAATTTATAACTTCGAAATTTTAGGCATGGTACCTTCCAAAAAGATGTGGGTATTTGAACCTTTATAGCATCCTCTGTTTCTTATGTTTCTTCTTCAATTTTATGATTTTCTAGAGTGAATTTACTAGATGAGTCATCTGATTTGTAAATACATTCTTTGTATTATAAAAAATCTATATGGTTTCATCATGTTATAGAAGGTCATTTTCCAACACCTTTTCATCATAGATGAGCACATGCATTAGGTTACACATATAATTCTTTATCATAGTTATATGGAACACATCATGTACTTTGATAGATTTTGTGGAATAGCTAAACGATAAGCCAAAATTCGACCTCTTTTAAGAAATTCAAAGCGTAAAATTTACTTGTGACTTAGTTTCCATTTCATATTGACCCATAAAAGCGCTTCTCTTCATGAAAATATTATCTCACACTTGGTACTCAAAATATTTCCATTGATTATTAACATAATTATTTTTCCGACATTGAAATTATTAAATATGAAATTTAACATGATTTAAATTTATCAATTCCTCTGCAACTTATTTTGGGCATATGATGTTACTTTAACAAAAATCATCACAAAATGTGGAATTATGGAAATTATTTCCACATTATGATTCACACTATGCCATTTGAACACTCGAATGGACACTATTATTATAAGAAAACACTACAAAAGAATATTACTATTCCCACATACCTTATTAGTAGACTGAAAATAATCTAAGAATGTATTCCATGGTTTTAATTGTTCTTTCTTATTATTCATTAATTTAGGTATGGAAGGAAGTGTGTCAAATGGAGCCAAATGTCAAGAGACTTCTGAGGTCTCTTCATGAATTTTGATGTGAAGAGGGGAACACAATAAATAACAATTGACATAGGTGATATATGAAGTCTTAAAACAAGATTAATACATACCATTGTTACATGATAAAGAGGTAAGTCTTCTCATATAGTAGGGAAATATGAATACAAGGATAGGTGATCAATGATAACCGATATTTCAATATTTATTCGAGATATCTTTGGTAGACCTATGAAAATGTACATTGTAATTTTATCCCATTTCCACATAAGAATAGGAAGATTTTACAATAATATATTATAATGAATCCTCATAGATTTAACTTGTTGAAAAACTATATATATTAATTCCTAATCAGCAATATCCCACTTCATTTTAGCCCACCAAAAATTTACATTCATGTCCATGTACATCTTTATGGTATCATGGTGTAAAGTGAAATTTGAGATATTAGAGTTGAGAAACAATTTTATTTTATCTCATGTATAGATGGAATATATAGTCTATTTCCAAATTTTAGAACACTATCTTGGCAAAACAACTCTTTTCTAATTTTCAATCATTCACAACATTAATTTTATTATGAAATTTCTCATCATCATATTGAGAATTCATTATCATACGTATTAAATATGGTTAAAAAATAATTTGAAAAATGATTGATTTCCTCCCATAATTATATATTACCATATCCATATTAAATATATCCATGGTCATAGGATCCTTCTCAATTCTCATTTTCATTATAACCCCATAATTATTCTTACTCAATGAGTCTATTACCTTTTTCCATTTCCCAGGGTGGTGGTGTATTAAAAAATCATAATACTTTAATGTCTTGAACCATCATATTTGTCTCATATTGATCTCGTTCAATGGAAAGATTCATTTTAGGCTATTATTACCCATGTACATATCACATATTTCACCAAATATATAGCATCTCCATATTTTTAGTCCTTTGATTATAGTCACTAACTAAAGATCCTGGTTTTGATTGTTATATTAATGAGTCTTCAATTTATTTGGTGAATATTAAATAACTTTGTCATTATTCATTTTAAATAAAAATCATTTCCTTCTTCGATATATCATAGTATATGAAAAACACATCACTTCTAATTGGTAGAGTAAAAATAGGTGCAATGAAAAATATTCTCTCTAGTTCATCAATTCATTCTTCACATTCCATTCTCCAATAAACAAAACCCCTTTACATGAATAATTTGTTAATGGGTTAGCCTATCAAGATAAATTTTGAATGAGTTATCATATGTGATATTACAATTAAATGAAACAATATACCATAGTTATATTTTTTGGAGGAAGTCCATTTGTTAATTTTCATTGACATTATAGGATCAACTGATATTCCATCCTAGGTGACAATATGTCCACAAAAAGAATATTATTAAAGAAATAAATGAAACATAATAAATTTTCTATATAACTCTCAGTCTTAGGAATTTTCTTATTAGGATTCTCATGGTTCACATAGATTTTAGAAGACACCATATTACCATTAATTAATTCCAAAAAAATCGTATATAAATTCCTTGAATATTGTGTTAATTTGGTACAAAATTAGTGATTGAATTGGTCAGTACAAATGGAATTAATATAAACTAATAAAGTCAACCCCATATCCAAAATTTGTATTTGGAGTTATTTCCTTCTTTACTGGAAAATTTCTAAACCTAGAATGAAGACCAATCTTTCAATGATATTGGGATTTTTGAAGTTGATCATACGGGTTATCAATGATGGGTAGAAGATACTTATTAGTTTTTTAATAGAATTGTTTTTAAATAATCAACACAAAAATCATGGATCCATATTTCATCTCAACAAAGAGGACATAGTCTCTTAATGATGAAACACTAGTGTGAATAAATACATTATTACCCCAATCCATTACTTCTTTCTTAAATTCCACTAATACAATAGTGGCCATTGTATTCTGAATCATTGATATTGGGAATGCATCAGGGATTAAATCATCGGAAAATTCAATGCATGCTCTGAGGGATGTCCAAAAAAATCTTCACTAAATACATCAATGTATTTCTATAAAATTGGTACATTCTCAATTTTATGATTACTTTATTTTCCCCTATATGTTGCTTGTTCTTGTTCCATAATAATTTCATTCAAAATATATACAACGGGTTGATCTAGATAAGAATTTTTCGAGGATGTTTATGCAATAATGATAACTAATTCCACATCTTCCTTAAAAATTATAACTTCCATCCTCTTAGTATAAATTTTTCTATAATATAATGATATAAATTTAATAATGAGTATTATATCAAAGTAAACCATAGATACGACAACATGTTGGTAAAATAAATCACATTTTTATGTAATAATAGGGACTTCTTGGCACATATTTGATGAAATGAGGCTTCGCTTTGATGTTTTGATTGATTAATCATATATTAAATGAAAATTGAAATGTCTAATTTTCTTAAAAAACTGGGTAGATATAAAAAAGTGCAATAATGAAGAATCAAATAAACCATTATGTTAATTTTAAGATAGAATTAATATACCTACCACAACATCATTTGGTACTTCTTCCTCTAATTTAATGAGCACATAGGATTTAGAATCTCCCATAAACCTTCTCTATGGTATATTCCATTGACTTTTATGGAATTTTCGTTCATAGTGCCCAATATCCTTATTGTTTTAACACTGAATATCAGTGTTCCCTTATTTCCCTTACATTATTTAAGAGTATGACTCATTTATTCACACTAATAAAAATATCCCATTCCATTCAAAAATATCCATTGGTGACCCTTTCCACAGTTCCCACATGATGTAAGTTCATTCAACTTTGTCCTCTTGTTGTATGAATTCCCTTTTGGCTGGTTCTCACTTGAACTTTTATTCCATGGGTTTCTTTTATAGATGTATTATCTATAAAATTCATTCTCCATTTTAATGTTATATAAAACTATTTCATAATATGATGAAATATTTTGGGACACTTGGTCCCTCAAGATACATGGATTAACCCCTTAAAAAGTGATCAATCTTGCACTCTGTGATTCATATAAAATATGTAACATGGCTCGATAACCAATTAATTTTATCTCTATAATCTACAACAATGTATTATTCCTTTTTCATTAACCCAAGTAATATTATATTCATCTCAATTTGTTTATCATGATGGATGTATATATCAAATAATGTATCCTTAAAATTCAATCATTCTGTGAGTTGTATTTCTTAATTCTCCCTTGTATTCTAGATCAAATACCACCATTGATCAAACTTATCATTCATACAATACACCATAACTCTAACCATATCATCTTCATGGCATTCCAAGGCCATAAAGATCTTCTCCATAAACTTAATCATTTTCTCAGTAAGAATTGTATTAGTATTCCAACTAAAAAATTGGGTATTGTGTTACATAAAGCTATCGATTATAAAATATTCCCTTGGTCATATAGGATTTTCCATGGGGTTATGGTTATTTTACATAACTTGGTTAATCGTCCCAAAGAACTCATAATTTGATCTATTCTAATTCCTTCTATATTTGTTTCCTTAGTTGGGAAATATCTATTTTTTTCCATGAGTATTGATATCAGCCATCATTCCAGGATTCTTTTCTAAACAATAGAATATACTATTTTAGAATTAAATAGTAATGTATAGTTACAAATATGGTATATCACTCAACATAAATTAATAGATTACTCTTTATAAATCGTAGAATCATAAACAATTGTTTCCTTGGTGGCATCTTTATATTTAAATCCATTATAATAGTTTTTAATGGGAATGTGAAATATCCCAAGTGTATCACCCAAGAGTATCAATCTAGGTACAGAGTAAGGCCAATTCTTATTTACCATGATACAATCAAGTCATACCCTATTTTTTGATGTTGTTACACATATGTACATCTATGCTAGAACCAAATCCACTTGTAGTATCTAGACATGGATGTATTTTTATAAAGTCCAACATAAAATCTATAATACCAAAATTATAGGTTTTTCTTCTTAATGTAGCCTCATATTCTCATTTAGGTTTATGTTCCCTAATCTTTGTTTTCTGAAATCTAGTTTCTAAGGGTTCTAGGATACTTTATTTGAAAGAAATTGTAATTCCCCGACCCTGGAAGCTCAGAGTCAGTTCCCAAATTTATTGCATAAGAATTGTTACATAAAATCAAATCTAAAACAACTAATCAGTTTAACATTTTTTGATAGCCTGATTATATGGATGATACCCATACTACATTTTCAATATATAAAACAATACATGTTATATAATAAAATGAAATTAATTGAATTTATTAAATCTCAATAAAATACTTATTCTATACATACTGGGAATAGGAAACAAAATAAGGATGGGCTCAAATGATCATTATGGGTATGTATAGTGAAAGATTTAATGGATAAATGATCATAATAAACAAGGAATGTAAATAATTATGTACATATTCCAATAATATATCTGGATATGGAAAATTGAATATGGCATGGTAAGTAACTGAAATGCATGTCATTTAATCAATAATCTGAGAATGAACTAGATCAATAAATATTTTCAAAGAAAAAATTACATTGATAAATAATAACTCAATATAAATGAAGTAATTTCATAATTAATGGAATCTATGTTTCTCAGGTAAATGATTCATTTACCTTAATGACCATTCACGTGATTGTTTATAAAATATCGCGTAACACACATCCAATTGTCCAAATGATTTGTTTCATGAGACAACCAATACAATGAATAGATATCTATAAATGGGGCCCACCCATGTAGTAACCATCCCATGCAAACATCATATATCGAATAATCAATTTAATTCATGAACAATTTCTCTTATCCAATATCATTATTGAGTAAAAGATACAAATTTATCAATATTTCCCAGTTAATCAAATAACTATCGAGTAAAAATCATATATAAAATCGGTATACTATTTAGTAAATAATTATAAAAATAAAATAATAGTACTAATATATTAAATAAATGTGATTTATAATGGAAATGTTTATAAGTAAGGAATTTTTTATAAAGGATGTTAACAAACATAAATAAAATTTAGATTGCAAAGGTATCTTTTACCACTTGGTAATTTTGAATTCAAAATCCATTGGATGAATTTGTTCAAAGGAAAAAAATTTAAATTACAAATAATATTAAAGTATTCATGATATAACATATCAAAAGGTTCATTATATACTCCACACAAATTATGTATGTTGTGAATATGTATTTTCTCTAGCTGGTATAAAAACTGAGATGAAAATCCCTTACCTTATATTCCCTTTTGGTTGAATGAACATTAAGCTCCATTATAATGGTTTTAATAATGTTATTAACTTATACCATAAATATAATAATATTTATAAGATCATATATTTTCTTCTTATATTGTATTATTACCAGTTTGGTAGTAATAATTCATTGTTATAACTATTTCATATCGTAATTGCCTTGTTTTTTGAGTTTTTTGACTTGTAATTTATTGTCACTATTACATTGATAATTATTTAATAATATATTTATTTAAACCCTAGTTTAATTATAATATATATTATTTATATATGTATTATTAATAATCCTTGATATTGTTAGATCGTAAATGAAATGTACCGTTCATGTAGATGGTATGTCGTATGTATGCACAAACCATACTTCCATTTCATTGAAATATTTGTAATTAAATATATTTATATATATTATCATCAATATATAATATTTATATCATATATTTCATAATTTTTTATCAAACCCATTCCTTAATATATTCCATATATAGTGTTAAATAATCACATTTCATTGAGGAGGTAATAGTCCACACTTCCACAAACTAAGTTATTGTATTAAAAAATTGAAAAGAATGAAGTTATATCTTATATGAAAATTAAATAATCATAATGTAATTTTAAATATCATATATAACACAAATAAACAATGAACTATCCTTATTACAACCAGGAAAGTAGGTAATGGTAGAACAAATAAAATCGGTTCATGTGGTAGTAGTCTGTCGTATGCACAAACGATTGTTATATTGGATGTACAATTAAAACATAAATTATATATTATTTAATATTCTAAGATTATTATATCACCATGATATAAAAATAATTATTTGTAGTGGATAAGTAAATTAAAAAAGGTGATCATTGAAAAACATTACCAGTTTTATGGGTAACCCCTTTTGAATTATTCAAAAAGTCATCCTTGGTTTAATTTATTCAAAAGTGTAGGTTTATAATATGAGGATTGTAATTTTGGGTAGATATTTATTCATTGTTTTTATAATTAAAATGCATTGAGATTTTTGAAGAAGTGAGGAGGGGTTGAGTGGCCTATTATAATGGAAGAGTGACATTCTTATTAATATAAAACTCTAAATAGTATTTAGTGTTCTAACGTACATAATGTTCTTCCAATAATGAATTCAATTATATAAATATTATAATATGGTATACATATTTCCATAAAATGAAATTTGGTAAAGATTTTAGGCCATTATGTCGCCTATGTTTAATGTATAATCCCTTGTTAAGCATAATTTTACCTTAATCTTAGTCATTAATGTTAATTATATTCAATATTATTTTTATTCAAAAACATATTTTTAATTTTATATAAATTATAAATTATTATGATTCAGTATATGGAATCCATTTTTCTAAATTCCAATCAAATGAGTGGTATAAATTAATTTAAAATTAATCTCACAGACGAGATGGAAATGCAAGTTTTTAATGATAAATGTTCGAAGGTTTGAGATGTACTTTTATCTATTATCAATCTAGAATTGATTAAAATGACATAAATTTGATTATTTTATCTAAATTTGATCTAATTTGGATTTAAAAATAATTTAAATAAAACTTATTCATATAAATATACTAGAAAAAAATAAATTTTATATTATAATTCTGTATTTTTAACTGTTCTGTAAAAAATAAAACTTCCCAGAAAAGTAAAAAAAATCACCAAAAGTAAATTTCAACATTATTATTTGAAAAATTACGTTTATTGTTTCATATTAAATTTATAATATTATCAAAATTTTAATTTAATATAGTCGTGCTATTAAGAGGTGGAAAATTTACCATTATAAAAATATTTGGTTTTTATGCATAAAATTGGGTTTGTTCTTATCTTGTTCCTATCAAATATGTCGGATGAAGGTAAAAATATTTAGAATTTTTATATAAAATATAAATATAAAAATAAATTCTCTATGTGTGTTATAATTTAATTAACTACGAAAAACATGATGAAATTGTGTTTTGTTTAAAACTGGCGTTCTATGCATTGCAATCTATAAACAAAATTAGGATTTATTTTGAAATGTAAATATTGTTATTTCAAAGATTGATATAATAACAGGGTTAAATTAAAGACACCTTGATAATTTTTTACACCTATTTTTTTATGTATACTTTGATGATTTTTTAGTGATTATATCATTGATAGTGGTGTTAGGGAGGTCAGAATCTGATTAAAAGAGGGAAATTGGATATAGTCTAGCATTCCATGTAATAGAATCACCTCAAACAAATTTTATAATTTATATAAGATAACCTATGATTATTCTATGAATAAATCATTTTTTATAGAATTCAATGAATGTACAAAATATCTCCTAAGAAGAACTAAATATTTTTAGTGGCCACTAACAAGCCAGTGGCATTCACCAAAACCCATCGAGGATGCTAGATTTATAGTTATGTTTTATAAAACACAACCCACACCACCCCCTATCATTTTCTCTTTATCTCATTCATTTTTAAAATCTCATCCACCTAGGACCCTCTCTGGATATTTTTGGGTGCTCTTCCACAAATTTGAATCCTCAATTTGATGCTCAAATAATGAATCGACAGTGCCCTACAAATCCCCTAAGTCATCCTTTTCAAAAATTATCCTCATCTCTTATCAATGATTGAAATTGATTATATCAAATCTATTATGATTTTATATAAATTTTTTGGTAGGTTATAATTAGTAATTCATTGTACATTAATATAATCGTTACCTAGTTTTAGGGAATTGACATCAACACATCAATTGAGCCAAGATCGTTGTCTTTAGTGGTTAATATAATGTATTTTTTTACCTAGAACTACCTGTAAATAGAGGTTTATTATATTCCCTGATTCTTTCTTCTACATCAATTAAAATCTGGTTTGGTTCTAGTATTAGATAGTGATTTTATACTAGGATGATTACTATTGGTTTAGTGCATCTTATACGGGTTCTTAACATGTTTGTTTGGCATGTGTGTGTGGACAAGTGAGACTTATGTTTGATGATTGTTCATATATTTTGTGTGTTAGTACCCCCATGGAACCTATGATTTATGTTTCCTCACATATAGTTTTTTATTATTGTGACTTCATGTTGTAACGATTTTATTTTTAATTTTTCATTTTGTATAAATGTTTTGGAATGATACTTCCCCTTACCATGAGAATTATATTCAAGATGATATATAAGTATTGTTCCCCTATAATATTGGTGCGCAAGATATTTAATGGAATAAAGGTGGTCTATACCATCTAGTAGAATATGTCAAAAATGTCTTGTAAAATATCCTATTAAGGAGGGTTATGTGTTAGAAATGCCCAGTTGATGTTCCTTTCAGAGTTGTGTAGAAACTAGTAGATTTGATCTTCAATGAACTAACATATATATTAAGCTTATGAGATATATTTTTTGTTTATATTTATTCTGTTTACTTTTAGGGAATGATCCTATACATGTTATTCACATAAGATATTGGTTGGTTTTGTGCCCTATGGAGACTTGTACCCACACCCAAATTAGGAATTTTGCTGTGAATATATATTTCATGACTTGGGACTGGGAGAATGAAAAGGGCATATAGTGGATGGTTAGTTTTTATGAATAGTATTGAATAATTTAATAAAATATTTTTTTTATAAAAATATAAAATGAATTAGTTGACAACAAATTTATTGAAACGAATCAAATAACCAATTGAATATTAAAGAATATTTTTTAAAAAATCTATTTTAATGTTCCCAAAGCCATTTTATCCTAAAAAACTAAATTAATTAAAATTAGTTCATGATATTGATTAAATATATACATTATATATTCAGTAAAATAATTTTGACATATATCCAATAGATTCTATGAATATAATATAAGAACTAACCCAGTATTACACAGAAAATCATATATTTTTATAAAGGCACTTTTACCACCCATTAATGGAGAAATTATTTTAATACATTTTTTCACATTTATAAATATTCTATGTAAATATAAATTTAATCTATAAAATAATAACATACTAATTAGGGTATTGTGAGTTTTTTATTTTATTTCTTGTGATAAATATTTTTTTATTAATAGTAAAAAATAATGACTTTTAATTCAAAACTGCATTTTATAATAATTTATTTAATAGGATAAATTATATATTTCTGGATTTAATGTTTTTATAGATTAATTTTATATCCATTAATTCTAATTATTTAATTTTAATCCATATCACCTTGAAACTTGATAAAAAATAGATCAAACTTTTGAACATTTTTACTTTCAAAACATGCATTGTTTGTCCCGTCCGCAGGATTGGTTTTAAAATAATTTCAACCACTTATGTGATGGTTTTTGGAGAAATGGATTCTATATTTGTGATAATAATTAATTATAATGGATAATAAGGTCCATTTTTTATGAAAATGATTATTGAATGAATCCAAAATTATTTACAATGTTTAAGGTGAAATGAAGAATAACAATGGAATAATCTGTAAACATAATAGTGAAAATGAAGAAGGAAAATGTCAAAAATCCAATTAATGGACATATATAGACAATACAAATGATTATATATAATTTTAACCTTTATTGGATCCATTTTAAATGGGAAAATGTGGGTGGATTTCCCTTTCCAAAAAATTACAAGAGGGCCACTCCCCCCCCCCATATCAACAGAAACTCACCCATTCAACTTCCTCACATCTTTCAAGACACATTGGATCAACCAAGATCTACCCAAATATATCATAATAATCCCTAACCTCATATTAATATCCCCCCTTTGGGAAAAAAAACATTCAAGGTAGCCCTTTGTTTCAATCCAAAATGAGTTACCCAAATAAGATGTGAGATGTTTCCTCAAGGACATTAGTTTTTTTTCCGTTATCCACCCCTCAAAACTCCCTATTCCATGATTATATAATAAAATCAGAATAATTAATATAAAATGATTCTTTCCTCTTGTTATTTTGACCTAAAATTATACACAATTAGTTCTAATGGGTAACAAAATTTCTATTTGTGTGTACGGTGAACAATCACCTCAAGAAGAAACGAATGTTCATTCTTCATTAACCCCCTCTCATGGTTAATATTGTGATTGAAATTCATTTTTTATATAATAAATATGATATTTATAAATAATTTATACTTCTGAAATTTTTATATGTAACATGAATTTATTATTTCTATTTTGTATAAATACGACAACATCATTAGTGGAATTGGGGCCCACTGCCTCCTAAAAGGGATACGATTCATTCACATGATACATTGTGTAAGGACCCGACCCCAGTTTTCCAAATCCGGTGCCTTATTTTGTAAAATATTCATATAAAAAAGAGATATGAATCCTATAGGAGAAAAAAGTTTTTATGTTTTGCAAAAGCAGATACATATATACGGTAAACATTACAACATGAATTGAAATACAACAAAACAACTTATCTTGAATCACAGAAAATCTATTAGATTATCCTTTCAAGTAATTAAAAATATAAATTTTCACAACTTGGGGAAAATATAACACATGAAAGGGGTGATATTAGATCCTTATTAAGGGTAAATAATATATTGTAAGAAAATATAATCACTAGGAATGATAAATAACTAAAAATATAGTACACTAAAAATATACTTGAGAATAATATGGAAAGAATAAAAACTAATTGAATAATTCTGGAAAACATAACCATGGATATTATACTATTAAAATAATAACATGGACTCTCATTTTATTATTTCAAAATGAGGAAATTCATAATTTCGTGCATTCTGTAATATACCATCAAGGACTATGGTAGGACATCTGAAAATGATAAAGGCCTCGACCAAAATCATATTTGAAAATTGGTTAAGGCACCGTCCAAGACCATAACTATTTTTTCTCATTAGACCAACCGATTCATTGAGGGTATATAATGGGACCCACAATTCATATACTATTTCCAATTCATTCATCATATCAATGGGGATAAAATTAAACAATATATACATTCATATTGAATGTAACATATGAAATGTAAATAACATTCCCCAAACATAAACACTAACCATTCAGAGTAACATGGGGAATGGTTTGAAGATAGCACATACATTGTAATAATAATAATAAACAATTAATTATAATATGGTAGATGATATCATAAAACATTATTACCAATTACACATAATATTAATAATAGATTTGAAATAGAAAAAGATTCTCTTATAAAATCATTGATTTATTCTTTAGAAAAATACTCATTTACATTGAAAAGAATTTTTATTTTGGAAAAACCTTTTATAAAAAAGGTATATAATATATTTTTCTCATAATAAATTTAGTTATTTTATAAAAATAATGTTTTAAAAAAATCTATTTAATAGTTCCCTCGAAAATAGGTAAGAATTTGAGAAATTACCTTTAATTGGGCTTGTATTTCGGAAAGAATTTTTGAAATATCATTTTAAAATAGGTATCTCTCCATAAATGAAAGATAGATTATTGTTGGTAAAAATATAAATAACATTTATACATAATTTATGATAATTACATAAAAATATATAAAATAATTTTTCTGAGGTTAGTATAGAATAAATGTAACTAAATTCAAAATGGTCGTTCAAGTAGAAAACCCCTATCTTCTATCTGAATATGTTCTTCTATTGAACTTAAGGTCATTCATATGAAATTACAATTATTAATAACATAATTAATAACATATTATACACTAATTCAGTTTATTATAATTTTTTTATGTTCATTTATGGACATTTTTATGGGTTAAGAGATTCAATATCATTGTTTGTGAGTGCTCATTTCATCAGTTTTCATGATCAGTTTGTTTGTATATAAGTTAATGTAAAATGATAATTGTAATAAAAAAATTGATTTTATACATAATTAATTTTAATATATATTTTTAAATGATCATATATTTCATCTGGTTAGTTTGGGTGAGGATGAAACATTAGATGAAATTTTAATGATAAATGCTCAGACTAATTTGTTGATTTTTCAATCACCACGAACTCATTTTGTTTTATAAATTAATATAATGTGTCAGAAATGACTCCATAACATCGTATAAGATATATTACACATATTATGATCCGGTTAAACCATAAAAATGGTTTCATGACCATAATTGAAGATGGAAATAGGATTTGAAAACCCATCTTCCTTGAATGTGATAAATTAACACATCTGAGATGGTATTTTCAATTATAGTATAAAAATAGGGAAAGGAAGAGATTATGGTGAATTATTCAATTATCATAACAAAATTATATTATATTTAAGTTACTAGTGTTATCGTAACATTTGGATAAAACATATGTGTGTAAATAAATGGAATGAAAGGAACATGGTAGAAAATTGAAGAAATGAAAAGATGAATTTACCTCTTGAGTTTATCTTCCTTGAGATCCTATTTAGGGGATATTATTCAATCTTTTGGTGATACCACGGTCTTATGGACATGGATAGGATCTTTTTAGGACATTTTATTAGAATGGAAATAAGAAACAATTCTCTAAAGGAGTGAAGTGAAGAGGGAGCGAGGGTTGGTTTTTATAGTGCAGTAGAGGGGGGTTTCCATTATTTTCATCATTTATATATTATTTTAGATCAATAATATAAATTGTATTTATTATTGTGACTAAAAACATTATTAAGTGCATGAATGATAAAAAAAGTGTCATTTTCTTCATCAATGACTCAAGCATGATGTAGAAATTCATTTATTTATAAAATTTCGTGAATTATTGCATTTTACTATTCACAAAAAATTCATGTGTTTTGGAAAAATACCAATAATTCACACAAATATATTTTGACCAATAAAATAAAAAATTTATCTCCAATTTATCAAAATAATTTTAAGATATGAGTTATTTAGTTTCAAAAAAAAATCATTATTTACTTGAAAAATACATATCTGAAAGTTAAAACTGATTTTATAATAGTTTCAAAAATTAACTGATGTCTCATAATATTATCCTAAATTCATAGGGAAAAAATATTTATTGAAAAATAAATTTTATGATATTGAATTTTATTTTAAATAAATTTATTTATTTAAAATTGTAATTAAATATTTATTACTCACAAAAAATATCAACATTTAATTATTACTTTTTAAAATATTCCCTATCATTTATTTAGTGACTAGATTTTATTGACAGTCACATGGGTAAGGCTACTATTATAAATAGTATATTACTATTCATAATGGTATGTTACTATTCATAAGGGTAAGTTACTATTCACTAGGACTGAAAGTTGATCCTTTCATACTCTAAATATCTTACTGATCAAAACTGTGTATATCAGTTTTTTGAAATTAAAATCATGACGTGGTAAAAATATATCTAACAGACATGTCATAACTATCTCTTATAAATATAAAAGTGTTTGTTTCACATATACTCAGTGTTGAATTCATTTTATTAATATGTATTTAAAAAACATTGGGGGTTACATTCTTCCTCCCATACAAAAATTTTGTACTTAGAATAACTAGAATGTTACCTATTTAAAAGATTTGGGTTGGCCTTCATCCTAACTTCCTCAGGCCCCCATGTTGCCTCTTCAGTTTTAGGATTTTTCCTAATTATTGTAACCAATTGAGTTATTTGATTCAAAATCACATTTTCTAATGTGTATAAAATTTATATAGGCTCTTCATAGTAAGCGAATTCATGTTCTAACTCTACACCTTCATAAGTGAGAACATGTATTGGGTTTGGCATGTACATTCTCAATAATGAGACATGGAACACATTGTGTTCAATAAAAGGCTAGGAGGCATTTCCAATTGATAGGATGTATCTTCAATTGTCACCATTTTTTCAAAAAGGTCCTATGTACCGAGGGTGAATTTCCCTTCCTTTCCAAATCATATAACACCGAACCATGGAGATACATTCAATAGAATATGATCTCCCTCTAGAAATTTCAAATCCTTCATTCAATTATCAGCACAACTCTTCTTCCCACATTGAGCTTCTTTGATATGGGTTTGAATAGTCTTTTTGTTTGTTGTTATATCAAACACAATCTCTCACCCCATAAGTTTCCTTTCACCAACTTCATCCCAACATGTCTATGTGTGATATCTCATTCTGTACAATGCTTTATATGGTTACATTTGAATAATGGAATGGAGCTTATTATTGTTGAAAAAATATTCCAAAGGTAAATACTGATCCTACATACCTTGAAAGTTTAGTGATCAAGATATCAACAGGTCTTATAAATCATGGATTGTCCTATCTGACATCCCCTTTGTTTTGGGGTGACAAATTGTACTCAAACAATTCTTAGTGTCCAATGGAATCTGAAGAATTTTTTAGAATTTTGGCATAAATAATGGATCATGATTATACATAATTGAGAGAGGCGCTCCATGAAGTCTCACACAACTATTTATATTGAGTCGTGTAAGGCCCTCCAATGGAAAATCTGCACATATAGTGAGGAAATGTGCATATTTCTTAAGTTGATCATCAATCACCCATATTGCATTATTCTTTTATTGGAATTTTGGTTAATCCAGTGAAAAAATATATATTTATATCATCACATTTCAATCTAGGAATATATAAAAGTTTCATGACACCTCTAGGATGTTGTCTTTCAGCCTTCACATATTGATAGACAAAACATCTTGATACAAAATCAACAATTTCCTTCCTCATGTTATCCCACCAAAAATGTTCCTTCAAATCACTATACATAGTACTGATACTAGGATGTATCGTGAAATTAAAACTATGGGCATCATCCAATAACACACTTTTTAGCACAGATATAGCTAGAACACAAATCACCTTCCCAATTTTCAGAATTCCATCTTCATATACAAAGGATTGTAACTTCCCACCATTCACAGAATAAATTTTATTTAGATGATTCTCGCCATCTGGCTGAGAAATTTTAACCCCTTATGATAAATATGGATGGGAACACAATTGAAAAATTATTTATTTTTTACCTTATTTGATATCTCCCATGTACATCCTTACTATAACCAAGAATATATGAACCCTTTCAATCCAAGTTTTGTTTAAAACTCCTGGATCAATCCTGCCCAATGCATCAACTTCCTTATTTTCTTTTAATGGGTGGTAGTGTAAGGAAAAATCATAACACATGAGTAGTTTTATCCATCACCATTTCTATATGTTGAGTTCCTTCTGTGAGAATATATATTTGAAGCTCTTATGATCTGTATATATCTAAAAATATTTTTCATAGAGATAATGTCTCCACATCTTCTGAGAAACAATTACAGCTGCTAACTCTAGATAATGAGTGTGATTGTTTTTTAATGAATATTTAACTCTCTTCATGCATATTATGTAACCCTATCATTCTACATAAGGACAAAACCAAGTGTTTTGTTTGATACATAACTATAAAATAGAAACCCATCCTTCCCAAGTGGTAGAGTTAGATCAGAGAATTAATTAATATCTTATTATATTCTTTGAAACAATCACCACAATATTTTTTTCATATCAAATTAACTCCTTTATGAGTATGATTTTTATCAAGTTGTATAATCAAGATAATTTTTTAATGAAATACTGATAATAACTTTCTAAACCAATAAAACTATGTACCTCAATTTTGTTTGTGGGTGTAGGTCAATCCTGAACATCCAGTGTCTTCTTATGACCAATATATATTCCATCCTTAGATACAACATGGAAATGAAATGAAATTTATGGAAGCAAAAATCCACACTTTCTAAATATCCGATGCAATTCATTTCTTCTAAGAGTCTTTCGAAGAATGTGAATTTCATTTTCATGATCTTTGTATCTTTTATTTTATTCGATGATATAATCAAAAAATTCCATAAAATTAATCAAGATATTCCTTGAAATCTCTATCCATTATATCCATGAAAAAAGTGGGTGTATTAGTCAGTCGAAAAGGCATTACTGTAAACTCATAATTCCCATACCTAGTTAGAAATGTAGTGTTTGGAATATCTTCCACCCCCCCATGCAATGGAAGATATCCATATCAAAGTTCAATCTTTAAAAAATATTTGGACCCATAATTTTTGTCATATAAATTATCTTTGCAAGGTACGAGATACATGTTCTTTATTATAATTGCATTGATCTCTCTATAGTCAATGAAGACCCTCATATATCCATCGTTCTTCTTCAAAAAAAATAATTGGGGCTCCCCATAGAGAAACAATAGGGTGGAAAAATCCTTTACCATTCAATTCCTCTAATTATTTTGTCAATTATAATAACTCAAGGATGTCCATTCTATATGGAGTCTTTGATATAGGTCTTGAAACATTAACCAAATCAATAGAGATCTCAACTTCCAACTCTGTAGGATTTCTAGGTAAATCCTATAGAAACACATCAACATATTAAAGAATAATCATGACATACTCTATTAAAAAATTCCCTTCCTATCCCATAAATATTACATTCTATTCCTCCATAATAATTGAATTTATTATAGCTATTAAGGGTTTATCTAGATGAGAATCTGATGGTGAGGTTTCTGATCTAAATATTAGGGATTATACAGTGCTCTAAATAATTGTAACTTCTTCTTATTAAAATACAATTTTAAATAATAATTTTAAATACAATTCATACTGAGGATTATATCAAATTAGAACATGGGTATGAAGGTAAATATTGAAACTAAGTCAAGTATATATATCATATGGGCGATTGATCAACACATCTTTATTGCAATGATACTACTCTTATGAGTTTTGAATGATAACTGTGTTATTATATCAAATTGAAAATATCTAATTTTGTTGGAAAACTAAGGAGATATAAAATAATGTGATGATCCAGAACCAAATAAATTATAGGCTATGTTTAAGTAAAATGATTAATGTACCTTCCATGACATCATTAGGAAATTCAACCTTAGTAGTTGTGACAACATATTCTTGGCCATGCTCCCCTATCCTTTTATAAGGCATATTTCCTTGACGCTTTGGATAATCTTTAGCATAGTAACCCATATACCTACAAATATAGATCTGAAAATTTAATGCTTCTTTAATTCCCTTACAATCAAGTGTTTAGTGGCCCTTTTTTCCACATAGGTAAAAGGCACATTTTACATTTATGTAGCCTCTAGGGTGTTTCCTTCCACAAGTATCACAAGTTTAAAAATTCTTGGTTTTCTTCTCCCCTTTATAAATTATTTCTCCCATCAACCTCTTATTCTCTTTTTTCCCATAATGTCAGAAGACATAGAGAATTAATTAACTATCCTGATTGTGCATGATAAGATATCTTTTTATGATGAGAAACAATGAGAGATTAGTTTCCATTATAGGATTGGATTTCAACCATCAATTAATCGATCAATATCACTCCTTTGATTACGTATGTAATCCAAGACATGCCATGAAAACCATTTTAATTTATCTTCACCCTGTGAAACAATCTAATCCACCTTTTTTCCTATGATTCAGAAACTGCCTTTCCATATCTTCCCTCATTCACGAGGGAAGTATTTTTATAGGAAACATTCCTTGACATCCATAAAATACATTTATTATATTTATTCCTCAATTTTTTTTGAATTAATGGCCCCCATTGATCCTCATATCGCGATAAATGATAAACTGCCTCAAAAACCTTATCTCTTTTGTTACATGCCAAAGAAAGAAATGTCTTCTCTAAAGAACATATCCCCTACTCTACTACAAAATGGGATTTTAGTCCCATTGAATGATGGAGGTTGTTATCACATAAAGTGATATAACATTTCATTTCATTGTTGTGGATTAGGTTACTTCATATAGGTAAGGTTATTATTCATAACATGTTTTAGTTATCAAAGTAGAGTTATAAGGTGCTCAACACCAATCTTAGTTCGAGAGTTAACAACATTATATTACATTGGAGGGAATTACTAACATGGGACATTCTCGTTCATGTGGTATCCTTTCCTTCTACTAGGTTTAATATCTAAATTATGGTATACACTAGATTATGTTTTTAATAATAATGTATAGTCTTAAAATATAGAAATACAAAGCATAAATTGAAATCCAACTTATAAATAATCTCATAATCATGGTTTCATTAAGAAAAATTTTCATTCATAAATGTTTTTATAGAATATTTTAATTATACTAAACATATCACCCTATGAGTGGAAAACAATGTGCACAATAAAGACCATCTTCATTTACCAGGATACCCCGAGTCAAGAACGGAACTCCTTGTTAATGTTGTTACACCTAGATATATCTATGCTAGAACAACGTCCAATTGTATTATCCCGGCAGATAATTATTTTCTAAAAAGATCCATATAGACTATTACTTACCAATATTATAAGATGTTATTTTATTTTTATCCTCAATAAATATCGTAGGGTTTTGTTCCATAATCTACATTTTCTAAATCTATTTTCTATGATTTCTACTAAACGTACTCTGATACCAACTGTGAGGACTCGACCCAAGTTACCCCAAGCTAGTTCATTAATTTATTACATTGGCATATAACCATGCAATATGCATCTCATATGACCAAGTAGTTTTTCATTTTTTGAAATCTATATACATACAATAGTTTGAAATTACAACTTAAAAAGAAATACCACACAAAAATTTATTTATAATCACACATAATCTATTAGATTATCCTTGAAATTCCTTCGTTATATACTTCTTCACAACCTGGGGAAGTAATAAATGTTAAATTTGAGAGCTCAGATGGTCAATGAGGGTAAATAATACAGTAGATGAAAATATAAACACCAGGCATGATGAAAAACAAAAAATTCATGCCTTTTAAAATATACTTGACAATAATATGGCACTAATAAAAACAGATTAAATATTCCCATAAAAATAACCATTGATATTATACTAGTTGAATAATCACATGGACTATAAATATGTAGTTTCATAATGAGGGATTGAATTATGCCAGACAATATATAATATACCATCAATGCCTTTCCCAAGACATTTGAAAATGATTATGGGGTCAGCTAAAGCCATATCGGAAAATGGGAAATGCCTCAGACAAGTCCATGTCTGCTTTGTCTCCCAAGACCTACCAATTCATTGAGGTGATATAGTGAGCCCCACAAATCACATACTAATTCAAATTATTTCCTAATATGAATGGGTATAATCTTAAATTATTTATAAATTTACATCAAAACTAACCTATGAAATGTAAATAACATTCACCAAACATAAACACAAACCACTCGTAGTAACATGGTGAATGTTTTCAAGATTGAACCATTATAGTCAAGTAAATCAAAAACCATTAAATAAAACATGGGAATGATATCATAAAATATAAGTCCAAATGACACATAATATTCATAATGTGTGTTGAAATATATAAAATTACTCTAATGAAAATATTGATAAATTATTGAGATAAATACACTTTTACTTAGAAAATAATAATTATTTTGGAAAAATATTTATATAAAAAAAGAAGTGAGATAATATTTATTTCTCATAATAAAATAATTAATTTTAGAGAAATAATTGTTTCTAAAAATAAATTATTGACTTCCCTAGAAAATATGTAAGAATTCAAAAAATTCCCTTAAATCGGGCTTGTATTTCGGGAAGAATTTTAAAAGATCATTTTAAAAGATGTATCTATCCATAAAAGAGAGATGGGTTCTTGTTGATAAAAATAAATAAAATTGAAAAATAATTTATTATTATTAAACAAAAATATATAATAATTTCATTGTGGTATTTAGATAATAAGAGTAGCCCAAATGAAAATGGAGGTTTTGGTAGAAAACCCTTTCCTGATGTACGAATATGTTTCGCTCATGAATTTAAAGTTCTATAATATGAAATTATAATTATTAATAACTTAATTGAAAAAGTATTAGGTAAGTAATTTAATTTTTATAGTTCTATTAAGATCATTTATGGTTATTTCTATGGGATAAGAGATTCAATATCATGGTTTGTGAGTGCTCATTTCTTTAGTTTTCATGATTAGTTTGCTTGTATTGGTGTTAATTTAAAGTTTCAATTGAAATACAGAATCTATTTTATATGTTATTAATGTTTGTACATAATAATAAATTCTCATATATTGCATTTGGTTACTTTTGGTGAGGATTAATCCTTAGATAAAATTTTATTGATAAACGCTTAGATTAATTTGTTGGTTTTTCGATCACCAAGAACTAATTTGGTTTTAAAAATTAATAATTTTTTTAAAATGAATAAAAAATATTACATAGGATATATTACATATATTCTGATATGGTTCAACTATAAATATTGTTTCATGAAAATAATAGATTATGGTAATAGAAGTTGAAAACCTGTCGTCCTTGAATGAGATAAATTAATACATCTCAGATGGAATTTTCATTTCTAGTAAAAAAGAAGGGGAAAAGAAACATGATGATGTGTTATTACATTAGAAAAACAATATTATAGTACATTAATGGTACTAGATTTATCATAACATTGGGAGGAATATAGTTGAAGAAATAGAAAAATTAAAGGAACATGATAGAAAATAAAATTAATGAAAAGAAGAATTTTCCTGTTGAATTTTTCTTCCTTGAGAGCCTCCTTAGGGGAGGGGATTTGGAATTTTCCAGAGAAAAAAGGCTTATGGAAATATGGAGTTTATTGGGAGGATATTTTATTATAATTTAGATAAGACACATTTCTTGAGAAGAGTGAATACAAGAGGGAGTGAGGGTGGTTTTTATCACGGACGAGAAGATGAGTTTTCCATTATTTTAATCATTATTTTATTACTTTTTCTCATGACTATGAATAGTCATGATTTTTGTGACTAAAAATATTAATAATTTCATGAAATTTTTAAATACTGGTCATTTATATCATCTGTGGCTCAAATATTTTGCAGGAATTCATATATTTAGTATATTTCGTAAATTATCGAATTTCACTATTCACAAAAATTCATGTATTTAATAAAATTTCCAAAAATTCACCATAACGTTATTTCAACATTTATGTTACAAAAATTAACTCCATTTTATCAATATAATTTTCTAAATTTTTGAAAATTATTATTTTTTTAAAAGTATAATTTACATAAAAATTATGTATTTTAAATTTAAAATAGATCTTATTATTTTTTTAAAAATTAATTGAGGTCTCATAAAATTATCCTAAATTCATTGGAAAAATAGTTATTGAAAAATAAATTTTATGATAATGAATTTTATTCTAAATATTCTTATTAATTTAAAATTTTAATAAAATATTTATTACTCACAATAATTTCAACATTTAAAATTAATTTTTATAAAATCATGTCTCATTTATATGGGGCCTTGATTTTGTATATACTCATATTAGTGAGGTTACTATTAAAAAGGGTAAATTACTATTCATAAGTGTATGTTAATATTCCCCAAATATCTAAGTTGATCTTATGAGTCATTTAATATCTTACTGATCACAACTATGTACATTTGTTTTTCAAAATTCAAATCATTGAAGTGGACAAATTATATGTATCGACTAGGTTATAACTATCTCTTATAAATATAAAAGTTTTTTTTTGCATAGACATAGTGTTGAATAAATTATATAATAAATTTATTTGTAAAACCTTGGTGTGTAACACTCTACCCCCTTAATAAAATCTCATCCTCCAAATTACCAAAATGTTACCTCATTAAAATATTTGGCTATGACTTCACCATTAGGTCCTCAGGCTCCCACATTTCCCCTTCAATTTTATGATTTTACCAAACAACCTTTACCATGTGAGTCATCAAATTTCTGAACTCCTTTTCTATTGTGTCGATAATACATATAGGCTCCTTAGAGTAAGATTAGTCTGGTTCCAACTCTATACCTTCAGAATTGAGGAAATGCATTGGGTCTTGCGTGTACTTTTGCAATAATGAGACATTGAACACATTGGGCCCCTTAGAAAGTTCATGAGGCAATTCAAAACAAAAAACCCCATCTCCAATTATCTCCATAATTTTTAAAGGCCCAATGTACCTATGGCTTAACATACATTTCTATCAAAATCATATCACACATATTCAGGGAAATATTTTTTAAGAAAACATGATCTTCCTATTGGAATTCCAAAACCATCCTTTGATTATAATTATAGCTCTTTTGCCTAATTTTTAATAATTTGATTTTCATTTTAAAAGTCTTTACCTTATCGGTTGATTCCTCCAAAACTATTTTCCCAAAATCCCTTTTCACAAACTTCATCCCACTATTTTGTTTTAAGACATCTCTTTCTGTACAACGCTACATATGGTTCCATTTGAATACTGAAATAGAAACTATTATTGTATTCGAACTCAACCAAATGTAAATAATGATACCATATACCTTGAATGTTGATATATCAGGATCTTAACATGTCTTATAAATAATGGATCTTCATATTTGAATGCCCATCAATTTGGTGGTGATAAGAAGTACTCTAATGAAGCTCAATGTCTAATGCTTTCTCAATACATTTCCAGAATATTGACTTAAATCGTGGTCATGATTTGAAACAATTGAAAGAGGATCTCCATGATGTCTTACAACATCATTGATATAGGGTCGTGCAAGGCTCTCCAGTGTCAAATCATCCATTATAGCGAGAAAATATTCAGATTTCATAAGTCGATTAACAATTACCCACATTTCGTCATTATTTCATGGAGATTTGGGTTGTCCAATTATAAATTACCTGATGATCTCAACCTATTTCCATGTATGGATATGTATAGTGTCCATGAATTCTCTAGTTTTTTGTATTTTAAAGTTCACCTATTGATAGACAACACATCTAGATACATAATCTGAAATTTCCCTCTTCATTTCATCCCACAAAAAATGTTCCATAAAATAACTACAGATCGTAGTGCTACCAGAATGTATAGGGTAAATTGAACTATGGGTATCATCCAATAACTCCCTTTTTAGCTCGGTTATATCTATAACACGTATCCTCTTCCTATATTTCAAAATTCCATCTTCATATAGGATTTCTTGCAACATCACATCATTCACAGCATTTACATTCTATTGAATATTCTCTTCATCTGGATGAGTAATTTTAATCCTTTATAATAAATATGGTTGGTTAAACAATTGAAAAAGTGTTGGTGTTTCTCTTTCTATGATAATTTACAAGTCCGTCCTTACTAGATGAATGAATAGAAGATCCCTTTAAATCCACGTTTTGTTTAAACCTCTATGATCCTTCATGAACAATGCATCTACTTCATTATTTTACATTATTTTGTGGTAGTGTATAGAACAATCATAATACATTAGTAATTTGTTCCATCACCTTTTTCTCATGTTGAGTTGTTTCCATGCGAAAATATATTTCAATATCTTATGATCCATATATATCTCACATCTCTCACCATATAGATAATGTCTCCATATCAATAGAGAAACAATTATTGATGTTAACTCAAGATCATGAGTGGGATAGTTTTGTTCATTAATTTTTAACTTCCTTGAAGCATAGAAAATAACTCTATCATTCTGCATATGGACACAACCAAGTATTTTCATTGATTCATTACTACAGTTCACAAACCCATCTTTCCTTCATGGTAGAGTTAAGATCCGAGTATCCACTAATATCTTATTTAATTATTTGATACATTCCACAAAATATTGGTTCCATACAAATATAACCCTTTTACAAGTAATATTCGTTAATGGGTTCGCTAATTGGGTGAATTTATTAACAAAAATCCGATAATAACCTTCTAAAACAGTTAAATTACGTACCTCATTTTTGATAATTTGTGTAGGTCATTCTAGATCCACCATTATCTTCATAGTATCAATGAATATTCCATATTTAGATATAATATGGGCATGAAAATAAATGGATTGAAGCCAAAATTCACACTTGATAAACATCCCATATTATTCATTTCCTCTGAGAGTAATCAGAATAGTGCACAAGTGATTTTCATGATCTTTGTAGATTTTGGAGTGTATAAATATATCATCAATAAATACCAAAAAACCTCATCAGCATATTCCTTTAAAAACCTATTCCATAGATCCATGAAAATAGTGGGTTCATTAGTCAGTCCAAAAGGAATTATTACAAACTCATAATTCCAATACCCTATTCAAAATGCTCCCTTTGGAGTATTTTCCTTCTTCACACACAATTGATGATATATATATCGAATGTAATTTTTCAAAAAATATTGGGCTCTATGAAGTTGATCGTGTAAATAATCAATGTGAGGTAGGAGATACTGTTTCTTTTTAGTAATATAATTTATCCCCCTGTAGTCAATGCACAACCTCATAAATCCATCCTTCTTGATGAAAGGAACATGGATCCCAATGGGGAAACACTAGGAAATGAAAATTAATTTCCACTAGATTCCTCTTTATGTTCATCAGTTATACTAACATTATTGTGTCCATTCAATAAAGAGTCTTTGATATAGGTCCTGAAGCCGGAATTAAATTTGTAGTGAACTAAACATCCCACTCTAGAGGATGTCAAGGTAAATCCTTTGGAGACACATCAAAATATTATTATATAATAGGCACTTATACTATTTGAACATTCTTTTCCTCAACCATAGATATTGTGTTCTCTTCCTCCCCATTAATTTAATTTTGTAGAGAAACTAGGGGTGGATCTAGATGATAATCAGATGATGAGTTTTATAATCTAAAGATAGGGGATTCTATATCGTTCTCAAAATTTTCATCTTCCTTCTCATGAAATAGATTTTTTGAATCATAATTTGAATTCTAATCCATACCGATGATTATATCCAATTTGATCATGGGTATAATGATATGGTTTGAAAATAAGGAACATTTATGTGTCATGATGGGTATTGATTGACGCATCATTATTTCAATGATACTTCCTCCCAGAGGTTTTGACTGACAACTCCTTAATTAAATCAAATAGGAAATATCTAACTTTCGAGGGAAGTAGGGTAGGTTGAATGAATGTGATGACCCATAATAAAATTATTAATTGGCTAGGTTTGAAGAAATTATTATAGTACCTACCTCCACATAATCAGGAACTTCAACCATAGTAGTTGTGAAAACCTAACATATCCTTTCACCCTAAGACATTACTCAGGCCCATTTCATTGATTCTTTGGACAATCATTAGAATATTACCCCATATCACTACAATTATATAATGGAACATTAATATATTCTTTTATTACCTTGAAATCATGAGATTTGTGGCCCTTTCTACACATGTGCACGATACTCCATTCCCTTTTAATTAGGCTCTATGGTGTATACTTCCACAAGTGTCACATATTAGAAAACAACCTTGTTTATTCTTCTCATTATCCATTATTTCCTCATCCTTCTACTTCTTCTCTAGTTTTCTCTTAATGTCATATGACATAAAGAATTCATTCACTTTCTTGATATAACATGAGACAATATCATTTACTTATGAGAAACTTTTGGAAACTAGTTCCCTTTACATGAATGGATTTAAACCCTGATAAATATATCAATATTTATCCTTGGATTATGTTTGTAGTCCACAATATGACTTTATATCCTTGTGATGTTAGCTAATTACTTTTTAATATTCCTATCCTCTTTTTTCCTTAGATTCAGAAACTTCTTTTCCATACATTCCATCTATAAACAACGGAATTATTTTTCTAGGAAACATTCCATAAAATCCATCCATTATTTTTATTCTCTTTCTTCCACCTATATTTTGTTTTCAAATAATGAACTAAAATTATCCACATCTCCTTGTAGGTGATAAAAATCCAAGACAACATTATATATTTCATTTCATCCCAAAGATAGAAATATATTCTCTAAATAATGTATTCATGACTCTACAATGAATGGGTTTGTAGTCCCATTGAAAGATGCATCCTACTGTCATATAATGTGGTCTAACATTGCTACTCCACATTTTGGACTAGGATTCTCTATATGGGTATGTTTATTGTTCATAAACTGAGTCAATTTTCCATGTATAGTTATATGTTTCTTAGAACCATACGTAGTTCCAGTGCTAACATCATTATCCTGCATATGAGGGAAATCCCAACATCGGATATGTCCATTCATGAGGGTTTCAATCATTCAACAATGCACTTTACTAAATAATGGCCTACAATATATAAGGTTTTTAATCATAATGTATAATCTCAATATAGAAAATTACATAACATAAATTTACATCCTACCAATAACAAATATCATAATCAGGGTTTGTTTGAGAAAAAATTTACATTTTATTCTTCATAATTGTTTTTATAGAAAATGTGAATCATCATAACAATATCCCATAGGGGTGTCAATCCATGTGTATAGTAAGGCTCATTATCATTTACTATGATATCCCAGGTCATGCTCGAAACTCATTATCAAAGTTGTTACTCTTTGGTGCATCAATTCTAGATCCACGTCACGTAGTAGTATCTATATAGTGATGTATTTAATTGAAATATCAACATAATCTATTCCATACCAAAACTATAGGATGTTCTTGTATGATTATCTTCAAATAATATCTATGTATTTTTTTCCTAATTAATGTTTTCTTAATCTGTTTTCTATATTTTCTAATAAATATCCTCTGATACCAACTTTAAGGACCCTACACTAGTTTACTAAATTTGTTGCCTTAATTTGTTATAGTGTCATTTAAATAGGGAATATGCATCTAATAGAACCAAATAGTTTAGTATTTTTTGAAAACCATATATATATACATAAGTTAAAATTTTCAAATTGAAATTAAATACAACATAACAACTTCTTTTGATTCATATATAATCTCTTAGATTTTCCTTGAAGGGAATTCTTAATGTACTTATTCACAAAATAAAGAAAATATGTGAAAAGGGTGAGCTCATATGCTCAGTAAGGGGAAATAATATAGTAGAAGAAAATATAAACCCTATGAATTATTAATTGCCAAAAATTAATGCCTTTAAAAATATACTTTCATATAATATTGAATGAATAAAATGATTAAATAATGGAATAAAACCTAACCATGGATATTATACTAGTAAAAAAATTATTTGGACTATAAATATCTAGTTTCATAATGAGGGAATGCATAATTCCTAAAATTATGAAATATATTACCATGGACTTAGTGAAGACATCTAAAAATCTTTAAGGTCTCAACCAAAATCATATCTGAAATTGGAAATACCTTGGCCAATTCCATATTTGTTTTGTCTCATGAGACCTACCATTGCATCTGTGGGATATAGTAGAAAACACGCATAACATTCTATATCCAATTAGTTCCTCATATTAATGGGGATAACCTAATAATATATACATTCATGTTGAAGTTAACATATGAAATGTAAATAACATTCCCAAAAACATAAACACTAACCATTCAGAGTAACACAGTTAGTGGTTTCAAGATAGAACATCTATATTAAAACCAATCATAAACCAGTAAATAAAACATGGTATACTATATCATAAAATTTAATCCCTAATTACACAAAATATTCAATAAGAGTGTTGTAATAGACAAAAAAAACTCGTATAAAATCATTGAGTAATTCTCGAGATAAATATTCTTTTTTACTTAAAAATGAAGTGTTCATTTGGGAAAACATATGTATAAATATGAAGTTAAATAATATAATTTTATCATAATATAATGAGTTATTTTATAAAAATATTGGTTTCAAAAGATAGATTATAGTTTTCCCTTGACCATTGGTAAGAATTCGACAAATTTTATTGAATCAGAATCCTATTTCAGGGAGTATTTTTGAAATGTACTTCAAAAAGATGTATCTCTCCATAAAATTATAATGGATACTTATTTTTACACATATATATAAAATTATAATAAAATATAGGATGATTAAATAAAAATGTATAATAATTTCATTGTGGTTAGTAGAGAATAAGAGTAACTCGAATGAAAATGGAGTTTCATTTTGAACACCCTTAAATAATGATTGAATATTTTCTTCTCTTGAACTCAAGGTGATGGATTATGAAATTAGACATACTAATAACATAATTAAGAACCTATTATAAAAGTAGTTTATTTATTATAATGTTATTATATTAATTTATGGTCGTTGTTATGGGTTAATTGATTTAATACCATCATTTGTGACTTCTCATTTCATTCGTTTTCAGGATCGGTTTTCTTGTATGGATGTTTCTACAAAATAAGAATTTAATTAGAGAATTGATTTTATATGTCATTAATTTTAATTCAAAAGGTTAAATGATCATATAAGTAATTCGGTATCATTGGATGAGGATGAATCATTAAATGAAAATTTAATGATAAACGATTGGATTGATTTTGGGGGTTTTCGATCACCATGAATCATTTTGTTTTATAAATTAACAAAATTATTTAAAAATGATTACCAAACATTAAATAGGATATATTACATATATTATTATCTGTTTTACCATATAAATTGTTTCATGACAAGAAATTAAGGCAGTAATAGTTGTTAAAAACCCATTATCCTTGAATGTGATAAATTAACTCATCTCGGATAGAATTTTCATTTTTAGAATAAATTGAGGGAAAATGAGAGATTATCATGGATATTTCCAATTTCATAAAAAAAAATAGTACATTTATGGTAAAAGAATTATCATAATATTTGGATGAAAGTATTTGAGTAAATTAAAATAGAGGAACATGAAAGAAACTAAAAGAAATGAGAAGATGAATTTACCTCTTCAATTTATCTTCCATGGGGCCGCTTTAAGAGCATGGATTTGGACTTATGAAGAAACCAAGGTCATATGGAACTGAGGAGGACCTTGGGAAGAATATTTGGTATAATTTATACAAGGAATAAGGCTTTTGAGGAGCAACGGGAAGTGGGAGTGATTAGTGGTTTTTATAGTGGAGGAGAGGAGGGTTTTCCATTATTTTAATCATTATTTTATTATATAGGCTCAAGACTATGAATAGTAATTATTATTCTGACTTTAAATTGTATTGTGTTCATTTTATTTTGAAGAAATGGTCATTTACACCACCCATGACTCAACCATGATGCAAAAATTCATTTATTTACCATATTTCATAAATTATGGAATTTCACTATTCAGAAAATATTCATGTATTTTGGAAAAATATATAAAAATTAAACCAAACATTTTTAAACAAAAATGATTAAAAAATTAACCCTATATTATCGAAATAATTTTTTAAATAAGATAAATTTAATTTTTTAATATAATCATTATTTACTTGAAAATGCATATTTTAAATATAAAATTGATTTTATAATACATTCAAAAATTAACTCAGGTCCCATTAAATTGTTATATATTAATAGGAAAACAAGATATATATTGAAGAATACTTTTTGTGAAATGAATTTTATATTAAATATATTTATTAATTTAAAATTTTAATTAAATATTTATTAGTCATAAAAATTTCAACTTTTAAATAATAATTTTTAAAATATTAATTCTCATTTATATGGTTCCTAGATTTTATTTTTACTCTTATGGGAGTGTATTGTATTATAAAGGGTACCATACTATTTTTAATGGTATGTTACTATCCATAAGGGTATGTTAATATTCCCCAAAAATGTATGTTAATCCAATCAGACTCTAAATATCTTATTGGTCGCAACCATATATGTCAGTTTATCAAAATTCAAAGCACAGAAGTGGAAAAAATATATCTAGCAGCTAGGATATAACTATGTTCTAAAAATATCAATGTGTTTGTTTTTTATAGACTCAGTTTTGACTGCATTCTTAAAAACAATTATTTGTAAAACATAGTGGTTTTACACATGGAATGTATAAATGATGGATTTAATTTAACATATATGAAATACACAAAATCTATATAGTATTCTTGAAATAATACAATTCTGGAAATAAAAAATACTACTTTCATTATTACTATTTTTACACCCAAAAAAGTGAAAACATCAGAGGTGGACGTGTGAACTACCACCACGTCGACGTGATGTGATTCCTCTTTTATGAAAATAATACATTATATAATTATAAATGACTAAATAATATTGAATTTATGGTATAATTTTAATTTTTGAAATATTTATGTTACTTACTAAATTTCTATAACGAGCATAAAAAATGGAAATGTTACTCAAGCGTACTTAAGGCTTACCAAATCAATGATTGTAACATTGATTCATTTTTCATAACAATATTTAATTATAGGCTCTAAATGTATAATTTATGTAAAATATGATAATTATTTCATTATTATTATTATTTATATTTCATATAATGACCCCTTTGACCATAGTTGACATACCAATGTTGTTTTTGACACATAAACCAATTTTTTCAAAACACAATATTTAAACTTAATTCTCTAAGTAGTTGTATACAACATTGTAAGAATTGAATGGAATGTAATGATAAACATGAAATAGGTTTTGAAGAATGTAAATAATTAACACAATTTTATTTTAGAGAATATAAACACACATGATACAAGTCTGACTCAAGGAAAAATATTTGCATCTCACTTTTACATATATTATATTATTTTCATATAGACCACATATTTCATTCCTAGGGTGTAACGAAGGATCATTTTGATATATTATATCATTACTAATTTTATCTTCATCGTATTTAAATATATAATTTAATATTAATCCATTATGAGGATTATGATTTAAAATTATTCAATGTGTTAAGGGATACTATGGAATGTTTAAAGGATATTTTTCCCAAAAATAATTTTAATTATCTTTCTAATGTATTTCCATTCTAGAAAATTACGTAACCATTTTTCAATAGACGCATTAATTTTACTCTCATTTAGTTCTTAATGAAATTTTAATGTGTTTTGACCATTTTCCCACTCTTTGGTACTCAAAATGTTTTAGAAAATTCTTTTAGAAAAACCCGACTTTATTTCCCTCTTTATACGGAGGACATGTTTTCTTTGGAAGACATTTTTTTCTAAAATGTTTTTAAATTTTTTCAAATTTATTTTTTAAATACCCTTTTACCCTTTTTATATTTTACTATTGTTTTCAATGGAAAATTAAAATCACTTTAGAGAAAAGGTATTTTTTAAAATTTTTAGCACGCAATGGGAATATTATTCTTACCTAGTACGACATGTACACATTTACCCACTATAATTTATTTATAACTTATTATTAATGTTTATAAGGTTTATTTTTATGTAAAATGTCTTCAAATGTAATTTTTATGAAAAACTTTATTTAAAAAAATTGATATTTTCCTCAGGAATTATTTTAAAATATTTTTCAAAATTTTTACCTTTATCATAGAAAACAACCCTTTATTTTTAGTCCACTAAGGATATGTTGTATTGACACCATCCTTATACATCCTCTAGAAGGTTTATGATTTAATTTTCCGATGATAGTATTGAAATTCACTTATTGATTTCTTTTCTTCCTATTCAAATATTCTATTTCTAATGAATATTGGATAATGAGTATCTCTTATATATACATATCATTTTTCATGTATATTATTATTTTCTATACTGTATAACAATTTTCATATTGTTTTTACAGTGAATTTTATTTGATTATTTCTTGTATCTATATCCTTTATTCAATACAAATATTTTATAAGGAATATTTTCTAATTCTTAAATTGATTACTTGGTATAAAGAATGATTTAGGATTACTATGATGGGTGGGCCCGAGATTTATATAGCCACGAAAAGCATAGACATGTTCTCATGTGAAATATATGTTATGAAAATAAAACAGGGTTCTACCTATAGATTTAAACTATCTAGAGGTTGGATCTTAAGAGTAGTGGTTTTATATTACAAATTCATAATGTCCAAAAATTAATCATTTTCTTATTCTTGATTTTGTTATTATTTATCTCTAATATTTTCTATTAAAATATATAGGGAAAAATTTCCTTCTCATTTCACTAATTATATGGAATGTGTTTCGGTTTCATACATTTCCATATTGATTTTTCATTATTTAGTAATTTGAATGGGAAGTATTTCTAGATAATTACCTTTCAATTTTAATACACTTCCTACTCAATTGGTTGATTACATGGTATACATGTTCAGTTCTTTACCATTCCATAATTAATATTATCATTGATTCATTATTTCATTCCCGAAACACACCCTTAATGGTCATTTTATATCACCATTATTTTTTTCTGTTCCCCATGATTCCAAGAATAATATTATGAATTATATGTAGGGATATACTATAGAGAATAAATTTATTACAGAAAAAGAAGAAATTGCCATTATTCTATTAATATATAATACTAGAATCATGTTTGTGCCAGGTTTACCAAGACTACTAATCACTTCGATCCTTAGTGATTTATTTCCTTGTAATCATTGAAATATAATGGTAGAAGATACTATCTCTGGCCGCTTTGAGGTCTATTTGTGACAGTTTGTATTAAAGGAAGTTTATTAGAACTCATGGGAACTAGATTTAGGGAAACATTTATTAAAGAAGCTAACTGTAAGGTAGAATTAGAAGAGAAGTATAGAAGAAAACCCAATTGTAATGCCCCGACCCCAGCTACCCAGAGTCGGTGCATTACTTCGTAACATTGGCATGATCACAAAAGATCAAGTCTCGAAAGACCGATTAGTTTAGTAGCCTTGTAAAAACTAGATACATTCGTAAACGTTACATTACATCATAAAGTGAAAAACTACAATAACAAAGTCTCCATAGACCACACTCATATCCTCTTCTGATAATCCCTGCAGGTCATTCATAAAATACTTTTTCACATCCTGGAAAATATCAAAACATTGAAAGGGGTGAGCTCAGATGCTCAGTAAGGATAACAATATTGCGGAAGCTTTCATAAATAAACATAAAAATTTAAGGCAATGTATAACTAAAACAAAATCCTTTTAAACTTGAACATCAACATAATATGGAAAAAGTAAAATGAGATAATTCCATTCACTTCTTCACATGGATATTCTACTGGTCGAATAATCACATGAAATATCAATAACCACTTTCATAACGAGGGAATGTATAATGCCAGACTATCATAACCACGTAGTCAAGGCCTCGTTCCAAGACCACAAATAAGCTTTTGTCAAGGCCTCGTGCCAAGAGACTATTTTGTCTCATGAGACCTGCCGATGCATCGAGGAGCTATAGCGGGCTCCACCCGTCACTTATTAAGTCCAATACATTCCTCATATGAATAGGTTTAAACATATCATAAACCATAACATAATCGTATCACATAAAACATGCATAAAGGAAACATAACATTTCCACATTTCAATCACAAGATATCAATACAACACATTGATATAATAAAAACGCTTTCAAAACCATTTTCAATACCAAAATAAAATAAAGTTAAAACTTTGTATTTATTTTTCATTAAAAAAATGATGGCTTGTAGAGGAAGCCGAAACTCAAATAATGCTCACGGAGGCGGAGAAGTCATTGTCGCCGCATAAGTACGGAAATAAAAACATTCCCTTTTTGTCGTTTAGTAAAACGCTTCGTATAAAAAAGATTCCTTTTGAATAAACATAAAAGTCAAAGGGGTTTATACATCGTATAAAAGAAAGTTGTCTATAAAGCCAAATATGCCTCAATGAAAGGAGATTGAGACGAAGTCCTTAAAAAGATCATTTTTAAAATAAAATAGATCTATTATGTGTATTCACTATAGGTACACATAAAGAAAGTAAAAATACAAAATAGGACATAATAATATCATGACATAATTTGAAAGTAGGAGATTAACCCAAAGAATGGAAGTTGGGTTAAGAAATTCCCTTACAAAGATAATTTTTTAAATAAAATATATCTATCATGGGTATTTACTATAAGTACGCATAAATAAAGTACAAATACAAGACATCACATAATAATATCAGGACATAATTTGAAAATAGGAGATTAACCCAAAAAATAGAAATTGGGTTAAGAAATTCCCTTACCTCATGTCCGACTTGACTCAACCGTTCTTTAACCTCCTGAATAATAAACTATAGTTAATATCTACCTTATTAAGAACCATTTTCAATTTCATTATCCTTTTTATATAACTTATTACAATGTTATGAACGTTATGTAATTATTTAAGTTAATAACGGTCGTTTTGTCGATCTTTGGTACTTGTGTCAACAATAACCTTCTTATAATTACAAGTTGTTCATGTGGTGAAATATCCATTATATCCAGAATTATATTCATGATGTATATATCATATATATCATATATATCCAGTATATACATTCATTAATAATATTACGTAACATTTAGAGGTAAGAAATGAAATGCACCGTTCATGGAGACGGTAAGCCGTACGTACGCATGAACGCTACTTTCATTTCTATTTCATATTTAATGTAATGAAATCATAATTATATAAATTTATAATATAATTACAGTATAATATAGTGTATAATACCATTTAATCCATCCTTTATACATCCCACATATGGCATTAACGATTCAAATCACTTTGAGGGGGCGGTAGTCCGCACTTCCTAAAATGAAATTATCGCGTTTTACCCATAATGGAAATCATAAAGTATGCCATAAATGAGAAATACAGAAGCATAAGTAAAACATAAACATATTAAATATCATATATAAAAATAGTGACATCTTAATGGCCACCTTTGAAGGTGTTATATGAGTGTTGAACAATCATCGTTTCGTGAGGCAGAAATTCGCCATCCACAGAAACAGTATGTTCATTAACCATTAGATGTAGGTGTGTGTAAGTGTAGCTCGAATAATTCTTATAACAATATCCTAGTATATTGAGGATACTGGTGTTGTTACAAAAGAAATGAATAAAAAGAGTTTAGGGGGTTGGAGAAGAAAAACAAAACAAAACAACATTAGAGAAGACATTACCTCAAAATCGGGTAACTCTTTTTGATTTGAGCCAAAGGCTTCCTTGGGAAGAGTTCTGCCCAACGTGAGGCTTCTAGGAGTAAGAGGGGGAAGTTGGGAGAGTATTTGGGCAGAGGGTGGCCGAGCCAAATGGCTTGAAAGTGTGAATGAGGTGGGAGAGGTGGGGGCCTTTTATAAGAGGAGAGGAGGGGCACTCTTGGAAGGATTGAAATGTTACATTATTACATAATGATTTTCGGATTATAAAGGTCCCAAACTTATATAATTAGAGGCTAAGGTGATAAGGGTTCGAAATCTCCTCATCCAATTGGCTTTGGACAAGTGTATGCCTTGGAGTTTGCATTATCTTCCCATTTTATTTAAATCGTTAAATAATGAGTTCATCGCTGCATCATCATGATGTCATAAATAATTTAATATATATAATGTCTAAAAATTATAAAAAAACTACTATGATGTAGGAAATCTCTTTATATTTCTAATGAATATTTATAATCAAAATTTGGACTTGTGTAACCCCACTTAAAAACTGTTTTAGTAAAACTACTCATGTTTGTGTCAATTTAATTTTAACATTAAGTAAATATATATTAATGTCATTTTCCAACTAAAGTGGCTCCATGGGGTCCCCAAGTTGACCCATGGGTTGTATTGGTCGGCCATGACTCATCCATTAGGAGTAGGACAAGTGTCAAGCTCATATCATATTATTATAATATTGTTTGTACATTAAACTACACTAATTACCTCTAATCGCGATTAAGAACTTAAAAGTTACTATTCACCAAAAAATTATTTTAATCTCATTGAACCACATTTTACTTCTTAATGACAACCATGTATGTCGGATTTTTGAAAATCAAATCACAGAAGTGGTAATATTTCATTTAAACGAAAAATCAGTTATTTAACTACCACTTAGTGGTTTCACTATTCATCAAAAATTGATGTTTTTCAGAACAATGCCAAAATTTCACCCTAAGCTATAATCGATATTCCGAATTCAAAAATGATGTCTATTTTAAAAAATTCCAAACATATAAGTTGCATTAATTAATTTTATAATTAATTCCCGCTGTCACAACAAATAGCGTGTTTTTAAGAAACAATTTATATCAAAAGATTGACAATTGTTTATGTCCAATTTCAATGTTAAATTAATTCTAATGACCACCATTGGATAAAATGGTAAAAATATATTCTAATTATACTTTAAAACCACTAAATAGTATAATTTATCAATATAAATTATTTTGATTAAAAAAGTTGTTTTTAAGTATTTTTCACTATTCATAAAAAATTAGAAGTTCTCAGAAAAATACCAAAAATTCAACATAGGATATTTTCGATATTCCGAATCCAAAAATTAAGTCCAATTTGAAATATAAAATTTCTATAATTTTAAAAAGTGGTTATTACTATTCATAAAGACTACTTTTATTAGTCGCGGTGTTTTAGAACTCGAAGTTGCGTATAATGCAAGCCATTGCATTATTGAATGAGAAGCGTATCGTGGAAGCTCGGAGTGTTACATTCTCCCCTCCATCAATAAATTGCGTCCTCGCAATTTGAAAATTTTCATTGAAAATAAAAGGTTGAAAAGAGAAAATACCTTTGAGGAAAACCCACATCGGAAATAAGGTTAATAAATATATAACATTAAAAGAAAGCAAGATAAGTAGAAAGGTCACCCGATATAGCCCATTCTAGGATTCTATAAAAATATGGATATGGAGGAGAAACAAACCATCAAGGTCTGATGGAGAGTTATAGAAAACAGAATTAGGAGAAAGTTTAACCACAAGAAAATCACAAACTTGTGATTGGTTAAACGGTCATTGAATCTCCAGTTGGAAAAGTTAACCGACAACATTTTTGTGTTATGTTACCTTTTATAATGTTGAGGAATTTATTTAGGAGATTTACTAAGAACGTAAGGGAATATACATACTTGTTATGTATACTTTCATTCATTAATAAATTTTTACCACAAACCCAACTTTTACTCCAAATGGTAACGGAACTCAAAAATATTCTATTTATCCTAATTGTATAAGGTTCCAAATGTTAACACATACCATTTAGATTAGTAAAACTATTTTGTAATAATCAGGGACTTCCTGTAGGCTAGTGGTAGGAAATAAAGGCTTGTCGCACTATGGTTGTGGGTTCGATTCCTGCAGCTTTGTCCGACGCGACGGGTTATTCCCCACCCTGCAGGTTGTCCTTTTCCTAAAACTATAGTATTATAATATTCCAAAAATAATCTTCAGAAATGCTTTAACCTTAAACAATACTATCCAAAGATCAACTTAATCCACTCCAACCTTTATAATTATCCAATATACCTCTGTCTAGACTTTCTCTAAAAGGTCTCTTAATTCCAAAATCAATTTATCAGATTCCCCAAACAAAGTAAAGTTTCTCTTATTGTCACATACTAAAAATATAATTACCTTTATCATATTAAAACCTTACTGAAATCAACAAGTACTGCAGTACAATCCTTATATATATATCACATTATTCTTATAACCAGAATATAATCCTTGAGTCCAAAAGCACCAATACATTAATTATTCCGCTTCAACTGTAGTCACAGCATAAGATTTTCCCTGATCCCTTGGCCTTTTCTGAGGTAATTTTCCTTGACGCTTAAGACATTCATTTGCATAATGCCCCATTTCCCTACAATTGTAGCATTCAACTTTGACAGCCTCTTTCTTTCCCTTACAATCACGAGCCTGGTGACCCTTTTCTCCACATTTATAACAAACTCCCATTCCTTTTAGGCACGTACCAGGGTGATTCTTCCTACAATTATCACATAATGGAAAATCCTTCTTTCCCTTTTTCCCTTTATCTGTCTCTTGTTCCCCCGTTCTCTTATTCTCTTGCTTTACTTTGTGGTCATACGACTTAGAGAATTCCTTTTCCGTCTTGATAGCACAAGAGACAATATCTTCGTATGATGAGAAGGATTGTGATACTAAAGCTCGGCGGAGAAATGGTTTTAACCCATCAAAGAAACGATCAATCTTACTCCTTGGGTTACGTATATAATCGGCAGCATGCCTCGATAACCTTGTAAAGTTGGCCTCATACTTTGCGACATTCTCATCCTCCTTCTGCCTCAGACTCAGAAATTGCCTTTCCATATCTGCTCGATGGTCACGAGGAAAGTATTTTTCTAAGAAAAGCTCTTTGAACTCCCTCCATTCCATATTCGATACGTCATCATATTCCTTTGTGTTTTGAATTAGTGACCACCATTGATCGGCATCTCCAGGGAGGCTGTAAACTACCATGACAACTTTCTCCCTTTCACTACTCCCCAAGGCATGGAATATTTTCTCTAAGGAATTTATCCATTGCTCAGCTACTATAGGATTTGTACTCCCATTGAAGGTTGGTGTTTGTTGCCTCATGAAACGGTCTAGAATTGATCCTCCACGTTGCGGATCAGGGTGCTCCATACGAGTAAGGTTATTATTCATAACCTGAGTGAGTTGTCCCAGTATGGTAATAAGTTGATCAGCACCAGTTGTATCTCCAGATCCACAATAATTATCTTGAGAAGGAGGGCAATCCCTACATGGAGTTTGTGCATTGATACGGTTTCCATTCCTTCGACTAGGCGCCATTTCTAAACAATGGCATAAACTAGGTTAGTTTAGGAATTACAATGAATAATTTCAAACTTTTAAAATACTTGATGTAAATTGAACGGTTTATAGATATAATCCATAATCATAAGAATGTTTTCTTTGAGGAAGTATATACTCATAAACCCTACATAATGGTTTGTAAAGAAAATGAGAATTATCCTAAGCAAATCCCCCGGGAGTGTCGTAACCAAGAGTGCAGCAAGGCCCGTTGTCGTGCACCAGTTCCCGTTCGAGTCTAGCTCAAAGCGGTGTTTTTGGGTTTTACCCCTAGGTACATCTGTGCCAGAGCCGCCTCTACCTGTTCGTATCCAGACAGGGATGTATTGCTCGGAAAACTCACAAAATCTCTACAATACCAAAATTTTTACGAAGTTCTTCTATACTAATCCTCAATGTTCATCTTAGGTCTACGTGCTCTAATCAGAGTTTTTCTAAATCTAGCTTCCAAGGTTAGTACTAAACTGCCTCTGATACCAACTGTAAAGCCCCGACCCCAGCTACCCAGAGTCGGTGCATTACTTCGTAACATTGGCATGATCACAAAAGATCAAGTCTCGAAAGACCAATTAGTTTAGTAGCCTTGGAAAAACTAGATACATTCGTAAACGTTACATTACATCATAAAGTGAAAAACTACAATAACAAAGTCTCCATAGACCACACTCATATCCTCTTCTGACAATCCCTGCAGGTCATTCATAAAATACTTTTTCAGATCCTGGAAAATATCAAAACATTGAAAGGGGTGAGCTCAGATGCTCAGTAAGGATAACAATATTGCAGAAGCTTTCATAAATAAACATAAAAATTTAAGGCAATGTATAACTAAAACAAAATCCTTTTAAACTTGAACATCAACATAATATGGAAAAAGAAAAATGAGATAATGCCATTCACTTCTTCACATGGATATTCTACTGGTCGAATAATCACATGAAATATCAATAACCACTTTCATAACGAGGGAATGTATAATGCCAGACTATCATAACCACGTAGTCAAGGCCTCGTGCCAAGACCACAAATAAGCTTATGTCAAGGCCTCGTGCCAAGACACTAGTTTGTCTCATGAGACCTGCCGATGCATCGAGGATCTATAGCGGGCTCCACCCGTCACTTATTAAGTCCAATACATTCCTCATATGAATAGGTTTAAACATATCATAAACCATAACATAATCGTATCACATAAAACATTAATAAAGGAAACATAACATTTCCACATTTCAATTACAAGATATCATTACAACACATTGATATAATAAAAACGCTTTCAAAACCATTTTCAATACCAAAATAAAAGAAAGTTAAAACTGTGTATTTATTTTTCATTAAAAAAATGATGGCTTGCAGAGGAAGCCGAAACTCAAATAATGGTCACGGCGGCGGAGAAGTCATTGTCGCCGCATAAGTACGGAAAGAAAAACATTCCCTTTTTGTCGTTTAGTAAAACGCTTCGTATAAAAAAGATTTCTTTTGAATAAACATAAAAATCAAAGGGGTTTATACACCGTATAAAAGAAAGTTGTGTATAAAGCCAAATATGCCTCAATGAAAGGAGATTGAGACGAAGTCCTTAAAAAGATAATTTTTAAAATAAAATAGATCTATTATGTGTATTCACTATAGGTACACATAAAGAAAGTAAAAATACAAAATAGGACATAATAATATCAGGACATAATTTGAAAGTAGGAGATTAACCCAAAGAATGGAAGTTGGGTTAAGAAATTCCCTTACAAAGATAATTTTTAAATAAAATAGATCTATCATGGGTATTTACTATAAGTACGCATAAATAAATTACAAATACATGACATCACAGAATAATATCAGGACATAATTTGAAAATAGGAGATTAACCCAAAGAATAGAAATTGGGTTAAGAAATTCCCTTACCTCATGTCCGACTTGACTCAACCGTTCTTTAACCTCCTGAATAATAAACTAGAGTTAATATCTACCTTATTAAGAACCATTTTCAATTTCATTATCCTTTTTATATCACTTATTACAATGTTATGAACGTTATGTAATTATTTAAGTTAATAACGGTCGTTTTGTCGATCTTTGGTACTTGTGTCAACAATAACCTTCTTATAAATACAAGTTGTTCATGTGGTGAAATATCCATTATATCCAGAATTATATTCATGATGTAGATATCATATATATCATATATATCCTGTATATACATTCATTAATAATATTACGTAACATTTAGAGGTAAGAAATGAAATGCACCGTTCATGGAGACGGTAAGCCGTACGTACGCATGAACGCTACTTTCATTTCTATTTCATATTTAATGTAATGAAATCATAATGATATAAATTTATAATATAATTAAAGTATAATATAGTGTATAATACCATTTAATCCATCCTTTATACATCCCACATATGGCATTAACGATTCAAATCACTTTGAGGGGGCGGTAGTCCGCACTTCCGAAAATGAAATTATCGCGTTTTACCCATAATGGAAATCATAAAGTATGCCATAAATGAGAAATAAATAAGCATAAGTAAAACATAAACATATTATATATCATATATAAAAATAGTGACATCTTAATGGCCACCTTTGAAGGTGTTATATGAGTGTTGAACAATCATCGTTTCGTGAGGCAGAAATTCTCCATCCACAGAAACAGTATGTTCATTAACCATTAGATGTAGGTGTGTGTAAGTGTAGCTCTAATAATTCATATAACAACATCCTAGTATATTGAGTATACTGGTGTTGTTACAAAAGAAATGAATAAAAAGAGTTTAGGGGGTTGGAGAAGAAAAACAAAACAAAACAACATTAGAGAAGACATTACCTCAAAATCGGGTAACTCTTTTTGATTTGAGCCAAAGGCTTCCTTGGGAAGAGTTCTGCCCAATGTGAGGCTTCTAGGAGTAAGAGGGGGAAGTTGGGAGAGTATTTGGGAAGAGTTTGGCCGAGCCAAATGGCTTGAAAGTGTGAATGAGGTGGGAGAGGTGGGGGCCTTTTATAAGAGGAGAGGAGGGGCACTCTTGGAAAGATTGAAATGTTACATTATTACATATTGCTTTTCGGATTCTAAAGGTCCCACACTTATATAATTCGAGGATACGGTGATAAGGGTTCGAAATCTCCTCATCCAATTGGCTTTGGACAAGTGTAAGCCTTGGATTTTGCATTATCTTCCCATTTTATTTAAATCGTTAAATAATGAGGTCATCGCTCCATCATCATGATGTCATAAATAATTTAATATATATAATGTCTAAAAATTATAAAAAAAATACTATGATGTAGGAAATCACTTTATATTTCTAATGAATATTTATAATCAAAATTTGGACTTGTGTAACCCCACTTAAAAACTGTTTTAGTAAAACAACTCATGTTTGTTTCAATTTAATTTTAACATTAAATAAATATATATTAATGTCATTTTCCAACTAAAGTGGCTCCATGGGGTCCCCAAGTTGACCCATGGGTTGTCTTGGTCGGACATGACTCATCCAATAGGAGTAGGACATGTGTCAAGCTCATATCATATTATTAAAACGTTGTTTGTACCTTAAACTACACTAATTACCTCTAATCGCGATTAAGAACTTAAAAGTTACTATTCACCAAAAAATTATTTTAATCTCATTGAACCACATTTTACTTCTTAATGACAACCATGTATGTCGGATTTTTTAAAATCAAATCACAGAATTGGTAATATTTCATTTAAACGAAAAATCAGTTATTTAACTACCACTTAGTGGTTTCACTATTCATCAAAAATTGAAGTTTTTCAGAACAATGCCAAAATTTCACCCTAAGCTATAATTGATATTCTGAATTCAAAAATGATGTCTATTTTACAAAATTCCAAACAAATAAGTTGCATTAATTAATTTTATAATTAATTCCCGCTGTCACAACAAATAGCGTGTTTTTAAGAAACAATTTATATCAAAAGATTGACAATTGTTTATGTCCAATTTCAATGTTAAATTAATTCTAATGACCACCATTGGATAAAATGGTAAAAATATATTCTAATTATACTTTAAAACCAATAAATAGTATAATTTATCAATATAAATTATTTTGATTAAAAAAGTTGTTTTTAAGTATTTTTCACTATTCATAAAAAATTAGAAGTTCTCAGAAAAATACCAAAAATTCAACATAGGATAATTTCGATATTCCGAATCCAAAAATGAAGTCCATTTTGAAATATAAAATTTCTATAATTTTAAAAAGTGGTTATTACTATTCATAACGGCTACTTTTATTAGTCGCGGTGTTTTAGAACTCGATGTTGCGTACAATGCAAGCCATTGCATTATTGAATGAGAAGCGTATCGTGGAAGCTCGGGGTGTTACACCAATAATATTGGAAATGTATAAATTATTTTCTTTTTAATAGAAATAAAACAATGTTTGGATACTACATGTGAACATAGGTTTGGCACAAATTTTCATTGAGGTAACAATTCAATCAATGTTTCTTTATCCTAACACTATGTTACCAATTACATGAAAATGGGCCTTACTACGCACCTCAATTTAAAATCTTATGTAATATAATTATGATATTTAATATTTTATTTATAAACAATTATGAAGGATTTTTACAATGAATATCATAGTATAAGCCTAATATTTTTATATTGAATATTGAATGACATAATTTTGATATCCTATAAATGATTATATGTATTTCTATAACTATAGTTACTAATATTTTTCTTTCTAGTTTTACTGAATGGATGGTACCCAAAGAATTCAAGTAAACATTGAAAATGAATGAAAATGTAATGACAATGAGAAAAACCATAACTTCTTGATGTGATTTTATGATAAGATGTTTATGTCTAACATATTTTACATATATATTATTAACAACATATACCTTAACCAACTCCTAAACTAGCCAAAGAGGATAAGGATGATGTTTCATTGAGCTCAGGTGGTAAGGACCATAAAGATAAGATGGCTTGATTTCCCTCATGTAGTAAATATGGAAGGAGACTCCAAGGAAATAGTTCCAGTGTAATGGGGAAATGCATTATTTTTGGGAAGTAATGTTAGAATGAAAATAATTTTAGAGAATATGGGATGAGTATAATGGAATTAAAAAAACACAACCTGAGCATATATATGTTGTTATTTGCAGAAATGTGGGGATCCTAGAAATTACCCCAAGTCAATTACCTCTTTGGAGGATAAAATCAAGTCCAAGGAAAGATCTATGTTGAAATAATTGGATGAATTATTTATGTATTGTAGTTTTATTTAAAAAATTAGATAAAAAGATATTTATAAACTAACCTCAATTCAAGGATTTCCAATAAAATTATTTTGAATATTATAGCAATATAGTTTTGTGAATGTTAGGACGATATACTGGGTAACAAACCATCAAGTCCAGAAAGGTTATGGGGTAATAACAAATGATTGTAGGATGACAAGGGTTTCACTCCAACCACTGGCCCATACAAATATGATTGCTAATATATCATGGTTTTTAGTTAAACAATATAATGGATATATATTAATGAAGAACTAGAGGTGTTAATTTTACGGTTTATGGATTAATGTATAAACTATGATGACATTGGAGAATAGTTGGAGACAAATTTTTATACATGTCTGTCTTTTATGGGCCTCATGATCTGTTAAAAATGTATTTTAGTGCTTTTGGTATCATATTTAATTTTCAGATATCCATATCATTAAGTAATGGGAGAAAAAAAATTTTATCAAAGCACAATGAATAATATGAAAATTTTCTTATGCAATTGAAACATATTAAGTATGTAAAATATCGGTCAACTATAATATTCTCCATCATTAGGAAAATGATCCTAAAAAAATGTAATCATAAAACCTTAATATTTTTCAACCAATGCTCCTATAAATCATCATATTTTTATTGATATTAAGAAATCGAATTACCATTTATCAATCACTAGTTTTTGATTTATGAACTCTATCATTGTTTCTAAATATTTACTATTTTCCTCTAGGTAGATATCTATACATTAAAATAATGTTCTCCTACTCAGAGACCTAGTCATACGTTAGTCCACAAGACCTTTTTACTTCCCATATAATCTTTTCAAGAGAATGTTTTATGAACCCCTATCATGTTGTGGGATTCAAACATAAGAAATGTCAAACAATATATTACCAATATTGAGTTAAAATTTCAAGGATGTAATTTATTTAATTTGGATAAAATGAAAAAACATGAAAATCTAAAGTTAGAACATTTTATTCAATAACATGCATAACACGCAATGCCCAAAATGTATGATTATATAACATCCCAAGACTTTATAATATATTCATGACATTAAATTAATTTAATATATTCTTTACATTTCAATGAACACAACATTATGTTAACTTATGTCACATGAAAAAACTATTTTATTTCAATACTTACATTACATGAAAGACCAAGTTTTACAAAATAGTATATTATTAATATATTATTATTTAATATAATAATATATAAACTTGGCATTAAATTAATTTTTATAAATATTATTAACTATCTTATGAAAAAATATTTTATAAAAATATATATTTCTTTCATCGGTGAAAAATTAATTAGAAATGAATATAAGAACCTATTAAATATAAAAGAATTATTTTTATAGAAAATTTTTCTTATTCTCACGAATATATTTGGTCATAATAAATTAAATTAGATAAAATTATTGGATCATAATAATGAAATTTATAGTTTATATATTTGTTAAAATATATTTTACATTTATCTAATAAATTATATATATATAATATAATAAGAAATCCTATATTACACATAAAACCTATATTTTTATATAGACACTTTTACCACCTTTTAATGGAGATAATATTTTAAATCCAATTTTTAGATCATTAATATATCATATATGTCAAAATAATCATACTATTTGATATAAGAACATTAAAATAATGTTATGGTTAATTTTTGGTATTTTTCTATGAGATTGTTTTGATGATTGGTAAAAAATACTGAATTTTTATTAAAAACACATTTGTTGTCAAATTTATAAATAATAGAAAAATATATTTTTTGTTGGTTTTAATGTATAATTTGATGAAATATATAGCAATTATCACTATATCATTCATTTAAATAAATTTAATATTCATATTTGGGTATTAAAACTTTTAAAATGTTTTATCATTCTTACTTTAAAAACTCACATTGTCGTCTCATCTATAGGATTAAATTTAAATTAATTTCCACCATATTTGTGTTTTTATATTGGAAAAATTGATTCCATATATTAAATAATTATAATTTATTTTTATAAAATGGTAAAATTAGTTTTATTCCAATAATTTAATAAAAAGTATATTATATTAATTACAATTATTAAGGTAAAATTAAGGTTAACAATCATATGAACCTTAAGCATAAGATTTCAATTGAGCAAAAAACATGTCCAAAATCCAATGTATGTCCATATTATGACTCTATAATCCATATTATGGAAATTTTAACTTTATTGGATCCACTCTATATGGGAAAAACATGGTGGAAATTCAATCTTCAAATCTTTTCTAGAGTCCCACTCATCTTTCACTTTAAAAAGGCAGTCACACCTCCCACTTCATCACACCTATAAATCCACATCAGATCAACCATGATCTTCAAAAGTATTTCCTAAAAATCCTTAAAATAATATTAGAATCATACATTTTTAAATAAATCCTCTATATTGGGACCTTTCATGAAAACCCAAAATAGTTACCCAAAGAAGAGGTAACAATTTTCCTGAAGATCTTAAGTTTTATTTCCATTATCCAAACCATAAAAGAATATTTTTACACAATAACATAAAAAAAAGTATCCAAAATATACTTAGTCATTTTAATGTAAAGGGATTTACCTACACGGACAAACACATCCATCTAATTGGTTACTAATATATCATTTATGTGTTCAACAAACTATAGACTCACAAAAATATGACTGTCATTTCATCCTATACCACCTATTATGGTGGGAATTATGATTGAAATAATGTTTATATTTGATATATATCATATTTATAATTTATTTAGTACTATATAATTTTTATATAGAATATAGATTTATACATTCCATTTTTTATAAATATGATAACATTGTTTATTGAAGTGTGGATTCCCGCATCCTAAAATCGATGTGATTCGTTCACAAGAAACATGGAAAGAATAATGTATATATTATATTAAACATAAGTGAAATAAATAAATCTATATAATAATTATTACATAATAATCTCTAAAAATATAATATATCATTTTACTTATAACAATTTATGTACATGAAAAAGTTATAAAGTCGATGAGGGATATGTGTACTACTGCCTCTTCGACATAATGTCATTAATTTTACATATTAATAGTTATACAAATAAATATACATGATTAAATAAAAAAGGATTTATGATATTTTTATAATTCTAGAAATATTTTTGTTACTTACCTTCTTTTCATACTGACTATTGAAAAATTGGAATGTTAATCATGCATACGTACGACCTAACATCTTAAGGATTGTAACATTGGGTAATTTTTCATAACAATATTAAATGATTGGTTTTAAAAGTACAATTGATATATTTATAGGATAATTATGTCATTATTATTATTCTAGAGATGTTATAAATTACCCGTTCGACCACAATTGACCTACCAAAGTTTTTTTGACACAAAACCAAATTTGGTCAAAACACTAGACATAAAAGTAATTGTTTAAGTAGTTGAATACAACATGTTATATAGTAAAATAAAAATAATTACAATAATTTAAAATGATATGAAGAATGTAAATAGTTAACATAGGTTTTTTATTCAAGAATATAAATAAAGACGAAACAATTCAGACTCAAGGTACGAGATTTTCATCTCACTTTTTACATCTATGAGATAAATTCCATATACATTACATACAACATTTGGGTGGTGAATCTACCTCCCATTTTAATATATTATATAATTAATCCTTATATAATAATTTTATTAAAAAATTATATAATGTTATTCATTCATGAGGACTATGATTTTCAATGTTTCAAAGTTGTATTAGACAAATTTCAATGTTTAATAAATATTTTCCTCAAGAATAATTGTCACGATATTTAAAAGGTATTTTATTTCATGTAAATTTCATAGACATTATTCAATATTTCCTTTTAATTTCCTCTCAAGTAGTTATTGGTGACCTTTTTTATGTATTAGTTCCACTTTTCCAAAGTTTGGTACTCAAAAAGTTTTTGAATGTTCTTTAAATAAAACATGACTTCATTTATATTTTTTTTCTAAGAACATATTTTATTCTAAAAACCTAGTTTTATGAAATAGTGTTTTTGAAAAAAAATGGTTTTATACATTCCAAAATGATTATATTAAAGACATTTTTACTCATATTGTATTAAATTAATGTTTTCAAATGAATCTTGTTTCCACTTTCAAAATAATTTATTTTTCTATCCTTTTTACCATGCGAAAAGAATTTTATTTTTACCTCATAGGATATTTACGAATTTACCCAAAAATATTTCATTGAAGCCTAATTTACATTTTTAAAAGTTTAATTTTTAAATAAAATATTTTCAAAATAAATTTAAAATTAAATGGGCATTCAAAAAGATTTTCAAATCAAAATGGTATTTTCTTTAAAAAAACGTTTTGAAGAGATATTTTTATTGTATTTATCTTCAATAATAAAACAACACTATTTTTTCTCTAATTAGTATATATTTTATTATTCGAGCCTTATTCTTCATATAGAATATTTAAGATTTACTTATCAAATGACTGTATTCGAATTCACTTCTTTCATTACATTTTGTTCCCTTGAAATATTCAATTTCACATGTTTTTTTGATAATGAATTTACCGTAAATATCCATATCAATTTTCATTGATATTATTATTTCATAAATAATATACCATTTTTAATTTAATATTTATTTGATATGAAGGGGAAATATTGATAAATATGTATCTTTTAGAAAATATATATTTTATAAGGAATATTTTGTAATAATTTAATCTATAACATGATATGAAAAATGATTTGGACTTTCTAGGATGGGTGGGAACTGAACATCATATATCTTCTCTATCTATTAATATGTTCTCTTTATAAAAATAAATTATGAAAAAATTGGGGTTCTACCTATAGTTTTAAACTATCTGGATGATCAATCTTGAAAGTAATGTATTAAATGTGTCTAATACATGATTTCCAATAATTAAGTAACACCTTCTTTTTATCCTATTATTATTTATCCATTATATTTTTCATCTACATATCTATGGATTCATTTAATTATCATTTAATTGACTAAATGTCATGTGTTTTAGTTTTTTACCTTGACATATTGATTTTTTCTTATTTATTTATTTGAATAGGATTTGTTTCTAGTCTATTACCCTACTATATTTATTATGGAAATCTTTCTCTGTTTTTGACTACAAGGTATGTGTATTCCATTGAATAGAATAAGGATTAATTTTACTACCCTTGAAAATAAATAATATTATAATTAATGGATAAATTTTCAATAGAAGACTCATACATGTATCCACTTGCCAACACTACTAAAATATTTTTTTTTTCAGGATTCGATTACTTGTAATCGTTCTAGTGTAATGGTAGTAGACATCAGATCTATGATCCTTGGGGTTTGTTCAGAAAATATGTTATGATTTGATCTTTATTAAACCCATTTATTTTCCACAAGTTAATTAGGATTTGATTTGGGGAATATAAACCCCATTTTGTTTCCATGAGATTTTTTTTTATGAACAGATATTTATGCAATGAATTCCTCTTCCATGAGTTCTGAACTATTGAAATGATTAATGGTTTATGGTCTTTTGGGGCATATATTCATGGTTTTCATTGTGTTATGGATGGTTCATAGAATTTCAATGTATTAGTTAAATCTTTATCTCTCACAACATAAACATTAGAAATGAGTAGATCCCATAGAACAAATTTGGGAAACATGTAGGGATATATGATCCACTATGATATAGATATGATTTGGTGATTCCTAATCAACTATAACATGGGAAAAATGTGACGATTCATGACCCACTATTTTATTAGAAATTGGTTTTGATGCCAGATCAATTTTGATATTATGTAAATGAAATTTAACCATAATATATGACCTGGGTTCTTTTCCTATGATAGTGTCAGACATTTATGACATCTTTTTATTTTTATGACTTGATATCATTGTTCGTGACTTATTTATGATGATTTCTCACACTTAAGGTACATGTACTTTTAGGTGATATAGTTTTATGATATGGATTATTTTTTCATCTTCAATTGATTTAGTATGAACATTGTAATTTATGATCATAATCTCAAACCCTTATTATTATATTTTCATTGCATATGGTGATTAATTTATATCTCCCATGTTTATTTTTACTACATGCTAGAGATCACCATTTATTATATTTCATATACCTACATTGTGAAAAATGGTTTTAATATGGGTATTTCAAATAATAAAATAATGTGAGAAAAAAATTATAAGAGATATTGAATATCATTCATAACATTTGTTGTTTATGTATCTAGTCTCCAAGTTCCCCAAACCATTACAGTTCTTCATCATGTAATGTTATTAGATGTATTGAATACTCATTTAAAATAATGACCTGTTAATTTAATAGATTCTTGGATATTCTTAGTATATATTAGGGGATGGTTTAGATATTTTTATTAGGTTGGGATTAGATAACATTGGTAAAATCCCTTTCAATAAATCTAATCAGGGATAAAATCTTATGTTTTTGAAAGGTTGTGATTATGTTGTTTTCTAATAAATATATCCCAAATTTGGTATTAAAAGTGAAAATGGTTTTCCCATATATGAATTTTGGGTAAATAACATTGAAAAGAGTTGGTCATGTATATCATGCCTTTCATTTAGGGCCATAGTGAATGGGTACTTTCTACACACTGTGTTTGAAATAGCTTGGTGATATTCTTGGAATAATTCATATATTATTTATAAACCATTATGATGTATTTGAATATATTCATACTATAAATGATATTCGATTTAAAAAGGTTTTATAAATTGAAGAGATGTTTTCATCATCTAGACATCCTATGAATTATTTTTAAGTATTATATAATTTCTCAATCTTATTATTCTTAGTTAAAGATTACATTGTGTAATTGGGTTTTAGTTAAGGGATAGAAATAGACACTATTGGAAATGTTCCCAATAACCATGGTTTGGAACCATGGGTATTACATTTACAATATATGGAGTCATGAGTCTCGAACAGTTGATCACATGTTTACCATTCTGGTGCCTAACCACTACCCATATTTTATTATTTGTATAAAAATATTTATTTACTTATATATACTTATCTAGACAATGGGTATAGGTGAAAACCCCATGGGAATTAGTGGTCCCATGTATTTTGTTTTGTCAAATGAATTTTTTCCCTCTATAATGTGGCAAATATATACCCCCTATTTTCTAGAAATGTGGGTATATGACAAAAAAACCATATACTTGGGGTTTTTTTTTGAAAAATGTGGGTATAAGTTTTCACCATAAATGATATACCCATGGTTATTCTAGAATTGTGGCTAGATGTTCCCATTCTATCCTTATACCCATGGTTTTTATAAAACCATCTATATAGGTCCATTTTCTAGTAGTGAGAAGTATTCATATTAACAATGAATTTGATGGAAAATTTAATGATTTTCCTCTTGTGTAATTGAATGTTATTGAACCTGGAATGTATAATATTATAGTTAAAATCCCAGAAAATTATTAATCTACTAATAATGATGAGAAATCAAATGATAAGAGGAGAGAAAAATATATTATTTATTCTTCTATGATAAATTATCAAGCATCAGTTAGAGGTACTTTTGATTCAATGGTGGATAAAATATCCATACAACCACGGAGAAAATATTTTAATTCTATAGTATTATGAACCTACCACGATAAACCAACAATATGGTACCTGAATCAGTTCTAACATGGCCTAATCGACATTCTAGAACCCCAAAGCTAGGAAAATATAACTTGGGCTTCAGAAAAAATAACCATGAATGACTTTTCTAAAAGATAAACTTTTCAAACCAAAGAAACTAATATAAAATTATATATAGTAAGTATTATAGAAACTCCTCAAGGAAAACTTACCATATGTAGATAGATACATTCATGAAAATGGTATTTCACCCAAAGCCATAATACCAAACCATCATGATAACACCCGATAATTTTCATTTAATTAATGGATAACATACTCCAACCATCACCACCAACTATAAAGGTCCCTCTAATTAAGAGAATCCAAATCTTATAAGATGTTTATTTCATTCCATAGACCTAGAATAATAATATCTAAAATTTCATGAATTCAAAGGATGTTTTTGATAAACAAATCCTAGTATGATCCCACTAATTATTCCATAAGAAATCAGTATCAAATAGAGAAAATATCCTCAATTTTAAGAAAAAACATGGTAAGGAAATATTTTCATAGATCATATGAAAATATTTATTTCAAAGAATTATAATGGCTAATATCAAATAGGTACACAAGTGTGTTTAATTAAAAGATAGATAAAAGAATATTTTTAAAGTAATCATGAATAATAATATTTTATTAAAGAATTAATGTATATGATTTTGAATCAAATGAAGACATGTATAATCATTTTCAATCATATAACCCTTGAAATAACACAAGGGGATAGTTATTTTGGGTCACAAGGTTCCACAAAGTCTTGCTAAAATATGGACATGTGGGTACACTCACTCCCTATATTATATTTATAGGTCAAATATGAGATAATACCAATGAATAAGATCCCTCACATAATGAAAATTATAGTTGAATATCATCATCATGTAATAAAAAGTTATCATTTTATTTGGAATACATATCCTTCATCCTAACTACCTAGGATACCATTTTCACTGAGGTAATCAATCATACTTACAACCTTCATTCATTTTAATCAAAACTCATATCATTTAAATTAAACTATTCATTCAGTCCCAATTTCATATTTTCAAACATTCCAGTACATATCATAATTGAATATAAAATTGTTTTAATAAATAAATCAGGAATTTCAATAAATTCGTTTCACATCAAATTATAGACTGGTTTGTTCTTTTTTATCTCAAAAATCACTATCAAAATGATGGTTCAAATTAGTCATTTCAATTCATGATCATTTTATAGAAATCACATTTTTTTTCAAAATCCAGTGTCAAAGTTATTCCATCACACACACACAATGACATTTTTAAATCAATTAGAAATGGAAAAAATTAGTCATTGGAAGTAATATTAAAATCCTATTCATATTAATAGTGAATCAATTGATTAAAATTATATGACCTGACTTACAAAACCACCTACCTAAAATCAAAATCTCATCGACAAGAAACTAGGGATCAACAACTAGAGGAATGGTTTGAACAATTAAGGGATTATTGTTGAAATGAAATTCTCATGTAAGAATCCTGAATTTATCATCACTAGAATTATCAGAGAGAGGAAAAAAAAATACTTATGTTATTACTAAAATAATATACATAAACTAATGAAGATATAGGGAACAAACCCTATTTCCCTAATCAATCTATAGAAATACCAATTATATCAATTCATAAACAATAAATATAGAATCAAAATCACAAATATATGATTAGATGGTAGAGAAAGGGTGGATCTAAAATATCAATGAACAATTTTAATAAATGGAATCTTACTTATGATAATATATATTTATCAATCATAGATCTGTTGATATTAATCATTGAGAGGTAATGAATCTCTAAAATAATCAAGTCGTATCTCCTAGGTTTAGTGATAAATTCACTAAATTATGAATGAGGTGTAATAGATATGTTTATGTTTAATAATAGAAAATTAAAATAATTATTTTATTTCACGTGGTTTAGCCACAATATTTGAGAAATACTTTATCAATCATGAACCAACATATATATTAATGGAGGAGCATTATAGTTTTCTATATATTTGGACAAACCATGTGATAACCATGCATAGCAAGATTGTTCCAAGATACATTGATTCTTATGGTATTATACTTGGTTATCACTAATAGTTTTCCTAACCATGGACCCGTATCCAAGAGTTTAATATATTGTGAAATTTATTTGGAATGACCTGTATGGTTTTTTCTAACTAAGAACCTAACATGAATAGCCCTAAACCTCAAAAAAATCCCAAAATCTACCAAAATAAACTGGGATAAGGCCAAAACAAAATAAAATAAAAATAAAGTAAATGAAGTATATGAAATCAATAATTAGTATATTACATTTCATAAATAATAAAATCTTTTTTCCCCCATTAGTTTTTTTTTCAAAAAATACTCCCAAAATTTTTTAGTTTATTCCTTTCTCACAAATTTTTTTATGATTCCATAATGAACACTTATCGATGATTCAATAATACATTTCTGGTGCATAGTTTCAAATAGAACTTGTTCCACATCTAGGTATTCCCAAATCCGTACATAACATTGGTCTAAAGTATACTTCATAACATATTATATGTGAAACTTTTCGTGGAATGATGTAATTTATTTCAAAAGCGAAATATTATTCTATAATTCTTATCAACTCAACTACCTCAAATGGTACCATATATCTTGCTACAAACTAACGTTATATTCCAAGTCAAAAATGAACCAACTGATGGTAGACTCTAAAAACACCATGTCACAAATCAACAAATCAAAGGGTAATCAATGTTGATCAATATAAGAACTATACCAACTCCATGCCATTAGAATTATATTACAATTAATCGTAATCATAGTAATCATATCATGGAAAAAACTAGGTACTATAAGTGAATGTTCAGCAATATATGTCAAGAAAATAGGATATTTTTATATCTAATCATACAAGGCCTTAGAGGGTTTCCAATTAATGGATGGATAGAAACTATTGTTATAAGGAAACTCAAAAATACCCTAATGGAAATGCCAAGGACTTTCATTGTCATGGAAGGAAGCACATGTCTTAACATATTTAATATGTATATACCATTCCATCTCGATAAATATATGAGGATACTATGTCATGATTCATATTTCATGTGTTACATCACCTCATAGAGTCCCCTCCAAAAACTAGATGTGAATTGGTGTTCCCTATTGAAAAAAATGCTAGATATGACTCCCTGAAATTAGTTGATTTTCTACACATAAAAATTTTCCAAGTAAATTTTTTTCAAGGATACAGATATAATAAGCTAATTATTTCAATTAATCAATAAAAATAAATTTTCCATGAGGTGTATGTAAAAACCAAAATGAACGTCAATATATTGTCCTGCTTATTTTTTATAAAACGAAGTTATTGAAGTAAACTCGAAGGCTTCTAGTGTTCATCCTATGTCCACTAAAAGTAAAAAATGTAAATGAAAATCAGTTATTTAATGTTTCGTACATAGTTGATATAATCATCACCTAATATCAGAAAATATATTTATTTTTCTTGGTTTTACCACCTTTAGGTAATGATTAAAATCCCCTACAACTGCTTTCCTCATGGTTAATAGAATAAAAAACTAGTTCCTAATGTAAATTATGCCCTTAGAAGATAGATACCATTATATGATGGGATCCACACAATGTAAGGAATCCCTAATTCCTTACAAATCACCATTATGCTACTATTCATAGAGAATCATCTCGAAAAGATAGGATTCCAACTAAATATGCATCAATACATCATTAGACTCATCCCAATGGAATTTTAAATACATACATGGGAAGAGATCCACCATATTCAATTTCCAATAATATTCATTAAAAAATTAGAATATACATTTCCTTATTAGAACATTGTAATTAAAATTTCCCGTAATTGGGGTATAGGGAATACAAAAGGCAATATAATATAGGTACGTCACCCATCACCACTTATGAAAGATCAAATATTTTTACGAGAAGATGTAACTCATAATTTTATGATCATCGTTGATGGTAATCCATTATTGGAAAAGATAATTCCATCAAATCATTTGATCCTCTATCCTGAATATGAGTTCAAGATCATCTATGGGATATTTTTCTTGTCATTATTAAGTTAATGAGAACCATTGGATACCACATGATCACCCTACATGAGAATGTTTCACACCCATGAACATAATGCATTAAAAAAGACCACATATCCTTTCCTAATTCCTAGAATAGTGAAATATTTCGATAATTTACAAAATAGGTTTATGAAATATATGGATGCCTAATATTTAGAATCCAATCAGAATTGTATTGCATTCAAGTGATAGTGCTCAATGGGGAAGCAAAATTTTAAAAATCCCTGACAAAACTAGTTGTAATACGATACCATTCCAAAAAATATTTGAATCTAAAAGAAGTTATTTAGTTCCTCCTATGTTATAATAGAATTCATCTTCTTAGGATAAACTAAAAAATATGTTTGAGTACCATGTACCCCAATAAATTTACCTCCTGAATCTGGAATTTTTATTTTGATATCTTGAAAATTGTCAATGATTTATCAAAATTTTCTAAACTACTCTCAAAGGACACATGTGGTTCTCCACATTTTTATATTAATCCATGATTTCATCCACAAATACTATACTTAAAGAATCAAATTAAGTATTAAAAAAATTATTGATTCCATAAACAACATAGGAGTACTATGTCGATCAGAATTCATAACAAGGTACTTATAATGGCTATACATTCTCCTAAAATCAATTTTAGAGATATCAAAATCCATGATCCTAGTATTGTGAAAACCATACAGATGGACATTGTTTGAAAATTACTTCACCCCTTTTAGCAGGTCAATGAAATCATCAATATGGGAAAATGGATACTTTTTCAAAATTTTGAACGAATTTACCTTTTTGGAATCAATACAGAGATGATGATATATATTGACTTTAATGGGGAAAATCACTCGTACTCCCAAAGGTGAAAAATTGGTCAAATGAATCCATTAGAAATAATACTACCCAACAGAGCCTTAAAATCTTTTAGTTAGACCAGATCTATTCTGCAATATAAAATATAAATATTCTGTATACCTAGTATAATTTTACAAAAAAACTACACCACCCTCAGCGATTTGAAAAAATAAATGATGAATAGAAACATGTTGGGAAACTCATACACCATTAGTGGATGATAAACAAGTGAATATTCATGTTCTCGTATTAAATAAGAGATGTTTATTATCTTACACTACATTGTAAGGGGATGCATGTCTTGAATCAACCTCAACTACTATTATTCTCTAAAGCCATGAGCCTCCCCATTAGGGTAGTAAAAGAGACCCGATGAACATAATATTTGATATGAGGTTTATGAATGATCATTTAATCCATACTGAAAATTAAAACCCAATGATTCGTATCAAATTCAACAAATTCATTTGAAATATCAATTTCTAATAAATAGAATGTACATGTAGGGGATCAGAGAACCTATGCTCTCATTATCTTGGAGGGCATAAAAATATCGAAAAAATTAAATATGGGTAGATATGAAATAATTAGATTCACCAGTAACAAATGATATTGTTAATTTAGATGAATAAATGTTTATGGTACCTCTCATTATCATTGGGCCTAACTCAGCTTCCCTTAGAGAGTTTTCCACTGCGTGAAGAATATTTATTCCATATGTTTATGTTTAAAACCCATTTTTTTGAAGAATATGATTTCACAATAGACCCTACAATTACAAAAAATAATGTATCACTATGTGGAGTTTTGGAAATATAGAAAACACTTTTTGAGTGACAAGAGAATCTGCATGAACTATTGACCTGTGGTGACTTTGTGGAATCAATATTTGAGTGACCAAATTATCAACATTAGAAACAAGTTAGTGGCCATTTACATGATATTAAAAAAATAGTTTGAATAATTATAATACCTAAAAAATTATAGTTTCACCCAAGAAAGTCATCCCACTTTCCCTTCCCCTTAAATGGACCACCCATGCGACAACATAGAGTATGAAGAACTCCCATCGACCTAGACTTAAATGTCATGTCGAGTTTGACCATTAAAGATAAATATAGAACACCATTATGTGAGGTGAGGGTTTTTATGAATTATTATTATCAGATATATTATCACAGACCATATCAACTTTTTGAACTTTCATCTTCTTAGTAGATACAACCCCGTGTGAAAAAATGTTCACGTTCAACAATGTGGGTGGCATACAGAGTCATCATTTGTTCACCTTGTTGAATTTTAAGGAACTCTATCAACTGATCCTAAATGATTGATTCGATATAGGATTTATTAATAAAAATATCCTTAATGTATTGATACTCTAATCACACATCTTAACCTGATATAAATATTCAATCCCACCAATTTCTTCTAGGACCTTTAATTTTGAAGATTACACATTTCCCCTTAATGAAATATGGTTTCTACAAAAACTCAGAAAATTTCTCCAAATTTTTCAGCAAATAATATGAATCCATAGGACCATATATACTCTATTATGATTGTGTATTTATATTAATAACTTATAGGAATTATCTCTACCATCATGCCTACAAGGTAAAACTTCAATATCTAGAACAATATTTGGTGTGTAATCCTGGCCTTGAGTTTAGAGAACATACACAAAAACTAGTATAAGGTTTTTATCAAATAGAGGGGTTTATTATAACTGTTCATCAGTATCTTAATACTATGATCAATTAAATCTCACTCTTGGGTAGTAGTACTACATTCCATAAATAGATAATAAGGGAAATTCCAGTCGTCCGACATAATATCATCAACTCTATTAATAAGAATTCAATAAGGAATCAAAAAATCATATATCAAGTCTTCAGAATAATACTATAATTAGATCAATAATAATCAGTATACATTTTCCAAATATCTCATGGATTTTTTTATCATGTAATGATGAGAGATGGCCAAAACATACTCATAACATACCAATTAAATCCCAATTTCATTTCTCTTCTCTACTAAGACATACAAAACTCCATACTAATATATAATAAAGGTCATGATAACCTATGATACTAATTTCACATTAACAAACATAGGATAACCACTTATATTGTACTTTAATCAGTTTATACATAGACATAATGACATTCTTGATCCCCATGGGCTAGTGAGTAGCACTTTATAATAAAAATAAAGAATATGGGATTAATTTTCAACATGAAAAACTCATCAAAAAAACTATTTGACATAAATAATAGAAAATCAGTATAAAAAACTCCTTAGTATAATGGGGCGGTAATTAGATATATATAATTCTCAATAACCCTACATCAACCAAATTCATCAAGCCAAACCATCCAGATAGTAACCCATAATCATCATGTAAAAAGTGGACCTCATGCTCCACCCATCCCCATGAGATTTATACCTATTTTATATTAACCACTTTACTATTTTCAAAAGATTGTTTTGAAGAAAACTCTAAAAAGAAATCCCCACCATGTTCCATTTAAAATTGTGCATATTTTCCACTAACCAAATCTATGAGTGCACACTCTCCCTATATACCAAGGGTAACAAACCAATCAAGAGTACCATATAAACCGTCATCTGAGCTGATTTTCCACTAACCCAAAGAGAATTCATGATTCACATTGGGTTTTGATGAAACTTGAGGAATCCAACTACAACCATGGGGAACAATTTCACCCACAGTGAAGGATAATAATAATAAATGTTATTATGAAATCCATAATCAGATAAATAAATCAAAAAAACTTCCTAAAATATATGGAGATAATATAATAATTGATTGTATTTTATATCATAATAACCATATTCTGGTCATCCCTAACCACCCATAATATTTTATGACAACTTCCCTTAGCCAACCAAAAATGAACCCACAAAGGAGGATTAGAAGAACATTATAACTTGTTATAAGAACAAAAAGGATAAAAACAACAAATGATGCATGCATGGTGTGGTCTACAAAGACCTGTAATATTTTACCAAAGAGTTTATGAATTTACTTAATAATATAATTCAAATATTCTATATGTGGAGGAAAAAATATAGTCTAATGATTTATATATCAGAATTGAGAATTAAATACATAAGAACTGGTTAATAATAGTGTTGTGTTTAAAACATAGGTTTATACTTCTAAAAAACCAATTATCAAATAAATATCGGAGAAAATACCATTCCATCATTTGGAAACCATTAACGTTCTTGAAAATATCTCAAACTCATTTTAGAAGACAAATTCAGAATAATCAATAAAAATAAGAACAAGAACCTAATATTAGATGTTGTAAAATACTCAATACATTAGAGTCCAGATAAATAATCTTAATAAATATATTTCTCAATATAAATAATCAATCAATCAAGGAAAATCCAACAACATGTAGTAAAAGTGATTAGTTTTGTTTGTTGAGTATTAATTTCATAGAGGTTATGGGTGAAAAATTGACAGGATAGTTATTCAACCATGGTATTTCTAATAAAAAAAATTGAATTAATAATCATCAATATTAAATCCATTGTCATAGGTCTCAAGCAAACAAGTTCTATGAAAACCAAATATCTGGGATATATGTCTCTAGCCTGCACGTTTAATATACTCTAAAGGTTAACTAGCCCAGGTGTGAGTTTTCTAGAAAACAATAAATCTTAATAATCATATCTAACTATTCAGGTTCCCATCACTACTCAAAAGTGTTGAGTGAGATAATCATGTAATGAGAATCACAATGGGGATCCTTAATTATATCAATCTTGGGGTCATTACCATATGCCACCACTTTAAATCCCAATCTCATCCTAATCTCCCTAAATTTAAAAAAACTATTTTATTCAACACCCATCAATGGGAATTACAAAATCGATAAAGTTATAATATGGGGTTGTTATTGGATCAGATCATCATATGTTCTTCCCATGCAATCAAGAATCATTAATTTAAAATTAAGAAATTAATTTCATGTAAAAATTTAAAATGTGTAAGTATCTAGGTATTTAAACCAATAATTTATTTCAAAAATATAATCAAGTCATTCATTGTTTGTTTTACATCAATATAGTCATGAAGTCATTTCCAAACATGGGTATATACCCCATTTATAGGGGAAATAATAAATATTTTTAATCACTCTATAATTACTATTTTATAAAATGGGAAAATCATTCAATGAGGGTTATTTTCAATTTCAAAAGTTAAATCATTTGAAATATTTTGTAAATATTTCCATTTATAATAACATTTCATTTTAAAAAATATTTTTTCATTAAAAAACAAAACTCGAGCCTAATACCTCATACACAATAAAACAAACTTGAAAAGATCGTTGAAATGGAATAAAAATCCATATGGGATTCATATATATATATATATATATATATATATATTAAAATGATAGAAAATCAAGATCGTAACAAAAGAAATCATGTTTAAAAATATTATGTACATTCAATATTCTGTTCGTAGAATGGAGGATCAAAAAATATACCACAAGGTAATTTAAGGGGATCATTCCAAGAATAAGTATTAAGAGGTAAGAAATATATAAATATTAATTATCAAGAAATAGTAAATTATATATTGAATTAAATGTATAAACCCCAACTTATTATATAAGAAACTACCATGACATGATTTCCAAATGTATGGGTCAAAACCACATAAAAAGGGATGAGGAACCTACACAATATTCTCATTGATTTACCAATATATGTGAGGAAAACGAGTTATATCAAAGGTTTTGGGGGGTGGATTTTTATACCCAATATGTTGAATATAACAGCATGGAACATCCCAACATTCCATGGTGTAGATTTTTTTTCAAAAGACACTCTACCCTGGAGGAACACAAGGGACTACACCATAGTGGATTGTAAAAACCTTTCCTGGGACATATGGTAGGATCCATGAAATAGATCTGAGAAATAGGGGGAGTAGACCGCATAATGTTGAAGGATTCTATGACCCAACACCTAAGAACTAGGTAGGGACAATTTTGTACCCTATCACCCCTGAGTAGCCACCCCGAATAGTCTTGACACAATGTTTGAGACCCAATGGGAATCCACATAATATCCCCCACTCTATGAAGTAGCACATCCATTAATAGAATATGAACTAATAAACTCTATCGCATAGCCAGCTCATGCTATGTTGCAGGGACAATCACCCCAAAGCGGGATATGTTGTAGCAGCCTATCCATGGCGTAACTACCCCCTAAAATGGAAGATGCATCAGACTCAACCCCACAACATTCCACATTGCAGACCGATAATGCATGACTCATACATTTATACTCCACACAGCATCCCTCCTCCATGGAATATCTACCGACAAATCTCTAGAAAATATAGAACAACAACTTTGACCTTGAAAACTAGTAATGGAATGTTACAATTTTCCGACATTAGTGTTGTTTGTACCGAGAAAGATTCTAGTCCAATAGATAGAATACACAATCCCACACTCATCTTCATGGTTTTAATGTCCTCAAGTTAGAATAAAGAATCACATGAACAAAATAAATCTAGCATAACTCTAGTATCGACACATTTCATAAAAAAAACTCATCAACACTAATAGAGAGCAAAAAATATGATAGAAGAACTAGAATGAAATGTGGAACCAGTAGTGGTCTCCCCACTATTTAAAGATTCTAAAAATGGTTTATCATTTGAAAAACATCACCCTTAAACCCCAAAGAATATAATTCAAACAATCAACAATTTGAATCATCTACTACATAAAACTACACACTCTAAGTAGCGACTCAACAATACAACTTAGTGATTCGAAAATAGATAGTTCTCAAATTCTACATCACTGATCATAAATCTATATGAAAGGAACCAAATTTGATAATCATTTTTACCCTATGTGAGAACTCAATGGTAACCTATGATTTTCAATACCAAATCTCTCCTCTTGTAGATACCGTCAAAATATCCACTAGCAATTCTGGGTGCCTCATCCATTAAAATATAAATCATCATTGTCACCCAAAAACTACTCCAATATTTATAAATGTCAAGTTAGAAGGATCCTATAACAATAATGTCTCTAAATATATAAGTAACATCTCTCTCACAAAGAATATAATCTCTCACATCGTGACCAATATCTAATAGTAAAGAAAAAATAATAGGATACCAAGGAATAAAAATGAACCCGATGGTATAATACATCATTAATTGGAAGACAACCATGCATGGAAGAAAAAAAGGTATTTTATAGAGAAAATGCCCAATATATAAAGGTTGTAAACATAATATTATAATACTTCTATAAATAAAAATTAACCTAAAGGAACTGAAATCATTTAAAATGAAGGATCACTACTAAAGTGTGCACATCCACATGGATCAACTATAGTGGTATCATGAAAATGAATCCATAATCATGGTCACAACTGAGGTAACAAAGATATCATCTAAAAACATCCCAAAATAAGGAAACAAAATTTAAAAAAATTGTATCCAAAATATTAAATCCCCAACATGGAAAATACAAATGGTTACAACTTCGATGTCAAAAAATAAAACTTTATGTCAACATCCATCATAATCAAAAACTCCTCAACTTTGTGAAAAGTATCACTCCAAGGTGTATAGTTGGAGCCCTATTATCTTGAATCATATTATAACAAGCAGTTAGGAGATGATAATTACCTACCAAGCATACCATTTCATTATCCCAGTATATAGAACCAATTAATGTGACCAAAAAGGCCACACCATTTACCAACTTTTCTAGAACTAAAAGATGAATTTTCATAATGACCAGGTGCTCCACATTAGAATTACTTGATATACCTCTAATTTCACCAATAAAACTATCCTCATACAAAAAAAATTCCATGGTCCACTATATGGTACATCTTATCCAAAAATAACTATGACAAAATAATTCTCCACTAAATTGTAAGAAAGTGAAAAAAACCAAGAAGGCCTGAGTGGGGTCATAATTTTGGAAAGGATTTGAATCCACCACTTAATAAAAAGTTTGGGAAGAGGCGTAAAATTGATATGTCACATCTAGAATGTTTTTTTGACTACTATAAAGATTGGATTTATTGATGGTCATTTTATATTTCATGAAAAAAATTTGGGGGACATTTTTTTACATCCTGAAACCCAAGCTCATCAATTCAAGAATTAATAAACACTCACACAAAAAAAAATTCAAAATTTTTTTAATTCCAATTCTATCATAAAATCACTATAGTGAAACAGATAATATTTTCATATTAAAATAACATATAACTATCCTCTCAAAATGATAATTTTTTATATAAATCAATCACAGTATATTGAATACATTACCAACTTAAAATAAATCTTCTATGATATTCAATTAATTAAAAAAATTATTATAATAAAATTATTTTCTATTTAGAACCCATTATAAAAAAATATTATTAGAACATATCCTTACAATATCATTATAGAATCATTGGAAATTATTTTTCCAAACCAAACATTTCATAAAAATCATTTTTTGATAATTAAAAAAATTTCTCAAATTACACAAAATTAATGGTTTTATTACAAATTGTATTTAATATATGGATTTATAAAAAACTAAAGGGATTATAGATGAAAAAACCCAAAAAGGGGAAGAAAAAAACCATATCCATAACCCTCCAATCTAACCTCATATGAGAGAATAGATATTACAATCAGATTTAAATGGTATAAAGTCCATATTATATTTGAACTACGATAGGATTGATTGAATTTGTGGCTAAAACACTCACTAATAACACAAAAACTCTTGGATTGACTATAATATCAATCACATAGATTCCTCATTTCATACCCGACCATGAAGGTTTAGTGGGAATCTTTTGATCATTTTGGTCCACCCCAGATACATAATAGATATTTAAAATCAAACACAGACTCCTGGGAAATTTATACCACATTCATCTTTATGAAGCTAATAACTCAAAAGAATGACTTGAGTCCCCACATTCCCAGGAAACTCATGTATTATTGTAAAGAGGTGGTGATAAGGCACACACTCATAAATACCTATTCGGTAATGAGACATTAATAATATCATTCTACTATATCTCTCCTAAAATAATATAATGTATTTCATCGAAATGTACCTTCCCTTGAAAAAAATACTACAACATTATCATTTTTATTGAAATATCCAAGAGTTCCATCACAACCAATATTTGAGTGAATTTTACAACAATAGGAAGACAATTCTCAATATTATAGGCTGCTGACAAGCACCTAGGAATTCATAAATATCCTTTGAGAATGATTTTTCCACTATAAAGAAATAACAATAATAAATTTTCAATATAAAACCATCATAAATTAAATAAATAAAACAAACAACCTCATGCATAATGTTTCAATATATAAACTGAATGTATGGAATAATAACACAACCTCTCTCTTGGTGGTCCGCGACCAGTCACCATGTCCCATTCAACTATCATCATCAAAACAAGCACTATAAACAAAGTAATATTATACTAATAAAAGAAACTTCTATAAGAAAATATAGGCCATAAACAAAAAATGGTATAAGCTTAGTGTGGGAAACATCACCCAACCAGATTTCCCCAAAGAGTATATGCATGTATTTTATAAGTTAATTCAAATATGATAAAGAAGGAATGAAATAATGAGATTAGAAGTATTTACATATAAATATAGTAAATTAAAATCAGAATAATTTTATTACAACAGTTATGGGTTTAAAAGAAAGGTTTAATTTAGTTTTAAAAAATTGTCAAATAAATGATGAAAAAATCCCTATTTTGTCATTTAGAAACCACGCCATTTCTAGAAAAATATTGAAAACCATATCGCAATCTAAAGTGAAATTAATCTGGAAAATCAAAAAACACCTAATATTATAATATATAAAAGTGTAAAAAATAATAGATTCGATATTCATATTATCAATAAAGGTATTTCTCAATAGTAGTATTTAATCTACAAAGGAAACTTATGTTTCTTTAAGTTACAAAAAAACATTGTTATGTATCTTGTAACGTTTATATATATTTCATGGGTAGAACCAAGGCACGATAGTGAGTCCACCATATTTAGGATAAAAAATAAAATAATCATCAATAACCTTCGAGCATATATCAAATCTTGTTGGTCTCACAATGACAAACTACATGCACACATGATTTCCTCGATAAAAATTTATATCCTGAACCTTCCATATTCTATATGAATCCACTAAATGGTGTTTGAGTATGCTAGAAAAGCCTAAATCAGGGTCATCCCATCTGTCTATCTGAGTTCCAATAACTTGATAAAAGATACGAGTGGGATAAAAATGCTATGTGGATCATAATGATGATCCTTATCAATATCAATCATGGGTCATGTCATCAGTTCACATCCCACTCTAACACCTAAACTCCCTCATAGAAAATAATCTTTATTTAACACCCATTAATGGGATGTACAATAATAAACAAAGTAACCATAAGGGATTACTAAATGTAATTGTCATTATATGAGGAAACCTTTTCATTATGAATCCTTAATTCCAGAAATTTAATTTAAATCAACATCAAAGGGGGTATTGATCCCCTCTTCCTTTCATGAAACAAAATCAAAAATCAAAATAGTTATTTATACCAATAATTTCTTTCAAAAACATTACTATGGAATTATATTGAAGTTTTACATAACTAAATTATTAATGTTATTTGAAAATTGGGTATGTACCTTCTTTTATGATAATAAGTCACATATTTTAAATCAATCATTTCAAATTACACAAGAACAAAAAATTTATAAGAAAGGGGGAAATCATTCAAATATGGATCTTGGTCATTTCATAAAAAAATATTTTAAAATCCTTGGGAAAAAATTTTCTATATCAAACCATTTCATTCCAATAAAATCATTAAAATTTTGAAAACAAACTCTGGGGCCTAAGCACTCACATTGAATAAAAAGTTCATAAAAGGATTTTTGAAGGAAAATTAAAATCCACATATAATATATATATATATACATATATATATATATTAATGTTACATAAAATATATACTACAATAAAAGGAATTTAAATATTAATGATTCATTACATAGAATGTTAAGTTTATCTAAAGTAGGGTTAAGATGCTTTTATGAGGTAGTCTAAGGGAATAATTAATTTGACATGTATTAGACGGTATTAAACACATAATTATGAATTATGAGAAATAATGCATCCAAATGGAATATAAAGTAATAGAAACATCCAACTATAACATTTGCAAGACACTGTGATTTTCTCTCCCAATTCAAGGTTTGAAATCCCCGTATAAGGGACGAAAACCCTCCCAAAATTCACTTCATTTTCCAAACATATGATTGATAAAATATTCATATAAAAGGGCCTGATTATCTTTGTGTTTTTACACATGGTCTACAAAACATAACACCATAGTGCATCCCATAATTCCAAAATGTATAATTTATAAAAAACAAAACATACCATGGTACAATTTAAATGAATATTGAATAGTGGATAGTCAAAACCCCATCCCTAATATAATATGATATCTCCACCATTGATCAAATAAAATTGGGGATATGAACACAGGATATCTATGTAACCTATATAGAAGCACCCTGAGAACCAAGATGCGACTACGCTATATCCTATCACCATGGTTCAACCACCTATAAAACTGCACAAGCAACAATCAAGAACCTATGAGGATCCATAATGTATCACATTAACTACCATGTACATATGAATTAAATTTAATAAGCACCAAAATGATCCATAGTAAATCATTAACATGATAAACCATAAGAAAAAACAATTAAGTGATAGATATGCCTCAAACTTCTATTAATGAGATTGATTCCCCTCTAAAATTGAAGAGCCACCAACCTCAACCCCACATTATTATACGCCATAGCCAACTCACCCACTATACACCAATTCTCACTATGTGCCATAGATTATATCCTCCATAGTATAGTTAGCTGAAAAAATAAATAAAAATATATAAACACCAAGGTATTAAATAATATTAAATAGTATTTTGCTATAATCATAGGGGGGATAATAGAGAATCACATATAATAAACACTCTTCCCTCAAGATAGTTTTCAGTCACTTTCACCATCTTGTTTTTCCTAGATATCAGCTTATCTAGTTAGTGTATACTTAGCATATCTTCCAAATCTTAAATTTTCGTCAAGGTAATCAATCATATTAGTTTCTATGAATCATTTCAAACAATATAAAATTAGTTTAATCAATCATTTTATTCACCCCTACATTCACTTTTCAAAACATTCCATTTCATTTTGAAAAACATCATCAAATTGTTTTGATTCATAAATCCTTCATTTAACATTAATTAATTTCATTTAAAATAATAAAACATTTCTTGTCTTTTCATCTAAAGAATCTTCATTAAAATCATGATTTAAAATCACTTTTCAATTCAAGATCATTTTTTGGGAAAAAAACTTTATATTAAAAATCCATTATTGAGGGGAATTCTTCTAAATAACTATTCCAATTAAAAATCATTTATAAAACAAAAAAATCATGATTTAGAGAAAAAATATAAATCCATATAAATTTAATCAAGAAAAAATGATTTCAAATGACATGAATTTCATTACAAAACCACCCACCTCAAATCAAAATCTCATCAACACCCAACTAGGAATCAAAAACTAGTGGAATGACTAGAAAGATCAAGGGAGGTCCATAGAACATAACTTATTGAAAAATAATTTCCTAGATTATTATATAAGGAAAAGACTCATACCTTAATGATATGAGCGAGAAAATACACAAACTGTAAATATTAAAAAAATTTAAAACAACCAATAAATATCTAGGAAACAGAACTCATTTCCTTGAAGAGTTTATATGAAAACCTATTTGATCAACTCAAAAACTATATATCTATCATCAGAAAACATAATGTATGTTTAAATTTTTTAAAATAATGTTTTATCAAGAAATCCAATGAATAATGATAAAAATGGGAACATGGAATTGAGAATATGGATCCAAGAATAAAATATCTACAAAAATAAACCTCCAAAAGGAAATGAGTCTCCAAAATTATGAAGTGGAGTCTACTAGGTAGATATCCAAAATAATATGAGGAGGAATGAGGTGAAATGGATAGGTTTTTGGCCAAAAAATAAAATTGTGGAATCATTATAATTCATTGAATGGTTTAACACAGGGATTGAAAATTCTTTTTCCAACAATGGCCCTTTTCTAGGATACTAGAATAGTTTCATAGTTTTATAACGTGTTTTGAAAAATAATGTTCCAATTGTTCATAACCCCATTATAAAATGATTCATTATTTCATTAGTATGGAAGAATTGTTTTCACTAATCCTTCACAGAACCATATTCTATCCTCTAGATCTCCAAAACCAGGTGCATGGTTTCTTGGGTACAGTTTTCAAGATTAATCAAATTCTGAACAAACCATAAGGAATCCTAGAAACCACTAATTGTTTTTCAAAATATTACCAATAAAAAATGAGATGTTACCCAAATAAGATATGATCAAATCATTTTAATTTAAATTCCCAAAATCTAGTGTCAGGATGTTTCATCCAATGTTCAAAACATGATAATGATATCCAAGATGTTTATCATTTGGAAGTAACATCAGATCAATAGTGGAATAATTTTAAGAATATAAGGCTAGAGTAATAGATTAACAAACTGGAATGGGATAGGTTTAGTAGTATAATTTTCAGTAATTACAATCATTATATTTTATGTAAAAAATGGATATGGAATTCCTTGATCATAAGAAGAAATATGATGAATCCTTTGGTACCTCTGAGACAAATTTTAAAAGAATTGATATGTATACTTATGGTTTAGTCATTAACCATTAATTAAAAATTATTTTTTTGATTAGTATCCAAGAAAAAAGTACATGAAATGTGTTATTTATAAGATACATTAGTATCTATAAAGTTGTTTTTTGATGTATGCTCAAGGTAGATAATAAAATTATACATTCTCAATGTTAACATTGATTTAATTATGAATGGAAGATTCAATATCTTGAAAAATACAGCAATTAACATGGTGGAAATAAATTACATTCACTAACATTATAGAACTGTGGGAAGAAAAATCAGGGGAGTTTCTTGAATATAACTAGGAGTTTATTTAAATGTAGAAGTGTTAGTTATAAATTCTATTAACATTGAAAGGAAATAAATAAGATTGTTGATACTGTGAAGGAAATTATGATTCCAAATAATGGACCACCAACAAACTAATGATTCTAGTTTATGTAGTATAGTAATTTAGCTAACTAGGGAATGAGTATGAATGTTAATGATAATAATAAACAACAAGAACCTGTTAATACCAAATAAAAAAGGATATCTCATCCTATTCACAACTACTAATGTGGGTTATAAAATGTCATGGTGAATGGTAAACATAAAAACCCCTGTATAAAATATAATTTTTTACTTGATTATAGATCTACCCGCTCTTTTATATCTACATAATTTTATAAGAATTCTGAATTACCACCTCAATGATTCGATTTTGAGTTAGTGGTGAAAAATCCTAATTTTATTATTATCACAACTCTGGTCTATATATCCTCTCTTATTATTGTTTTTTGAAATGTTCATCATGATTTTTTTTATTTCCACTATAATTGAATTAGATTTAATCATTATCAGGGATTTTATTTCATTATATATAACCCATACTAATTTTCAGGGAAGGGAAGTCACATATCATATTTCAAATTAACATATGATCATTTATCATTATTTGGATGAATTGGAAATTCAAAAGAAATTACATATATCTTGTAGATCTTAATTACTAGGAATGAAGTATATATATCTAATATGTTTTTATAGAAACTCAAAAATAAAGATATATATATTTTAGGGGATTTTTAATGTCTTTACATCAGAGTTACTTAGTCTACCTCTAAATCATGATGTTGAGTTTTCAATATTACTAACCAATGGAGCTACACCTATATCAAATACTCCATATAGGAAGAAACTAATTGAGATTATTTGAATTAAAGAATTATCTCTTGGAGAATATTAATAAGGGATCCATATGCCTTAGGGGGCCACCATGGGGTTCAAATGTTCTTTTTATTACAAATAAATATGAATTAATGCATATTTTTATTTTTTATTGGGAACATAACAAGATCACTATGAGGAACTAGTATCATATACCATATATCGATGCCATTTTTTTATCTTCCATGAGGATATAAATAATTTTCTAAGATCGAACATCATTTTAGATATAATCAATTGAGTGATAAGAACAACAATATACTCAACAAAAACATTCATTTGAGGTATGGGAATTGTGAGTTTATTTTGATTACATATATACTTAATAATTAACATAATAGCTTAATATAATTAATTATTAGGTTCTTTAGATATTTATTTGATCAGTTTTTGGTTTTCATCAACAAAAATATTCTTACATATTCAACAGATTCTAAGAAGACGATGTTTAATTTAGAATTATATAGAAGACCCCAATGATGGAAATTTATATTCTAATTTTACCAATTTTGAGTTTTTGAATTATAAAATTCCATTATTGGGTAATATAATTTCAATTGAAGGTATATTTGTGGAACATTAAATGATGGTGGTTATTAAACCACAAACTAGAACAACCATGGTAACTGAGATCTATTGTTCTCTTTGGTTTGTTATATAATACCAATGCTTTGTGAGAAATTTCATAGGAATATATAATCCATTAAAAATCTCTACATTGAATATATTTTTGTTCTTATAGAGAAAAATTATGAATATAATTCCAACGAGCTGAAAATAATTATTCTTCCTCCATTTGTGCTCACACTATGCTATAATAGAGATGGCCTTTTGATCAAAAATTATTAATCAATGATACTACTAGGATGTTTCTTTATATAGAATGATATTGTGATATCATCTGCCTATTACCAATTGAAAATTGGGGATAAATTTTTATAAATCATGATTTGGATTTAGAAGGCGTAAATTATGTATTAATTATATGGAGGCATTTTTTTATGGTGAAATGTGTTACATATATATGAATCATAGACTCATTAATTGTATATTCCAATATAAATAGTTTAAAATATACTATAGAATATGGCTAAATAACATTAAAGAATATGGAAGCTCCGTACATTACCAACCTATGAAGGTGAACAAGGTGGTAGATGCACTAATTCAGAATGAGTACAAAACATTGAATATAATACATATTTATAGAGATCCAACACATATGGATTTTCATAATATGGAACATAAAATCCTTTATAATGGGGTTACATTCTATCATTCCTAGAAATATGTCCCAAAATTCATCTATGTATGGATTAAAGGGGTTCATAAGTGGGATATATAACTTTAGAATAAGGTGAAAAAATTTCCTATGATTTACCATGATTTTTATGGAATGATATGGTTTGGGAAATGAGCATGTTTCCTGTCAGTCCAAATTTTAAGAAAGAGATATTGAATGAATATCATTTCTCATCATTCTATATTAAACCTTTACATATGAATATATATAGAAATTTCAAAGAGTATATTAGTTGTACCACTTGAAAAGGGTTATCATAGATAACATATCATTATTCCATGTATGTTATCAAGTTGAGGTCGAGAGATATATGTTTGAGGGTATGTCAAAACCATTAAGTATACCAAAATATGAATGGGAAGACATTACCACAGTTTTCATCATTATACTCACAAAAAATTCAAAAGGGTACAATGATATTTGGGATATAATTGATCCTCTTATGAAATATGTGACCTTAATTTCTATTATAAAATATTTATCTCTTGATCATCTGACAAATATATACATTAATTTAGTGGTATTATTTCACGGAGTACCACATTCTACTGTATCTTACCAGGATCTAAGTTCTATATCAATGTTGTTGAGAAATAATAAGTAGGATCTAGATATATAGTAGTGTTTTAGTGATACATATCATACATAGACATGTGTTTTGTACAACCATGAGTTATTTTGAAAAAATTAATGTATGTTTGATATTTTGTACATAGAACACGGATTTCAAACAACCCGTGAAATCTATTAATTAAATATAAAATTTATAACCTACTAATAAATTATATGTTTTGAATAATATTAATTATTATAAAATATATATGATATTTTGACTCTTTATAAATGTATTAAAATTTTCACTGCAAATAATCAAACATTTTTTATAAAATCCATCTTCTTCTTCAAATATCATTTTCTTTAAAAAGAAGTTTTATTGGTTATCATGAAAAACTATTATAACTAATTTCCAAAAGATGTATAAAGTTTATTTAGTAAATATGATATCAATTTGAAAATATTATATTAAATTTTTCTTATGTTTATGTTTTGATTTTTTTAAATTTTTTTTTTCAATGAGTTGTGACAAATACTACTTTTTGTATAACATTAATTTCAATGAAATATTTCAATTAATATAAAATTACCATTATTATTTTAATTTAATTTAAATGTAAATTCATTATTATTTATTTTTATTTAATCTAACTAATTACTTTTGAATCTTCTTTATACCATATTTTGGTACAAGTTCATTTTTTGCTTAAAAGGCATTTTTATAAAAAAAACCATCTTTTATCATGTATCATGGGTCAAATTATATATTGAACCAATATACTTATATATATTTAATAATTATATGTATAATCCATATTTTTCATCAATAGGATAAATATTTATAAATATTACCCTTTTATTTATAGCCAATATGAATAGTAATTATAGTAAATAATTATCACTACTCTAAGTGTAAATCAAGCAATTATGGTTAAAAATAATATGATAAGAACTAAAAATATACTGTTAATATTAATTTATCCTCTAATAAGAGTAATTTTCTTCCATTTACATCCTATTCTCAAATAAATGTCCGATTGGTGTCATATTTCTTATATTTTTACATATATAATATTTTTTAAAATAAGAATTCAAAATTGTAACTTTTTCTCATTTAATGACTAATATTTTTTCATATGGATTGAAAATTTGTATTATTTATATATAGTCATATTTATGATAACATATTTTTCCGATGATATTATATATATAATTATTACTAAATAAATAACTACCATAATGATTGTATGACACAAATAGAACATTTTTTTAATTAATAGAAAAATAAAATAAATTACTTTATAAATATTAAAAGTAATATAATATTATATAATTATTGTTTTTCATAAATATTTCAGGTATATATAACCAATTATATAATTTTTAATGTATTATTTTTTAATTCCTTCATTTTCATGTTGTCTTAGGGGGAAAATAAATGAATAGTTCCATAAATGATGTTAATGACTTTTATAATATATTATATATTATTAAATAATTCAAAATTACTAAAAATAATATATTTATCAAATGTATTAGTATATTACTTAAAACATGTACCATGGTCCATTTATTGATAATTTTATCTTTAAAATTAATTTTCTTGAGCCATAATGTGTAAAGAAATTATTATAACAGTACGTTCAAAAAAGTGTTAAAGTTGCTTAAAACGAAGAAATAAGGGTAAAAAATTTATCTAAACATCTCAAAATTTTAATATATGATAAAAAAATACCCATAATCACAAAATATTTAAATAATATCTATTTTTAGCCTTCTAAATATGAAATTTAATTTATATAAAATTAAAATTTTATGATATTTTAAATGTTCCCCTTCCCCTCACATATAAATTGAAACATCCACTCTTCTTTTCATCACACATAAATATTATTTTGGTTTATAAAAAAATATCAAAATCCCTTATTTACATTAATTATTTTTTATTAGATTCATTCATTTATTAAATAACCCTTCTTGAAGGATTGTGGTGTATCCTTAAAAAAGGATATCGGAAGAAAAGGTATCATTCAAAACAGAGTGTTTTTGTGTTATTTTTTCATTCACCTCCATAAAATATTATTAATACATAATCATATAATAACATAAATATCTACCATAAATTATGATTTTATTATTTTATTGTAATAATATACATCCACCTCTACTTCCATCAAATGGAAAAGAACCCATTCGTCCATGTGTACGGTAGACTATCACCTCATAAACCGATGGAATTTGATTTCAATCATCACCTATGATAGTTATTTATTATGATGGATTTAAGATATATATATGTGTGTGTGTGTGATATAAATGAAATATTTTTCATTCTATAAAATTAATATTTCATATATTTTCATACCTTTCTATTTATTGAATAATGATAATGACATTGGTGTGTATGTGTGGATTTCCACCTTTATTTAGCTAAGTGATTCGTTTTTACTTACCACATATATTGATAGCGTAAATAAGAATATTTAGGGAAACAATATTATATTAACGATATAATTATCCTTATAAAAATATAAAATAACACTTATCTTCTTTCCATTGTGATCCTGAAAAAATGGAAATGTTACTCATGTGTACGTACGACCTACTATCTCTATCATTGTATAATAATTAATTTTACATAATTAACTTTTATTGTAGGTTTTAAAAATATAATTGATGTATAATAACTATTAATGTATAGTTATTAAAATTCTTTATATGATGAAATAATAATATTTTCAACCTTTTTCAACAAAAACAACGTGATATTTGACATTTGAGCAACATTTCATCAAAACAGCCGACATAAAACAAAATGATTAAGTAGTTGAATGTAAAATTAGAATAAAATAATAAATAAGTAATAATAAAATTTAAAATGGTTGTAATTAAATTACCTAATAAACATAAATATATCATTTATGTGACAATGAGTGTACATGATTAGTCACACTCAATGTAAGGGTTCTCTCTAAACCGCCATTTTTTACGTGTTTTGAAAAATCTGAATATAACTCACGTACTCTATCTATATAATTATAGGTTTTAATTATAAATTACTTATATATTTATATAACATAAATAACAACCTTATTATCCCTTCTTTTGAGCTAGTAATACATTCTTGATGATTATTTCTCACATTATTTCATTCGTAAATCAATTTTGATTGTTATATTATGAAAGATTATACAAGACATATTCATTATATAGGTAATTATTATAAATTTAAATGATCATTAATTTTGTTTTTATATAAATCAAAATCATCATCATGTTATGAAGGGTGGACCCAGATAGTTCATCACGTATTTGGTAAAATTTCGTCTCATGAGATGTAATTTATGTGATTTGGGAGATAACCTGACCCCCTATTTGAATTTTTCCATCACGTGATGTTGTCTTATAGTTTTTCCTTGAAATATGAATATGCCATGTTAATTTGTTTCTTCTATATTTCCTATGTTTTCATGATTTTGTGATACCATATACATTCTATTTTTCCCCATTTGATTACTCATGAGACAATTCATTTATGATATAATGTTATACATATGACTCACATGTTCTGATTCCTTATCATGTCTATGGACATCCTAAACTTTTTAGTTCACCCCATATCTCTATGTTGTCCCTAATTTATCTAATTACAGTTAAGAACATCAATATATTCCAAATCACATTATGTATATTATAATAAGGATTCATTATTTTAATTTTGATGTTTTGTATACATGTATTCTAAATACACTATCCCTTTATTATCATAGCTTTTAATTATTTGATATATTGTTAGTAATCATGTAAAACATTGTTTAAAGGTATATGGATTATATATTTGGGATTATTCGATTGATATTTTTATGGATTTCAAATAGATTAATTTGGTGAGAACCCTACGGATAAGTCTATATATAGGAAAGTATCATTTATTTTTTAAAGTATAGAGCTGCGGGATTCCAAGGAATTATATCCTATTGTGGATACTGGAAGTGGATATGGCTCTGACATTGTTTTACCTAGGGAAATAACCCTAAAAATGGAGCATTTTAAATTGAATCAATCATTATTGGGTTAGTGATAAATATACCTTTTTATACACCTAGTCTGACACTACTTGCAGATAATCTTTTTAAATTTCCAAACATATTACGAACAATTTTAAAAGTCATGAACAAATTTTTAGGTAAGGAATCCTAATAGGTGATATATGCATGGATAAACTAGATTGAATGTTAATGACTCATCAGTTGGGTAAAATTTTCATTTATAAGTTATCCCATTTGTGTTTATTTGTCTCCCTTTTTTATTATTAGGTATTGAATCATCATATTGTTTTTATTTTTAGTTAACTTTTTGTAATAAGAGAAACCATGCCAACAACCAATGAGATATAAAATGTGATGATATCCAAAATTATATTCCTAACCATATGTATGTTGAATATGAGACCATCAGGGAAGTATTAGCTCAACTTGATCATATTATTAATAGTTAATTGAATTATGCAGAATTATTTCCTTATCTAAAGAATTAGAAATTTACAATCCGTTCTTCTATATGGAAAACGACTCCAACTATTAGTAGATATTCTAAACCTCTCATCATGGAACTATGCATTACCACTATTGAGAATATATTCTTTTTTAACTCAAAATTAGAATAAGAGAAATTCATGTTGGTCATCTATTTCATAGATGGTGAATATGATTAGTGGTGGAAGGAAATCAAGAGCATGAAGTCATAAGAGGAAATTGATTTTGTAGAATTTGAAGAATTAAAGATAATAATTTTTTAATAAATATATTCTTTAAACTCTTGATCTCTAAAGAAATATGTAATTCTTTATATTGAATAAAAATTAATGTGGTTTTATTGGGGTGTAGGAGGAAAACAACACAATAAAATAATGGTATGTGTCCAGATTTGTAATCAACACCAAATGCTAGGAGGGACATTTGTTTACAGGGTTAAATCCAGGTGTACTAAAATGTATACTGATTCAAGACTTTGAAATCTACGAAGAGATTTCCTATTCTTCCCTCACTATGGAGATAGAAATTATTGAATCTCTATTGTCTAATTTCTGAGGAGATAAAAAGTGTAAAATTTGTTTTCATATTGATCATCAATAGGTAAATAACATGGATTAAATGAAACCTAACAAATAAACTTCTAATGGTATCTTAATAAGTATCATACAAAATATCCTAAGGGTACCGATGGATTATTCATATATGGAACAAATGGTAATAATTATAATAAATACTAAAATGATATAAATAATCCCAGTAATATGAAAGAGGAAATATGGTAAAAACCTAACCTAGGGTACAATGTTTTATCTATAAGGAACATGGGAACTACATAATCCAATTCCATAAGATAAGGGTTTTCAAAGACAATCAACATCGCCAATAACTGAATCCAATGAAGCAAATAAGCATACATGTTATCGCCACTACTATGTTGGCTCCTGACAATAATATGTTAATAGGTATATTGGTTAATAATTCAAGACTTAAAAAATACTTTTTTGATTTTTGTTAAATTTATTCAATTATATTATAGAAGCTTAGTTGAACTATACAAATAAAACCAAAAAACATGGTGGCTGGGCTGTCTATAAGAATATAAAATAGAGAAATTTTTTCATCCATGTATTTGACTCCTCCCTAGTAAACATTCATTGACAGAATCTTCCAAAAAATCTTATTTCACTTCTATTAGTTTTTCTTAATGCATTATAAGGCATTGATTATCTATCCTTCTATAAGTCTACCATAAAATAACTCTAAAGGGAGATCACAATTCATGTCTCATGTCATACTCTAATTATTTTAAAACATATGGAGGATGATGAATCACCCATGGAATTTTTTTCTATGATAGTTATATTATTTCCTTATAAGAAAGCATATCCATGAAAAATCATCGAGGCAAAGGATAGAATCCTTATTGAATACATTACCACTATGACTAATTATACTGATATATTCCCCAAATAGTTTCTTGGTCTTCCTCAAGATTGAGATGATGAATTTTAAATTCAACATATACATGGATCTATTCCCATAACCAAGAATCTTTACAAAATGGATACTTTTGAGTCAGAGGAACAAAAATTGTAGTTACAAAGAAGTGTTAAATTAGTTTTATAACCTCTATCAATTCATCATGGGGTACACTAGTCCTATTCATAAATAAGAAAGATGGTTCAATGAACCTTTGTATATACTTCCATGAACTCAACAAAATCATAATAACGAATAATTATCCCCTAAAATGGATAGATAAATTTTAAAAACACTAAGTGGGTCCTAGTATTTTTGTATGGTGGAAATTTGATAAGGATATCACCAATTAATGGTGAATAAGGAAGATATTCCAAAAATAATCATTCGAACAATGTTTGTACGCTATGGGTTCATAGTGATTCCCTTCAAAAACACTAGTTCTATAGTAATATTTATGGACATAATGAATAGAGTCTTTATATATTTCCTCAATGGAATGGTTTAATTTATTTATGATATCTTGATCTACTACAAAATCATGGTGGGATTGAGAATAAGTTTCAATAAATATTATAAAAACATTGAAAAATGAGAAGATATATACAAAGGATTGTAAATTTGAGTTCTGAATAAATGAAGTATCCTTAATGGGGAATGATACCACCAAAAAAGTGATATATGTGGACCCTTCTAGGACAAATGAAATTGATTATTGTCTGGTACTAGAATCTATAATAGAGATCTATAGTTTCCTTGGACTATCATGATATTACCAATTCTTTGGAAATAACATATCTGGATTTTCATACTCACAAACTATAATGACTCAGACGAGGGTAATGTTATTCTATACTAGTAATGGTGAATAGAGATTCGAGGAGTAAAAATGAGGTTTATCACTACACTTGTTAACACTACACTAGTAAATGTGAATAGAGATTCATTGGTTCATTCTTTACGGATAACTGATAGATAATAGGTGCCAAATTCAAGGAAGCAGTCGGAGAATTTGTTAAAGGGGGGTGAACCTAATAATATCTTATGCATATATAGTGGTTTGGTGCCTAAAGTGAAGCATCCTAAGTCAATTCAGTTGTATCTCCCTATTTTTTATGAAAAATTTTCAATAAAAATTTGTCTCGCATAATGAAAAATAGTTAAAATGTATCATTCTTGTAATTGTTTCAGATTAGAAACTTGGGTTCATCAAAGGTAGAGTTATCCATGGTCAGAAAAGGATTTCCTATGAAATGGAGGAGGATATCAACACGAGGACTCTTAGATCCAACATTGTCATTAAGGTAGGCATGGATGAGGCCTATGATATAATTCATTGGGGTTACATTTTTAGATTCATAAAAAGGATGGGATTCAAAAAATGGTTTTGTCTCTATATTTTTAGATTCTTTTCCTCTACTTGGTTGACAATATCACTCATGGGGCATAACTTTGACTTCTCTAAAATGGGTCATGGTTTGAGGTTGGGTTATCAAATTTCCCCTAATCTCTTTACCATGGTTTAGGATGTTCTCTCAAGGAATATAAAATGAAACATAAAAATGGGAAAATTGGGACTTATAAAACCATGGAAGGAGATAGAGTTATCTCCACATTGATGTTTGTATATGAAATTATATTTTTTACCAATGGAAGGAAGAGTTCCATAAACAGATTGAAGACCATGATGCAAGAATTTGGAAACCAATGTGGCCATAGGATGAGTCTTGGGAAAACATATGTCTACATATCGAACAAATTCCATTCACATCAAGCTATTGAGAGTCAAAACCATCTGGGTAGGCATGGGAAATAGATACCTTTGATTTACCTTGGGACACTATTTTAAATGGGAGGATCAAGAGGACAATGTTTTCGGATATTATAAATAAAATTTCAGGTATTATCTAAAATTGTAAAAATACATTCCTCTACTTTGGAGGCCACATTACACTGATAAATAGTGTGTTGTATTTAAGGTATATGCATGTGTTATCAATTATAAAATCCCCAAAGGTTACCATTGACCACATTGAGAAAATTCTTACCAGATTCTTATGGGTTGAATATTATAGAGAGATATTTCATTGGGCTGCATTGTGGAGGATGAAAATACCAATAGAATAGGTTGTTATCAATATTTGTAGTGTTTTGGAGGTCATATAGTCCACAAAAGGCTAGCTATCATGGGAAATCATTGAGGGGAAAACTCTATTAGAATGATTCATGCTATACTGGTTCAGTGAAAACTGAATGGAATGGGCTATCGGTATAAGGAATCCATCAAAACTGGCCAAAACCATGGTCAACGTATTTTATGTGTTGAAGGATAAAGTCATATGGATTTTTGGGCTTGGAAAGGTTAATTACAGGAAGGATAAATAGTATGGTGACACCCTTCTTTTTCTAAGATCTCCTATTCCAAATATATCAGTTAGAGTATCGTTTTTTTATCATGACTTTTTTATGTTATACATTAAATATGTAGCACTATGTGATTATTGAAAAAAATTCTACTAAATGATGAGCTTTATTGATGTGTTCTCTCCATATATTCTTCTTATTTCTTGATTGAAAAAGAGTTGAGGGAATTATTACATGTGAGGAGAAGTACTAATGAATGGGATACCAAGTTATGGATCATGTGGATCAAGATTTAATTTAATTTATTGATCTGGAAATTGAAAAATAGGGCACTCTTGATAAAAGAAAGCATTTAGAATAATGTAGTTTCATTGGAATCTTAGTGATGGTGTTGTGATATACTGAACAATGAATCTACTTGACATCTTTTCAACCAGAGTGTTGTATAAATGGGAATATGGTGTCATATTACCAACTATATATGTTGTTCTAGAAGAGGGGATAATATTCCTGGGTATTTCTCCCTCTTTGTTCTAGAGAATGGAGGATAACTCCGAGGATGTAAAGCTAAGGATCCAGAAATTCACTGCTACTTTCTTGGATTATTTGGGAATCCCATAACGAAGTAAAAGAGGGTTGAATGTATTCTCATACTCTCATATAGGTTCAAATCAAATCCCTGGTGACTGAATTGGGTGGGATTTGGCCTTTCGGGTTCTTATCATAGTCGCATAGGATAATCATTCCAAGGGTGGTGCTTCAGACCAAGGGTACCACAATCAATAGGGGTAGGTTGTCCTACTAGAAACCATCGCCAATGGAATTAAAATAAATGTGTATAGATCATGTGTTGATGATTTTATGCGATGTTTTCGGCTCGTTAGGGATGTTATAGGTTATATAATTATGGGGTTAGTGATTTTTATAGTATAAGAAATTCTCTGTGGGAATAAGTGAGGGCCCTTCTCAGTTGGATGCAGCTATTCTAACTGTACAATATTATGTTAAAGGAAATGAAAATAGATACTAAAGATGTTGTTTATATCCTAATAGTATATTTTAATCCTACTTTGGAGTTTTCCTAACTTATTCGAATGTAAAGGTGTTTTCTAAAGCCTAGTATGATAGTCGGTCACACATGGAGGGAATGTAACTTTGCAGCTGATGCAATAGATAGTAACTGGTCCCCGAGAGAGTCAATCTTTTTAAATTTTAGTACGAGGTATCTTCTGATGGATTGTAAGCTCAATATGAGGGGACATTCCATTGGTATTCACCTCTTTCACCGACCATAACAATTATTATTCCTCTTCTAATTTATAATAAAAAATTTAAACTGTTATTTTTTCAGTACACTTGCTCCAATATTATCCCTAGGAGGGGAACCATTTATGGTTTATAGCGATGCTTAAATGATATTTTAGGATGTGTACAATTGAAAAATAATATAGTGATATATTACACCACATTATTGTTAAAGGATCATGAATATAACTATCTAATTATTGAAATGGACTTTATGTAGTGATATTTTCATAGAAAATCCGGTGAAATTACCTCTATTGGGAAATGTGTGAAATATATATAGATCATAACATCTTAAAATATATTTTCACTTATATGGATATTAATATGAGATAGAGAATATGGTTATAGATGATTAATGAATTTTATTTATGAATCCATTTTCACCATGGTAAATAAATATAATGGAAGATGCTCATAATAGAAAGGATCCATAATCATCACCAATGAAGGGAATTGGGATAGGCTCAAAATTATTTGAATTTATATGGATAGACATGGGATTCACAAAAGAAGAAACAATGTATTTAATTTCATAAATGATTTGTCAACCATCCCTTCTGTAGGGGAAAATTAATGCTCAAATAGATAGTGTGGGATTTCAGATAAAGGCCAAAGCTATAAGAAAAATTCAAATCATATATTTATAAATTGTGGAAGAAGGAATTTTAATATTTGGGTCATCAATATGTTTACCGTCAATTCATGAGATAATGATTGATTTCTTGAATGATACATAGAGCTTCACTTCCTCCATCCACCATAGGAGCATGTATATGTATTGAGATATCTTTGAGAATGATTGGTGGGATAATATTAAGAATGATATCATGGAATATAAATAAAACATTCTAGTATGTTAAAAAGGAATTTTTCAATGGTAAAATTCATTGGGGATGATGAAATTTTTACCTGTAACTTCATGGAAATGAGAAAACAACCACATCGACTTTTTAATGGACTTATAATGAAAAGAGGATGAAATAATAGCATATGGGATATGTTGGTTCATCAAAAAAAATATTTCTCACATTATTGAAATTTGAGAGTACTTTTCACTCAATATACTTTCAATGATATAAATCAGTTAATTGGTGAGGATGCATGTAACAAAAATATCTAAGGCATCTAACCCAGATCCGAGATTTACCACCATTTTTGGTAATAGTCTTCTACGTGCATTAAATGTTGAGCTAAACATTAGTATGGTTTAGAACCCCCAAAAATATGTCCAATATAAGAAGAATATTTGTAATGAATAAAAATTCTTATATACTAATGGTTTAGTTCCCCTAAAATAATAGTTTACACTCAATAATCTATCACTGTTGGACAATTGGGTTTTACCCATGAATCTAGGCCCACAATTTTTTAAACCATGGGATAGATATCATTTTTTGACCTATTCCCATGGTTGTGTCAAAATTGTGGGAATACTAAAATTCATTTCAGACTTTTATAGGGAAACACCTCCCAATCCTTTATTTTGGTCCCCTCATCTCCCTATTCCCAGGCCTCTGGACCTCTCCTCCCCTCCCTGACCTCAATCTTATTCCCTCACCTCCACCTCCATCCTTCTGCTTTATTTCCATTATGGCCAACTTAGCCTCCTAGCCCTCGCCTCCACCTCAGCATCTACCAATGCCTCCCCCCGGTCACGGTTGCCTCTGCCTCCACTTTCCAGCCCTCGCCTCCTCCTTCGTTGCAACCTCCTCCTCTGCCACCTCCCGGCCACGACTGCCTCCACTAATGACTCATTTGATCGTTTTATAAAGAGATGGGTTTTTGAAAGGTATTATACTCAAACCCTATCATAATATATTTGTAATAGTGAAGATCTTCTTGATGGGGGATAAATCTTTAGAGAAGAAGTGTATCATACTCATGTTGTTGTAAAGTACAATGAAATTCCAGTTTATGGTACCTGGGCACCAGAATTACCAGTTGTTATTTAATTAGTAAGATAATATGGACCTCCTCAGGGGCGGTATAGGATACACAAATCCAGGATATTTAGAAAAATCCTTAGAAATTTAGAATTTGATGAGGATATGGATCTAGTTGTTTTAAAGTGTCCACCGATCATTCTGATTGGGGAGATCTGAATTTTTATTCCTCATCATTTAGTGAAGAAGACACTCTAGATTGTTTTCATTGATATGGGTGTATCATCTATTATTGATGATTATTAAGAGAAGGATTATTAATAAACGATAAAATTGGATGATAGAGATGACGAAAAAGTTAATAAGAATGATGAAAATGGTGATGATTAACGGGGTGATGATACCGATGAAAATCCTATAAATATTGAATAACTATTCATGTTATTATTGAAAGTAATTATGAATCTATTAATCCAATGCTTCCTTCTACTCATTCTTTAATATCACTGGTTTTACCTGGATCTTATGATGATATATTAATGATTTTTTCCACTTCACCTTCTCTTGGAAATTTCCATATAAGTTACTCTAAAGAATATAATATATATGAATATTACAATAAAATAGTAATTAAATAAATTATTTTGAAAATTACGTTGAGGCCTCTAATAGATATAATTTTCAACCAACTTATCAATTCTCTCCTAATGTGTAATCACAGAGAAATACTCATGAGTCATTTTCTCACTATTCTGATCTAGATGATGATTCCAATTATGATGGTTCTACTACTCAAGAACATGCTGGTCTATATAAAAAAGGGCCCTTTTCTGATCAAACTCCTATAATGAATTCTTCATATTTCATTCAGATTAAGAATAACAATTTGGATGTTTTGAAATTATTTTTTTCTGTTAGTTAGGAAAATATTCAGGAAAATGAAGAATATTTTTCATAAACTATTAAATTTGTTGCTCCACAAATCTATCCATGAATGTTCCTAAAAATATATAATATAAATGATGTGATTCAATATTTCAAAATATAAATTTGATGTTTTATAATTCACATTAGAGCCATATAATTTGAATCATATATATTCTTGATATCATGAATATAAGATATCTCAAAGTGATAACCACTCCAACCAGACCTTCAAGCAATGAATCAACACCTTAATCTACCCCTTCATTATCTATTGATTATGATTTTATTTCAATGTTGATACTTGATAAAATTAAAATTATATTGGACAATGAGAAGGATATTAAAAATCATGTTCATATGTACACTTCTTCTAAAAGAGAAAAGAAATTCGATTTAATTAAATTTAAAAACATCTATACTACCAAATAAATTTTTTTATTCATGGGTGCAATTATTTATTATATCAAATGGTTTTACACTATATCATATGTATAGAATTAGTTCATATGATTTTCCAAATATTTTAAGATGTCGCCCCAAACTACCTCATCCTATTGTGTGTTAGATATGTTATTGGTAATGATTTCCCTTCTCAATAAATTTAGGTAAGTGAATGATGAGTTTCATCAATTTATGGAACATGGGACTAGCGATGAGATTAATCTCACACTGATCTTAGAGCCTTTTTTATATGTTTCTAATGTACTTATTTCAGAACCACTTTCTCCCCCTTTACCACACATCTCTACCACTCATTCCCTAGCCCCATAATCAGATTAAATTACTTCCACATCAATAATTAAATCCTCAACTTCACTTATACCTCTTATAGGACATTTTGGTGTGTGTGTGTGTGTGTGTCAATTATGGTACCCATTATGTCTTTGTACATAAACCATATGTGTTAAATTAATTGTAAATGAAGCTTCACTCAATGTATACAAGTAGTTATTTGGGGCCTTTTTAGATAAATAGGTCTAGATGATGATTTAAGGGGGTCATTCTCTATAAGTTCCCAATGGATGGGATGCCTTATTTCATAGGTGTATTTTTTGGCATACGACGGAGTCAATTTAAATTTTTGGAATAAGTTGTTTCTATTTATGTATTTAGTCGGTTCTATTTATGAATATGGTGCATATTTTTTTCTTATTTAATTCATATAGAAATTAGTTTATCTTGATATACCTATTACATCTATCGTACTATTTATTGTATTCATTGTATAATGATTATTTAGAGTTTTTAGAAATTTCCATCATATGGATGATGTAATTAATTATTTTAATCAATTATTTTGATGTTAAAATTAGATAATTAGGATTAATGTGTAATATTTATTTTCAACACAAGATGTAGAAGTTTGAAATAGAGATATTGAAGACAATGGTAATGAGTTCACTAAACCATGATTCACGACATCACTAAAATAAGGTTTGTAATCAAAATATATATCCAATTATTAATGTTTTTATGGTTCTTCTACATTTTATGAAAGGGTTACATGGTAGTTTTTTGTCAAATGTAGCATTAGAGCATTGGAGGAAGGAATAGAATAGTTAGTTTCATCTTTACTTCATTTTTTTTAAATGAACTATTTTTTAGATTGTAAAATGGAGAAATGTGTTGTTTTAATCCATGTTTTGTATTTTTTTTTATTATATATATGCAATAATTAATTGATAATATATTTCCCCCCATTTTCTAGTATTCATTATATAGATCCCATGATCCATTATTCTTGGAACATCCTCCTCCTTTGAGTGGATCATCAAATTTTCCCAAGAATTTAACTATATCCCAAATATGATCTCATTCGTCAAACATAATGTCATTAAATTATTTGTATTCACTTGTTTTGGACATACTGGGAATGATTTGTGGTTTTCTATTGGATAGATCTAATTATTAGCTCTAGTGACTATGTTATAGGATGTTTAACTATCAAATTGTAATAGCCCTACAATTCTGCTAAACATTAATTGTGAAGATCCATCAATGGGTGGTTAGGGAATGAGAATTATATCTTTAATTCTGGGATCCAAATCTGGTTTCATGTTTTTCCAATAAATTTTCTTTAATCCTATACTCTAGTGAACTGTCCATGCAGACTTATAGAAGGTATATATGTAACGAAGATCAAACATCAATTACCAGTGTTTAGGTTGTGACTATTACCCATCCATTTAGAGAAATTAGGGAGTTTCCCTTGGATTTGATATTGGATTTCCTAAGATTTTTCAGAATCAAAATGTTGATAGGGTATTGATTAACAGATTCTCCAAGATGGATAATTTCATTCCAATTGTGGTTATGAAGTCTATTAATATCTAGGAGTGGGGTATAACTATGAATTCTTGAGCTTCAATGGTGAACAAGTTACAATCATCTCTGACACAAGCCCTAGATTTCTCATGGGGTTCGGTGATCATTTCATTAATTATTGGGAACTATCTTATCTATGATTTCAGTATAGCTTGTTCTTTTCAAGGGACAATGTTGGTGATCCTAAATCATGTAGGAGGTTCTTAGAGTTCATGTGATGAACATTGGTAGTTTATGGGAGGACCATTTTTCTTTAATAGAGATTTCATATATCTTTAGTTACACTAAAATGATTCATATGTCCTTGTTTATAGAATTTTACCACCCTTGGTTTCAAACCCCATTTTTATAGTGGAGGTTTGGATATTTTCTTACATTAGACCATGTCTTGTGAGAAAAACTACTGAAGTGATTAACTAGTGTGGATAATCATGGATTTATCATTTAACATAATGATATTTTATTAAGATCATTGTACTATTCCCATGAATTCTTTATAGACTCAAATTGAGTCATTAAATTTCAGAAAGTATCCCATTGGCTGAATCTAAGTAACATACATCAATAGGAATGTATTTTGTAATATTTTGATCCATGATGATTTATTTTAGCATCAACATTTTTTCACACTCATTATTCTTAAAAACTAAATATGTTTTTTTCATTATAAGTATTCTCACCTATTTGACCTTCATAAAACATAATATTGAATCATGACTATAAATAGAATCTTTATATTAAAATATCTATGAAAAAACATTAATTTCTTAGTTTTTCATTTCCATTAGAATTATAAATTATAGAGACTTCATTTTCCTAATTTTACACTCATAATCATCTATTCCATTGATTTTATTTTCAATTTCTCATCATATTTATATTTTTTTATTTTATTATGATAATTAGGTTAAATTGTTATCAACGTATTTCTATTGCCCTTTCTTATATGAACATGAACCCATGGGGCGTTGTGGTTGTCATATGTTGGGTGGTGACTTGTATACCACAAAAGACAAGTATGTTCTAGTTTAGTTTTTATTTAATTTTCATTATCGCATCGTCCACTTATTCCTTTTACTGCATTCTATCGACGGAGGGTGTTTTTATTCTGTGAAGGGGACCAGATGGGAAATGGAGGCGGCTACCCAGTTTTCTTCATAGTAGAGGGTGATTGGGGTAGTGAGGGGATTAATTAGAGTGTTTCATTTGTATCTAACATTGTACTGTGTTGTTTCTGTTTATTTTCTTTTCTGTAGGTGTGGATTTCTGACATACGAATGGGTCATGTAGAAATCTGATTTATTTTTTTCTGTTATTTTAATTAATTTTTTGTGGGGGTAATCATTCTAGAGTGATGATTACCTGATGCTCAGAAACATGTGTATGCCCGTGGGCGTAACCCATCTACCTTAGTCTATCCTATTATTCTTATGTCACATTCTATGTATGAACCATGCGAAGGCCTAGAATACAAGAATAATTAGGGAGGGATTGAGAATGTTTATGAATGATTTATGAATTCCCCTTAATAAGGATCAAGGACATTGAAAATTATAATAGACAGATATGGGAGAGTTTGAAATATATATTTATTCTGGAAATTCTATGGTTATAAAGTGTAGAGAAATTATAAGGTGTTGGGACTAATAAATGGAAATTCACGTTCATATCCAATTTGATAATGTAATATCAGATCCTGAACTATTGTACATTGTTGTAGTTGATGACTAGATACCATCCCAATAAAAATATAGGAATACCTAGGTGCCAAAAATACTCTATTATACCCTAGATTTTTTGGCATGAAATTCCAAGTAAAACCATCATTGACCTCATTGCAGGGATCATGACTTGTTAGAAAATCGGATATGCGGGAAAGAAAATTTTTCCCTTATCACAAACACTAAGTGGAGTTCTACACAACCCTAAATAAAATAATATTCCTAAAATAAATACCTGAGGTTGTCTGAAGCTACCTTCATTATTGGATACAATGTCAGGAACATGGTGAATCTTCCCACTGGTTCTTCTATGAAGATTTTATTCATTCTTAGAGTCATCCCACACAGTTTGTTTTTCCCATGGAATTCCACTCATCTAGAATAGTACTAGTAAATTCCACATGATAATTGTGTTCTCTCGATTGAATTTTAAATCTCAGTAAGAAAAAACTAAATTCCATTTTTAAGACATTTAACATTCAAAAATATCTCTCTTAAAAATAGGTTGATTAATCACTTGTCTGATACACCAAAGGGAGTGCCGCATAACCCAAATAAAATACAATTTCCTCTTTTTCTTCTTCATACTTCTGTTTTACGGGTATAAAAACCTTCATCATTTTAAAATATGTGATCTATTTCAATATGTTAATATCCACATTTAAACTCTCCTTTCAAACTCTTGAGAATCTTGACCGTTTAATCATTATTCAAAAATCACCATTTAAGAACCTACTCTGCTGAGTCATTATTAAAACCATTCCTTAAAATAAAATATCAAATACCGCAACACTATATTCTTCATTTTAGAATCCATATACTACAGAATCTATATTACCAAAACCATCATTCAATATATCATTGGCATGAGTCTTGAATACTTGATTCATGGAACCTTCTAATCCATGCAATACATGCATTCACATGTTGCCTGTTTATCCTCATGAACACTGCATGTTAGCCTTCCTGTCCACACCTATAGTCGTATTTCCCATTCTATAACAGCTTCATGGAAGATTTTGAATCCCTGTGCAGTCCATTGAAATGTTGTGAATCGTCAGCCTACTAAACATGTTAAAAATAGCTCTAGAATTCATGTATTTTAAATTAGATCTAGATTTCAGATATTAAGGTCAATTGCAGCTTTAATATATCATCCAACTCAATAATTCAACCAGTGAACATGATCCACCTCCAATGTACAACCTCTATCAAATTTCATCCATGCTCTAAAAACATATCAATATCTCCCAATTTGGAATATCATTTCCTTATGAAATTCATCCATGCATACCTTCACCCTAGGTCCTCTTTCAAGACATCGTATTTATGTTAACACATCGAATTCACTATTCATATATATATATATATATATATTCAACACATATGAAATAGATAATCATGCCATTATTCTTGAAAATTACCATGCATCTTGAATCAAACATACCCCATTCATAGATCATATATTTTACCCTAATCCAACCAATCAATACTTGGTTGTAACAATCTCCCCCCTTTGGATGATCTTATTTCTGAATTAGTTTCCTCTTGTAGAGAGTTTACTGGCCCTATATATCCTATTCATGAGAAGATGAAAGTACTATACTTCTAGATAATATATTAGATGAGTCTCATCCAACCTATGCGGAAATTTCTTTTAACGTTGTTCTATCAAGGGTCATCATTAATGAACATCATGTAGAAGCATCTGAGCATAGTAAATATGACATGGAATTTGATGTGATGGCTAAGGTAGATTCCAATTACTGGAAAGAACATTAAACGTTTTCTTCAATGAACTAGAATGGTATGCCAATGATAGTATCTTCACCTTCAGGGAAATCCAAGAGAACCCTTGAAACTAGATTTATCACTCCAATGCCCTTAATTTGGGTAAATCACATTCTAGTATTTTATTGGCTACTAAGGATTCAAATAAAACAGTTGGTAAATATCAACCTCCGACTGATGTTGTTAATAGTGTGAAATCAGTACCTATGATGGAAAGTTGTTCTACACAGGGAGGTAATTCTAATCTGGCCTCGGTTCACTCTTTTTCAAACACTCATGAATGTACCTATCATATAGACAGTGCATGTCCAACTGGAAAAGCAGTGAGTTGTGACTTATTAAATGTTCATATTTTGGATGCTGAGATTTCTTCTACCTTGAAGAGCACTGAAGGACTTGGAGGATCCAATCCACTACTAACCAGTACCATTTCCAGCCGAGTTTCTAGATCGCCATATTTCCAGACCCAGACCTCTTCTCCTAATAGGGGTGGACACAACAAAAATGTTATTTCATTAAACCCTTCTATTAATATTGAATGGGTTTGGAATGTAATAGCCCTGTCTTAAAAGAAGACTCCTAGTGACAATACTTATTCCAGGTATAGTCATGGGATTTCTTCTTTTGAGACCCCCATGACAGTTAAGGAAGAGAGCACATTGTCCACAGATCTAGCTAATCATGTTAAGGGGACTCAAAAATTAAAGGTGAGAATTCACAATTCTATTAAATCACTGGCATCAAGAAGCTATAAAGATGATGAGAAAACAAACAACTTGGTTTTGGGAGCAGAAGTAATAACGTAGCTAGTTGATGCGGTAATTTTAGATGGTGGATATGGGCCATGGATAGTGCCTTCCACTATAGGGAGTGTGTTGGGTGCATGGGGGTGCGTTTGGGGGTAGTGTGGCTGGGTGTAGGGGTGGAGGGGGAAAGGTGTAGCGGGGAGGTGGGGATGGGTGCAGGGGGTGGGGCTGGGTGACAAGGCGAGGCATGTCGAGGTGCATGGGGTGTCCAAGAGGGGTGTGGGTGAGGGGGGGAGTTAGAGGGGATGTAGGGGTATGGGTGTCTAAGGGGGTGTCTATGGGGTGGAGGGGGTGTCCAGCGGGGACTAAAGGGGGTCCAATGAGCGGTGTTTAGGGGGTGTTTAGGAGGTTTCCAGGGGATGGTGTGTCGATGGAGGAGGGGTGTTCAGGGGGGGGGGGGTCTAGGGGGTGTCCAGGGGGGTGTCCAGTGGGTCCAGTGGGGGTGTCCAATGATGGAGTGTCCATGGGGTCCAGCGAGGGTGTCTGAGGGGTGGGTCCAGAGGGGGTGTCCAGTTCGGGGTTTCTAGTGGGGGTGAGAAGGGGGTGTCTAGGGGGTTTTCTAGGGGGTTTCCAAGGGGGTAGTTCAGTGGGGGTGTCCAGGAGGGTTTCCAGGGGTGTTTAGGTTGGAGGGATGTCTGGGGGTGCAAGGGGGCATTGTATAGGGGGTAGAGTGGGTGTGCAAGGGAGAGGGGTTTGGCTTCACAGTGGTTTTCATTCTACTTTTTAATTGCATGTTGAAACAAAGGTGGGTAGCTAATGTTTCTAGGAAAACCATATATACCCAGGGTTGATTAAACCATGGGTATATATGGTGATGTGAAACTATAAATACCCATGGTTCAATGAACCATGGGTATGTGTGCTATGATTAAAATTATCGATACCCATGATTTACTTAACCGTGGGTATATAATTTGTGCGGTAAAAATGTATACCTACAATTATGTAAATCATGGTTATAGATGTATACCCACAGTGTACTAGAACTCAGGGTAATATGAAATTTCAGTGGTATTTATTCATAGTTTATACAAAATTGTGGGTATAGTGTAATCCTGGCACCTTGGGAGCCCGCGGTTCATAAAACAATGGGTATAGCCTATACACATGGTTTCATGATCTGTACCCATAGTTTTAAACCGTGGGTGTTGGGCAGTTTCCCAGTATTTCATGTGGCTTAATATGAATAAATTTATGGGTATAGATGTAGAACACATGTTTTTTGAGAATAATTTAGTTAATAGAAGATGTTGGGACCTAAAATGGTTGAGTAACGGATAGAGAACTTCTAGATTATTAAGAAATATATCAAGGATTATATGAATCGAATGAATATATAAGTTAATAATTGTTAAAAATACTAATAGTTTGATGTCAAAGATATAGTGTTTGTCAGCATATCCCCATGGAAGAGAGTCATTATGTTTTAGAATTAATGAATTATAATCCCTATGTATATATTCCAACTTTTTGTTCTCAATCTCATTGAAGCTAGTGCTAATTTACTAGTGCCCTCACCAAACCTTTCAAAAGTACACAATGTATTCCACGTATCCCTCTTAGGGTAGTACATACCCGATCCATCATGGTTACTAAATTTATAGGTGGTAAATATGGAAAATGATATATCTTATGAGGTGTAGTTGGTGAATATATTTGATGATATGGATAATTTTCTACATGACAAGATAGATCACCTAGTAAATGTAATATATAAAAACCATAAATACAAAGAGGAAACCTGGAAATGAGAGGATGATATGAATCTGAATTAATCTCACCTATTTTCATGTTATTATATAACACCACATTTTTAGGGGGAAAATTAATAATGGTGAATAATGTGAAACCCCATTTTTTAAAAAATAAAACTATGTTCAGTGGCTTATATACAGAACATTTAGCCTAAACAACCCATCAAATATATTACTGAAATATGACAATTATAAACTAGGCGCTAAATTGGTGAGTATGAATAGTGTTATTTTATTTTTGAAATATACATAAATTTTATAAAAAATATAAATTTATTGATAATTAATTCTTAAATAATCACATTGTTTTTAGTATGGTCATTGTATTCTTTAGGAATACATTTTCATCAAAATTGCCTTACAATTCTATTCATTTGAAAATATTATATAAAATTATTTAAATTTTATATATATTATTTGATAATGAGGACATTATTTTTTAAAATCAATATATCAAAATTATAATATTTTTGTATTTTTTAAAAAATAGAGATTTTTTAGTGAGTATGAAAAAATAACGGTGTTTGTAAAATTGACATTTCATTTCAATAAATTATGTGACATAAAAGTCCTATTATGATTTGAATTTTATTTCAAATTATCATATAAATTATTTAGTGATATTTAATGTAATAAATTATATTTTAATTTTATTTGTACTATATTCTGTTTTATGTTTATTTTTTAACATAAATGGAATTTCATAAAAACCATGCTTCATTGTGTCTCATAGGTATAATTATAAATTATATTAATATAGTTCTTTGAATTGAATCTCACATAATGGATTTAATATTTTTAATAAGTATGTGAATATTTATTAAATTGGTCTATTTTTTATTTATTCATTATGAACAATAACTATTATAAATAATTATCACCATGGTATGGGTATATCATCTAATTTTGGATAAAAATAATGTTATAATGACTAAACATTGACTATAATACTCGAATTAATCTTATTTTATGATTGTATTTCATCTATTTCCATCCAATCCTTGAATATAAGTCCACATGGTTCCATATATCATTGATTTGGAACTTCATAATAATTGATAAAAATATAATGTAAAAAATGTCACTTACTTTTTTAAAAATGTATAATATTTTTGTATTGAGATAAAAAAAACTTATCATCAGTTATAAAAATTTATTTTAAATATATATTATTTTTTACCATGTTAATTTATGTCTAATTTATACTGATTAATTATTTACCTTAATCTCTTGTGAAATTCCAGCTTTACATTTATTTATTTTAGAGAAAAATAAAATAAATAATTTTCAAAATAAAAAAATAATATAATTTGAAATATTTATTATTTTTTACAAAATTTTTTTATAAAAATAATATGTTATATATGTTTTGTATAAATATATTTTAATTACATTATTTCAAATTTTTTAATGTCTTACAAAAGTAATAGTTCAAACAATGACATTAATTTTATATTAAAACAAATATTATTTCATTAAATGATATAAAATCCCTAAAAATATTATATTTAGAAATATTATTCGGATATGTTTTAAATAATCACCAAATGTCAATTTATGGAATAATTTCCCTTTTATAATAACTATCATTACTCTTAAATAGTAAAAGACATTATTATAAAGCTATGCATGGAAAAGAGTTAACATCGGTTAAAATATAGATATAAAGGTAAAATCTATATATAAACATGAAAAATTTTAGTCATTGATATAATGTATACCATAATAATATTACCTTGTAATTAAATCATTTTTGAGCATTTTTTCCAACGAAATTATTTTATATTAATCTAATATTTTAGGAAATTAAAAAGAGTGTATCCCCCTCAGAAATAAAATTGAACCACCTTTACTATTTTTTAACACTTCAAAATTGATTTTATTTAGAAAATAAAAACCCAAATTTCATATTTAATTCACTTCCCATATTTTATAGGACTTGTTTTTTTAGAAAAAACTCCTTGGAGGGATTTTGATGTAAACCTAAAGAGGTTGTCCGAAGAATCAGAATCACTCTTAACCATGAATATTTGTTTTATTTATTCTTCCAAATACACCAAATATTATTCAACCATGATGATAAAATAAAATCAATTATACCATATAATAAAATTTATTTCTATTAATTGGATATCCTACCTCTATTTCTTATTCTTTCAACTCGAAGCCGAACCATAATTCATGTGTCCGACAGACTACCACCTCTGAAATGGACGCAATCGGTTTTCCAACATCGCCACTGAATACTATTTACGATGATGGATTTAATGAAAATATATGATATTTATTAAAAAATGTTATATTTTAAATGTAATATATCATTCATTTTATTTCCATTCCACTCATTGAAAATGATTGCATCATTCATACGTAAGTGTCGATTACCACCTCGACCATGTGATGCAATTCATTTTCATCACTGCATCACATGGATAGTATATAAACACGTATATAATTAAATAATATGAAATTTATGATATAATAATATTTATATAAAGTTAAAATAAACTCACATTCTTTCCATCACGGTCATTGGAAAATTGGAATATTACTCGTTCCTATGTATGGTCTACTATCTCCTTGATTGTAATATAGTTCATTTTTCATAAATGAATTTCATGGATGGATTTAAAAGTATAATATAATATGTAATTATTATTATTCATGAGATGATGAAATAATAATCTCATTATCTTTAGTTAAATTACGAAAGTTATTTTTTACATATGAGGAAAATATTATCAGAACGTCTGATATGAACCTACATTATTATGTAATTGAATATAACATGATAATACATAGAATAATAAGAATAATAAACTTGAAAAAATTTTATTATAAACTAAATAAAAAACATACTCAAATTATTATGGAATAAAAAGAACAGATGTGATGCGTCTGACTTGTTGTATGGGATCTCTCTAAACGACACTTTTCTCCCGGATATGACCATTTATCACTAAATAAATAACCCTATATCATTAATATAATTAAATGATTATAAAATATATATTTGTGTTTCTTAAATATATACCTAACTTGTTCTAAATTTTTTATGTTGGGTAATACATGTAATATTATCACTACTCAAACTCCTTATGTAATAAATATTTTTTTATTGTTATAAGAGACACGATTTTACAACCCATTTTATTTCCATCGAAAATATTATGTTTGTAAAAAATGACTGGTTTCCACTTTTGGGAACACATGATCAGAAACATGTTGGGATTGGTGGTCCTAGATGTTGATTCAATTTATTTGGTAATGCTTTTCTATCATGAGATGTTATTTTTTGAATTAGTGAGTAAACTTAATTCACTATGGGACTCTATCCTCCTTCTGATATTTTATTAGTAGTTATCCATCATTTATTCTTATTCCATGTTTTTTCCCCATTTAGTATATTTTCTTGATCTTTTGATACCATGTTATTTATGTTGTTCTCTCATGTCATTAATCACAATCCTTATTGTATATGTTATCATGTTATACCTTTCGATCACATGATAGGTTTCTATATAATTTGTATTCTGTTACCATGAATTTTAACTCAACCCGCTGTTATCTATATTCCCCATGTTATCCCACATAGTTTTTGTCACGACCTGACCCTACCCGGGCTCGAGCCGCAACTACCCCAGGCCCGCATCCATAGGCTAGGGGCTGGAAACCAGCGCTGAATGCACAACAACTCGGGGAGGCCTTTGCCTAAGTACCTGTACACACGCACGCAGCAAACTCAATGCAAAAGTGCAGAGTAAAAAAGGAAAAGTAAAGGGAAATTGCTATAAATAAACCACAGAGTGCATCGACCACTACAAGTACAATGTACAAACTGAAAAGAAAAGGGGCAAAACACATGCCCAACCGAAAAGTGCCACAACCCGACAACAGGTAAACAAAAAGAGAAACAACTGTCGGATCTCCCACCGGGATCCCGGCCATGACCACCGCACGCGGTCCAAGCTCCCAAGCTCCTACGCTCCACTGAAGTCACGCTCCACCTGTCCGTCTTCTTCAAGGATACACCAAGTGCGGGCAAAGCCCAAGCAGGGGTGAGTATAAAAATACTCAGTAGGATACCCTGAAGGCTCGAGGGAGAAACAAAAGGAGGTATCGAAGGGTGAGCAGTAGAGCGAACAAGGAATAGAAAGGAGTACAACCAAGGGTGCAGTAAAAAGTAACAACTCAACCCATCAAGAGAAAGATAGAAGACTCGTCTTACCACGAGAAGATGGACGCGGAAAGAACGTGGCATACCCCGTGCGTCTTCGCCTCTCCTGAAGGAGAGTAGCCAAAACCCAAGGAGTGGGTACGCAAAACATGGTAAATACAAATCCATATGCTCTTTCGAGAAGCCCGAACAATGTCGTAAGGGGATCTTTGTCCCATAGCTCAGCCCAAGAAAACAAGTAGCCAATAGTCCCGGACATAACCCCATCATCGATGCCCAGCATCCCGCAAGTCTGCCCTGAACTGCAAGCCAAGGGGCTCAATCACCGCACCTCGATACTATCCGCTTTGGGAGGCACTGACTCGCCCACACGGTTTTAGATCGCGTCGCAAGAACGCGTCTCATTGGGGAAAGCGCCCCACGTACTTGAGAGTTCTAGGAAAGTCAAACCACACCTCATCACTGCCCTGCAGTCGAGAGGTCTCCTCAAAGTCAAGCAGTTCTATCACCGACCCGTACAACCAAGGGTCCCGCTCCGGTAATCACGGAGGTAAGCCACAGACTAGCCTAGTTGAGAGGACTGAGTCTGGAATGCTAACAAGTATCCCACTGCCCAGCCCCGCTGGAGGGTAATTCATAACCAAATATCAGGTGACCCACTGCCCAGCCCTGCTGGAGGGTAAACCATAAGACATCATCAGGCGACCCAATGCCCAGCCCCGCTGGAGGGTAGACCTTAATAAATCATCAGGCGAACCACTGCCCAGCCCTGCTGGAGGGTAGACCTGGAATAAGTCGACAGGCGACCCACTGCCCAGCCTTGATGGAGGGTAGACCTAGAACTAGACGACGGGCGACCCACTGCCCAGCCCTGATAGAGGGTAGGCCTTAAGAGGTCATCGGGTGACCCACTGCCCAGTATCTGCTGGAGGGTAGACCCTAAGTGTCGGGTGACCCACTGCCCAGCCTCTGCTGGAGGGTAGACCCTGAAAGTGTCGGGTGACCCACTGCCCAGTCTCTACTGGAGGGTAGACCCTAAGTGTCGGGTGACCCACTGCCCAGTCTCTTCTGGAGGGTAGACCCTAGAAGCCAATGAGTAACCCACTACCTAGCCCCACTGGAGGGTAAAACTCAGAACTGCTCTGGCCACATCCACTGAAGGGTACAACACTAGCCAACCAAACGCGGAGCGGGTATCGTGCAACCGCCCAACTCTAGTACAACTCACCCCGAGGGGTTCAGTGTCTGTTCCATCACGGGGTTCCACTAGCACTGCTACTGGCCGATCCATCGAGAACAAAACCAGGGGGAGACCACTCAACCCTACTGGTCAACAAACGAGCACCGAGCCAGGGGAAAACTCCACCCTGCTGGCCAAACAAACACACCGAGGGACCCTCTACGTCGCGAGAGGTCAAAGTACGTAAAGAAGAACACGACACGCATGTGGGGCCCACACGACGTGTGGCCCCAGGTCAACCCCAACCAAGCGCACGAACATCTCAGTTACAAACCACACGTACCTCCAAGCGCTCTTGTATACTCCCAGAGTATACCTCATTCCAGCCCATAGGCTATCATGCACCCGGCACCCAACGTCAATGCGAAGGCGTGACGTAACAAATCCACCTCAAAGGCCCAGGCACGGCCAACCGCGTCACCTCAAGCATTTACATCACTCACACGGGAGTGCACGCGATCACTCGCCAAAGGTCCGCTATAAGCAAAGTAGGGCGAACCACCACTGGAGAACCTTTCGTGCTTCCACATTTCTCAATATCGCGCAAGAGGCTCCGTACAGCCAAACAGATCACACCGTTGTAATCCTTGTGGAAAAACACGTCAGTTAGACTACTCACTCGCCCGAAACGGTCAATAGGTGGAAAAGGTACTATTCACCGTGACCAACCCGCGTGGGGCCCACACCAGAATCCTGAAACTGAACCAACGGATCATGCCACTGTGATCCCCTCGGAAAAACACACGGGATTGACTACTCAATCACCCAAAACGGCAACCCGGTGAAAAAGGTACTATTCATTGTAGCCCGGTCGGGTGGGGCCCACACCACATCTCCGAAAGAGGTCGTGCGGACTGCGCCATCGCGATGCTCTCAAAAAAACACGTCGAAAGCACTACTCGCTTGAGAAGAACGGGTATCCGGAGAAAAAGATGCATTTCAGCGCACCACACACGTGCGGCGCCACGTGGGACCCGTAACCCTGTCCCGAAACTCAACGAATGGATCGCACCGTTGCGATCCTCCCGAAATAAGCACACAAGATGGACCACTCCCTTGTCCAAAACGGTCGCCCGGTGATAAAGATGGAAAATCACCGTCAACGCCCAAACGGCCATCGTGGGCCCCACACCATCGTGCCGAATTAGGGCGGTCGGATTGCACCATTGCAATCCCCTCGGAAAAACACCCAACATCGACTGCTCGCACGCCCCGAACGGACGTCCGAGGAAAAAGTCGCTAAAAGCTGCACGCAGCTCAAAAGACGGGCCGTGGGGCCCGCGCCTCAACTCTGGCCTCAGCGCTTGAAACCACTCTGCAATCCTCCGCCTCGACGCCAGGGTCCCAACGCAACTGAGGGCGCTCAAAACGGACGTCGGACGCGTCCACGCCGTCCAAAACAAGAATCCCGGAAAAATGCTCGTCCACTTAAGGATGCGTCGTGCCTCAGTGACCCCTCGTTTCGGGAATTTAAAATTTCCAAAACCATCTCAAAAGCTTCGCCTCGATGTAAGCTCCGCGCTGCCGCAGACGGCGCGCAAAACGGACGCCCGTAGCCCGAAATACGGGCGTCCGAAGTCCGAGGGCCAAAGCCCCTTGGGCCGGACCGGCCCGCGGCTTAGCCGCGGGTCCGGTTCACCCCGCCGCGGCCAGCTGGCCACGGCAGCTTCAGCCGAACGGCCGCCTCGCAGTCGGTTCCTTCCCCACAGCGACCCGCGATGTGCGGGTCGCGATTGCGCACGGGGGTTGCGCGGTTCGCGACCCCCTCCTCACCTCCGCTCGCCGGCGCCCGCGGCGGCTTCCGACAACCGCCGTCGAAGCACGCCACCGCCTCCCGGAAGCACCTCCGCTGCCCTGCTGCCTGGCGTAGCTGGCCCGTTGTCCCGGAACCGCCGTCCGCCGCCTCGGACCGAGGTCGCGCCGCCCTGGGAACCCGCCGGAGTGCCGGAATTCTACGGGACAACCCAGAATTCCGGCAACATTCGACGATCAACCCCGGGCTCCTCCGAGCTCGGACTTTGATTCCGAAATAAGCGATGGAAAGAGGAAAACCACTACTACGCATTTATGTGGTTTGTTCAAAAGGAAAACAACAAATCTACACTAAAATTGGGGTTCAAAGGGGGGTCGGGGAATTAAAACGCAAAAACATAACCCTACCTCTTGGGCGATGCCCGGAGCTTCACAGGGAGTCCGCCGCGCGCCATCCCCTCGCCGGAGATGACTCGCCGGAGCTCACCTCGCCGAAGCTCACCAGAATGGAGGAGGGAAGAGGTGAGGGTGTGAGGGAGAAGAAGAAAAAGATGAAGGAGGGGGGGAGAAGTGTTTAAAAACAAAACACTTAAACTCCCGCCCGTTGGCCTCGTACCCGAACTCCCGGCGGGGTCAGGATTTAGCCTCCCCTAGGCTAAGAACCACGCTCTGAGTGCAACGACGGCCTCAGAATTTTATTCCGAGACCCCGTTCAAAAGTTTCTAAACATAGTGTCCGAGGTCTCCAAATTACGAAAACGCCCCTAAGGCCATTTTTCACAAATGGACCGCGCCCACGAAAATTATACCCCTCCTAGGGTAAACGGAACGCTCCGAACTCAACAGTGCCGTCAGTTTCCCAATCCGAGCCACCGTTTAATAGATACTAGCATTTTTCCATTAAACGAATAAATTAATTTATTAATTATCCGTCTAACCTTTCGGAAGCGAGCGAGGGGTCCAAACATCCCGTGCCGACAAGTTTTATGTCATTAATAGGGTAAAAACCCCATCCCGGACCCATCCGTACACTCGGATCCCTGATCCGGAGCTCCGTTTAGGAGTTATCAAATTTATTTAGCGTTTCTAGTGTGAATGCACTAAAAATTTAATTCCGGCCACTCCGGGGCTCAGAATCGCACGCCGTCTGAAGGCGCTGCCCTGGAATATCATCAAGAATATTTCAAAGTATTTCACAGCAAAAACTATGTTCTTACATCATTCCCTCCTTCATGCTTTTCATCCTCGAAAAGCAAAACTAGGGAGAAACACAGGGTACTAAGCCCACACCTGGCTTTCGCATACCTAGAAGAACCCACGGACAACTCTGTGCCACACACACAGACCAAAGGATTGACCTGTTCACGCGGGGTCGACCCTTGCCGATGTGGTGCACCCACTCCAAACTTTGGGGATAGGGCAAGGCGGTAGGGTACCTTTCCATCCCTTTGCAAGGTCTCAAACGACCCGAAGGCCCTCGGGGGTAGCTCACCTCCCCGGTCAAACCTCTACGTCGCATGCCGCGACTGGAATCACCGCCCGCACCTAGAACAAGGCCCGGTGATTCCCTCCTTCAGAATATCTACATGGTGAAACACCCAAGGATATCTGGTCACGCTAGAGGCTCCACAATCGATGTCTCTCTACCAAGACTCGCTTACATGCTCAGAAGTGAAGGAGCCAACACCATCGGCTAAAGGAAAAGGTCTCACACCTTTTTCCTTACCAACACAGGGTTACACCCGACGCTCGGCGTCACCCTGGTAACACCTCAAACAAGGAGCTGGGAGAGAAGCATTTCACACGCAGATCCTAACAATTCTACTACAAGCAGTAGAAGGGTCGCAAGGGGTACCTCTCACCATCCCGTGCTCTGCAGGATCGTAGACATCCAAAGCTTGTGGCTGTCCATGGTCCCAACCATCAGCTCTCGGAGCCTGACGTGGACTGCCTAGTGGTGACAGGAAGACCTTGTAACGTCGTCCCCACTACCAGCTCCTCCCGCTCCTCTGTTAGCACCACCTCTCTGGATACTACTCCAATCACGGTGCTGCCTCTGCCGTGGTGGTGCGCCTGCTGCCTGCCCGAAGCTCTCAGCAACTCGGGCCGGGCAGTCTCATGCCAAGTGACCTCGCCCGTCACAAGCATAGCACCGACTCTCTCTGGGCTGCACTGGTGCCCTCCGGCACCACTGTGGTGTTCGACCATCACCCTAGATCCACTCACGGAAGGGCATCCTTGGCTGAGGCCCTACGCCTTTTTGCCACAGTGGCATACGACCACATCTCCGAAACAGGCTGTGGGAAGGCCACCTGTATCAAGGCCCTGTCCTCCGGCGCCTACTAGCTACGGCAGACTTCCCGGCTCTGTCGTTCCCACTGCCACTACCAACCGCAAAACATGACAGGAAGCCCTCTGTCACCGACGCCTTCTCTAGCACCTCGGAATACGTGGAAATGCCCAAGGGTACTAAGAAAGCACGAATATCTCGACGGAGACCCTACTCAAACTTCCACGCTCGGAAGTTTTCATCATGGACCAAGTTCGGGTAAAAGCGTGCACGGTCTGCAAAACTAGCCGCGTACTCGGCCACCGTCATCCCTCCCTGCTGAAACTACAGGAGCTCCTGAATCCAAACGGAGCATAAGCAGGAGGGGAAAAACTCCTCACGGAGAAACAACTGATAGTCGTCCAACGAAAACAACGACTCGTCAAGAAACTGAGTTACCAGACTCCACCAACGCCGAGATGCTCCACGAAAAAGGCTGGCTGCCAAAGCCACTCTCTGATCTGTCGGCGTCTGCACAAGCCTGAAAAGGTGAACCACTGCCTCGATCCAAACCTCTACTGCCTGAGGGTCTGGCTCACCACTGAACCGCAGCGGTCTCTACCGCTGGAACTCACGGAGCGCGCTCAACCTGCGCTCAAGCTCAGCCTGCTCTGCTGAAACTGTCTGCTGCTCCACAGGTGGGGGTACTGCTATCGGCCCACCCGGAGGAAAGGGCTCACATGATGGGTCCTGGACTATGGCCTCATATCTCACAGGGTCGTCACCACGAACCCAAGCTGGTATCCTGGCTGGCTGTCTTCGTGGAGACATCCTGAATATTATCAAGGAGTGCCACGGTCAGATGAGCATACATGTATATACCAATATCAATGATGGGGAGATGACTCAATAAGGACAGTCAAGACTCAGTCCTATGTGATGCACAAACAAATTTCCCTGCAACAAGTGTCTCAGCATTCCGAGTCGACAAGCGGGTTATCAAGGTCCTGGTGAATGGATACGTCGTCTATCACACCATCACTGGACTCCCTGGCCTGAGAGCCGCTCTCGAGACACATTAACACTGTTTCCCTAAATCCCAACCAATTCCTCGTTTAGGGACGTCCGCACAATGTCCCAAGGAACGAACCACCTATGATACCACTTTGTCACGACCAGACCCTACCCGAGCTCGAGCTGCAACTACCCCAGGCCCGCCTCCATAGGCCAGGGGCTGGCGACCAGCGCTGAAGGCACAACAACTCGGGGAGGCCTTTTCCTAAGTACCTGTACACATGCATGTAGGAAACTCAATGCAAAAGTGCAGAGTAAAAAGGAAAAGTAAAGGGAAACTGCTATAAATAAACCACAGAGTGCATCGACCACTACAAGTACAATGTAAAAACTGAAAAGAAAAGGGGAAAAACACGCGCCCAACCGAAAAGTGCCACAACCCGGCAACAGGTAAACAAAAAGAGAAAAAGCTGCCGGATCTCCCACCTGGATCTCGGCCACGACCACCGCACGCGTTCCAAGCTCCCAAGATCCAACGCTCCACTGATGTCACGCTCCACCTGTCCATCGTCTGCAAGGGCACACCAAGTGCGGGCAAAGCCCAAGCAGGGGTGAGTATAAAAATACTCAGTAGGATACCCCGAAGGCTCGAGGGAGCAACAAAAGGAGGTATCGAAGGGTGAGCAGTAGAGCGAACAAGGAATAGAAAGAAGTACAACCAAGGGTGCAATAAAGAGTAACAGCTCAACCCATCAAGAGAAAGATAGAAGACTCATCCTACCACGAGAAGATGTACGCGGAAAGCACGTGGCATACCCCGCGCGACTTCGCCTCTCCTGAAGGAGAGTAGCAAAAACCCAAGGAGTGGGTACTCAAAACATGGTATATACAAATCCATATGCTTTGTCGAGAAGCCCGAACAACGTCGTAATGGGATCTCCGTCCCGTAGCTCAGCCCAAGAAAAAAAGTATCCAACAGTCCCAGACATAACCCCATCATCGATCCCCAGCATCCCGCACGTCTGCCCTGAACCGCCAGCCAAGGGGCTCAATCACCGCACCTCGATACTATCCGATTTGGGTGGAACTGACTCGCCCGCACGGTTTTAGATCACGTCACAAGAATGCTTCTCTTTGGGGGAAAAGCCCCTCGTACTTGAGAGTTCTAGGAAAGTCAAACCACACCTCATCACTGCCCTGTAGTCGACAGGCTTCCTCAAAGTCAAGCCGTTCCATCACCGACCCATACAACCAAGGGTCCCGCTCCGGTAATCACGGAGGTAAGCCACAGACTAGCCTAGTCGAGAGGACTGAGTCTGGAATGCTAACAAGTATCCCACCGCCCAGCCCCGCTGGAGGGTAATTCATAACCAAATATCAGGTGACCCACTGCCCAGCCCTACTGGAGGGTAAACCATAAGACATCATCAGGTGACCCACTGCCCAGCCCCGCTGGAGGGTAGACCTTAATAAATCATCAGGCGACCCACTACCCAGCCCTGCTGGAGGGTAGACCTGGAATAAGTCGACAGGCGACCCACTGCCCAGCCATACTGGAGGGTAGACCTGGAACTAGACGACGTGCGACCCACTGCCCAGCCTTGCTGGAGGGTAGGCCCTAAGAGGTCGTCAGGTGACCCACTGCCCAGTCTCTGCTGGAGGGTAGACCCTAAGTGTCGGGTGACCCACTGCCCAGCCTCTGTTGGAGGGTAGACCCTGAAAGTGTCGGGTGACCCACTGCCCAGTCTCTACTGGAGGGTAGACCCTAAGTGTCGGGTGACCCACTGCCCAGTCTCTGCTGGAGGGTAGACCCTAGAAGCCAATGATTAACCCACTCCCCAGCCCTGCTGGATGGTAAAACTCAGAACTGCTCTGGCCACATCCACTGAAGGGTACAACACTGGTCAACCAAACGCGGAGCGGGTATCGTGCAACCGCCCAACTCCAGTACAACTCACCCTGAGGGGTTCAGCGTCTGTTCCATCACGAGGTGCCACTAGCACTGCTACTAGCTGATCCATCGAGAACGAAACCATGGGGAGACCACTCAACCCTGCTGGTCAACAAACGAGCACCGAGGCAAGGGAAACTCCACCCTGCTGGTCAAACAAACACACTGAGGGACCCTCTACGTCACGAGAGGTCAAAGTACGTAAAGTAGAACACGGAACGCGCGTGGGGCCCACACGACGTGTGGCCCCTAGTCAACCCCAACCAAGCGCACGAACATCTTAGGTACAAACCACACATACCTCCAAGCGCACCCGTATACTCCCAGAGTATACCTCGTTCCAGACCATAGGCTATCATGCACCTGGCACCCAACATCAATGCGAAGCCGTGACGTAACAACTCCACCTCAAAGGCCCAGGCACGACCAACCGCTTCACCTCAAGCATTTACATCACTCACACGGAAGTGCACGCGATCACTCGCCGAAGGTCCGCTACAAGAAAAGTAGGGTGAACCACCACTAGAGCACCTTCCGTGCTTCCACATTTCTCAAGACCGCGCAAGAGGCTCCGTACAGCCAAACAGATCACACCGTTGTAATCCTTGCTGAAAAACACGCGAGTGAGACTACTCACTCGCCCGAAACGGTCAACAGGTGGAAAATGTACTATTCACTGTGACCAACCCGCATGGGGCCCACACCAGAATCACGAAACTGAACCAACAGATCATGCCACTGTGATCCCCTCGGAAAAACACACAGAATTGACTACTCAATCACCCAAAACGGACACCCGGTGAAAAAGGTACTATTCACCGTAGCCCGGTCGGGTGGGGCCCACACCAAATCTGCAAAAGAGGTCGGGCGGACTGCGCCATCGCGATGCTCTTGGAAAAACACGTCGAAAGCACTACTCGCTTGAGTAGAACGGGTATCCGGAGAAAAAGATGCATTTCGGCGCACCGCACACGTGCGGCGCCACATGGGACCCGCAACCTGGTCCCGAAACTCAACGAACGGATCGCATCGTTGCGATCCGCCCGAAAAAAGCCCACAAGATGGACCACTCCCTTGTCCAAAATGGTCGCCCGGTGATAAAGATGGAAAATCACCGTCGACGCCCAAACGGCCCTCATGGGCCCCGCAACATCGTGCCGAATTAGGGCGGGCAAATTGCACCATTGCAATCCCCTCGGAAAAACACCCAACATCGACTGCTCGCACGCCCCGAACGGACGTCCGAGGAAAAAGTCGCTTAAAGCTGCACGCAGCTCAAAAGACGGACCGTGGGGCTCGTGCCTCAACTCTAGCCTCAGCACCTGAAACAACCCTGCAAACCTCCGCCTCGATGCCAGGGTCCCAACGCAACTGACGACGCTCAAAATGGAAGTCGGAGGCGTCCGCGCCGTCCAAAACAAGAATCCCGGGAAAATGCTCGTCCACTTAAGGACGCGTCGCGCCTCAGCGACCCCTCTTTTCGGGAATTTAAAATTCCCAAAACCATCTCAAAAGCTTCGCCTCGATGTAAGCTTCGCGCTGCCGCAGACGGCGCGCAAAACGAACGCCCGTAGCTCGAAATACGGGCGTCCAAAGTCTGAGGGCCAAAGCCCCTTGGGCCGGACAGGCCCGGACAGGCCGGTCCGCCCTGCTTTGGCCGGCCCGGTCCGCACAGCCGGCCCGCAGCTTAGCCGCGGGTCCGGTTCACCCCGCCGCAGCCAGCTGGCCGTGGCTGCTTCAGCCGACCGGCCGCCTCGCGGCCGGTTCTTTCCCCACAGCGACCCGCGATGTGCAGGTCGCGGTCGCGCACGGGGGTCGCGCGGTTCGTGACCCCCTCCTCACCTCCGCTCGTCGGCGCCCGCGGCGGCTTCCGACAGCCGCCACCGAACTGCGCCGCCGCCTCCCGGAAGCGCCACTGCCACCCTGCTGCCTGTCGTAGCCGGCCCGACGTCCCGGAACCGCCGTCCGCCGCCTCGGACCAATGATGCGCCGCCCTGGGAACCCGCCGGACTACCGGAATTCACCGGGACAGCCCAGAATTCCAGCAACCTTCGACGATCAACCCCGGCTCCTCCGAGCTTGGATTTTGATTCCGAAACAAGCGATGGAAAGAGGAAAACCTCTACTATGCATTTATGTGGTTTTTTCAAAGAGAAAACAACAAATCGACACTAAAATTGGGGTTCAAAGGGGGGTCCGGGAATTAAAACGCAAAAACATAACCCTACCTCTTGGGTGATGCCCGGAGCTTCACGGGGAGTCTGCCGCGCGCCATCCCCTCGCCGGAGTTGGCTCGCCAGAGCTCTCCTTGCCGGAGATCGCCGGAATGGAGGAGGGAATATGTGAGGGTGTGAGGGAGAAGAAGAAGATGAGGAAGGAGGGGGGGAGAAGTGTTTAAAAACAAAACACTTAAAAATCCGCCCGTGGGCCTCGTACCCGAACTCCCAGCGGGGTCGGGATTTATCCTCCCCTAGGCTAAGAACCATGCTCTAAGCGCAACATCAGCCTCGTAATTTTATTCTGAGACCCCGTTCAAAAGTTACTAAACTTAGTGTCCGAGGTCGCCAAATTACGAAAACGCCCCTGAGGCCATTTTTCACAAACGGTCCACGCCCGCGAAAATTATACCCCCCTAGTGTAAACGGCACGCTCCAAACTCAACGGTGCCCTCAGTTTCCCAATACGAGCCACCGTTTAATAGATACTAGCGTTTCGCCATTAAACGAATAAATTAATTTATTAATTATCCGTTTAACCTTCCGGAAGCGAGCGAGGGGTCCAAACATCCCGCGCCAACAAGTTTTATGTCATTCCTAGGGTAAACAACCCATTCCGGACCCATCCGTACACTCGGATCGCTGATCCGGTACTCTGTTTAGGAGTTATCCCATTTATTTAGCGTTTCCAGTGTGAACACACTGAAAATTTAATTCCGGCCACTCCGGGGCTCAGAATCGCACGCCGTCTGAAGGCGCTGCCCTGGAATATCATCAAGAATATTCCAAAGTCTTTCACAGCAAAAACCGGGTTCTTACAGTTTTAGTATATCTAAGGGATTTAGGATCTCATTTTTTAGATTAATATAAAGATTAATTTTTTGATGTAGATTCTTTATGTACATACCCATCCAAAGACCCTATACCATTTCTATAGTTATTTTGAATTATTGGATATCCATATTAAAAATAATATATTAATATGAGTAAAAATTCTGGGTTAACTATATGATAAATATAACATGACCATTAAATCTCTATAAAACATCATGAGATCTTAATCTATATCTTCAAAAGCTAGTTGACATCAACACCTTACTTTTTAAGAATTTTCATACAACAATAGTTTACACATGAGCATTCAAATGGATACTTATAAGGGGCTCTTTGGAATAATTTTCAAAACTAGAATGCATTGTCAAAAATTTATAGATACCAAGATATTAGCACAAAATCTTTTTGAGTTAATGGTATAGAAGATTTGATATATTCAACATTACTTAATAGAATCACATAGTCAATAGAAAATTTATACTAACTATTATTAGTGAGATATTAAATTAGAATTTGGTGATAAGATTTAGAAGACGGTGATAATGATTTCCTTTTAATATCTCATAGTACCAATTTTATAATATTTTTAAATAAGGGAAGGTTAATATATATATATATATATATCAGTCCCTTTGAAATAATTAATCACATCTGCGTAGTAGCTTATCACTTGGTAGATCCACTGAATCTCTCTCAATCTCATGATGTGTTCTAAGAAACTCTCCTAGGGAAGTACATAGTAGATCCTTTTCATGTACTATACTCAGATGTCATCCAAAATGAGTCAGATCTATCATATTTGGAACAAATAGTTTAGATTATGTTTCGGAGACTGAATATGCTAAAAAATAAAACAACGATCCATGTTAATGTTTTATGGTGAATCCATAAAATTATGGAAGCCTTATTGGAACTAAAGGATTTAATGTGATTTAAGTATACTATGTTTTTTATTTTAGACTGATGAAATTTTTAGGGAGAAATTATTATTATGGGTGCAGAATGTAATGACCATATATTTTTCATATATTTCTCTTTAAATATATTTTATTCCTTTTATATATTTCTCTACATGCGTGAATTTTTATAATAACTGTGATATAGTATTTATGTAGTTTTATTTTCCTGGCGGTTATTTCCTTATCGTTGGATTATAATGTAAAAATAGAACCCACTAAATTATGAAATATTATTGTTAATAAATGTATAAAATAAATTCAATTTTTCAATTTATTAGAATTTAAAATAAAAGTATTTGATGTTAAAAGAGATGTTTTTACAAAATAAAATTCTATTAATGAAATATTTATAATAAATTAAATTAATAACTAATATTGAATAATTTTATTGATATGTATAGATTAAATATTCTATAAATATTTTGAAATTCATATAATGGTTTTGAATTGGTATGGGATAAGAATAAATTGATTTTGGTATAAATGTTTTTTTTATAAAAATAGTTTTAATTCCATTTTGTGCACTTATTTTAAATTTTATTTATTGAACTTATATAAATTTAATATTGATAAATGGATTCCCTTTTTCAAATCATGATATTTCAAGTTCCGTAATTGAATACATTCTTTTTTTATCAACAATGACCATGGTAAATATTAGTCTATCTATAATGTTAAAATAGTGTTAAAATAAGGATATATGAATTTAAATTATCTGTAAATATTTCATTTATCCTATTATATGAGAGTACATTTTAAATGATATCATTTTTTAAAAAAAATACAGCATCTTGGTGATATTTTTCATTAATTGTGTTCATTATATTATTTTATGAAAATGTTAAATATAAAACATAACTATATCGATTTTAAATTATGTAATATGTAATAAAATGGATAAAAGGTGTTATGAGTGAATATAAAGAGTAATTTTCCAAAAAATAATATAATTTTATAATATTATGTCATTACTAATTATTAGTGATTATAAAATTGTAGTATCTGGGGGCCTAGTCTTTTAGATCTTGTACAAAAATAATTCTCTATATATTTTGTATAAAAGAAACAAAAAATATACAGTCCATGATATATCTGGGTATCTTTTTTAGTCTAGGATTTAAGGAAAAAGAACAAATTATTACAACATATTATAGTTTAAAAAGTAAATAAATAGATAGAAATTTTGATATTTTCCTTTGAGGGATTCTTAATGAAGTTAACATCCTTTGACAATTCTATTAATAATATGATAAAAGTATAATATTGGATGACCATAAAATTTAGGAGTATGGGGTTATAAAATCTAAGGAATACCATTTTTTAAATAATTTATAAAAAATTATTTAAAATCATTTTCAAAAATATAATAACCATGGAAAATACTTATTTTATTATAATTTTTATTTGGAAAACACAATTTAAAAATATAATACCTTTTAAAAATACTTATTACATTAAAAACATTATTTAAAAAAAACAATTTTTAAATACAATTTCATTGAAAATACATATTTTAATGAAAAATTATTATTTTAAAGAAAACCTTTTAAAAATATAAAACCTTAAGATATTTATCACATTGAAATAAATATATTAAATGTAGTTTATGAAATTAAAAAATCATTTAAAATCTATAGAGAAAAATTATAAAATAATAAAAAAGTGTTTATTTAGAAAATTTTATGCCTGAGCGGAATAAATGGGGCTAGTTGGAGCATTGAAGTATATTTAGGCCCTACCCATCCTGAAGGGTTGGGGTCACTCCCAAGATCCCTATCATTTTTATAATGTCTATGTGGAAAATTTTTATAAAACATTTTGATATTTAATTTTTTCTATATATAATATTCACTTGAATATTTTTCATTTGGAAAATTGGAAATGAATATATATACTTATAAATACATTCATGTAATAGTTATGAATATCTCTTGTTCCTGTCTATAACTATAATAGTTAATGACATTCATATATATTAATGAATATCTCATGCATAAAATGTTATCATTAAAATGAATTTGAAATTTTAAAGAACATAAAATGATCAAATTATTCATTTCTAACCCGAAAATGAATAAGAAAATATGATTCTTATATTGGAGAAACGTACGTAATTTAAAATTTATTGTTTTGAAATGTCATTTTATACATAAAATAAATGTATTTAGGTATACATCCTTCTCCTGAAATGTTAGTAATTATAATATTAATATTCCCAAATAAAATATAACGCTCCCCCACCACAAGAGACTTTTTTATTCTTATAGAAGATATGGATGAAATGTCTACATGGAAGCACCTATGGGGGTCTAAAATAATGGAGGCTATGAACATATACCTGAAAAATGTTGGTACCCTTAGGGGGAAAACCTCGTTCAAGAAAACATAATGATTCATTTATTATGAGATGATTTAGATGAAAAAAAGCCAAACCCCACATTTCATTCACTCTAATTACGATGAATTTTCAAGTTATTATCCCTGATCCTCTTACATATTCTAATGGTGTATTAAATAGATTAGGGAGTTGGGCCTTTCCCAGAATGTGCGTCATAGATAACCAGTGAGTCTGTCTTGATTTCATTGATATAAATGATTCATAGATTACGATGGAGGAGTCCTAGGTGTATGGAATGAGCTTCTGGTTGAACAGAATCCCCAATCCCATAAAAGTCATAGGATAAAGTGAAAACTGACCCTATATGATCTCTACTAACAACTCATATGCACATACCCTCCATGACATAAGAGACATCCATTTTTAGGTTGTACCCTGGTAGTGGAGGATTCCAATAGATCCATTTCCATCTAATTGGGAGTGATGTTATTATATAATAATTCTGAGGGAACCATAGAAAAAATGGTTGGCACATTCATTGAATCCTTACACAACCTTGAGAATTCCTTAATTACGTTCATGGTGTTGAAGAAGTTTCTTGTGATGGGTTTATTTAAATTTTAGTGTCATTTACCTTTTTTGGATTGCTAAAGGAACCATCAAGCATTTGTGAAAATAATATTCATGGACTTTCTCTCTTCATAGTGACCATCCACATAGAAAAACCAATGTAGGAGAAAAGACTTCACTTATTTAAAATTGGATTGACAAGCTGATGAACTAACCAAATGAGATCCAAATGACATTGGCCTAGTCACTGTTGAAATGAAAGTGAACATGGGATTCTGATCATGACTCTATACAACACAAACACCTCGATGTAAGAAAAAAACCATCCTCTAAATTGCCATTCTCTTTGAAAATAAAACAATAATATGCATAAAAATAATGATTATTAAAAAATAATGTTTTTTAAAAAGAATATAATTTTTATTAAATTAATTTTCTCTTGTTTTAAAATAATTTTAAGGAAAAGATATATTTTTAGTATGATTAAGATCATAATTTGAATAATGGAAACACTTTTTTACATTATTTGAAATAATATACATTTATAATATAATAATTTTGAAAATAGGATATCCTTGTATAACATTCTAATTTTCATAAAAAAATAGAATTTTATATAAAATTTGAATTTTCCTTAAATAATTTGATGTCGTAAAATATATATATACTCAAAAAATTTCCAATAATATATATATATATATATATATATATATATATATTCCCTTACCATATTTTGATACAAATCATGATTGATTATGACATGAATTCACTGGAAAAGATTTGTGTAGATGAATAAAAGAGAGGGAATAGGATGGGTCAACCAATGAGGGAGAGGAAATATTGAATTGAGCTTGCAAAAAAGCTTGGATATTAGAAGTTGATTATCACAAACCCTAAAATATTGTTCCAAGTATTCTAAAAGTTATAATGGGGTTTGATTTTCTGGTCTTTATATATACCAATATATACAATGGTTGGGGTTTGAGGGAAGCCTGAATTTTTTGTCATATTAAAAGATATGTAGTCATATATTTTTAGTTCTGTTATTTCTTATTGGGGATTTATTTGGAAGAAACCCTATACAGGGTATCATGTTTTCCTGTTATTTTTTTTTGAAGGAAAATAGTTCAGTTATATGGGCACTGTGTGTAAGTATTCCATGCCATTGTTTCCATGTGGTGGAAGGAGGAGAAGACAATCATGAATATCGAAATTGGTTGGTGATATGATGAATAGAAGTGTGATGATAGATTTGGTCAGGCATGCCAATGTAGAAGGATGAATATTATGTGCTGATGAGGTAGGTAATGATCGAAATAAGATCTGATAGCTCTAAATTGAATGATCAAATAGACATGATCTAACTAGATGTTTCTAAAATTCTTGAATAGCTTACATGGATAGATATCCAAAAATGGTTTATTTCATTAGTTGAGCACATTCATATAAGTAAATTATGGAAATTAAATTGATATAAGTGATAACGAGGTACGATCCCAAACACACACACTCAAACATGGGGGTTGTGGCCCTACTAACCAACTGACCTAAAAGTTTTCTTGTAGGTTTTTATCCCAAACTATTCTCTACCACCTCTATGCAAGGTAACTATCATTCCCAACCGCTACTTTGGATAGACAGGGGTAACCCTGCAACATAAAAGACCTAGTTAGTCCCCACATTTGTGCTGAGGATTCTCCATAGTTTTCTTAGTGTGGTTGGATATTTTTTTATTAGTAAAACATTAATTTATGTAAAATTAGAAACAGATTTTTTTTATCATTAATTGTTTTTTCAAACACAAAAATTGTATTATATTCCAACTTATCATTTGATATTTACTAACCGGTAAGTATATTTTTAAGAATATCTCCATTCATACAACTTGAATATAAAAATTACATTAACATATATCATATTAATTATCATTTAAATATTTTAGTACTCCTAATGTAAAATTAGAGGCTTATAAACATAGGTAATAATTAGTTACACAAAAAGAAATATATTAGAATTAATTGATACTATATTATTAATAGATTTTAAAAGAATATTTTATATTACTGATAAAGTATTTTAATAAAAATATTTTTATCTTAATAATTATTATAAAATACTTCTTGAAAAAATTGTAAATTTGTATTATATAATTAACTAATTTTCAAAAGTGTTTAATTAAAATAATAAGGTTAATTTAAAACAGAGAATTATTTCTTTTTTTATCTTGAATAAAACTATAATTTTCATTACTAGTATGATAATTAACTGTATTTATACCATTAACAGAAATACCAATACCAAAAGATTGAATCAAAAGTAGTGTTTTTATAAAATGTATATTATAACTATAATGTATATTAATTTAATGGAAATAATTTCAAAATGTTTTATTATTTTTAAATTACATTTTATAGGAATATAATTTTTAAAAATAATTAAATTAATATTTATATTAAAAATGACTATGCTTATAATTTATGGTAAATTAAATTCCCCCCCATTAATTAATTTTACCCATGAAATTAGATCTTCATGCTTAAGGATATTTTGAATTTACATTTTTACGTTTTGGAAAATTAGAATCTCCAAAACGTTATCTTTTTAAGGGTTCATAATTAAATAGACATTTAAAAGGTGTCTTCCAACCCTATGATTTTCCTGAAATGAGAATGGATGATCACAAATTTTGTCTAAATAGTTCATGTGATACCAAGTGTATCACCCTAGGTCTTTCAATTCCATATTTAGTAAAAAATGATTCATTATATTGGTTATAATAATGAAACTAAAAACATAAGTTTCATTATGCATATAACGATCTTTTCCATTGTAATATTTGGATGAAAAAAAACTGTTACATTACATTGGGGATTATATAATAAATAAATACATAGTTGTTTTTTATCACTCCAGATATTTAAGGAAGCTGAACATTCTTGGTACATATAATTGTCTAGTGGAAAACATTTTAAAAAAGTAATTAGTGCATAAAATATCATAGTAAGGGGTTTTAAAATCCATTGAAAATTCTTTTTATAAATAATATTGAAAAATTCATTTGAAATTTTATTAAAAAATATAATATCCTTTGAAAACACTTTTTTCATTGAGGTAATTATTTTGAAAATATTTTTTCATAATATAATACCTTTGAATATAATTATTTCTTAGAGAACATTATTTAGAAAACAAATTTTCAAAATATAATATATCTGAAAGTATATTTCTCCTTGAAACATTATTTTGAATACACATTCTCAAAATATAATATATTTTAAAAAAAATTTTTTATTGAAAATATTATTTTGAAAACAATTTTTCAAAATAAAATATCATTAAAAATATGTTAAAATATTTTACATTGAAAAAAAATCAAATATATTTCCAGAAAATATTATGCATTATCAGAAAATTATCCCACAGGGCCACATGGAAAATTGATGTATATCGAGGTCTATCTTGTCATTGAGGGTTGGGGTAACTCACCAGATCTCTATCTTGTTTTCAAATCCCGAATAACAAATATTTATAAAAAATTGAGCTCATTATATAAATATACATTGGATTATTTATCCATTGAATTCTATGAAATATATATGTGTGTGTGTGTGTAAATTTATTCTTTAAATTTTAAACAATATATTCTTCAAACATATATAAATATGATCATGAATAAAACTCATATATCTAAATAAACTACTCATGAAAAAAAATTAATATCTTTGAAATCCATTTGTACTTGAAAAGTACATAAAATTAAAATTTTTATCATTTTAAATTACTCCTTCAATAATGAAATGACAAACTCATTTATAAATAACATACATAATTTAAAATTTAATAATTGGAAATATCACATAAACATAAAATAATGGTGTGAAGATATAAATCAATCCCATGATATAATAATAATTTTTGTTTTATAATTCCAAAATAAAATATAAACCTAAAAATTTAAATTCATACATAGAATAATGAAAAAATGTTTAGAATGATAATTTTTGTTTTGGAATGTAAAACTATAATATTCATAAAAATTATGTAATATCTATATTGTTTTTTAAATGATAATTTTTATTAATTTAATCTTCCAATAGACAAACATAAATTGAAAATATATATTCTTTATTGGTTTTGAAATAAACCTTGAATAAGATCATAATTTTAAAATAGGTTACACTTTTATACATAAAATAATACAATTTTCTAAACAAAGAACATATTTTTGAAAAATGGTTATCCTTTTATAAGATGATTGTTTTATTGATGAAAACAATTATGGTATTGAAAATTTGAAACTTCCTTACATATTTCTAAGTATTAAAAATAAATAAACATTTAAATTTGAAAATAATATATATATATATATATATTCCCATTGCATATTTTGATGGATATCGGGATTGACCAATCCCCAATATTATTGCATAGGCTTGGTAAAGAAGAATAAATAAGGATAGGGCATGGGTTCGTTTAGCCAATGAGGGGGAGAAATTCTCCTTCTAAAATATATATATCTGTGTGTGTGTGTGTGTGCGGAGGTTTATATTCAAATTAACGGTTGCTTGATCTTCCAAAAAAAGCTGGTATATTTGAATATCAAAATCGCAAACCAAAATATTGTCGTCCAAATTTTATAAATCATGAAGTTGTGTTTTATTTTATGGTGTGAATATGTAAGTATATATACATTCGCTAGGAGTTGATAAAACCTCGTTTTTTATTCACATTGTTATATATGTAAGCATCTATTTCTTTTTTCCAACCTTCCAATTGGTGATTGATGTACAAGAAAAACTATAGTGGGTATGCTAAAGAAAAATGGTATTGTTTCGAAGGAAAACAATAGTCGGGGAAGGTAACTATTTGTTGGTCGTCTACATTTGTGTTTCTTTAAGGAAGAAATAGGAGAAGATGATGAAGAGTGTCAGAATTAGCGGGGATGATGACTAAGAGGAGAGTGACTATGGATTCTTTCTAGATTAGAAAAGAAGAAGGATGAATGATATGTTGTTCCATAGATATATTAAAATCCAATGGTAATTAAATGACTCTAACTCTAATGAACAGATAGACATGATCTAATGGTCTATTTTTAAAATGCATGAATAGTACACATGGATAGTGATCCTGTATTGGTTTCCCACTATTTGAGTGCTCAAATATAATCAATGATCTAACATTAAAACAGTAACTGAGATACCAAGGTATGATCACACAAACACATAGTCAAACATGTAGTCTACAGAACACCAAACCTACGAGCATACACATGGCAATGCGAGCATGTTTCCCAAGTCATGCTCTAGCACCTCTAAGAGAGGAAACCATCCTTCCCAGCCACCACCTAGGCTATCTAGGGTGCACCATTCCCTAGGTATGACCTAGTTGGTTCCCATATGTGTGTTGAGATGTCCCCATAGTTGGCTTATACTGGTTGGCCATTTTCTGTATAAGTAAAAAAAATTAAATTACATAAAATAAAAACATAATTGTTTTATCATTAAACAATTTTTTAAAAACATGTAAATGTATTACATTACAAAATGTCCTTTTAAATTTACTAATAAATGAATATATTTTTTAGAATTTAACCATATTAATAATAATTTTATTTAAAGTTAACATTCAGATATATCATATTAGTAATCATATTAATAGTTTACACTTCCTAATGTAAAATCGTAGGCTCCTAAACATATGTAATAACCCATTACTCAAAAATTAATATATTATGTATATATATATATTGTAACACCACAAGCTTCCACATTACATTTCCCTTTGAATAATACAACAGCTTGTGTTCTATGCAACATGGTGTTTTAACACACCATAACCGATTAAACTAGCTTTTATTAATAGTAATAACCACTTTTTGAAATTTTATAAATTTTATTTTCTAAAATGGACTTCATTCTTCAATTCGGAATATTGAAATTAGATTAAGGTGAAATTTTGGTACTTTTATGAAAACTATAAATTTTTCATGAATTTTGAAAAATACTAAATTTTAATTAAAAACATCTTTTTAATAAAATTAATTTATAGTGTGAAATTATAAATTTTAGTTGTCTTAAATTTTCATTAGATTATATTTTTATTATTTAATATAATTTATATCATTTTATGTAATTTCACATTTAAACTGGACATAAACATGTTTCAATCTTTTGATAGTTATTATTTCTTAAAAACACGCTTTTTGTTTTGACAACGAGAATTAATTTTAATTAAATTTATGCCACTTCAATGATTGTAATTTGAAAAAATGGATTAAATATTTTGAATTAGGAGGTACAATGTGTGTAAATAGGCATCTTATATTTTTAGACATTATGAATATTTACTTCAATGAATATTTTAATTACCATGGTTAAAGTGTAAATCCGGTAAATAAGGGAAAACAATAATATTTTAATAATATTAAATTAACCAAAAAAAGTCCTAATTATGTTAAATAATTTTAATTCAACCAAAAAGAAAATTAGGAATAATATATGACCCTTTTTAATACACTTGGATTAGATTAAGACATTTATTGTTATTTTATTTATAGAAGAGTTAAAATATTTAAATCTAAGGTTTAATAAATAAACAATTTTTAATATCGGGTAACACACAAAATAAATTCCACTATAAATATTCATTCGAAATATAAAATTACTTCGTACATAATGGTATTTAATTTATAATTTTTAGACATCAAAAAATTTAATTTGATTATGACATAATGATGACGTAGTAATTACCTTATAAATGAAATATTAAAATAATTGATATTATAAATATCCAAATAAATGTAAATTGAAACTTATGATGAATTAAACAACTTTTATAGATTAATATGACTTTTTATGGTTGGTTAATTAAATTTTATTTGACGTGATAAAGTTTTTATGGATTTCAAAAAAATCATATACTAAATAGTGTCAAAATTGACATGATTGAGTTTTTAAAACAAATACTATATTATTAATTGATATAATATCCCTGAAAATATATTGTTCAGCCAAAGGACATAGATATGGTTATATATATTAGTAATTAATCAGATGGGGTTCTCTAGAATTGTTATAGTTTGTTTATTAACCATGTAATATAAAAATACAAAGAGACATGGTAAATGTAAAACTATTTAACAATGAGTTAAATATAAAAGATAAGGTTTATATGGTGACCTAAACCTAAATAAAACCATTTTTTTGAGGATTTTTAGACCCATACCCAAATTTTACTCTAGATAATTCATTTTTAACCCATTAGTTACCAAAAAAGAATTAATTATAAAATAATATTTCAATATTTTTTAAAGAGACCCTCACATCCTTTATAAAAGGGCGATTCGCCTTCGATGACTTTCACACCTCTAGAGCCTTATGGATCAGCCAAACCCAGCCCAAATATACTTGGAACATTTCTACCTTTATCCTAGAGGGCTTACGTTTTTCATAAATCCAACCTATGGAGCCCTTTTGATCAAATCAAAATGGAAGAACCTGAAGAAGAGGTAAATATTTCGTCACCTCTTTCAAGTTCTTTTCTTCGTCCACTTCCTCTTTCTTTGTTTTTTACATTATAAAATAAAAAATCTAGTATATTAAATATATTTTTATGTTATTATAAATATTTTACAACCATATTTTATATTCTATACATCATTTGAAAGACAAATTCACCATACGTACGTACGTACGGCTTACCGTCTTCACGTCGTGGTGTAGTTTGTTATTCAAAGATATCATTATTTTGGATGGGTATAATAATGAATATAACTATTGAAAATAATAAATATTACATGTTAATGATTCTCTATATATGATATACCTTCCAATTAAATATGATTTCACCATCAATATAATGATATTGTCACTCGTGCGTACGTACAGATTACCGTCTTCAAGAACACGATGAGATTCATTCTCCATCGCAATAATTGAAGAATAATTTTCATTTTATGATTAAAAATAACGTTTAAGAACATAATAAAATTATTTATTTGAATAAAATAAATCATATCCATAAAAATCATTTCTTATGTAACCAAGCATATAAAAAACAGATTAGTTAACACCCAAAACGATGACACTACTGAAATATAATTTACAAAGAAATATTATAGGATCATATATGATATCATATTTATGTATATAGTTATTGTATAATATAATAACAATGTTTTAACTATTATATAGGAGGTCAAAATACTATCGACAGAGGAAAATAACAAGGTAAGGGTTAATTTTACAATCCCTTTATTATCCGAATTTGTTTTTACGTTAGTATCTACCGGGACCTCTTTATCATCCACATCCATGTTTTATTATAAATTTAATTCAATTTTTTTACTATTTACTTTATTATGGGTTAAATTCATTTATACCCTTATTCAAACATATTCATTTTGAAAGGAATCTTTCCGTCATTTTCCAAACAAGGTACTTTATGACCTTTTGTACAAAATTATAGTAAGAATGTCTATTTTTAACGTACATGGAATGTGTGAATATTTTCCACTTTTATATCATTTTAAAAGATTTCTATACATGATTATAATCATATTTTCAAAATAAATTTTTCTTTTATAATTATGTGACTTAATATTTTTCAAAACAGAAAGAGTTATTTATTTCAAATAGTCCTCATTTCATCTTTGTAAACATAAATTGATTGAAGTTAAACAGGTTTGATGTTGATTTATAATGATACAAATCATCGATATTTTATTTTTGGTTTTCTGAACTGTTAGACAGTGGAAATGTTATTTTTACAACATTCATGGTTTATGGATAATGTATTAACATTTTGTATAATTGTTTTAATAAAAATGTTTATGTTTTGTTGAAAACTTTTCATATGAGTAATGCACTATACTTAGTAAGTGACGGGTGGAGCCCGCTATAGCTCCTCGATGAATCGGTATATCTCATGAGACAAACTAGTGTCTTGGAATAAGTACTTGACAAAATCTTATTTTTCGTCTTGGAATAAGGTTTTGACTCTGTGGTTATGAGGTTTGGCATTATGCATTCCATCATTATGAAAGTGGGTATTGATATTGAATGTGATTATTCTACTAGTAGAATATCCATGTGAATTAGTAAATGGAATTATTCGATTTTTTAATTGCCATATTATTCTGAATTTAAGGTTTAAAAGTATTTTTTTTAGTCTTATACATTGCCTTAAATGATTAGGCCTTTTTATAAAAGTTTTTGCTGTATTATTATCCTTACTGAGCATCTGAGATCCCCCCATTCAATGTTTTATTTTTACCAGGATGTGACAAAGTATATTATGGTTGACCTATAAAGATAGGCTAAGGATATATGTGTCATCAAAAGGGGACCAAATTTTGTTGATGATTTTATTTCATGATGTAATGTAAAACTTATGAATATATCTAGTACTTCCAAGGCTACTAAACTAATCTGTCTTTTAGTACATGATTCCTTATATCATGGTAATGTTTTTTAACAATGCACCAACTCTGGGTAACTAGGGTTGGGGCATTATAGTTTGTATTAGAGGATGTTTAGTAAAAATTGTGGAAACTAGTTTTAGAAAAACAATGATTAGAGAACACTACCCTAACATATAATTTGAGGATCAGTATAGAATAAATTCCTAGAATTTTGGTACTATAGAGATTTTGTGATTTTTCCGATTAATACATCCCTGTCTGGATACGATCTGATAGAGGCAATTCTGGGACATATATACCTAGGGGTAAAACTCAAAAACATCGATTTAAGTTAGACTCGAACAGGAACTGCTGCACAAAAATGGGACTTGCTGCACTCTTGGTTACGACACTCCTGGGAGATATGTTTAGGATAATTCTCATTTTCATTAAAAACTATTATGAAGGGTTAATGAGTATACACTTTCTTAAAGAATTTTTTTATGATTATGTACTATATTAATAAAATGTTAAAGTTATGTTAACTATTTCAAATGTTTCATATTATGTATTGTGATTCATAAACTAGTATAGTGTATGCCATTTTTTAGAAATAGTGCCCAATAGAGCTGATGAAGTAACTGGTGCTGATGACATTATCACTATACTGGAACAACTCACTTAGGTTATGAAGAATAACCTTACCAATATAGATAACCCTGATCCACAATGTGGAGGATCAATGTTAGACCGCTTCATGAGGCAATAACCACCAACATTCAATGGCAGTAAAAATCCATTTGTAGCTGAGCAATGATTAAATTCCATAGAGAAAATATTTCATGCTTTGGCGAGTAGCGAAAGGGAAAAAGTTGTCATAACAGTTTATCACCTCATAGAAGATGCAGATCAATGGTGGTCATTAATCCAAAACCCAAATGAAGATTAATAAATATTGAACATGAAATAGAGGGAGTGTAACATGATTTTTGTAGAAAAAAAATTTCCTCATGACCATCAAGTGGATATGGAATAAAAATTTCTGAGTTTGAGGACAAAGGAGGATTAGAATGTCACAAAGTGTAAGGAAAACTTTACAAGGTTAGCAAGGCATGCAGCAGAATATATAAGTAACCCATGGAGTAAGATTGATCGATTATATGATTGGTTAAAACAATATATTTGGTGAGCATTAGTCTCACAATCCTTCTTATAATGAGACAATATTGTCACATGTGCTATCAAGATAGAAAAATAATTCTCTAAGTTTTATGAATTTTAAGAAAAGAAGGGGAAGAAGAGATCCGGTGAACACTATAGAAATGAAAATAAGGGGAAGAAGGGAAATTTTGAATATCCATCCTGTGATAACTTTGGTAGAAACACCATGTTACTTGCATGAATGGAATGTGAGTCTGTTACAAGTGTGGTAAAAAAGGACGCTAAGCTCATGATTGGAAGGGGAGGAAAGTGGATGTCAATGTTGAATGCAACAATTGTAGATAAAAGGGGCATTATGGAAACAGATCACTTAAGAGCCAAGTAAACATACCCCAAAAAAGGCCAAGGGAGCAAGGGAAATCTTACGTGATCACTACTATTGAGGTTGAAGTTATAAAAGACATGGTGGCAGGTAATTTAATGGTTTCCTCATGTTTATCCAATTCATTATTTGATTATGGATCATCGAATTGTTTCATATCATCGTTGTTTAGTAAGAAAATTAGATATTTCCAATTCGATATTACAAGGGATTTGTCAGTAAAAACTTTTAAGGAAAGTATCATTGCAACAATGTTTTGTGAATCAGTTCCTATTAGTGCATATAAATGTTCTTTATCTGCTGATCTCATCATCACACCCATGATTAAATTTCATATAATCCTTCGTATGGATAGGATTTCATACCATGAGGTAAAAATTTATTGTAATAAGAAGGTGGTTACAGTTCTTGATGATGATAAAGAGTACCTTATCTTTAGAGCAGAAACTACACCACCTGATTCTTATCTAGATTCACCCCTATAGCCCAACTAAATTAAATTATTGGAGAGAAGAGAATGATATAACAATGGATGGGGAATGGAGTGTTCAAATAGAGGATGTACCTATTGTTCAAGAATATGTTGATGTGTTTCTAGAGGATTTACATGGACATCCTCCAGAATGAGAAATTGAGTTTTCCATTGATTTTAATTCTTGGTTAATGGCCCATATCAAATACCCCTTATAGAATGACACAGTGGAATTAGAGGAACTAATGAAACAACATGAGGAATTGTGTAATAAGGGATTTATTCTCCCTAGTGTTTCTCTATGGGGAGCCCGAATTATTTTTATTAAGAAGACGTATAGATCTATGAAATTGTGCATTGACTATATGGAGATAAATTCAATAACAATAGAGAACAAGTATCCCCAACCTCTCCTTGATAATTTATTCGGTCAACTTCATGGAGCTCAGTATTTATCAATGATTGACCTTCGATCTAGATATCCTTAGTTGTGTGTGATAAAGGAAGACATTCTTAAAACTATATTTCAAACCAGGTAAAGGCATTATGAGTTTATAGTAATGCCTTTTGGATTGACTAATGAACCCATTGTCTTCATGAATCTAATGAATATATTTTTCAAGGAATATCTTGATGACTTTCTAATTCGATTTACTGATGATATTTTGGTATATTCAAAAAACTATGAATTTCATGAAAATCAATTGTTCATTATCCAAAGGACACTTAGAAAAAATGAATTATATGGGAAATATAACAAGTAAGAATTATAGCTTCAAGATATTTCTTTTCTTGGCCATATTTTCTCTAAATATGGAATATCTATTGATCCTTAAAAGACAAAGGCAATAAAAGAATGTCCAGCACCATCAAGTATAACTTAGGTACGCAGTTTTATTGGTCTAGCAGGTTATTATCAGCGTTTTGTCCATAATTTTTCCCGAATGGCTAACCCATTAACCAGACTCACTTGTAAAGGGGTTATATTTTTTTGGAAAAAATAGTGTGAAAAATGTTTTGAAGAATTAGAGATAATATTAATTAATTCTACTATCTTGACACTACAATTGGTGAATGATGGGTTTGTTATTTATATTGATGCTTCAAAGAAAAGACTTTCTTGTGTATTTATGTATAATGATAGAGTTATTACCAATGAATCATGGTAGCTAAAAATTCATGAGAAAAACTATCCCACTCATGATCTTGAGATAGCAACTGTAATCTTTTCTATGAAAATATAGAGACACTATCCCAATGGTTGAAAATGTGAGATTTATACTGATCATAAGATTTTTAAGTATACTTTCTCAAAAAAAGAACTCATCATGAGGCAAAGGTGATGGATTAAACTACTCAAGGACTATGATTTCACTATACACTACCACCCATGGAAGGAAAATAAGGTTGCATATGATTTGAGTAGAAAGGATCTTGGAGTTTTGAAAAATATGAGAGTTGATAGGGATCCTATTTTCCTGGATCTAGTAAAGATGGATATGGGAATAACCATGGAAGGTGAAACATCAATGCTTTTTCAAATGGTTTCCAATCCATCATTACTTGAAAGGATATAGAGTTCTCAGATTGATGATGATGAGTTTCAAAAGAATATTAAAGAAGTGAATGATGGAAGATTGAGTGACTTCAGATATGATGATGGAATTTTGAAATTTGAGAAGAGACTTTGTGTTCCAAACATACGAAATCTAAAAATGGAATTGTGTGATGATGCTGATAAATCCAATTTCTCTCTATACCTTGGTAGCACAAAGATGTATAAATATTTGAAAGAAATTTTTTTGTGGGACAATATGAAGATAAAGATTTCTAATTTTGTGTCATCGTGTATGGTTTGTCAACAAGTGAAAGAGGGAACGCAACAGCCTAGAAGAGGCATGCAACAACTTCCCATACCTGAGGTGAAATGGGATAATATTATGATGGAATTTGTCATTGGGCTACAAAATACTCCTAGAAAGAATGATGAAATATGGTTCATTGTTGACTGCCTTACCATGTTAGCACATTTTCGTGTTATAAGAGAAGATTTACCACTTGAAAGTATGGAAAGACTATATATTAACGAAGTTGTAAGACTCCATGGTGTACACTTATCGATTGTTTCTGATCATGATCACCATTTTAAATCATGATTCAGGAAAAGTCTTCAGAAGGCCCTTGATACTAAATTTTCTTTGAGCACTACCTACCACCCTAAAACCGATAGAAAATTAGAATGGACTATTCAAACCTTAAAATAAATGTTTAGATCATTCTCACTTGACATTCAATGTAAGTGGGATCAATATTTACCTCTAGTAGAATTTTGTTATAACAATATATTCCATTCATGTATTTGGATGGCACCATATGAAGTGTTTTATGGAATGATTTGTCACACATCAACTTGTGGGGATGATGTTGGTGAAAGAAAACCCATATGCCCATAACTAGTTAAGGAAACAATGGATTGGTGAAGGTTATCCAAACCCACATAAAATCATCCTAAAGTAGAAAAAATATCAATTCTGATGACCGAAGAAAGTATTTTGAATTTCAAGTAGGATATCATATTTTCGAAAAGGTATCTCCAAGGAAGGGAGTTATACTATTTTGTAAAAAGTGTAAATTAGGTCCCAGGTGCATCATACCTCTCAAAAATTTAGAACAAATTGGATTTGAAACTTATCATTTGTAAATGACTCCAAGTCTCTCTAAAGTTCATGATGTGTTCGACGTATCACTATTGATAAAATACATGCCTAACCCAACGCATGTACACACCAATGAAGAAATTGAACAGGAACCCCATCTGTCTTGTTGTGAAGAGCCTGTCAAAATTCATGATACTGGAGAACAAATGCTGAGAAACCAGGCGACTCATCTAGTAAAATTTCTATAGAGAAACCATAAGATGGAAGAAGCTACTTTGGAACCTGAGGAACTTATGATGAAGAACCACATGAATATTTTTATGTAAGAATATTATAAAAATTTTGAGGATGAAATTATTTGAAGGTGGGAAGAATATAACAACCCATGCTTCCATAGTACTTTCCCCTTTGAATAATGCATTAGCTTGCGGTGTACGCATCATGGTGTTTTAACACACCGCGACTATTCAAACTAGTCGTTATAAATAGTAATATCCAAATTTTGAATTTTTTTAATTTTATTATTTGAAATGGGATTCATTTTTGATATCAGAATATCAAAATTAGCATAGGGTGAATTTTTTGTACTTTTTCTAAAAACATTAAATTTTTGATGAATAGTGAAAACACTACATTTTAATATAAAACAAATTTTTAAATAAAAACAATTATAGTGTTAAATTATACATTTGGTTGGTTTTATAGTATCATGAGATTATATTTTTATCATTTAATATAATTTTGGTCATATTATGTAATTTTAAATTTAAACTGCACATAAACAAGTGTAAATCTTTTGATAGTTATTATTTATTAATAGCACGCTTTTTGTTTTGGAAAAGTAAATTAATTTTAAATTAATTTTTGCCACTTCTGTGTTTTGAATTTGGAAAAATGAAATCCATATTTTGAATCTGGATGTAGAAATTGTGAAAATAGGTAACTTTTATTTTTAGACAATATGAATATTTACATCAGTAAATATTTTACTTAGCATGTTTAAAAGATAAATCCAGAAAATAAGGGTATTAAATATTATTATAATAATATTATATTACCCTAACACATGTCAGAATTCTATTGGATTAGTATAATTCGAAAAAAACAATGTTAATAATAATATATGATCCCCTAGGTTCCACTTGTATATAATTGGGACATTTATTATTATTTTATTTAAAGAAGAGGTAAAAGAGTTAAATCCAATGTTTAGTAACTAATCCATTTTTAACATAGGGTTACACACAATATAAATTTGACTATAAATATTAATGATAAATCTCTAAATATTTCCTATATAATGGTATTTTATTAATAGTTTTTATACATTAACTAATTTAATTTATTTATGGCACAATGATAATGCAGTAATTACCATATTAATGAAATATTAAAATAATTGATTTTATAAATATCCAAATAAATGTTAATTGATACTTTGATGAATTAAACTAATTTTATAAGTTAATATGACATGTTAGGGTTGTTTGAATACTTATTTGTTGAAGTGATAAAGTTTTTATGGCTTTCAAAAAAATCAAATACTAAATAGTGTAAAAATTGACATAATTGAGTGTTTAAAACGAAGACTATATTATCAATTGATATAATATTCCTAAAAATCTATGGTTTTCCAAAAGGACATAGATAAGAATATATATATTAATAGTGAACCACATGAGGTTCTCTTGTCTTGTTATAATGTGTTTATTATCCCTATAATATAAAAATACAAAGAGACATGGTAATTGTCAAACTATTTAACTAAGAATTAAGTCCAAATGATAAGCATAAAATGATGAAATAATCCTATATAAAACCTATTGGTTGAGAGGAGTTAGACCCATCCCCACCTTATACTCAAAATAATGGATTTTGGAGCAATTATAAACTGAAAATGATTTTATTATAAAATAATATTTCATGTTTTTGCTAAGGTGACCCTCACCTATCTTATAAAAGGGAACTCCCCCTTTTCTTAATTTCACCCCTAAAAATCCCTTTGGTTGAAAAAACACTAGCCATATATCCTCCCAACTTTCCTCCCTTAATCCTAGAGGCTATCCTTTGGTCAGAAAGCCATCCTATGGACCCCTATTGATCAAATCAAAAGTGAATAACCTGAAGATGAGGTAAATATTTCATCACATCTTTCAAGTTCTTTTCTTCTTCCACTTCCTATTTGTTTTTTTATTATAAAACAATAACTACAGTATCATATATAAATTTTGATTTTAATATAAATATGCTACAACCAGATTCATTATTCTATCCATCATATGAATGACATAGTATCCGTACGTGCGTACGTATGGCTTACCGTCTCTATGTCGTTGTGTAATTTGTTATTCAAGAACTTCATTATTTTTGAAGGGTATAATATTGAGTATAACTTTTGTAAATAATAAAAATAATATGTTAATTATTCTTTATATATTATATAAAATCCAATTATATACGATTTCATAATAAATATAATGATATTTTCACTCGTGCCTACGTACGGATTACAGTCTCCATGAACGCGATGAGATTTATTCCTAATCGTAATAATTCAAGAATAATTTTCATTTTATGATTAAAAATATTGTCTAATAACTTCATATCATTCGGGATATGAATAAAATAAATTATATCCATAACAAACATGACATATATAACTGAGCATATAAAGGGAAACAGATAAATTAACACCTGAAACGATGATACTTCTAAAATATTAGTAACAATGCAATATTAGAGGATCATATATGATATCATATTTATGTATATAGTTATTTTATTATTTAATAAAAATGATTTAACTATTATATAGGATGTTAACATACCATCTACTATTGAAAATTACAAGGTAAGGGATAATTTCATAGTCTCTTTATTATCTGAGGTGGTTTTTACGTAAGTATCTACTGGGACCTCTTCATCATCCACACCCGTGTTTTGTTAAAAATGTTATTCATTTTTTTTATATTTACTATACTATGGGTTAATGTAATTTGTACCCTTATTTGACCATATATCTTTTGAAAGGAATCTTTCCAAAATTTTCCAGACAAGGTACTTTATGACCTTTTGGACAAAATTAGGGTAAGAATTTATTTTTTTAACTTATAAAGTGGGTGTGGCTATTTTAAACTGTTATATCATTGTCATAGCTTCCCATACATTTTTATAAGAATATTTTTAAAACAAATATTTTCTTTTATAATTATGTGAATTTTAAATGATTTCAAAATAGAAAGAGGTATTTATTTCAAATAGATTTCATTTTATCTATGTCAACATCCATTGATGGAATTTTAAACTTGTTTGAAGTTGATTTATTATGATACAAATATTCCATATTTTATTGAAGGTTTTTTGATATGTTTGACTGTTTACGTGTTATTTTGACACCATTCATGGATTATGGATAATGTATTGAAATTTTGTATGCTAGTTTTAATAAGAATTTTTATGTTATATTTAAACCTTTCATATGAGGAATGCATTAGACATAGTAAGTGATGGGTGGAGCCCGATATATCTCCTCGAGGCATATGTAGGTCTCATGAGACAAAATAGTGTCTCGGAACAAGGCCTTGACCAAATCTTATTTGTAGTCATGGCACAAGGCCTTGACTATGTGTTTATTAAGTCAAGCAATATTCATTATATCATTATCAAAGTGGCCAATGATATTGCATGTGATTATTCGACTAGTAGAATATCCATGTGAATAATTTAATGTCATTATTTGATTTTATATTTTCTTTATTATTCTTATGTTTATGTTTAAAATTCTTTTTTTAGTCTTATACAATGCCTTAAATATTTATACATATTTATGAAAGTTTCAGCTATATTTTTATTCCTAATGGGCATCTGAGCTCACCCCTTTATAAGTTTTATTTTTCCCAGGATGTGATGAAGTATTTTATGGTTGACCTGTAATGATAGGATAATAATATATGTTTGTTCAAATGGGGACAAAATGTTTTTGATGTTTTTATTTCACGATGTAATGTTAAACTAATGAATATATCTAGTACTTCAAAGTCTACTATACTGATCATTCTTTTGGGACATGATTCCTTGTATCATGCCAATGTTATGTAATAATGCACCGACTCTGGGTAACTGGGGTTGGGGCGTTGTATATATATTTGTTGTGTACTTTTAAAATTGTTCACTTATACTATATCATATTAATTATTATGTATTTTAATAATATTTTCTCTTATGCTAATAAGTATTACTAAATATTTAATTATGAAAATATATTATTTAGAAACATTATCTTATACAATTAAATATTTTATAATAGGGGTTTACTATAGTAATATGGAAAAATTATCATTGAGAATTATATATTTTTATATCCTAAATAAATATATAATTTACATTTCACCAAATACTATAATAATTATTTATATCTTTATAAAAAATAATATTTCAAGGAAACTAATTTAAAATTACTATATTTATAATATATTTTATATAACTATAATTAATTTTTCAGGAACGAAAATCATTTTAAAATGTGTTATTTTTATTAAATCACATTTTAGATGATTTTTCAACTAATAATTTATAAAATATTTTTTATAAAAAATATTATGCATATAATTTTTGGGATGTTAAAATAATAAACTTAAATAGTTAAGTAACCCTTATATAGTCTATGTGTAGGTAACAAAATATCACTATAAAAGAATTTAAAACCCATAATATTATTATTATGTAAATTCATTTTTTTATTCCGTTAATTGAATAATATGTATAATGAATAATTTATTTTAATTATTTTTATATTATAATTCAATTGGATTCTTGATTCCTCTTAAGTCCAAATAAATTAATAGTCACAAAATGATATTAATGGTATTTTATGTTAAATGATATTAAATTAAATTATTTAAAACTAATAAAATATTTCAGGAAGTCACATGTTTTGATGAATGTTTTAATATTTCATCTATTTACCATTTTTGAGAACCTCTTCACCTTGTACACAAATTTCTAACCCTTAAATTCAAAAAAATAAGTTACAATGGTTAAGGTTAAAAAAGACTAATGAGGGGATTAAATAAATGGAAAATTATTAAAATATTACATAAACATGAATTAATTTTATTGTATAATGGTATTCATAAATTATAGTGTACAAAATTTTAAATTATTCCTATCTGTTTCCACTTTAAATGTTTATGATATACATTATAATTAAATGGTTAATGTAATTCCTTGTGTTTCCATTCGCTCAATTATAAAAAAGAAAAGCCCTCTTATAAATTTTTCACAATTTTTGAGTCTAAAATATCAAACATTACATAACATAATATCCTTATTTATTCCTTACCCATCTCATAGATATTCAAGTATTTTAAAAGTTTGTTATTTCAACGCATAAGGTGTATGCCAAAAGATATTTCTCAATACAGTGGTTTACATCATTACCAAGAATTTCAAATTTTATTTCATTTTCATCCTCCAATAAATAAATGGTGTAAATACGAAAATAATTAATCATACTAAAAATTATGATTTTTTTTTAATTTTCATTATTCCATTATTCACATTCTGTCAATCAAATTTTGAAATGAAAGTAAAACTCATGTATACATGTGGACTACCACCTCCATAAAGAAAGGTGTTTCGTTTTTCATCCCCGCTTCACATTGATAGGTATGAAGATGAATTAACATAATATATATAATACTTATGATATTTAAATACATCTCTAAAGGTGAATTATTTTTTCATTTTCATCCATTCCATCCATATAAAATTGGAATCACCACTCATGCGTACAAACAAACTGTTGTCTCGATGATGCGATATAAGTCATTTTTTATCACTGAATTTGATGAACGACTATAAAAGTGTATATAATGATTATATATTATAATAAATATATTATTAAAATTATTTATATGATGGAATCATGATCAAAGTAAAAGGACCAAATCTGTTGAACTAAAACATGAATGAAAAGTGAAACAGTTTTCACCCGAAATAATTTTTTAATATATAATTTTTGAAAAATATGGATGATATGATATTATACATATATACAATATGTTAATATTTTTCTATTTAATTATTATGAATATATTTATAGTAAATTTATATTTATTATAAATTATTATCAATCAATTTTTATGTATGGAAATACATTAGGGAAGGTATTATGTAATAATCAAATTTGTTTTTGAGATTCTCTATTATAAATTTTCATCGAGGGAGATTTTATAAAATTCATCAATGATACCAAATATTGTTTCTTATACAATAATTATTCCTTTAATTTTATTTTAAAAGTAATTGTTTTGTGTTTTCACTTAAAAAAAGATAAATGTTTTTATAAAAATTGTTCATACTTCTTCTTTAGTCGATAAACATTTTCTTCCATGTTAATGATCATAAAAATTTATTTTTAAAATTTCTTAGAAATAATTCAAAGGTCATAAAAAGGATACCATTATTACACTTTAATATACTAGAAAAGTTTTAAAAAAAGAATATTTCTAATTTTGTCCAACAATTTTATTTTTTATCTTCTTATAAAATCTTGAGAGGAATATTCTCTGTTAACATATAAGAACGAACTATTCTTCAACCATCCATGCCATTCATTAAATTGATGATTCATTTAAAAATTTATAAAATTATTTTAAATTAATATTAACTTGTTCATATTTTAGGAATTTTTACTAATAATTTTATAAAATCAAAAGGATATTTTCACATGATTTCAATGAAATATTCAAATGATGTTTTAATGGTATTTTTAATCAATTCCAAATCCCATTGGGGATTGTTATGATTCACTGTGGTGATCATGTTTTTTACCATACATTTTCTTTTGAATTCTTATAATGATTATTATTCATTGGAAACTATTAATTTCCCACCATTTAATTAGATTATTATGAGATCTTTTTGAAACTAATTTTCCCATCAGATAATTAACCTAGGATAATATCATTATTAAAATTGTCTCTTTCGCAAGGGTTACAAGTGTTATGTTGAGATATTTGTGAAGCTGGTTTCTTTTATTTGGGTTATGATATGTCTAAATAATGAATGGTCTATGATCTTGTGGAAAAAACATGTATAGTCTACATTATTCTACTAGTGTATCCATGATATCCCAAAAATTCATTATGTAAATCCTTATATGTCATAACATAAGCATGATAAATGATCAGATGTTCTCAATACACTATGGTAAATAGGTTGGTTTTCATGATCCACTATTATTATGGGAAACATGTTGTGTTGACTAATCCAATATTACATTGGAAATAATTAGTGTTGTTTGGTCTACTATGATATGTGAATCATGTTTCGATGCATGATCGATTATTATATCATGGTGTTAGTTGTTAGAATAATATTATTATATGGTTTCTATAAATTTTTATTTTCCAAACTATTAGAATTTTTTATAATTTAAATTCATGGTTCATGATTGATTTAAGAAGATTCCATACTATTATGATTCATGTTTTTTAATTGGTAGAGATATGTGTCGTTGCTCATATTTATGATATATGAATGATCATATATGAACATTATATATTATGATGATTATCACACACCATTATAATTTTTTATTAATTTATATGATCATTAATTGATATATCTAATGTTTATCCATACTAATAATTTGATGTCACACTTTAAAATTTTTCTATTACCCATGTTAATAAGTAAGGATTTAAGTAGTATATTCTAAATATGTGTAAAATATGAGAAGAACATTTTGGGAAATTTTTTTGGATTTTTCATTAAGTAGTTTATTTGGTTATCTAATCTCTAAAGACATTAAAGATTTATTATTTTAGGGAATGTAATGTTATTATATACTTTGAATGTTCATAAAAAAGGAAATCATATTTGTGATTCAAATGCATGGGGTGACTCGATAGTGAGAATCTATTAGTGGTATTTGGAAATCCATTCCTATGAATTGAATTTTTCATGTAGGGGATTGAGTGTAAAAATTATGTTTTCAATATTTTTTCATGAAAAAAATTATCCCAAATGATGTTTTATAGTATACGTAGATATAGAAAAAATGATTTTCGATAAAGGTGTTGAAAAAATGAGTTTAATATGTTTAAAACTACAATAAAACACACATTTTTATCTATAATTAGGATCTGAAATTTTTTTAGAAAGAATAATAACATCCACTAAAGTAATTACACGTTCTAATGTTTTGGATAGTTATGTTTTCAATGACGATGTAAATTATAAAAATATAAGATAATAGGTTTAATGTTTTTGGGCATTATATTTTAAAAACATTGTTGAGGATTTTGGATTATTGATGAAAATGTGTATTCATTCAATACAATAACCACATAATGGGAAATTAAATTCACCACCATTAAACGTGAAATTTTTGTATCTGATAAATGATGTTACACTTCTTGTAAACATATCATATAATTTGTAAAATTGTAAAAGGAATTTTTTTCATGTATTATGGTTTTAAAGATACAATATTTCATGTTTCATTATTGATTTCAATTAAATTAGAACTTTTGGATGTATAAATATGATTTTATTAGAATGAAATCATAAAACAAGGGTGTATATAAAAAGTATTCTCAAAGTAGATGTGAAATGTTTTATTCTAAATGAATTAATTATATATTTATATATTTAAGTCATTTAACCAATTTTAAGAGATCGTTTTAATGAATATAAAACTAGTACCTAATAATTTATAGTGGGTATAAGATAATATTATTAGGGAGTCTAACCAACTAATGAAGAATAGTAGTTTTCTAGGGTGTAGAGATAGGATCTACTTGAGGACCAAATACTAGGTTGTATAACCAATTCTTCCTTGTTCAATATAATAACCATATTATAAGATTTGAAATCTATGATGTGGGTATTAAACAACACGTAATGTATTAGTTATTTGTACAAAACCTTGTAAATTGTGTTTTTTCTACTCACTTTTGTTATGTTTTAATATGAAGTGAGATTGTGAGATATCACTATGTGTATTTAAAACCTTAATAAGTTCAATATGTTGTATATAAAGGAAGTAATTTTTAAAAAGTAAAACGCTACTCCCCCCCCTTTTAGTGGTCAATCCAACTTGGGGTACTATAATATCTTATGGATTCGAGAGAATGAAATGTATAAATAAAGAATCTAAGCATAATGGGAAAAAATAAGGAAAAGGTAATAAGGGAAGGGTTGATTTTCCATCATATAAGAAATGGGTGAATAAAAACTATCATAGAAAATCATCTTGCATCATTGGCTGTGGTGGATCATGGTATTAGTGTCTCATTCTTCTTCAGTAGTCTCTTTTTGTAACATGAGGGGGTGAACTTGATTAGGGGTGATTCTCTTGGACTCCAATACTTTAGTTCTCCATAGGTCATGTGTTCTTGAACAAATACATGTATGATGGTCCTCTTTTCTAATTTATAAAAATTTACCTTTGATAATGATGTGAATAAAAATTAGTGAAAAAATTTTAGGGGAAGGGGTTATTCTTATAAGTGTGGAGAGAAAGGAGATCTTGATTATTGTATGATCCTATTTTTTTCCTGGTGCATATCTCTTTGAGTTTGTGATTAAACGTATTTTGGTTGGGTTTTTCATCATATTTATCCATTGTGGTTGTCTTTTCACTACTATTGTATGTGATTTGTATAAATGTAGTATTTGGTTGTGAGAAAACCATAGGGGATACACACGTAGAGCCTTTTTTGTCGAAAATTTCTTATGGTTCAGAGATTTATATTTATTTTAATTAATAGACTATTTGTTTAAATGTCTTAAGTGTATACTTGGGTTCTTGGTAAGATCATAATTCATAAAGGGTATTTGGTTCTTCTTAATTGGTTGAAAAACCATTTTCCAAAAACATAAACACCGCATAAATTGTAATTAATCATATTTTCTCTTATATTATTTATTGATATTTTATGGATTATTTTAAAGACTAGGGAGTATAATGACATTGGATTTTTAAGCTCATTGTGCTCAGAATAAGTATATTAAATATATTAAATATATCAAATATAACATGAAAATGGTTTTACTAAAAAAGTGTAATATCTTATAAAAATAACCTCGAATCAGAAACTTTAGGGATCCATTGAGTTTAGAACATGGTTTTTAATCTTGGTGAAATATCACCTTCATCAGTGTGGATAATTTATCAAAGATTTTTTTATGAAATAGATAACAAATAAATATAAAAAAATTATTTATTTAATCTACTATGACACAATTTCCTAATTCTTATATATATTATGACTCTTATAGAAATTCTTTAGGGTTTTCCACATGACGCTTAAAATCATTGTAATGAAATTAGAGATAGTTAAAAAATATTCTATCTGCCGATGAAAACCAAAACAAATATTGATGACAATTGTGAGATGTAATTATAGGATCTTGTCAACAATCACGGAGAAGCTCCATTATTCATAAGTGATTAATGTAAATTGATATACGGTGGTTTTTTGTTTTTAATTCTTCTTATTTTAAGATCCTAATCATGAAAAAAAAATTAATAAACTAACTAATTGATTAATAGATCATGCTTGTTGAGGATGCGATTTGTTTTTTCAAGGAAGTGGGATGATGTATTTGTGATTATATGTTGTGTCTTCATTTTTCATTCTAATAGTAACATGTCATGTCCAAAACATATGTTGTTCAATTTTTATTCCCATTGGTTGTGGTTTTTTCTTTTCTCTCTAATTTTAATTTTTCATCATCGAGGTTTTTATTTCCCCATTTTTTGACCCAAATACAAGGAAACCAATCATTATACAACAATTTCCTCATGTAATAATCCAATATCAAAAATCAATACTTGTTATGGTTTGAGGATCATGTGATGGTGGTTGATGAAATGGATTACATCAGATCATATACATTTAATTTTGGATTGTGTGTGTGATGGTGATGATAATGAATGGACCATATTTCCATGTGAATCGAGGGACTAGAATCTATTGATTGTTGGTAAAAATGGTTCGTCCAGAGTATATCTGTGATTTTTGGGGAGATCGAGGCCATCATTTGAGGTGGCAGTGATGCAAGCATACACGAGAGGAATAATAAGGGTTTTATGAAAACCCTAACCCACTTTTCATGTAATGAAGACCTATATATTTTGTGGATCCCACCATGTGAAAGATAGTGTTTTTACTGAATTAAGGATCACGTGTTGTGGGAGACCTCCCTGATTGATTGGTCTATACATCATAGGGTACATGGACATGGATAGAGAGTACACAACCCAATCGATTCCATTCACTCCCAAATGGACATGAAAAGAATGGATGTGCACTAGATTAGATTTATAAATGGACATGGGAATAAGTACAAGGGAAATTTCATATCCAATAATTCTACATGTAAATGGGTATGGGGTGTTTTACATGAGTAATATTAAGGACTAAGGGGACACACTGTTTACTCTTTCAGAGTATGATTGGAGTTTTTTTCCACTATATAATGGAAATGTTTCATTAAGGTATATTCCACATATACATTCACTATGTTTTAGTGTGTAATAACCTCTTAAACATAGGAAATTAATCCCATGAACATTAATTCATGTGTATAGTTTTTTGAATCCTTAAGTGATTCCAAGATTTAGATCCTCCATCATATTCTTTCCTTAGGTGGAGTTCTTAGTATCATTGTGAGAAAAACTCATTAGACATCGATCCTATACTTAGCAGGATAATACATATTGAGTTATTTGTGTACCCTATGTCCATAAGAGTGATCCACATCTGTGTTTCATTCCCACAAAAACTCTAGCATATATATCTAATGTAGAGACCTCAAAAGCTCTACCTCTCAGAAGAACATCATCAGAGTATTCATCTCAAAAAATCTCTTCTCATTGATGAGTTATATATGAAACTTTTGATCTATAATCCTAGGATATAATTACCATTTTTTACTTTTCACTAAGAATGTGTTTCTTTGTTGTGTATATCTAGATATTCTTGTCTTAAGTGTTGTAAACATATACCTATGTAGATATTATTTTTATTCTTTTATTATATGCCTTTTTTTATTAGTCATTATTACTGGGTAATGTCATACTCACCCCTACAAAGGACTTTAATAGACATATACTTTCTTGGGTAGATGATTGACATTTTGATAGATTTCTAGCGGGACCAAGACTAAATTATGATCATTGAGACTAGATAGACCATGGTGTTTTTTCATTTTGTCCTTACAGCAGTCATCATCATTATTTTCATTTTGTACGTGTTTTCAGAAACATTGTTGTTGTATTACATTTGGAACTATTTACTTACTTTAATTTATGTCATAATCTTGTTGTGGGATTTAGATGTTTGAATTTAAGGATGTTATGTTGTGTTTACATTTCTATTTTTTATGGGCTTAAATGTGTGTGTGTGTGTGTGTGTCTGTGTTTGATTATTCTAAGGACCCACATGTTACTGATTTTCATGCATGGATCTAGTCTCATTCCCCTTAACTATTGAAAAAGGTTTTGGGGAGTCATGCCACGGGTCCCATTAGAGTTGGTTGTGATATAGTTGCACTAGAGCAGACAGAACTAACATTGGATGAGAGTCTATGAGATTGTTTTGGAGAAACAGTGTTGACAGTTTCAAGTACACCTTTCTGGATATGGACTCTACTATTTTTGTGGTGACCAACTTTCCATACAAATGGACTTTGATCATGCGCCATTCATATCCGTATATAATAAAATGGATTTCTAGAAAAAACAATGGTACATGCATCACATAATAATGTTTTGTGGTTTGAATGTCCTTCTTGAGTCTTCTCTCCAGATATACTCATTGACAATAGTACATCTTGTTTTTTTTTTAGGATTCCTCAACAAAAAATTCCCCCTAGGATTTAACATCATGATCACAATGATGATCCCATCAATAATGATGCATTGAAATATGATGTAAATATATATGTGTTACTTCTAGGTGGTGAAGTAGTTATAATACCACCTATTGAGATACAAATAGTTCCCATAGTATCATTTGATTAGGTAATGACTCGAACTATTATTAAGGAAAATTTCTCTTGATCTAATTAAATGTCTTATTATGTAAAATGGTTATATAAAAGATCTTTTCATCTTCAGTTTTATGTTTTTGGATTTTAAAATACAATTATAAAGTGTTACCATTGATAATATAGGCATTGAACATTGATCACTTGATTAGTATAAATACAGTTCTTTAACAAATCCAATTTAACCAGACAAAGAAAACGATGGACTCTCCTAGTAGAATTGCTCCATACAAAGCACATTTTTCAGAGCTCAGAAAAGAGTTATAATCACTTGGATTCACTCTGTACCAAGAAGAAGCTAAGATTCAACTTGTTAAGATTGAACAGAATCGACTACGAGAGATATGGAAGTTGGTAGTGATTACCAACCGAGTGATGTTATCCAAGCCACCCCAAAAATAGTTCACCATTGCTCACCTTACCCTTAGGTCTTATGCAGGTGTTATAAGGTGTTATTTAACAAGACCATATCACTATGTTTATGTTAATTATTTTTTTATAAAGAATATACATTCATTTTATTATTGTAACTTTATAAGTAGTATGTAAAGTAAAAAAAATAGTTTTTTAGTTAATATTATATTAAGAAATCTATTTTTATGAACTATTGTATTTTTTAATTAAAAAATATTTCAGTAAAAATATTATTACTAAATTAATTTTTATTAAATATAAATGATAATAAATTTTTTATGAATACAATTGTAATTTTTATTAATGTTTGAATTATGTTTTGTCAGAACCGATGAATTTTCGAAAAATGTTGATTTTAATTTTAAAAGTAAAAAATCATATATTTAGAAAATTATTTACATAAAATGAATATTATATTTGAAATCAGGATGTCAAAATTATCCAACAGTGAATTTTTCATTATTTTATGAGACAGTCGAATTTTGGGTAAAATTTAAATGTTGTTTAAATATATAATGTGTTGTATTAAATCATAATGATCCAATGGTGATGTAATAAAAACAATAAATGGTATTTTATTCGAATATATGTTATAACTTTAAAATAATTAGACTTTATATTTGTTTTATTTATTTTAAAAAGCCTTAGTAGACCCTCTAAGACATATAAATCATTTTAACATTTTAAAATGATTTCCCAGATAGTGTGACTCACCTCCACATAAGCAAGCATAATTTTTAATAAGTTCAGATATTTTCCATATAAAATATGTGTTTCTACTCCCATTTGGAAAAACAAATTGGAAAAACCCTGTTAATGTTTTTGGTATTGTTTAGAATAATGTGTAGGGTCAAAAACCTAGATAATAAAGAATTCCACCCCCTTTCCTATATACACCCACTCAATCTCTCATTCCACTTCAGTAAAAACCATTAGATATCAACCATAAATTTCCATCCTCTCTCTAGAATCCTACCAAGTCTCCCAAAGCTCCCATGAATCCTCTCTCAAGCCCCTCTCAATCCTTTGGGATCAATAATCCATGTTAGAAATTTCTTCCTTTCCCGTTTTTGTCCAAATACCATTATGTTGTTATGAACTTTTATATTCAATTAAAAATGTGGGGGTAAGATTTAGAACCTCCCATATACTGCCCTATATATTTTTGAATGATTAAAGACCCCTCTATCTATCATCAATTCATCCCTTGTACACCCATCACTATACCGAAATTCCGTAAGTGATTTCTCTCTACGCATTTACATTCATGAAATTATTTTATATTCTGCATCTCAATTCCATTTCATATGTTGGGAAATGTATCTATATGATCCCCTTACTATCCATTTCATGTAAATATTATGAGTTACACCTTTCTATTTCATCAACCATTTTTATGAATTCATATGTCACGTCGTTATGCTGCCGAAATTGCACTATAATTTTCCTAGCCGAAGTCATTGTGTCGTGATTACCACGCTTGTTTCTCTGTCAAGGTTATTCACATTTATGAAAATTTACTTATTTATTGTACAGTTTCATTTATATATTCAAAATTTATTTATAGTGTAATAAATAATAAAGTTGAATTATTCTATGACGTATGATTCATGTGGAAAATTTAAGCATGAAATGAAACGATTAAGAACGGTGTGCCCTGATAGAGCTCAAATTCTTTGGGTAAAGATTCGTATGATGATAAATCAATTGCAATGAGGGTTTAATAATTATAATTCATGTTCAATTAGGGTTTACTCATGATTCATGTGAAATGATCCTTGTGTCCTAATAATATCTTGTTAAATTTTGTTTCCACATTTCCATGTTATGATAATCATGTTATATCATGCCATTATGTTCTAGTTTATCTTGTTCTCCACTGATATGCTTATTTTGTATCATATAATATATTCTTCAAGTTATTCCTTTTTTACTCCTTTACATGGTTTTATATCTCACCATTTCCATATGCATTTCATGATGCTATCCCATGCAATTCTATGTACGAAATATTGTTGTGGTCATATAAAAGAATTTTTCAAAAAAATGTTTGGTTTTATGTTCTAAGTTGTTTGCTAATGTTCTTAATTTCCCATGACACTACACCTCTAGATCCTCAGAGCTGTATTAAGATGATTTTTATGTAATTAATCATGATTATGTGTGGAATAAAGGTTAAGGTTGTTATATATTATATGTGTAGACTGGGCATACTTTAAGAGTTTCAACGAATGATACCCCTCGGGAACTGAGTTGAGCCCGACCCACAAGAAATTAAAAACTTTCTTGAGATGGTGACCTTGGTTTTGCATTATGTTAGGACACAAAAATAATATTTAATGGTCATATAATCAATCCTTCATCATTCCTCAATTCAATAATGGTTGTTTTGGTGACCCAGTATTATGATGAGGTGACTAATGCATGGTCATAGTTTGATTGGATTTTCATAGAGGAGTTCACTCTAGCTATGTTGATGGATGTATTTATCTAGGATCTTCTATAGCTTCAGTAGGGAAACACCATTGTAGTTGAGTATTCATTGAGGCTAACCAACCTCTCCACATACTCAGTTGATATCATTTGGGATATGTTCCTTTAGTATTGAAAGATTGAGAATGGACTTCATAGAGACGTTCGAACAAGATTTATACCTATATACATTTATACTCATGGAAGTGTCCTATAGTGAGATATGTTTGTTTAGAGCTTTCCAAATTAGAAGATGTTGATAGTGATGGTTGGGTGTTGGAATGTTGGAGTATAGACATCAGAAGCATTGAGTTGATGTTTGTCTCAGGGGAACGTATTTGTAATACATTTTAGGTGGAGGTCCCTTGATAGAGGTTTTGTAGTTCATGGATCTAAGGATGGGTCTAGTCATCCCAAGAAAAGTTGGAGCTACTCAAGTGAGGATATGGTAAATATTCCATGATATTGTTTGATCAATCATATAGTTGATAGGTAGATAGTATATGAGCTGTCGAGGCAGAATCACACATAGGATAAATAAGGCCAATAGGGTGGTGAATGTGGAATAAATTTTGGGAGAGAATATAGAGGTGGTCAATGATTTGACTTGTTATAACCACCACCCATATGTGGTCCATTCCAAGCTCATAGAGCTAGAGGATTGGGGTGGGGTAGGTGTATGAACTCATGGATTAGGACCTAGAGACTTTAGGATTGATTCGAGGTATGATTTTTGTATTTCAATCCATATATTTAGTATCGATATAAATTGGTTCTAGTAATTACTTTATTTAATACTATCTGGTATGAGACTTGTAGATTCTGTTTGAGCCCCTGGCTCAACCCTTCTTCCTAGAGACTCTTAATAGAGATGGCTACACAATCACATGTCTGTGCTGATAGTCTGCATGAATATTTGATGTGGGAGATTTTGTTCCAATCTCTTTCTAACAACGATGAGGGTTGATAATGTTGTATTAGGTGTTGACTAGTTATCAACAAGTCATACAATAATTGGTTATCATAGGTGGTGGATGTGGTTTTTCCGCAGTTATGAGACTATGTTTTACATTATTGGAGAAAAAGAAACTCAGGTATCGTGGGATGGATTCATGAAAAGGATGTTGAAACATATTAATCACCCTTTGGCTAGTATGATACTTGATGTAGTGGATGTTATGAGTTTTTTTCAGGTAGTTGTGGCGAAGTATGAGGAAATCTTTCCCGGGGATGTTATAAGAATACCTCCATGTTGATAAATAGAATTATGCATTGATCTACCCCCCAGGATGACCCTGATATCTACATCCTCATATCAGATGGATCCTATAGATATTTACAATATATGGGTTCCCGTAGAGGACTTGAAGAGTATGGGATTTTTTTATACATAATGTATCAACATGGTTTGCCCTAGTTTTGTTCACGAAGAAGGTATATGGAATATTTAAGTTATGTGGTGTCTACTAAAACATGAATCAATTGACTACGAGGAATAGGTGTCCACTACCAAGGATCAATGGACTCCTTGGCCTGTTGAGTGGGGTGTGATGTTTCTCTAAGGATTACCTCAGATCAATTTATCACTAATTGCGATTACAAGATGGGGATATACCACACAAAATTTTGATCTCGTTATGGTCACTATGAGTACTCAGTGCTGCCCTTTGGCTAGAATAATTTGTCATTAGTTTTAATGGGACCCATGAATTAGATCGTTGAGCCATTCTTAGTCCGGTTCGTGGTCATCTTTGTTAAGAATTTATTTATGTACTACGATTCTCAGGAGGATAATGTGAGACTCTTGAGGATGGTTCACGACATACAAAGAGAGAACTGACATTATAAGAATCTCTCAAACTGCTAGATTTAGATATATGAGTTAATGTTTCTAGGACATTTTATCTCATCGCATGGTGTGGTAGTGGACCCAGCCATGGTTGAGGAAATGTTTGCATTGCTTCCACCTATGGGCATGATGGATGTGTGGATCATCCTTTGATTGGGAGGTTATTACAAGATATTCATATATAAATTCTCTACGACATCAACACCCTAATTATCTATTACTATAAAGGGGTGGAAATTTTTCAACATACAGATGTACAAATAGAATTTTCATGAGTTGGGGCATATATTTATGAGTTCCCCCATCTTGAGATTACTAGAGGAGTGTTTTCAACACTTTATGTTATGAAATACATCTGTAACTATGCATGTTTGTGTTATGATGTAGTGCCCAAGCTAGGTTCTGTTCTGATGTAGATGGAGGGTGGTGATTACCAATGTAACAAGTTAATTGATACCACATGATAAGAAATAGAGGAAACAATATCTTAAATAAGTAGTGGAAGACTTCATACTAAAGATGTGGTTCCACTACCTGATGGGTGTTTGGTTAATTTCCCATTCTGACCAAAATATCCAAAACTATATCTTCTCGCAAAAGGATCTTGACTTGATGCAGAGGTGATGGCTAGATTTCCTCCAGTATTATGAATTAAATTTTCCTTACTATTATTAATGGAAATGTGATAGTAGATGTTATCATCAATATATCATTTTCTCAGTTTTTTAATGAGGTGTTAGAGTATTTTTCCTTGTTTCCATTATCATTTGTGGATGAAGATAGAGTAGATTACCCCTAGAGGATGGTTCTTAACCCTCTTATTTTGCAACGAGTCAGAGGGACAAAACATGGGTATATTAACTGTGATAACCTACATACTAAATAATCTTCAGGACATGCTCTTGATAGATTTTTATGAATGTGGGGAGAATGTTATTGTTTTTGGAAGATGCATAATAGTACCAGTGATGTTTTAGGAGCAGGTTTGAGGGGTGTACATAACTATACATTTTTAGTACATGCAAGTGTGGAATATATGTTACAGGACCTATGACATTAGTTTTGGTGGATATGTATGAAGAATAGAATAATAGAAATTCTATCTCAATTACATAGTCATTATCATGGGAATCATAATCACCATGTTCATGTAGGTTTTGATCAACACATTGAGATTCCATATTATAAGTGGTATGGGATATCCATGTAATTATTTACGTTCTTACCACATATGTTCAGGGGATATGATACCATTTGGGTTTATGATAGACTAACTCCCAAATTCAACCCACTTTATAACTGTATGAAAGGAGGTTTGGTAGAGATATTTTGATGCCTCTATGTGTAGTAGATAGGTCAAATCCATGTATTTCAATAGATTTTCATTTATGACCATGTTTCTCACTACAGATCTCATATTTGGAGAGGATTACATGAGAATTTATTCCCTAGATACACATGATCATCACATTTCACCCCTATACTGATCGTCAGATTGAGATGACCGTTCACATTCTAGAGGAAATGCTACGTGATTTCATGTTGGACTTCAACTATAGTTGGTAGGATCATCTAACTATAGTGTAGTTTTTATACAATAACGGCTACCACCACATCAATGGTATGTAACCATTCGAGGACTTGTATGGATAACCCTATAGGTCTCCACTTTGTGTGACCGACCCGAATGAATTGGAAATCATGGGACCATTGTTGGTGCGGTCCACTAATGAGATGTTTCAGATCATCAAACAGGGTATGAAAACTACACTGAGCCATTAAAAGTCTTATGAGGACATATGAAAGAGGCATATGGAGTTCTAGGATGGGGACCATGTGTTTCTATGCATTTCAACATGACATAGATTATTTAGATTTAGATGGGGTGAAAATATATCTCTAAGATTCATTGGACCTTTCTATATACTATGTAGAGTTCACAAAGTGGAATATTTCTTAGCGCTACCACCCAAGTTAGACCGAGTACATGATGTCTTGCACATGTCATAGTTGAGGAGGTACGTTCATGATCCATCACATATTATCAATAAAGATGAGCTAGAAATAACGGATGTAGTTTCCTTTATTGAGCTACTAGTAGATATTGAGGACCATTTTGAGAGGATACTTCTTGAGTGAGAGATTAATTTAGTGTGTTTCGATGAAAGAAAGTGAATCATTTGGAGAATTCCTGGCAGGGGGACGCACAAATTGATTATAATTACCCACATCCCATTGTTTAATGAATTTTTTTCTTTTAGAGATATAAATATCTTAGGCGGGGAGAAAGTAATGTATTTTATTTTTCTATGCATTATTTTTTGATATTTTATGGATTATTTTTGAGACTAGGAGATGAGACATTGTGAGAGGTGGTTGGTTGATGTGCCCATAAAAAATGTTTGACATATAATAAGTATATTAAATATCGCATAAGCACAATTTTTTTGATAAATTATATTAACTTATAAAAATACCATATCAAAAATATGAGGACATCATTTACATAAGAAGGAATTTTTTAACCAAGGAATGACATAACCTTCATTGACATTGATCATTTGTGGAAAAATTTTCATGGTTGTGGATAAAAAATAAATTAATAAAATTCATTTATTTAATCTTTTATGATGAAATTAATTATTTCTTCTCTTTATAATAATCCTCAGAGAATATTTGCACCATTATCCTAAAAAACTTGGAAATAATTGGAATGATGTTGGAGAGTATTGATGGATTTTTTGTTGGTCGATGGTGATTAGATTGAAGATCGATGACAGGTGTGAGAAAAAATATTAGGATCTCATCAATGAGAGTGGAGAAACACCATTATATGTCAGTGACCAATATGAATTGTGATAGGGTTGCTGTTTATTTGGATTTTATCATGTTTTATGAATCCTATGATCCATGATAATAAATCAACTAATGAATTGTTTCATGGGTCAATCTTATAGAGCATCCAATTAAGATTATTTGTGAATTGGTATAATTTAATTGTAATTATCTACAATATGTTCATTCATATATCTAATGTCAATGAATTGGATCAAACATTAATATTTTTGTAGGTTTTCTCCCCATGCATGTGTTTTGTTATTTTCTCCAATATTCTCATTGTTTAATGTTTGGGTATTGTTTTTTCTATAGTTCAACCCAAATACTCTATAATCAATTATAGATGATTTGTTTCCTAGAACAAAAGTATAATATCCTTGATCTAGACTCAATATGGTATGATTAACATGAGACTGTAGTAGGAGGAAGTTATCAGACTAGATTAAAGAGATCTTATTTTCAATGGTGTGTGATGGTGATGGGAAGGAATAGAACTGATTTTCACGTGAATCGGGTGACCAAAATCCAATTATTGATGGTGGATCGTTTTTCCCAGAATAGACCCATGATTTCCACTGATATTGAGGCTAAAATATGAGGTAGTGAGTGTGAGAGATTGCATAGGATAAAGAAGAAGGGTTTCTGAAAAAACCCTATCAACCCAACATCTATTATGGAGCTATACTATATGGGGATCCCACCCTATAGTGTTTGGAGTTTTATATGTAATTAATGATCACACAGTGTGTGACCAAATCATATGGTGTGTTACCCCAACATGATTTATTGTCATGTATCATAGATTTTACACATGAAATTATGTGGAGTACATGTATAGGGGCTTGTCGTATAATCCCACACATACATAACTTTCTTGGATGTACCATGCCTTAGCCATGTTCATGGAAAGGGGTCGGACTACATGGGAAAAGCAATACCGTGTACTTCTACATGGAAAATGTAAAATGATTTTTATATAGGTAAGAATCAAGGATAAAGGGTAAACACTATGTACTCTTATTACATACCATGTACTCCTTTAGATTAGTAATATAGCCATTTTCGTCTTTATCTTTGACATGTTTCATTTGGTTGTGTTCCCTATATCTATTCGCTGAGGATTGGGATGGAATTTCCTCCACCACATAGGATAGTAACCCCTTTAGTACTAATTCATGGATAGAGTTGTTGGAGTCCTTCCATGAGGCCCTAAGTGACATCATATATAGTGTCCTTTCAATATGTAGAATTCGTGGTATCATGGAAACCAACACTATGTGGTATCTGATCCCCTACTTAGTAGGATAATCAAGATTAAGTTGTTGGTATATCCCATGAACTTGAGAGTGATACATGTATTTTTATATTATCTATTTAGGATTCCATCGTATGATTATAATGAAGAGACCCAATGGGAACTACCTCTCGGATGGAAGTCATTGGTGCTATCTGAATTACAGTGTGTGTTCTCATATACGAGTGCTATATAAAACATTTTTGCTAGAATCCTATGTTGGCATTATGTTTGGGACTTCACACTAACAATTTTTCCTTTTTGAGTATATACCAATATTATTTTTAATTTTTTTAGACATATATTTGTGTAGATATCACTGTTATTATTATTTTATACGTTTGGTGTTTCGGAGTGTCCTACTATGCATTATTATACTCGCCCCTGCATGGGATTTTCCTACAAGTTTCATGACTTGTTATTATAATCGACTATGTTACAAAGTTCAATAGGGACCAAGACTACAAGTTCTCATAGTGTGACTAAAAAGACCGAGGTTTGTTCCTATAGTTTCTTGGTAGCATCTACATCATTTATTCAAGGTTTTTCATGTTTTCAGAATCATTGTGGTGGGATGGTATTTGGCCTTGATTACATTCCTATACTTCATATCATACACTATAGATGGTATTTAGACATTTGCATGAATTTTTGATCAGTTTTTTTTACATTTCATCATTTTATTGTCATATATATGTGTTTATGTGTTTAGGTACTTAGGTTAAGTCCTCTAATGTTTTTGATATGCCTACTCGATGCTAGTCGAGATCCCCTGGCTATTTGAAGGCATGTTTGGGGGGTCACTAGAAGGGCCCATTTGGAATGTTCCATGAAATAAATGTATTAAATGTCCTGTAGTGTTTGAGTGAATTTCATAATTAGATGAGAAGAAGGGTCTTTTGGTGTATCCATCTAAAAAAATTACATGATGTGTAACTATATTATATACAATGTAATTATTTGACATGCTATTCTATTATATGTTGTGTAGTTGAAATTTATTTACAAATCACTTTTAGATTCCTCTTTTCGACCCTAGGGAAAATTCTATGAGATTTTGGAGATCCTACCTTGATTCCAGACATTCTGTTTGGGAATTTGATCCAAATAAAATGTTTTTTAGGTTTTCCCTACTCTCCCACTGTTATTCCCGCCATTGTGGTGTATCCTCTTGATTATGTGCATTTTTTTGTTATGATCATGAATGGTTTTGATCTAGAATCCTTCTTCTGGTCATCTTCACCTTATTCTTCACGGTTGTTTTCTATTGGAAGTGTTTTTTGATCATTAGTAATTGGTATGGGTTCTAAACCTTAACCCTATTGTTTGATGTTTTTCATGCATATGAAATATTGTTAAATTTTCCAACATATCATGCACTGAATAAATTACAAGTCGAATTGGAGTATTTCTTTATGTTCCTTTTGATTCAATTATTTTTTGACCTATCTGGTGGCTACTTTTTGGGTGATTGAACCCTTGATTATTAAATGAAGTGTTCAAATGGAAGAAATTGTATTTATCATGACATTGAATTTTGGTGGTTTCTTAATATATAATTAGCTTATATTTTTTATTGAAATGATGTGGATGATATTCTTTTGAGACCATATGAGAAATTTAATTTCAAATTGAAATATAATTTTTAATTTACACAATTAACCATTGATCTTGTTCATGTGATATTGTGATATCATAGTTAGTATGACATGCGATTTTATTTCAATGTTGTAGTGATAATGTATGGTGTGGGACAATTTTATAGGTTATAATGCTTATATAGGGAATTGGACTAGGTGAGGCTTATTGAAATTCTTATAATCCATTATTTGACCAAATAAAATGTTGATATTCTTATATACATGGATTAGCCTTGATAAATTCTGAAATGGTTATATAGAGGTCTATTATTGGTGAAAAATGATGAAATTAATATATATCAAGAATGGACCTGAAACATGATGAAATGCTTATATATTATCTGTGACCCTGATTAAATGATGAAACGATCGTACAATTGGTTTTGACCCTGATATTTTTAATTTATATATTGGTTATAAGGTTATTGATGACATTGTAGTATGACATACTCAGAGACATTTTTCATAGAACTAAGGTTGTTTTTTTATTCCTTAATTATATGTTTATGTTTGGTATGGTTGTGAGACCCACTCAGTGATAATCCATCATAGATCTGACACAGTTTTATGTGGTATTAATTCAATTGTTTAATTAGTTAATAGACTAGATAAATTTCAATATTACATGCCCTTTTTATAAGACTAGTTATATTTAGACACAATGGTGTCAACCTACCAAGTTATCATCATTCCCTCTTTGGTTCACCATTTGGAAACCATGTATATTATGTAGATGCATGATTGGAAAAGAGAAAATGAAATACTATTTAATTTTTTCTTGCAGGATTTTCTAGAGTTTGGACACATGACATACATGTGAATTGGGATTGGGGTCTTTGAGTATGGTATTCTTTTATTTTGTATTAATTTTATCATGAAATTTATTTAAATTCCCCCATGTCATTACATTATTCCATTATTATTAATGGATAATTCAATTCTGTTTAATATTAGCTTGTCATTGTATCATTTGTTTCCATTATTTTTTCACTCCGATATTTATTCATTTATATATATTTCTTATTTTTTCTATGTTGTCACTATTTATCTAGGTTATATATTCTAACCACTATTCTTATCACAACCCACTTCTATTCATTATCCTCTCATGTATGGTGAGGCCTGCTTGAGGTATCATGAACAACCTATTTCAGACACTTGATAGACTACCAGATAGGGGGATGTTACAAAGAGGTATCAGAGCACACTAGGGTTCTTTTTCTATTTATATACTATTTGGGAATGGTATAAAGTATAATATGATATGTAGGGACATGGTAATGAGATTGTGCATGGACATAGCTAACTAATGTATGTGGGAAATCAAAAATCCTAGGGAAGTATTATTTTTTTGATGTTTTCTTGTTACAATTGATGTTAATTCCCCTAGGTTGATTCACATGTTTTAGTGAGGTTATTATTTTATGATGTTATTTATATTTGGTTTTTTACTCATCAATTGGTATAGAATATAATTTTTATATTTGAGTAGTTGAATTATGATATATATATGTTGACATCATAGGGACCAGATAAAATAAGATATATAGAATGTGATATGTATATGTTGACATGCATTGTCGAAGATAAGGAAACTTTTATTTAATGTGATATATACATTAAAATTGAAATGTGAGAGGAGATAAATGTTATATATTAAATATTAAATGAATTAACTATTATGTCATGATAGAAAAATTTTAATCCATGTTGAGAGAAATTAGCAGTTAGAGGTTCTCTATTTTTTTTGTCTGTTGAGGTTGGACTTATTGATAAACTGTGTTTTAAGGAGTGTTTTTCTCTTGTAGATAAAATAACTCTTCATTATCATTGAGTTGAGCATCAAGATAGTGGAAATCATCACACTCCATATGTTGTTGAACTAGATATTATTATAGCTTCGGAGGATCATATGGATGTTTATCTTCACATCAGCATCTTAAGGGTTTGGAGATCCACTAAATGTTGGAATATTTCCACCATGCCTCTTATATTAGAGATAAAAAAGAGTGTTCTGGATAAAATATCTCTATAAACTCATAGGGGGTGGTCCCCTAGTTAGAAATTTCTAGATGGAGCTAGTCTAGATAATGTTCATGCATCAAGAGACACCCATATATAATAGGGTCATGCATACTGCATATATGATTTGTTTACCAGCAAATCATTGTTGGGGATTTATGGATAATTCATGGTAGAATGATGATATATCATTGATGGAATGATATATGTTTTTCGAGATCCATTTCATTCACAAGACATTTAGAAATTTTATGGCATGTGAGTTTATACTCTTGACAATGGAGGGCATGTCAATACTAGACTATGATGAACATTTCACCGACCTATAGTGAACTCCACCATCTTTTTTTGTTGATGGGATCTAAAGGAGAAGAAAGTTTTTGGATGGTATGTTCTATGAGATTAGTCCACTAGTGAAATTTTCTCTTTTGAGTAGTTTTATAGAGCGGATGAATCAGGAACATTTCAAGGAAGGGAATCTGATAGAAGTAATGATCAACGACCAACCTATTTCATCATGGAAAACTATGAACTCCAATTCTAGTTAAAATAAGATTCATTATTACATATTTCTACATGTTAATAGTGGAAAATGTAGTTAGGAATGTGACAATCCATCTCAGGATCATGTTCTGTTATTGTGTTATTAGTATGGAATGGGGGTGAAAATGGCATTTGTGTCGATACCATACATTAGAGTCTTGTGATTACGGCAGAGAAAGGAACCTACATAGCTATTTTAGCTCTATGATGTAAAAGAGCAGAGGAAAGGGAATATGATAGGATCTAGATTTTATGATGGACATAGTTACTCCTCACAAAAAATGTAGCTGGAGATCTTAATGAATGTTTTTTGGGAAGTGGATGTGGTATCCCCATGACGGAATGAAAGTACCTTGCATAGGGTATAGTTTAGGAGAATTTCTATGGACCCTAGGGAATATGGTTTGTTCAGCTTCATGTTTTTTAGATTACTCATGGTATTTTGGAGGGAGGAGCATTTACTTCCATATTTACAATTATTATATCATCTACCCCTGCATGTGTTTTGTTTTATAAAAGAGCATTCCATTCCTTTTTATCCACACTTTTTATGATAGTTTTTTTATTGGATAGTTTTTTTTACTATAGACACACCATTGGGAGTTCAGTAAACAATATCAAAAGCTTCATGATATGTTCACTTGATATTTGTGGTTACAATGATTTTTGGATTTGTTATGCATGAAATGACAGATGTTAATTTAATTCATGGCATGGATTGGTTAGATCTATACCATAGTTATATCAAATAATACTATATTATAGTTTCCTTTTCATCACCATAGAGAGGAAACTATTCTCTCTAGGGTGAGTGGAATCATTAGGCAAGTCATGTAAGACTAATTCCGTTCATATTGGATTGTCTCACAGATAAAATATTTGGGGGTAGAGTCATCTTATAACCTTCCGTTCATAATAGCACCAATAGGGAATTGGGAGTTGAATGTTAATTTTTACGAAATGGAATCTAAAAATTTCAGATGTCCTAGAAAGATGATATATCTTCTCCCATACGTGTGGTCAATCATAGATTGAACCAGGAGATAGTTAATAAATGATATCCTCTTCTGTGCATCGAAAATAACATTGATTAGCTGATTGGTACTAAGATCTTCTCCAATATTGATTTGATATCAAGATACCACTAGTTTAGTGTGAGAACAATGTACATACCTTATAATACATTTAATATCATATATGCCTTGTATGAGTTTTAGTGAAGTCATTTGTTTTGACTAATTCACTAGTGGTAATCATGGCCTTGATGAATATTTTCCTTCTTCCATTTATGGATCTGTTTTTGGTGGTTTTTGTCGGTAGTATAATATTGTACTCCTAGTCAGCAAATGATCATGACCATGTTCATCATATTATAATGATTACATTATGTGATCATTGAATTTATGCAACGATAACCCAATGATATTTTTTAACTGATACCCTACACCTCCAGGGAAATTTCATCTTAGAGGCAGAAGTGTTAGTGGAACCAGATAAAGTTACATTCATGGTATCTTGTGAGAATCCTAAGAGTGTATTTATGATTCAGATATTTCATGTATTAGAATTTTATTATTAGTAGATTGTGAAGAAATTTTCCTATCATAATGTGAGGATATCCGGGCTATCCCACAATGGAGGAAATTTATTTTTTAATAATCTTTCATGAAATATTTTAAGGACCAAAAATAAAGGTTGTTTTCAACACCTATACTCTAGTTACCAATGTCAGGTAATGAAAAAAGCATATACTATGACACATCCAGAGTTTGAATTCATAAAGATCTCATACAAAAGTATTGAGTGGTTTTTTATAAATCCAGACATTTGAGGTCACATGAGAGGAAATATCAGACTCACACATTTGATTTAGCAGTAGTGGTACATGCCCTAAGATTCTAGAGGCATTATCTCATGGGTGAATTTTTTTTTGAATGCATGGATAATAAGATCATCATCAATCTATTTTCCCAATTTGAATTTAACCTTCAATAGAGGTTGTGGTTCATGTATGTACAGTACTTTGACTATGATTTGGATTATAGACCGGGAAATAAAAATGAATTTTCGATGCATTGAGTCAAAAGATACACATTGAGGAAGTGCACAAGTCTTGTGATGAGTGGAAGAAAATGGATGTCTTTGGAGACATGAATATAAAAGATAAAGAGTCTCAGTGACACGAAGCTCTGATCTCAACATCTATTAGATATTTTATTTTGTACAGAATTAATAATTACTTGTAATATTATTAGGAGGGATTTGTTGTAAGAGATAATTTATATGGTGGGGATACACCAATTGGATGGTCTCTTGGTTGTGTAAATTTTATTCTTTTCCATGGTCGAGTATGGGTTCTTACATGTTTGTATAATGAAGTGATAAGAGAGTTTCAAGATTCTATATAGGTGGTACATATTATTTTGATTTATATTTCAATTATATATATATACACTAATTTTTCTTAATAATGAAGGAGGAAGCAGGCTTTTCAGTAATATGTTTCTCTTGTGGGAAGGTGACAGGTGAGTATCAATGACTACCTATGATTTTTCAACATTTTCACATTCCTGATTTGGAATCAGATGATGTCACTATAGATTTTGTAACAATATTTCCCTAGAAAACCTGTAAGAATGATGTTTTATGGATGATTTTGGATCATATAATGATTATCCCTCTTCTATACTATAAGGTGGACCTTCTCATGTGATGATCTAGATAGTCTATATGTCTGCAAGGTAGTTCCTAAGTACGGTGTTCCAAGGAGCATAATTTTGGATAAAGATCCATGTTTCATATAGTGTTTATTTTATGATTTTAAAAAGGCTATGGGATCACATGTTATTTTGAGTATGGAATGTCATCCTCAGACTGATGGTGAATCTAAGAGGACTATTAAATTTTTAGAAGATATGTTGCGAACCTATTTTTTCGATTTTGGTAGTTCAGGGGTCTATTATATGGAACAGTTGGAGTTTTAATATAATAACATGTTCTATGAATCTATCTATATGGAACATTTTGAATCATTTTCTATAAATTTGTGTCGTTCAACTCTTTGTTAGTTAGATGCAGTTGAGTTAGTCCTTGTGGGGTTTTCTCTCATGCATCATATGTCTGAGTAGGTTCTATTGATTAAAGAGTGATTGGTGACTATGAAAATATAGTATAAATTCTATTCTGACAATCATATAGGACTTATGGAGTTTATGAGTTGTCATCAAGTTTTCCTTTGGGTGTCTCTAGGCTGGGGAAATGATGTATCAGAAAATAGGGAATGTTAGCACCTTTGATTATCGGGCTGTTTGATATAGTTGATAGGGTCAATCCAGTGGTATACCTTTTATTCCCTCCATATCACTATAGTTATATGCATGATATGTTCGACATGTTACACCTATGATGATATAATCCTGAATCTACTCAAATGATAGACATATAGACATTAATCTTATTGTTGATGTGTTCTTTTAGTATCATCCATTATGGATTGTGGGCCAAAGTGAGAAGTATCTTCATGGTTGGTTGATTCCATTAGTTCAATTATAATTTAATCTTTGGTGAGTTCAAGAGGATACTAAGGATAGTGAGTCGGACATAATATCATAGTGTCTAGACTTATTCATCAAGAACCCACATTTATTCTTAGAGAAAATGGAGGAAGAGTTGTTATATTATATAGAGGCTGTAAGATACCATCATTTTCTATGTAGGTCACTATCTGAGTTTTCTTTAAACGTGTTTTTTTGGTTATTCCACATATTAAACCTTGGGGGATGTGTTTTCATCATTAATGATTATGTTTTAGAAAAACATTGTTTTACGATGTGAGCAAACTGAAGAGGATCCATGTAGATAGTCGATGTAGGTAAAAATGACTGATAGTTCAAGGATGTAATTTCATTTGATGAAATAGAGTATGCATATAAATGGGTCAATTTTCACCATGGGTTCTTAGTATTTTGAGAAGTCTATATGGTTTTTAGGGTTTTTAATTAGGAAAATGGGATGAAAAAATCATCTACAAAAAATCTACATATCTTGTAAATATCTTACACGTTGTATAATGTTTAGAAAAATTTAATAATTATCTGAGGCAATGAGTTTTTCATTGTATTCCTCTAGATAGAATTAAACAATTTGTAATTATATTACACGCCATTTAATTCCTTGACATGATGTTTTAGAGTATGTTTTACAGAATAATCCTAATTTCAACTCTCCATTAGCTACCTCCTTTCAACCCTATGGAACCTTCTAGTTGATTTTTGAGTTACTCCCCAAATTCTAGAATTGTTCTTGTGCATATTATCCATTATAAGTGGTTTTATTCAGGTTTTTTCATGTATCTGTTTATTATTCCATCACTTTTGATGAAACCATTAGACCATGTGTGTTGATGGTTTTCACCTTGATCAATATTTATCTAGGATCCTTCAAGTGATCATCTCCTCCTTATTATTTATCTGAGTTTTCAATTGGAAGCATTGTTTTATCATTAGTTAAAAGTATAGGGTATACATCGTAACCTTATGGATTGATATTTTTCAAGTATGTTCAATATTAATAAAATTGTGAACATTCTAATGATCGATTCATTTGGAATAATAATTTTTTCCTAAAAATGTGGGTTATATTATTTTTTAGTCAACATAAATTTATCTCTTTAATAATGAAGTGAGTATAATTTAAATTTAACCATTGGGTTTTGAAAGTAATATGATATTTTCTCAATTATGACTATTAGTCAATATTAATGTTGTAAAATATAGTGTAAATAATGATTTTAATGTTATAATTATTGTTTATATGTAGAATAAACCAATGAAATTTAATGAAGACAGAATATTCGATGGCATTATCTTGTAGAATCATGCCATAAAAATCCCATTTCTCAGAGCTTGGGATAGAGGTATTGTCACTTGTCTTTTCTCCCAACCAATCCCAAGTCCAGATTCCACATGATAATCTTGAATGAAATCTCCAACGGAAGAACTTCAAGTTAGTGGAAATTAAATCTCAGATGACGATATATGAGCCACCCCAAGAGACTATATTTTGTGCATGCCTTAACCTTAGGTCACATTTTGGTGTTTTAAGGGGTTATTTGTTGAGGACCTACGTATATATAATGTCATCCCATTTTTAAAGAAAAATTTTTATTTCATCATTTCCATTTTAATAATTTCTTTTCTTAAATATTGATAAGGAATTTTATATGTTGATTTTTGGGTAATAATTGTACTTTTTTAGAGATATAAATTACTATATTTAAATAGGTTAATTAATAATATTTATCATAAGGAAATATTATAATCTAAAAAATATTATTTATTTAAAATTGAAAAATAATTTTTATTTTTTTCAATTGTAGAAAATTTTACTATGTGATTGACTATACATTTTATGTTCCCTATTATTTTTAGTAAATAAGTAATTTTACAGTTAAAAATTAGATTTATCATATTTTGATAATATATAATAAAATAAATTTCAATTTTGATATCAGAATGTTGATTTTAGTTTTGGGTGAATTTAGGAGATTTTCTTAAAATACATTATTTTTTCATGAATAGTAAAGCTACCGTTTGAGTTTTTTTGGTAAGTTTAATGACATAATAACTTTTTTACAATGGTTTAATGAGTAATATAAAATTATAGTAGACTATTTTTCATTAAATTAACACAATAGTTGTCTCATGTGCCCAATACCATGGGAAAATTCTATGGTAATGTCAATGGATTTTCAAATACCACTACCAATGTGTCGAAGGAAATTAATAAAATATTCCCTCACTTTTTCTATAAATACCAACAAATTTATTCATTTAAATTCATTTTAAAAGCACCATATAAGTAAATATAAATTTTTTTCCTCCCCAAGAGTCCACTCAATGGGTCCTCAGTCCCCCAGGGTCCCAATATATGAGTTTTAGTAGTTACTCTTCATGGTAAGGGAAATCATCCCTTCAATTTTCCTTTTATGTTTTCTTTTTTATGTGGTATGTATGTAAATTTTCTAAACTATGACGTTATGCAAATTTTATTCTATAAGTTTGAATATATTTATTTTCCTTTATGAGTTGGATACCCTTGTCCCCTAACATTTTTATGTTTTCTAATACCTTGTATTATACCAGTTATGCGGCTGATTTTTCTTCTCACAATTTCTATATTTTTTACAATAAATTGGTTTATTTAAAATTTTGAATAACCAAACCTAGTTATACTATAGTTATATTCAGATATATTTAAATATGATCTATTTACTTATAGTATTAACATACATGTAACCCCTCTTCCTTTTCCATGGGTTTAAAAATGGCAAAAGGATGTTGTTTTTATGTACTTTATAAAACACCATGATTAGGATATGAAACCCATTTCATTTATTCTCCATATGTTTATTATGAAATTTTTTAATATGTTGTTTTTGGATTACATTAGTTTATAAATATGAATGGTGCACCTTGATATCTCTATAATACATTATCTAAAAAATGTAATCTCTAGAGATGGAATGTTTTACAATAGCTTTGTGAAAGACCCTGGTATATTTTATGACATCTCAGTGATAAACCTTGGTGATATGCTTTTGAATGACTCAACTAAATTTTGTAACAACATTTATATGTTATGAATCATTTTCATTTAATTATTACATTCTAATTTAATATTTATCATTCCTTTATGATATTCTATAATTTGTTATCAATAATTCTCATGATCATATGTAAACTATTTCCCATTCTTTTCCTTTCTAGTATTTCTTCTCACCCTTTAGTTTTGATGTATTTCACCAAGTTAAATGATGAATTATGTGAACTTATGATTAACCAATGATGAATCCATTGAGGTTTATTAGAATTTTTTTCTTCTTTTCACGTGTTTTTACCTTTTTCCAAAATAAAAATGATTAAAAGATATTCTATTTGTAAAATGAACTGAAAAATTTTACAATATAAAGGTGGGATTACATAGTTGGTGTCAAAGTAATGTTTTTGTATTTGAAGAAATTATGATTTGAAAACAATTGGAATGACTCTATATAAATTTTTAAATATAGGAATGCATCATGTAATTTTGGAGAAATATTAAGTAGGTGGTTTCCAAGAACATAAATTGTTGTATTGATATGTACAAGTTGATGTGGATTAGGAACATATATACCTAGGGGTAACAACTCCCACAAGGTGCATTGGGCCTAACTCAACATAACCTGGTATACAACAACCGGATATGTTGCACTCATTGTTTGACACTATCGTGGGATATGATTAGTTAATAAGAAAAACTTTTTAAACTATTATAAATGATATAAGGTTAATTTAATTATTTTAAATGTATTATATATTTAAGAATGATTTTTAAGGCATAAAATTACTTTAAAATTATAATATTATTAAATGAAACATGTTTATCTCTATGTTTTTTTTCTGTTATAAAATAGGGTAGATATGAGAATCCATGTAAATGGTGTGTGAAAAGGATATGTGTTGACAGCCTTAAGTTCAATTATGGAATGGAAAAGTTTATGAGAATGATTAATCAAGTGATTATAGTTTTAAAAATATTACATAAATCAAGAAAATAGACCAGTTTTACTTCAGAGGGAAAAACTTTCTACTAGGTCATTTATGCATCAACAACCTCCAACTTTAAGTGGAACTACTAACCCATTGATTTTTGAATAGTATATAATATCGATAGAAAAGTTATTTTTTATAATCCATTGTTTAAATAAGAGAAATTCACCCTTGATGTGTACCTCTTAGAGGGATAATCTGATTAGTGTTGGAAAATGGTTAAAAACAAGATGCCAAGAGGGGATATTGAAGCTATGGTGTATGATGAGTTCTGAGAAACATTTTTCAAAAAATAATTCCTCCATTAAATGTCATAAAAAATAGAAAATTTATTATTATAGCAGAATAATAAAGAAAAATAGTATGTCGTAAGCTATGAGATGAAATTAACAGGACATTCTCGTTACACCTCATAATTTATCATGGATCCTAATGAGAAGGTTGATATATTATTTAGTGGACAAAGACCCCATATATGGAAGAAATAACTTTACTAAGATTATGAAAACAATGAAGATATTTTTGGGATTTTTATGAATGTTGAATAGAATTTTTGAGAGATTTAGTGGTCCCATACATAGAATGAAAGAAGTTATCTTTGGAGCCAATCGTGGGGAGAATTTTGATTATGGAAGAAGAGGAAAGTAGGTAAAACATTCTATATACAAAAATGTGGGAAGAAGAATTTGGGGAGATTCCTTCTAGGTAGTTGGAAATGTTACAAGTGTGGAAGATAAGATCATATCAATTGTAACATTTGTAATGATGTGAAGAACGAACATATCAACAAAAATGTCAAAAGGAAGATGGTGAAAGATTTTCTTAAAGTCCAATGCTTCATGTGTGGAAAAGGTGGACAAATTTGTAATCACTATCAAAATATGATGGTAGTATAGGGGAATCAAAATCAACCACATCATAGGCCATATAACCAAATTTGTTCCTTTTCTATCACGATGGTTGAATTTGAAGCTCCAAATGATGTTCTGAAAGGTACTATCAATTTTCTCTCAAATATAGCTGGAAGATTGTTTGATTCGTGCTTTATAAATTATTTAATTTCATCCATGATTGAGAAAAATATAAAATCAATCCATAAGCATCGATATATAGAGTTACCAATCAATACTCCTTGAGGGATTATCCAATAATTTATTGTGTATATATACTCTAGTATTTACTTTGAAAGCATAATTTCATCACAAATATAGTTATCATTCCCATGATGGAATTTTTCATTTTACTAGGGATGGACTGGTTCCCAAAGTATAGTGATATAATCAAATATAGATGCAAGTAAATCTCATTAGGCATCAATGGGAATCATACAGTTATTTTTAATAGAGGGAAATCTCAACCTAGGTTTTCTCTAGAAGAAACCCACATAGATTTCTTTAGGGAAATGTTCGGTGAAGATAAATATGGAAACAAAATTATATTAATAGAGAATATATCAATCATTATGGACTAAATTAACAACTTTATATAGGATTTACCTTAATATCACCCCCTAAAAGACAGGTAGTGTCCTATATTGAACACGTTCTTGGTTTCAAGATGATTTCAAATACCATGTATAGAAAAGAAAATATAGAGATTGAAGAATTAAAGAAAATATCCAATATCTTTTGGTGAAGGGGTTTTTCAGACCATGTCTATGTCCTTCAAGACAACCTATTCTCTTTTTGAATTATAGGGTTATATCAATGCATATATTTATTTATTATATTGAACATAACAGGATAATAGTAATGAAAAGATACCCTCTTCCAGGAATTGAGGAATTATTTTATCTACTTTTTGGGCATTATTTCTTCTATGAGATTGGACATTGATAAGGATATCATCAATTGAGGTCAAATAAATAATATATTCAAAAGGATTACATTCATTCATGATATTGAAATTATGATTTTTTTGTTAAGACCTTCATCTTGACAAATTATCCAACTATGTTTATGGATTTTATGAATATTGAAATTACGGAAAAACATTATGTATTTTTGGTATTTTTTATTAATGATATTATGATATATTATAAAATTCATGAGGAGAATGTGGATCATATAATAGTTATATCTCATACTTTGAGAAAGGAAAGGTTTTTTGGAATGTTTAGAAAATTTTAATTTTGGTAACAACAAGTTTCATTCTTGGGGAACATTGTATCCAATGAAATAATCTCAATTGATACTTAAAATATGAAGGATTTAGATGAGTGGCTTCATCCTACAATAGTAACTAAGATTCATAGTTTCCATGTATTAGTGGGATACTATCGGAGGTTTTTGAAAAAAATTTCACGACATTATAATCCACAAAGAATTTTAACTCAAAAAGGGGGCAAGTTTATCAGGGTAAATGAATGTGAGGAATGTTTCCAAGAGATTAATAATAGATTAGTTACTAAACTCAAGTTCACTCTACCCTCTATTGGTGGATTCTTCATTTTTATTGATGCATCTTTGTAAGGGATTTGGTGTGTCCTCATGAAAAATGAAAAGGCGATTTCTTATGCATCTCAAAACATGAAGCCTCATGAGCAGAACTATCCTATATATGACCTAGATCTCAATGTGTCTATTTTCTTCAAAATATATATAGGCACTATCTATATGGTGATAAATGTGATATATAAATAGACCCTCAATGTTTTATGTATATTTTCATGCAAAATTAATTGAACATGAAACCAAGGAGATGGTTGGATGTTCTTAAAGATTATGACTCTTCATTTCATTATCATCCCAAAGAAGAAAACAATGTCATTGATGAATTAAATATGAATTACCCTATTGTTTTGGAAATGATGAGTATTCAAGGATATCCTTTGATCAACCAACTAATTAAATGTGACATGGGAATCAGAAGTAAATGGACAACATTAACCATATCCCAAATATTTTTTCAACAATCATTACTATAGAAGATCCTGAAGTGTCAAAGAAAATATCCATTGTTATAGAAGGTGAGAAAGGATATGAATAATGGGAAGATACCTGATTTCAATATTGATTAAGATGTTGTACTAAGATTTTATACAAGGCTATGGGTTCCATCTATTCTGGAATTAAAGAAGGAGCTAATGGATGAAGATCATATATATACTTCCTTAACACATCCTGGGAGAATTAAAATATTTATGGACCTTCATTATCATTATTGGTCGGATATCATGAAAAGGGAGACTCAAACTACACTACAAGTTTCCTAGTGTATTAATAAGTGAAGGAAGAGAAAAAACTTCTTAAAGGGGTATTACAAGTAGTACCCATACCAGCATGGAAGTGGAACAATAACACTATTGACATTATCAATGGTCTCCCAAAAACATTCAAAGGAAACAATGTGATAAGGGTAAAAGTGGACCATCTCACCAAGACTGCCCATTTTATCACTATTCGAGAATATTTCACTCTTGACAAACTTTTCTATTATTTATGGGATAGAAGTGGTGAGGCTATATGGGTCACCACTTTCTATCATTCCATATTGTGACCCATGGATCACATCAAAAGTCATGAGAAGTATTCAATATTATATGAATAATTAATTGAATTTCAAAATTACATATCACCCAAAAACTCTTGGCCAATCAAAAAATACTATTCAAACACTCAAGGAAATGTTGAGAAAATGATCAATAAAATTTAAAGGTTTATGGTATCAACATATCCCATTTGTTGAGTTCTTATAAAATAACAGTATATATTCGAGTATTAAAACGAAAACCTATTATGATCTTTATCAGAAGTGATGTAGAACAAAAACTTGTTGGATTGAATCTAGTAAGGGAATGATTCTTAAGAAATATCTTGGGTGAAAGATAACATAAATGGTCTATTCTGTCCAACAAAACATTAATTTCTCTCAAATTAGATAGAAGAACTATGGTAATAACTACCTAATGAACTTTGATTTTTATGTTAGAGATAAATTATTACATTGAATTTCACCTTGTAATAGGGTAATGTGGTTGGGGGAGAAAGGGAAGCTCATCCTTAGGTACATTGGACCTTATGAAATCCCAGATCACATAGGAGTAGTGGCTCTTCTTCTTGAACTTCCACCAAATATATTTCAGTTTCATGATGTATTATACATTTCTCTCTTGATAAAGATTATACCAGGAACATCACATGTATTGAATCAGGATGTGTTACAATTGGAACCAGACCTATCTTGTGAGGATCAGCTGGTGGAGATCTTCAACCACAAATATAAGTTACTATTCAACAAGACTACCCACATAGTTAAAGTGTTATAGAGGAAACATAAATTTGAAGAAGCCACTTAGGAACCCGAGGAAATAATGAAACAAAAGTGCCCACCAATTTTTTCAAGTGTGATAATGAGTAAAATTTTCTGGGTTTAGAATTCTTAAGGGGGAAAACTGTGACAACATAGACATTTGAATAATATTTGTTTCGTAGAAATGTGTGTTATATTATTTATTACTCAACATAAATATGTCTCTTTAATAATTATGTGATTATAATTGAAAGGACCATTTCATTTTGACAGTTATATTACCATTAAACAATATGACTATTTAAAACTATACTCTTAATAGTAATATTAACATTATAATAATTATTTATAAGTACAAATGAAAAATGAGAATTAATTTAGAAATAAGATTTGATGGACTCGTCCAATAGAATCATTACATATGAAGCCCATATTCTAATCTTTGGAAGGTGGTAGCCTCACTAAACATCTCTATCAATCAAACCCAAGTTGAGTATAAACTCTTTACGCTTCTATAAAATCCCCAATGAGATAAGTTCAAGTTATTAGAAATTACCACAATGGTGATGCTATCTGAGCCACCCTAAGAGTCTATCACCATCAAAAACCATACCCTTATGTCATATGTCGGTATTATAAAGGTTAATTTCTTAGGTCTGTAGTTATTTTAAAAGTAATCCCTTTGTTTATATAAAATTTTTATTTCTTCATTTCCGTTTAATGAATAGTCTTTCTGAAAAACTGAGATGGAATTTGATAAATTGATTTTTTTAGTTAAAATTTGTACATTAATAAAAAATATAAATTACTATATTTAGATATGGGTTTATTAATATTGTTTATTCTAATGAAATGGTATTATTAAGAAACTCTTATTTAATTAAAAATTATAAAATATTTATTTTTAAAATGTCGAAAATTATACAATGTATTTTAATATTCATTTTTTTCTACAATTTTATTTAATAAATAAGTATTTTTATAGTTAAAAGATAAATATATCATATTTTTTATAATTAATCTGATAAAATAAATGTTATTTTCTAAATTAGAACATTGATTTTATGTTAAAAAGAAATTATTATATTTTTATAATATACATTAGTTTTTTGCGAATAGTAAAAATACATATTGAGTATTATGTATTTTTAAGGACATAAAAAGTTTTTATAATGATGTAATGAGTAATATAGATGTCTGGTGATATATTTTTCATTATGGTAACACGATATGAGTCTAAAGTATCCAATACTAGGGCCAAATACCAGGGTTAAGCCCCCGGTTATCTTAATACCCCAACTAAGGTGTCCAAGGAAATTAATAAAAAAATCCCACATTTTTTCTATAAATACACCCCCATTTAATAATTTAAATTAATTTCAATTATATCTTCAATTATTCTATAATATTTTTACCTCTTAAGGTGTCCTCAAGCCACCATGATCCTTATCATTTTGTTTTACGAATTACTCATAAAGGTAAGGTAAATCTCAACATCTCATTTCCTTTTAAGGTTTCTTTTTATATGGTATATCTATAAAATTTTCAAAATATTTTCTTATGTCAATTTTATTCTAACCCTTTTACTATATTAATATTCTTTTTGATAGTGGGATACCCTTTTCCCCTACATTTATATCATTTTCTAAAACCATGTTTTAAACACATTTAATGGTTTCTTTTTATGTGGTATCTCTATAAAAATTATAAAATATTTCTTACATCCATTTTATTATATCCCTTTTACTGTATTAATATTATTTTATTAGTAGGAGACCCTTTTCCCCTCCCTTTTTAAAGTTTTCTATAACCATGTTTTATACACGTTGTGCTGCAGATTTTACTGGTCAAAATTTATTTCTTTTTCACAATATAATATTTTAATTTCTTTTGTAAATAGAAGAACAACTTTATTTTATAAAGTTATTCAAATTGATTTAAAAATGGTCTATTTATTACAATTATTTATATACATATAATACACCTTCCTTTTCTATTGGTTTAGAAATGGAAAAAGGTTCTTGTTTTTAAGAAGTTTCTAAACACCAGGATTTTGATATGAAACCCGATTATTTTATTCTCTATGATTTATTAATGAAATTTATTATTATTATATTTATTTTCACATATATTAATACGTACGAATGGTGAAACCTGATAAGGAATAAATTCATTTGGAAATAATTTAATCTCCAGAGATGACATGTTTTACAATACCATTCTGAATAACACTGGTAATTTTTTTGACACCTCAGTGAGAAACCTTCGTTATTTTCATATAAATGACATAATTTAATTTTGTATCCAAATTTATTTGTTATTAATCATGTTCTATTGATTATGATATTACTTTTTTACCATTTATCATGCATTATGATATTCCTTAAGTTTTTATAGATAATTCTCAAGTTTACATGTAAATTGTTTCCCTTAAATTACCTTACTAGGCCTTATGCTCATCCTTTCCATTGTTGTATGTCCCTAGGATGTGATTTCTTGTAATTTAACTTACAATGAATCTATAATGAATCCTCTAATGTGGATAGGAATAAGTTTTTCATGTTTTCACATATTATGTATCTTTTTCAAAGACACTAATCCATTAAACATCATGTATTTGTATAATGCAATGAGAAGATATGTAATATAAAGGTGATATGTCCATAAAAATAATGTTCCAAATAAACTAAATTATGAATTGGATTATTCCTTGGAGTCCCTTTGGATTCAATTGGTATCTGACATGGCTTGTTTCTACCATTTGTGTGAGATAATCCATGATTGTTAAATAAGGTTTTTAAATTTACTAATCTATGTTTGGCATGACATGGAATTTTGTTGTTTTCTTAATAGAGACTCACATTGGTTTGGTCTATTTATTGAAATTTTTACCATTCTATTTTTTAAGACCTAATGATAAATGAAATGTGATATTTAAAAATAATTGTTTTTTTCATAATTAACCATTGACCCTGAGGATGTGATATTATGATATCCCTATTTCAATGACATGTTTTCTTATTTATATGTTGTAATTTATATATATAGGGTGTTGTCCTAGTTTACATGTTTTGATTCTTATATATGGAATTTGATTTGTTGAGACATTCTAAAATTATTATACACTGAGCTTGGCGATAATAAAATGTTGGGATGCTTATATATCTGGTGTGGTTGTAGTAAATGTGGAATTGTGTTTATAGTTGGATATTCCTAGTGAATCATTTAGAAATAATTATATGTTGAGATTGGCCCTGACACAATCTAGAAATATTATATATAAAGTGTATACATGTTTAAATGACTAAACATTCATGTAGTTGGGTTGGGACCATATTTGTGTGATATATACAATAGTTATAAGGATATAGTTGACATGGTCATAAGACATGATCAGAGACATTATGGAAAGAGTCTAATGTACGTTATGTTATTCCATGGTTATATGGTAATGGTTGGCATGGTTGTAACAACTACTCAGAGATATTCCTATACAGAACAAAAGAAGGTGGATGTGGTATTAATATAATTATTTAATTAATTTATAAACATACTAAATTTCACTAATTCATGAACATATTATCATAAATGTTATATTTTGACATGGTGTTGTTAATATACATAGTTACACTCCAACCCAATTTGGTGCACCAGTTGGCTCTTGTTAATATTTTGTGGATATAAGATTGGACAACGGAAAACAACATTGTGGTTGATTTTTTTCTTATTGAATGGGATAAAGATTGGAGACGTGAACAACATGGTATTTAGGAACGGGGTATTTGTGTCTTCTAGTTTTTTTATTTTTTATTATTTCTATCATGAAATATATTTACATTCTATAATTTCATTATATTATTCAATTATTATTATGGAAATATTTCGTTGGATTTATTTTAGGTTTTATGTCATTTCATTTTGTTTCTATTATTTTCTAACTCTAATTTTTATTCATATATCAATATTACTTTTTTCTATTTTGAATTATCTCTATATCAAAGTGTATATTCTTCAAACTATTCTGATCACACCCCCACTACTAGTTTTTGGCCTTCGGTGTACAAGAAGGTGTGTATGAGGTCTTGTGATGATCCCTTTTTGGTCACGCACGAGCATTCTGAAACAGGGGATGTCACAATGTGGTGTCATAGGACACTATGTTTATTTTATATTTCAATACTATTTTGGAGACTTTGAAAGGTGACTACGATGTTTCCATACATGGTAATGATCTTGTTCATGGGGGTAGCCAACCCATGTACGAGTGAAGAGTTGGGAGCTTAGGGATGGATTATTTTTAATGTTGTTCACTTATTATAGTTGATGTTATATCAACTAGGGTGATTCAAATATTGTGTCAAGAAATTGTATTATGATTTACTTGATTATTTATTTTATATTCACGTACTAGTATGGTGTGATATGTGTATTATTTCATCAAGATAAGAACATATGGATATATATTTACAAGCATTATTAATGATATGTTCATATTTACTGGTTTTCATGTGTACTTTCTTGTTAAACTATGATATTGGATACCATTTATATCTTATAAATAAAATAAATGATATGTTATATCATACTAAAACACTTGTAATCCATATTTAGAGAAACCTGGATTTTGTGGTTCTCTGTTTTTTTCACCTATTGAGGTTTAAAATTTTAAAATCCACTGTTCTAAAGTGTGTGTTTGTACTATAGGATAAATTCCAAATTATTTCCTTCATGTTAAGTGTATATATAGTGGAAATTAATTACAATCCAAGTATAGAAAAACTTGAGATTCTTGTAGTTCATTAGGATCATATAAATGTTCAGCATCTCTGAAGCTTCTTGATAGTCATGAGATCTATGGAGAGAGAAATTTTTCCAAGTGTTTCTTTGATGTCTGAGATGATGAGTGAGTTCCACCTTTAGAATTTTCCTATGTTCATAATGGAGGGAGTCCCAATTTACTTGATCTGTGCATGGAGTTAGTCCAGATATTCTTTAAGCATCCTAAGTCACCCCTAGATAGGAGGGTGAATATTACTGTGTATATGCTTCATGGACCAGTGAGGTATTGGTGGGGTATTCTGGAGAATGTAGAGAAATGTGTTGAGTTATCATGGTAGGACATTGCAGAAAATTTAATATTCTATTTTTTCATAAGATGTTGAAGTTTGAGAAGGCTAATGAACTCATGAACCAGAAATCAAGGGGCATGCAAATGTTGGACAACACTGAACTTTTCTCCGATGAGATACGCTTTGTGCCTTCAGTCACAACTGATGAGATATTTAGTTAATGACATCTTTATGATTTTCTTTGCTATGATATCAAGTATTTGGTGAACATGTTTAGTCAAGAAAATTATAAGATTTGATGAATAAGACACTTATCATGGAAGGGAATCTAAGATAAGCCTCTTGAAGAAGTTTGGTTCATTTAGTAGAGAAAATTATTAACATGACTACTAGTGGAAGGAAGCATTATTATGAGATTTTTCCCCATGTCAATGGTAGGAAAAGCATTCTTGGAAGGTAAAATGCATATTATGATCATGTTCTGTTGCATTCCAAAATGTGTGAAAAAATGGGCCTCAATCAGCCTCATTGTCCATACCCCTATTTGAAGTGTCATTCATGCGGTAGATTGGGGAACCTATAGGATGTTTTTGGGGAATGTAGAAATCTAGGTCATATGAGTATGGAATGAACCAAAGTCTATGGAATACTCAGCTAATACTCACCAGACAAGTTGTTTGAGTTCCATTGGATGTTTTGGTTGAGGCAGTGCATGTGGTACCCCCTGAAGAAATGGATGTTCGAGGAAGAGGGTATATATCTAGGGATTCTTGTTGGAGCCCATGGTAGAGGGTCTAGTCATCAGCATCTTATGTAGACTACTTAGGATGTTGTGGAGGAAAAACCATCTACTATCATAGGTATGATTCTTATATGAACTATTGTTGCATTGGTTTTTTATTGATACAGGAACATCACCTTCCATTTTATTATATCTTTTTATAAACGTTTTAGGTGTGGTTGTGGAAATCTTGAATGGTGTTTTGACTATCGACACATCTTTGGGTGTCCAGGAAAAGAAAAAAAAATATTTTAAGGTGTTTTCTCTAGAGATTTGGGGTTACCATTTATTTTGAGAAATGATTATGAATGAAATGGAAGGATTTTAATTGATTCATGGAATGAATTAGTCAGATATATACCATGATAATATAAAATGTTAACGAAGATAGTTACCTTTCCTCTCAAGAGGGAGGTATATCTTCTCACAATGATGAGTGGGATATTTAGACTGGTCATGTAGGACCAATTTAGTATAGATTGGGTTGTCTCATGGATTAGATAGCTAGCATCACTCTATATAATGGGAAATTTTGGTAGGATTATTTTCCTCTAGCGGTAGACCATTTTTAGTATGTCTATCCTAAAAAGTTATAATTTTAACCCCCCCCCCACCCACCCACCCTAGTGGGAGATCAGGTTTAGGATTGACTTGGATCCAGAAACAAATCCAATTTCAATCACACCATACATAATGGAAACAGAAGAGCTTTAGGGGTTAAATGTTCATTTTGAAGATTTGGTGACTAAATATGACATATTTCTTAGTACATGTCCTTGGGGTTCTCTATTTTTCATCGCTAAGAAGGATGATGGGTCTTCAAACTTATTTTTGGACTATTAGATATCGTAGTAGATGATTTGTAAGAACATATATCATCTTCCATGCATTGAATATTTCTTTGATCTTCTAAGATATTCTCTAGTCATATCTAATGTCGTTTTTGATAAAGATACCACTAGTTGTGGTTCATAACAACATATGTAATTAATACTATAGTTACTATAAGTTATGGATTGTATGATTTCATAGTGATGTCATATGGTTTGAATAACGCACCAGAGGTATTAATGGCCTTGATGAATATGATCTCTCTTTATTTTTTGGATTAGATTGTTGGTGTCTCTATCAATGAAATCATTATGAAACCATGGTAAATAGATGATCATTTCCATATTTTTCACATCTTCATATGTTCATTGAGAGATCATCATCCTTATTCTAAAATTTATGAATTGATTTTCTAGTATGGTAAAGTTCACTACATGGCCCATGACATCTCAGAGGTAGGAGTGTCATTATAACCCGAGAAAGTTGTATTATTGGTATCGTGGGAGAATGAGAAGAATGTCTTTTAAATTTGAATATTTATAAGCATGTAAGGTTATTATCATCACCTTATCAATGAATTCTCCCATCTCTCCTCACCAATGTATGGGATGAAAAAAATGTAGTGAAGTTTGTTTCATCAAATTCCTATTAGAATTTTTTTTCAATAGATAGAAGGAAATCAGTATTAGGCACATATCTGCACTTCACATATGATGGCTATTGTATATACCATGTACTATCGTGCATCTGGGGTTGGACTCAGAGTAGTTATTTTGTAGGATGATCGAGTGGTTTCTTATGGCTCTAGAATGTTGAGTTTGGGAGAGAGGAATTCTACTACTCATGATCTGGAGTTTGTAGTAGTGGTCCATACCCAGAGAAGACAAAGGAATTATCTCATGGGTGAGAGGATTGTGCTCTATTCTGACCACATGAGTCCTAAGATCAACTTTTCATAGAAATACATCAACCTCTAGAGAAGGATGTTCTAAATTATCTCTTGTATTTATACCTTGATTTATCTTATACATATGGAATGGGAAACATTTTTGTTGTTTAATTGAGCCAAAATACATCGATAGAGGTACTACAAGAGTCTAATGATGAGTGGAGGATAATTTATGACTTTTATGAAAAGCATATAGACATTTAAGAGCCTCGAAGAAATGTTGATTGGGCCTTGATGTATATCATATCCATTATTCCATACCAAATTATGACTCAGTATTTATTTGATATAGACTTGTTAGTTCTGGGAGAAAAATTATATGATGGGGAGGCATCAAATGGATTTATTATTAGCAGTGGAAATTGTCATCTTTTCTATGGCTGAGTATGGCTTCTTAGGGAATTGTAAAAAGAACCAATGATATATTTCCATACTTAATGATTGTATTTACATCCAGATATAATTATGATTTATCATTATATTTTTAGATTGTACTTGTGGTTAGAAATGAAGAAGGAAGTCACAAAATTTGTGGAATGTTGTTTCAATTATCAGCAAGTGAAAGCCAAGTAGTAAAGGCCAATTGGGATTTTCAAAACTTATCAAATTATATAGTGAAAATTTTATGATTTAAAAATATTTTTTGATATATTTACCTAGGAAACACATTAAGAATGATATTATGTGGGTGAATATGGATCTTTTGATGATGGTAACTCACTTATTTCTTGTCATATATCCTTCAATATTGATGATTATGGAAATCTTTATCTATGTGAGGTAGTTTAGCTGTATGGTGTTATGAGGAGTATCATCTTAGATAGAAATCCTAGTTTTACATAATTTTTTTAGTAGTGTATTCAAATGCTCTGTTATCATAGTTTCTCTTGAGAACGGCTGATTATCCTCAGATCGATGTTCAGTTTGAGAAAACTTTTCATGTTCTGGTGGTTTTGATTTGAGCCTATTTTTTGGATTTTGGTGGTTGATGGGTGTTTCATATAGAACTCAAGGAGTTTCCAAATAGTAATAGTGTCCAGGCATCTACCATGATTTCACCTTTCAAGGATTTTATGTTAGTTCATGTTGGTTGCTTCTTTATTGGTTAGAGGAAGGGGATTCCACACTTCATGAGCCTCATCTTGCGTAGGATACATCTAAGAACATTTAGTTGATTAAATAGAAGATGGTCAATTTATAGTGTATGCACAAATCCTTTATTGACAATCATATATGATATATATAGTTTGAGTCAAATCCTATAGTGTACCTTTTATCCCTTCCATAACACTACAATTCCATTCATGAAAAGTTTCACATGTTTTATCTTCTAATATATTATCCAAACTATTATCATGTGATATTCATAGCAATGAAAATATTAATGTTAATACATCCTTTCATAATAATCCATTTTCAATTATGGACTTTATTGAGAATTATCTCCTGGGTACGGTGATTCCTCTAGTTTGGGTGATGCGGTAGCATGAGAGAGTTTTGGAGTATGCATGGTAGTGGGAGTAAGATACAAGGGCATAGTGGAAAGACTTGTTCAAAAATACTACACAGTGATTCTTATAGGATCTCATGGACTTCCCTTTACTAGTTAGAAAGTTGTAATAGCCTTTATTTTTTCAGGTGTATCTCTCTCAGATATTTTGGTTGAACGTCTTTTGGTTGATTTTTTCCTCTCCTTAAACCATGGTTGTTTTTTTCTATGATCATATGTGTTCCAGATAACTTCATTATTGGGTTATGATAAGACTGGAGATCAACCACACATAGATACTTTCTTGAGGTAAATGACTTCATGTTCTAGGGTGTATGTTTATTTGAATTAATGTTGTTATGGTACAAATATTTCTAGTGTTACCACAAGTTACTTAAATTTTTATAAGTTGTAGAGGGTGTTCATGTATTTTATAAGAAAAATTGACTAAAAACACATATTTATATCCTTTACACAACATGTAAATGTATAAATGTCATGTAATGTTTGATTGAATTTTGTAATCAGTCATGTTTATGGGGGGTTTTCAAGATCCATCTAAAAATATTTACATCATGTGTAACTATATTACATTTTGTGTAATTATTTGACCTGTTATTTTAATATATTTCTTGAAGTATACCTTTATTTCCAACTCACCTACAACTTCCTCCTCACAAACATAGGGAACCTTCCACGTGATTTTGGAGTGCATCCCTTGATTCTGGATGTCTTTTTTTTGCATCTAGTCCCTTGTATGTGGTTTTTGATTGTTTTTAACATCCCTTACTTTGTTCATTTATCCATTGTAGTGTAACATCTAAACCATTAACCTTGTTGGTTTTGACGATGATTGGTTTTGATCTAGGATCACTCTTATGATCATTTTCGCCAACTTATTTGTTGTTGTTTAACATTAAGAGCATTGTTTGGTCATCAAAAAAGGCTAGGTGTCTAAACCATAACCCAATGGTTTGATATTTTTTATGTATGTTCAATATTCCAGAATTTGAGAACATATCAACTGATGAATAAATTAAATAATGAATTTAATTTTTCCTTTGAGTCCCTTTGGATCAAAATCGTTTTTGACCGGGGTTGTGGCTATAGTTTGGGTGAGTAAACCCTTGATTTTTAAATGAACTCTTTAAATGGATTAAATTGTGTTTAGCATGACATGGAATTTGGGTGTTTTCTCGAGATATGATTACCTTGATTTCTCTTGATTAATGAAATTATTGTTAATCTATTGGTGTAAGACCAACTGATAAATGAAATATGTAATTGAAAGATATATATTAATATGAATTATTAACCTCTTATCCAGATGATGTGAGGTTTTGATATCCATGTTTCTTGGACATGTGTTGTGATTTCAATGTTTTAATGTTTGTAGAGGGAGTTGGCCCAGTTTATATGTTGTAATGATTATATAGGTAATTGTCCCAGTTGACATATACTAAAATTATTATATATCAGGCTTTGATTTGATAAAATTTATAAATGTTTATATAATGGTTTTGGAAATGATAAATGCTAAAATTATTATATTTCTAGCCATGCCTGGTGATACATGATGAAATGACCATATATGAGGCTTTTACTTGACACATCCTAAAATGATTATATAGTAGGAGAAACCATAATTAAATTCTAAAATGCATCTACATGTGTTTTTGACATGGATTTTTTTAATTTAAGCCTCAGTTATAAGGTTATGGTGGGAATGGTTGAAAGACATGCTCAGAGACATGCTGGAACAATACTGAGGAAGGTTATGTTATTCCTGGGTTATACGGTTATGGTTAGCATAGTAGTCGGACATGTTCAGAGATATTCTGGCATGGATCGAAAGAAGTTTTGTGTGGTATTAATTTAACTGTCAAGTTAATTAATACACCTATTAAATTTCATTGTTGTATGCACTTATTATCAAACTGGTTATTTTTAGATACAATGGCATCAACATATTGTGTTATAGTCTCAACCTATCCAGCCCACCATTTGGCACCCAAGAAAATTTTCCGGATGCCAAATTGTATAAGTTCAGAGGACTATACTGTTGATTATTTTCATTCTACATGGACTAAAGAATTAAGACATAATTGATATGGAATTTTGGATCAGGGCCTTTGAGTCTGCTAGTATTATATTTTTTATTACTTTATCATTAAAAATAGTTACATTTCATCATGTGATGACAATATTAATTTATTATTATTGGATTATTCAGTTGTATTTATTATTGGTTTTACATTGTGTCATTTTTTCCATTTTTTTGTACTCTGATAGTCATTAATTTATCTATATTTCTAATTTCAGTGATGTTGTAACTCTATATCCTAGGGGTATAGTCTTCCCAGAATACTTATCACGCCACCAATATAGCTAGTAGCCTCTAGCGTAATTGGAGGCATACTTGAAGACTTGTGACCAACCTATTTCATCCACGTTAGAGTGTACCAGACTGGGGATGTTACCATCATGATTTCAAGGGTATGAATGAATCTTCCAATGTTCAATGATTTAACTATGCAAAAATAGTACACTATTAAAATTGCTTTACTATGCATGATGGGTTTTTACCTAGAAAGGGATAAGGGATCAAGGATTGTCTTATGTGCTCACAACAGTAGATGTTCGTGTGTCTAATGATATAGTGTAATTTACATTAACTATATAATCCAATTTAGAAAATGCATTATTTCATTCTAGATCATCAAACTCATATATATCTTCAATGTTTTCCAAGAAAACTAGATATTTCCCATGAAATTTATTAAATTATTTATCAATCAAAAATACAGGTGGAAGTATCACCACGATAAGGATATGCTAGTTAGTTCAAATTATGACACATAAACATGAACTGTTTACTAATTTCACTATTATATATATAGTACCTTTTTATATAATCCTTAGTTTGGATTGACATTAAAAATATAGTGAAAACATTAATTTTAATGATAATGAAGTTACGATTCATAAATAAGGTGTTGATTTCCTTATCCTTATAATGGATACAAAATAATTTGAATAATGTTCAGATCTACCCCTAGTAGCTCTTCAAAATATCATCTTTAAAGGATGATAGAACACATAATCTACCACTAGAAAATGTATTTTTCAAATTGAGGATGTTTGTTTGTACTACAATACAATGATTTATTTCCTAAGTAATTACATGGACATCCACCAATTTGTTATGTTGAGTTTTCCATAGACATAATCCCTAATGATATAACAATATCAAATATTACCAATAGAATAGCCACTATAGAATTTTTATATATTAAAAAAAGACCAGTTATCTGATAAGGGATCTATAATCCCTAGTCTTCCATTGTGTGGAGTCCCAATTATTTTTGATAATAAAAAATTTGAATCAAGGAGTTTGTGAATTGATTATTGGTAAATAAATGTTGTTTTAATAAAAATATTATTTTATACATCACAATGATGACTTAATCAACCATCTTCAAAAAGATCAATATTATTCATAGATTGAGCCTTGTTATGGGTATCACAAAATGTGAGTAATGATTGAGGATATTCTAAAGACAACATGTCATATGATGTATAGACGGATTTGTAAGAACAAGAGGGTATTTATTTTCCAGCGGTATCGGGCCTATGTATCTCTGCACATAATAGTTAGCTGAATAGTCATGCAAAGGTGGTGAGCTTATCACGATGCAGATGTTAGGGATGGGTGGTTTCATGTAGTCATAGTCTGTATGATTTTCATAAAACCTGTAGGTCCTGTAATGTATCCATGACTATTGAAAATGTAATCTCTAATCCTATGGGCATTGTATGGTTCCCCCATATCTGTTAAAAGGGTGTTGTCAGAAATAAATAAAAATAGAAGACCTTCATGCCATTCATCCAAAAAAAGTAATATCATGATAACTTTTTTGTTGAATTTATTGATTATATATTGGTATATTATACAATGTTTTAGGACCATGAGAATTACTTGAGGATCATTATTTACAATATATGAAGAAGATAATTAAATGGAAAATTTAGCAATGTGTGAATTATAGCTTCATATTGTTTCTTTTCATGGCCATATTGTCTCTAATGATGGAATATCAGTTGATACTATGAAACAAATGGTAGTTCAATAATGGTCTACACTGAAAAAAATAACTGAGGTTTGTGTTATCAATGTTTTGGGAGGTTACTCTATATGATTTGTTCAAAAACATCTTATTATCAAACATTTTAACAAAGATATCTCAAAAAAAGAGTTAATTTCGTATGGATAAAGGAACATGATTAATGTATTGACACCTGTAAGAAATGATTAATGACGTCTCAAATTTTGAATCAACCATAAAGAAATGATAGGTTCCTAATATATAGTGATACATTAATTAAGATACATAGTTGTATTCGAATACAGAATAATAAAGTTATGGTTTACGTATCAATTTAGTTAAAGATTCACTAATAGAACATTATAACCCATTATATTTCTATGACAACTATTATATTTTCATTGATGATATGTATAAAAAATACCTAAGGTGATAATTTTGGGATATATATTGACCAAAAATGATTAGAATAATGATTTACCCCAAAATATATCTTCATGTGGAAATGGGGAAGTCTTGAGATACTAAAGAACTATTATTTCTCAATACATTACCACCATGGTAAGGAAAATAAAGTATTAGATGCCTTGAGTCGAAAATATCATGTAGTCCTGAATAAAATGTGGATCATTAGGGATCTCAAGATAATGGATTCTGTAAAACTAGATCTTGGAATGATTAAAGAAGGTTTGATATAAATCCTCATTCAAATGAAGACATACCCATCTTTTTTGGAAAAGATAATAATTTTTTTATCACATGATGAGAATCTTCAATTGTGGATTGATGTATTGGATGATGGAAGCTAGAACACTTTGATTTTAAAGATGATGTTTTGAGATTTTTAATGAGGAAATTTTTTACATATATACTTGATATGAAGATATAATTATTTTTGGTTTCTCATATTTCAAATTTATCTGTACTCCCTGATAGCACTGGTATGTATAATGATTTGAAGAAACATTTTTGTTGGGATAATATGAAGAGGGAAATTGCAGATATTATGTCGAGATATATGGTTTTTCAAAAGTGAATCCTCAAAAACATCATCCTATAGTCATAATGCAGCCTCTTTGTATTATTATGTGTAAATGGGATGATATTACTTTGGTGATTATATTAGAATTATTTAGGACATCTTTTATGGTTGATCGACTCACCAAATCTGGAAATTTTCAATATAAAATTGAATATTACCCTATGAAGTGCCTCTGAAGAATCTATATTAATGATTTTTTAATACTCTATAGTGCACTTCGGTAAATTTTAATTCATTATGATCCTTAATTTTCATCAAAGTTTTTGAAGAGTATCCAGAACGCTCCTGATACTAAACTTCAACCGAGCACTTCATATCATCCCAAAATAGGTAGATACTATTAAAAGGACAACACAATCATTAGAATAAATTTGTATGCCATTATATAATGAATTTAAAGTTAAATTTTACCAATATTTACCATTGGTAGTGTTATCCTATAATAATACATTTTATTCGTGTATTTAAATGGTGACGTTAGGAAAAATATAGGGAAAGTGATCTCAATGTCCAACTTATTGGGAAGAATTTGGTGAAAGGAAAATTGAATTATAAGAATTTGAAGGGGAGGAAATGTAAAAATTAAGGACTATTCATACTCATATCTAGGTATCTCAAAGTATGAGAAAGATCTATTTATATAACCATATAAAATATCTTGAATTTGAAGTGGGATATTATATTTTTTAAAAATATCCCCATGGAAAGGTGATATAAGGTTTAGTGATAAAGCGATACTGATCCTTAGGTAAATCATACATATTAAAATCCTATAAAGAATTGGAACTTTGGTCATCGATTTGGAAATATAACAATGTCTCTCTAAAGTGAATAATGTCTTCCATATATCCATGTTAGGGAAGTACGTGTTATAGAAAATGCATGTTCTCACTATGATGAAATAGAACTTGAACCTTATATATCTTAATATAAAGAACCTATTAAGATGAGAGACACATTGGAACAAGATTATAGGAGTCATATGAATCAACTAAAATTGTCACTTTGGAAAAATCATAAGATAGAAGAGGTGATTTGGGAACCGGAGGACATTATGATGTAGAACTGCCAGAATCTCTTCATGAGGTAATATTATAGAAATTTTTAGAATCATATTTTTTATGGGTGAGAATGTAACACCCAGAGACATTATAATATTTTTCCTATTAAATTCATCTATTATCTTCTATATCTGGGGATATACAGAACCCCAAGTCTAAAAGAAACATAAAATAGTATTGTGTTATAACCTAGTTGTTAAATTGGTGGGTATTAATAAAATAGAAAAAGTATTAAAATTATATGGTTTATAAATGTATAAAACAAATTCAATGGTTATTTACTGATTATTAATAAAATAAGAATAATTTTAAATAAAAATAATTTTTTTTTCTAAAAAAGTGTACTTTCCTACATAACCGTTTTATTGTTTTTTTCACATAAAATTTAAACTTAAAACTTTTCTTATTTTCAATTTTTTATTTTTAAAATTGAAATTATTTTTTAAAATATTCATTTATATATTATATTATAGTAATTTTTTATTTTTTAGAAAATATTAATTTATTGATGAATAGTGAAAATATTAGGTTTTATTGAAAATGGTATATTCACTTAAGGTTTTTTAAAATTTAATTTTAATTTAAAATTGATTGAAATGTCAAATTATTTAATTTATTTTATAATTAAAACCATATATGTATTTGGAATAAAATTCATTTTTATTTTTGTTATTAAAAATTTATATAGTCATGAGAATTTTCCCTTTCGAAAATTGCTTTTGATCGCCTTTGTAGGTTCAATTTTAAATTAAAATATCCCAAATATATGAATTTGGTTTAAAAAAATGTTTTCCATATGTAGAATAAAAATAATTATTATTATATAATAAAGAAAAACTAATTTTTTATCCTAATGAATAGTAAAAATTGTCAAAATAAATTACTACAGTTAGAGAGAAAATGAGTTCACCAGGGTGCTAAACTAAAAATGTAAAGGTGAAAATAGCCTAGAAAAAATTAAATTACAATTTTATAGACATAATTTTTTCACATATCACTATTTCTTCAATAATGATCCCTGTTTCTGACATGTGTCATTTGAAAAATGTTGGTGCCACTTTTTCTTTTCAAAAATTCAATGTGTTTCGTCTCCCCCACTAGAAAAGGAAACCCCATATCATCCTCTATTAATACATAAATAAAACATGTTTTCATCCAATAATTACCTCAGTATGTTTCATACGTCTAAAACCACATCCTTGGAGCCTTATATTTAATTTGAAACTCTCCTAGGACGGCTTTAGTTTTAAACAAAAAGAGCCTCTCTGAAGAGGCGGTGACATTATTAAAAATGTGTTTTCTTATTTCATCTTAAAACTCCATCAAATAATACAAAAATATTATTAAATAATAATCATAATATATACTATGAAAAAATATATTATTAGTTTAATCTAATAACCTATAACCATCTGCACATCCATCAAATGGGAAATGAAACCTATTGTCGTGTGTATGGTAGACTATAGCCACATGAATAAATATAACTCATTTCCATCACTGCCTCTCATAGAGGTATAAAATGTTAAAATTTAAATTTTTATAAGATGTTGATAAAATTCATATAATTGTTTTATTATAATATCACATATAATTTTTTTCTTCCAATCACTTTAAAAATAATACCATCGATCGTGCCTACGTATAGAAAATCACCTCCACATAAAGAGATGAAATGTTTTTCTTTTTATTTTTACATCGATGGTAATAATGATATATTTAATTAATATAAATTATTTATTTGATATAATAATGTTTATATAATAGTTTAATACTATTTATCATTCTTTCATTACATTATTTGGATAAATAGAAACAACATCGATGTGTATGTACGACTTATTGCCTCAACAAGCAGTCTAACTCATTTGCAAATATATATATTTTTGGGACTATAATAAATAATTTTTTTAAGAATATATATGATATTGATATCATGGTTATCATATTTAATATAATTGAATAATGATCAGAGGACAAAGGCTAAAATTACTGAATAGAAACATACCTGAAAAACGAAGCAATTATCAGCAAAATAGTTATTTTTAATAAGAATTGTTAATAAAAACGTCAAAAAGAGTATTATTAAAAAAACATGGAATTAAATAAATTATTTTAGTTCTATAATATATTTATAAAAATTATATATTTTATTATACATGAGTTACAGAAATGTAAAAAGGAAATCATACCTTCCTATTAATTTTAATATACATTTCAAAAGAAATATTTTTTTATGGGGCTTACGATTCAAAATTTACGAAAACGGTAATAGTTTATATTATAATATCATTATTTATCAAGGTTGTTAATGATTATGTGTTTAATGATGAAATATTATGGTCTATATTTCATGAAAACAATAAATTTAATTCCTCTTTATTTTTTAGGGTAATAATATTTTTCTCTCATTTTCCTCTATTTAAGAACAAAAATGATGAAAAGTGTTTTTTAAGGAAAATAAATTTATTTATCTCTAAACATATAATCAAATTTTCTTCCATATACATTTTTTTATTAAAAAATTATATTTTTTTATATTTTCAAAAGTATGTATTATATAAAATTTTACACATTTTTTACTTTTTATGGAATAGTTGGAATGAAATATTCTTGTAATTTTGTAAACGAAGCACTATTTAACCATTTTAAAAAGATTAATGGTTTTAAACTTATAAAAGGTAGTTAAAAACACCAAATATCTAGAAAAATTAATAAATTAATAAATTAAATATTACTTATTATTTTTAATTGATATTTTAAAAAACATTCTTAATATTCGTGAAGTTCTCTTTTTTTAAAGTGAATTTCAAAGTGAAAAATGGAAATTTTCCTCAGAAATATTTTAATGAATTTTTAATTGGACTTCAATTAATCAAAAAAAAATCATTATTTAGCATAGGATTCATTGAGAATATGTTTTAATTATATCAACCATGTTACTCATACATATATATTATGATCATTTCGAATGGGTATGTTCTCTTTTGATACCATTCTCCATATTACAATTTGTTGAATTACAATTATGTTTCCTAATTTGGGAATGTATTAACATTTCATATGATTTTTTTCTATATGAATTTTTAGGTTGATTATATTTCTCCCATATCATATAAAAATATACTATACTTATTAAGTGATAGGGGAGACCCTATATAGCCCCTCGATTGATTGGTAGGTCTTGTGAGACAAACTATCATTGGTATTTTTCCAATTTCATTCCCATTTATATGACATGTCCTTAAAAGAGGTCTTGATAGTATGGTTATGATTTTTTAAATTATGAATTACATAATTATGATTTTATTTATTTATTTTCTATTTGATTATTTTAAAGTTATAAAATCCATGTGTTTTTTCAATATCATGTGATTATTTATATGGGTCTGTTTTTTAATCATTTATTCCTTCCATATAATTCTCATATAATTGATTGAATGGAATGTGTTTTAGCTATCTACATTGTCAGATAGATTATTCCTTATTTATTCAGCATGGATTCTATAGAATGTATTCCATTACAAACCATTAGGTCTCAACCCATTCATATGTTTTCTTACACTAGGATTCCATGAATTGTTTTATGATTGATAATTAGGGGTAATATTAAGGGGATAATGTATCAATCAAATAAAATACTTTTTTAATTTGAGTTTTAAATTTGAAAATAAAATTATAGTCTCTAGACATATTACAAGGACTATTAAACTATTAATTCCTTTTAGATGTGATTCTTTGTATCTTATGACAATGTAATAAAGTAATCACTGACTTCGGGCTATTAGGGTTAAGTTATTTACATACATAATGTAACAAGATTTACTAAGATCCTAAAACAAAATTATTGTGGGATAATTTGAAGAATTTTATTTCATAATACACCACAATGTGATATTTAATCTTAATAGTTATGTTATAGTGTCAATAATCAATGGGGATAACCTAATAATTACCCATAAAAATAAGGAAATGGGGGAATATCACAATGAATTTTTTATGTGTTTTCCAAACACATATAATTTGGTTTAACCTTACATGATGATATACTATATCAGTATTTTAGAAGACGTTTTTCTTGGATAAAATTCAAATATTTATGTTATATAATTGTTGAAGTTACACGAGGAAACAATTTTTATCATATATTATTAATATAAAAGGTTTGTTTGTATATTCTAGATAATTCATCATCATTTAATAAACATAGAGTTAAAAAATCTATATATCCATTCACCCAAAAAATTATAGTCAATTTGAATTGATTCTATGAACATTTGAAGAAATATTAGTAGCTTGTTCCTTTATTAAACAATGTCGACACCATTATATTTTAATGACTCAATAATTATTTAACAAAAAATTCCACTTAGGTATTGGAATATCCCTATATGAAGCTCTATATAGAAAGAGATATACAACTACAATAAGATAAAATAGTGTAAGTGGAGAGAATAAATAGGAACCAAATATATATTATAGATTATTTGAATTATTCAACCCATTTATATTTATATTACTGTGGTACATAGTCAATAAAATAGAAATACTAAAAATCATCAAGGAGGCTTGAATTCTATAGTGTATTTACTTTAAAAATTACCTTGGAATAGATTCATGATTAATGGAAATGAAGGAATTATTATCCCTAGGTACATTAGAGCCTTTTCTATCTTGGATCACATGGGTGACATGGTCTATTGATGATCACGCCCACCAATCCTGGATTATGTGCATAATGTGTCTTATATCTCTCTCTCGCAGACATACATACGAGATCCCTTACATGAAATAAATCTAAATATGGTAAAGTTGGATCATGAAATATCTTATGAGTTGTATATGGGGAATATCATTGATCATAAAGACTATGTTCTATGCAATAAGAAAACTCATTTTTTATTGTACTTTAGTGAAACCATATTCATAAATACGAAAAATGGGAACCCAATGATACGTTGCAATATATATACCACCATATATTATTGATTGAGTAAAATAGATGATATTTTGATGGTAAAATGTATGATTGGGGAAGAATTTAGAGATTCAGAAAATTTTATATGAAAATTTCCATCTCAAAACATTTTCCATCATTCATACATATATATTTCATATAAATTAAATCAGATTTAGTGAATAATAAAAAACCATTTATTTATTAATAAAAAATCTATATGTAAAAGATAAATACATTCTATAAAAGATTATAAAAAATATAATATGAGAGTAAAAAAATTAAGTTTCGTTACTACATATTAAAATTGTGGTGTCTTGTGGTCTATTAAAAATATAACAGTACTGAGAAACTCTATGAAAATTAAAAAAACATGAAATAAGTTTAATATTTTTTAATGGACTTATAGAAAGTTTAAATAAAACTTTTAAATTATTACTGATGAATATAACTGTTTCTAATATGAATTATAAAGAAAATATAAGCATTAGAAAATTAACAGGATCATTTGAATAGATACTTGGTTTTTGGAATAGTAAAAAAACTATTAAAATTATATCTTGACCGCTAGAAGAGTAAAATGACTGTTAATTATTATTTTCCATGAATATAATTATTAAATATATATAAATATATCCAATAAAATAATTATTCAAATTAGTTTACTCAAATAAAATAAAAGAATATATTTTAAAAAATTGTGAAAAAATATCTTTTTTATATTAAAATTAAAATATAAGATTCAAATAACATTCATTTTATTTTTGAAAAAATGGATTTATTTTTTGGTAATTTGAATGAAAAAATTATCTAATATTTTTTTGTAATTTCGAAAAATCATTAATGAATAGATGAATAGTAAAATAAAATTTGTATACATTATGTATTTTGACTTGACATTGATGTAACAATGCTTAAATAATATATATATATATATATATTTCCCCAAAATGAGTTTAATAAGATAAATAGATCATTTAAAAATAATAAATTCAATTTCGGAACTTAAAAACTACTTTCCAATGTAGAAAAATTTATTTATACCCCTAAAAGTAATATATATTATTTATTTATTTATTTTATAAAAACTAATAAATTTATTGTCTTAATAGTTTTAAAGGAATAAAAATAATAAATATATATTAAATAATGCTCACTGTATCAAATAATTCAATTTTTCAATTTTACATGTTGAAATAATATTTTATTTATTATATTAACCCAAAATCCATCTCCCCTCAATGTAAAAATAACCACTCTAACCCCCATGGAAAATATCTTCCAAAATTTACCCTATTTACAAATATTTCTTCAATAAACACCTCTTAATACTCCTAAGATACATATAGGAATTTTAGAATCACCCTAATCTAATCCACTAAAGCACTATTCTCATAGAAAGGGTGAAAACGTCCAGTAGAATGTTACATTCCCTTTCATTCCCATTTTTTATCTTCTAATATTTAATTATCATTTATATTTCTAAACCAATCCTACCAAATTGATTATTTATCAAATTAATATGATATTAGATATATTATTTTTACTATAAAATATTATTTAAAATATATTTATATGTACAACCTCTCTCTCTAACTTTTGACATGTCAAAGTAATGGTTAGTTTACCTTCCATCGAAGACGTTGAAAAATCTTTATTAATCGCCACCATGATGGATGGTTTTTATATCAAGAAGGACACACCTTTTGTTGTTTAGTTTTTATATCATATATCTAACATATATGTGCTTATAAATTGAAATAATATATGTATTTAATTTAAAAAACAATAAATAAAAATGATCAAACTCCAAATATTGAAACAAAAATGGGAATAATTAAAAATAAATATTAACACTAAATTTATCATTGATTAAATAAGATAATAATTAAATTAAAGTTATTATAATTGTTCAACAATAATGAAAATACATGTAATTTACATCTGTACTAATGTTATAATTATTGTAAATTAGTTATATTGTTATAAACCTAATGAATATTTTTTTACCAATGGTGATTGTAATCTCAAATTATTTCATTTTCTTATGGGTTTATACTATCTCTAATTCTCTCTATTCTCTATGATACTATTACATTTTTTAAACGATTTTTGTGATATTATTTAAAATTACCTTTAATGTTTTTATGTATATTAATTAAATTATTTAATTTGGATGAAATCTCAGGAACCTCTAATTTGTTTGATGAATATAAATGTTAAAAAATTCACTCATTGATTTTTATTATGATTATTTAATTTCCAAATCATATACTCTTTGATTTTTTTGTGATAAAATTAAATTCATATGATAATTTATTCTTAATTTTATTTGTTACTAATAATCCTTTTCACTAACATAAGATTCATACCATTTTAATTAAAGTCATTTTCTTCCCATGGGTTTATTTGATATATATAATTTATTTATGATTTGTTTTTATTTAGAACACATTATTTTGTACATGATATTATGTGATTTTTGGGCCTAGAAATATTATAACCTAAAATTATTTGGGTAATGTTCATAAATCAAAAAATTATTATGAATGAACATGATGAAATAACATATGTCTCATCAATTTTACTAAATGTGTATACCATATGGATTGTGGAGATCACCCATGATCATTTATAATATCATTATTTATATATTGTACAATATTGTGGAGAAAATAATAAATATTTTCTTGGATTATAATTATATTATTAGTGTGATATTTGAGTAATACATTGAAATTATTAGTTTGGTTGTTAAAAGTTTCCTACATAGAAAAGTCATATTATGTTGGGAAAATTTATACATTATGGTAATGTAAGGTAATATAATTTATCACAAAATGGATTAATAATTTATCCTGGTTGATAAATCTATGGATGAAACTATCTAAAACATTACACTAATTTTTTTTATATGTTTTTATAATTTTTTAAACTTGTTGGATTCTATAATGTAAATATAGAATTTTTTAAATGTCACCAAGACACTAAATACTTTAATGGGTGATTATATTCAATTTTTATTTGACGAGAAACACTTATAGTCCATCAATGTTTTAATAGATAATATAATTATTTTATCCATTAACTTTTTAATTTATTGGTGTAACCTTTTTGATTGTATTATAATGTCATTAACAATAAATTAGAAGTAGATCTTGGAATATATAAGGATAAATGTTTCATTTAATGTAAAACACTTAAATAATACTAGAAGTGGTTCAAAGGAATTACATAACAAAAGAAAGGATCTTCTAGAGATTTATAATCTTTTCGATAAGTCAAGGTTCTATCCTTTGGAATAAAAATTCTTAATTTATTTACAATAAGTGTATTTACCCAGTCTAATGACCAGAAAATGAAAAAATACATAGTTAATCAGATTTATACATCTGTTATAAGAGTTTTATTTGGAAACCATGGTTAATAAGTGATACCCAAATCTAGTGTAACATCCTATAATAATGAAACCCCAATATTTTGGGTGTAAATCTCATGATATAAATAGTGAATCTATATATGAGGCACTGATGACTATTTCTTATGTTAAAATAGCACATTGTTTGGTTTATTTCAAATTCTTATATATGAGAATCACTGATGGTGATTTTACATAAATCCCAAATAAAAAAGATAAATTAGATGTCAATCACTCTTATTGGGTTAATCGTATCCCTTCTTAGTGATGTTGTGGTAGAATTCTATGAATATTTGTTATTGAGGAATAAATAGAGAAAGTATACAAAAATTACAATGCACCTAATAGACGACATCGTCTAAGAGAATAAATTACCCAAAAAATAATATATTTTTATTTAATTACCAAATATATTTTATGAAGGAAGGGGGATCAAAATATATGTTCATAATTGGTATATAATTTATTATATGGGAAATAAGAAAGGAGATGACTAGAAATGGTGTCATAGAAGAATATTTTTTTTTGAAAATAGCTGTTGTGTGACCGTTTCATTCATCTTTTAGGAATTAATATATTTTAATTGATATAGACCATGTCAGTAAGAGTTTTGAGGTAATGGATCTCCAAAAAAATCAATCATCTAATGACGCTGAGTTTTGTATGGAAATAAAATCCATGGTTTGGAGTTCAATATGAAAACATTATAGATAATGTGGTAAAATTTTATAACTACAACTTTAGAGATTTAATAAAATAAATATAGTTAAATTAATAGTGCAATTATTATATAACACTCTATGTCAAGTAGAATATATAAGGTCTCAAATTCCGAGGTTAAATAGATTTTGGAGAAAACTGTTGGGAATTCGTTGAATGATTGGTCCCCCCAGTTGGAGGATACATTATGTTAAAATTTAGAAACATTTAATAAACTAATGGAAATGTATTAATATATTATTTTTAATGGAAAAATTGTTCACATGGTTGTGTGAATTGAGTACAAATCTCCGTGGGAAGTAAAAGTTATAATTTTAAAAGTATAAAAGAAAATAGTTTACTTTAATTTAATGCGTTTGATGAAATTAGACGATAGTCATTTAAGGGGGACCATATTAACAAATAATTAGTAAGGTTTTTCATGATTGAAAACTATAAATAATAAAGCTATTGGCTGGTGAGAAGATGTAAATTTTCAATGGATAAATGATTTTTTTGTGGGAAGTCAAAGTGAATGATATTAGGTCCATTCACAATCACTCAATTCATTACATATTAACATGTTAAAATATAGGGAAGAGAATGTGGATCATTTTTTAATATGAAGAATATAATTATTTTTCTAAAATAATAGAAAAATGGGTTTTTCTCCCTATTATTATATATTAAATAACATAAATCAAGCCTAGTTTGTGGCCACAAACCAAAAATATTAAGGGAGGAAACAATGAATAGGGATAATTCTCAATTATGAATTTATGCATGTTTTTATTCACATTTTATTAATATTTTCAAACCATAATTCCTTTTATATTAAAATTTATTGAGTTCTACTAGTAGTTAGTGAGGATGGATGGTCGTGAACAACTAAATATAATAAAGAATCATTCTTCATATGAGAAGTATTCTCTTTACGCATTTTAATTCTCTCGATCCAGTGCATATAATAATTTTATTTACTCCTAATTCACTAATATTTTTTTTAATATAAAAAAATAATATATATTTCTTTGGGGAGTATATATTAAGAAAAACTATTAAATTTATAATTCATCGTGATTTACATGACATGAATCACTTTGGAGTTATATTATATCCTAATTTTATAATCAATAATATTAAAGTCCAATTGAGTATAGTTTAAGTGAATTACATACTTTACATAATTTTATTGGACTAACAAAATATAAATTTAGATATAAATTCCATGAGAATATAAAGTTATTAACCCCCCTCCCCCACCCATTGTGTGACAAGATATGAATACTAACATAAGTGTAACTAGAATATGCTGGAAAATAATTTCAATTATTAAAAAAAATATACTATAGCTTTATCAGTGAAAAAATGGATTTTATCAATGCGTTAAAAATATAAATGATACAAGAACTATTATAGGAATTAGGGTATTATCACTAATAAAAAAGTGCATTTAACGTTCTTTTCTATTAGTGCTAAAACTAACAATTACACTACAAATTTCTATCACTGATAAATATAGGACTGAAAAAATATATTCTATCCATTGGCATATGTTTGTACATGAACATCAACTCAATATATTTGATATGATTCCAACAAAAAAATATACTGTAATAAATAATTTTTTTATATATTAAAAAAATGACTGAAATTGAACAATTTAAAAATTAATAAATTTAAATTAAAACATATTAATAAATAATTGTTAAATTATATATATATAACACATTACAAACAATTAAATATTTAAAATTACATCAAATATGAAAAATTATTAGAGTCTTTCTCCATGTATTAACCCAAACCCCTAGAAAAGTATAGTGCAATAGTAATAAAAATGATGTTTATTTTAGTAATATAAACTAATGATATAAATAAAACCAAAATATTCTAAAATAATCAATAGATAAAACATAAATAAAAACAATAACATATATGATTTAATAAAATACATAAATAAAATAGAAAACAAACTACGTAAATAAATAATATTGTTGAGTATCAAAAAATTTAGAGTTCATTTTCTTTATTTTGAGTGTGTGATGAAAGTTTTGAAATAAAATATATGACACTTTTTAAATAAAAATAATCACGATCAATTATACTAGTTACAGTATAAATCATAGTGATTATATATTGATTCATACACATTAAAAATAAATCAAGGGTCTTTTCATAAAGTATCACAACAATATGAGAATTTGTATGGGTTTTAGGTATGTTATGTGTATTTTTAATGAAAATTTCACATTTAAAATGAAAATATAAACTCTATAATGTATCTTCCACACATTTCCATAGATTTATGTGGATCTAATTCCAACACATAAAAAATAAAAACCATATAATTTTACTTATGTATCACGAAAATATAAACATGTTTGTTATATTTTGATTTTGTGAGTCTTGTTTTTAACTAGTTTGTAGCTTTCAAGCTGAATATGAAAATTTTTAGTCATTCTGGTCACATCACATAAGATTTTATCATTGATGTTTATTCATACACACTAAAAATAAATCCCAAGTCATTATTCTATTGTATCATGATAACACATGCATGTTTTCTTAGTTTGGAATATATGATGTGTGTTTTGACCTTAAATGTCACATAAAAATAGTAATCAAGAAATTTTAATAATACATGTCACACCACATGACTAAATGTCATGAAATCTGTTCTCAAAATTTAAAATTGAATGATTCATATTTTTTAAAGCTATCATTATTATTTAATAATGAATTCTCACATGTTCTATTTTAACATTAATATTAGTTCTAAATTAAATCATGAACTTTCAGTCATACTATCCACACCACGTGTCAGCTTTATGTGAGGTTAATTTATACATTTCAGAAATGAATAAATAATCATTATCATAATATACCAGGATAATTTGGTCTGTTTTCCTATTTTTTATTGTGTGATTCTTGTTTTGAACTAAAATATAAATTTAAAATAGAAAACATTCACATATAATCATACCATTAACACCATGTCTCAAATTGATATTAGAATAATTTTTATAGATCATAAAATGATTAATGTATCATTTCATTTAATAATCATGAAAACATAATAAAATATTCTATATTTTCAGTATTTTACACATGTTTAGCATTGAAATGTCACCTTCAAACTAGAAATACACACCTCCAATAATACTGGAGACACCTTATGTCATGTTGATGTGACGTTAAATATTACACATCAAATATATATCCAAAGAATTAATTTCTATAGTATCATGATAATTTTATCATGTTTGTTTAATGTTTTATATAATACACATTTTAAACTAAATTATCTAATTTAAACTAAAAACAAGCACTTTCATCCCTAACAGTCACACCATATATTAGATATGAGGGATTATTATTTTACTGTATCATGAAAATCTAAGTCTGTTTTCTTACTTTTGTGTATGTGATGGGAATTTCTAACTACAATGTCACTTTTAAACTAAATACATGTCAATTAAATCATACTATCCACATCGTGTATAGAATTACGATAAGCTTAATTCATATACATGGAAAAATAAAACATGGATAATTTTTCAAAAGTATCATGACAATTTGAGATTTTTATCTTCGAGTTGAGTATGTGTCAAGATATTGAAACAAAAATTAAACTTTTACACTAATAATTCACATTGTTCTTCACACTAGTCACATTGTATATTATATTTCATTGAGGTAAATGACTATAGTTCAAAAATGAATTATCAATAATTTTATTACAGTATGAAAATAATATAATCAGGTTGTCTTGGTTTTAATAATATAAAACACATTTTGAACTAAAAAAATCACTTTTAAATGAATATCTACACCATAAGTCATACCAAATGCAACAAGTGTCATATTAAAGTAGGTATAATTATGACACATTACTAATGAATCATAAAATATTTTTCTGAATATCACGAAAATTCTATAAAAATTTAACAATTTTTATTATAGGACTTGTTTTTTTGAATAAACATCATTCTTTTAAAATGAAAACACACAGATTCATTCATATAGGTAATACTACCTTTATTTATGTGAGGTTAATTCATACACATAAAAAATAATTATAGGTTGTTAAAATAATTATCATAATAATTCAAGAATTGTTTCTATATTTTGAGTAAATGTCACATGTTTTGAACTAAAATTCTCTTAAAACTAAAAACATTCACTTTCATTCATAATTACAACATCCTGTGTTGAATTCATATGAGGTTAATTTCTAAACATAATAATGATTCAAAAATAATTATTCTATTTTATGGTGAAAATCCATGCATATTATCCCAGTTTTAGGTTTGTGATGCATCTTTTAAACTAAAATTCCACATTAATATTGGAAACATTCGCTTTAGATCATACAAACCACATTTCATGTCATATTGATGTGATGACATTAATTATACATTAGAATTTAGTTATTTATACTTATTAGCGATTATCACAAAAATACAAGAATGTTTTCCTAGTTTGAGTATGTAATTATTATTTTGAACTAAAGTTTCACTTTATAATAAAATAGACACTTTCAATCAAATAGGAAACACCATGTGTCAAATTGATATGAAGTTTATTCTAGTACATAAAAAATGTATCATGGATTATTTTCCCAAATTATCACAAAACATTGATCATGTTTTATTGATTTTAAGTAAGATATTGTTATTTTGAACTAAAATATTACCTTTAAACTAAAATGATACAAATTAGGACATACTGGAGAAATTACGTGTTTTATGCATATGAGGATTATTACAAAAACTAAAAAATAAATTACCATTTATTTAAATTAAAATATCATGAAAATACAGTCACAATTTACCAATTTTTACTATTGAATGAATTTTTTGTACTATATTGTTTGTTTATAATGGAATCTCATACTTTTGATCATATCTGAGACACTGTGTGTAAAATTGACATGAGTTTAATTTCTATATTTCACAAAATGAATCATTGACCATTTTCATAATTTTTCAAAACAATCCAATAACTTTTTTCCCATATATGAGTATGTGGAATTCATTTTAAACTAAAATGTCAATTTGAGAATATAAAAATAAACTTTTAGTTATACCTGTTATAACATGTGTCAAGGTTATAAGAAATTAATTCTTAAATTTCAAAAATATATTGTCAAATTTTTTACTATTCAATCCAAGAAAGTTTTCTCGTTTTTTAGTTTGTAACGTGAGTTTTTAGATAAAATATCACTTTCAATATGAATCCAAACACTTTTACTCATACGTGGAACATTGTGTGTTAGATTAATTCACTGTTAATTCCTAAACATAACAAATTAATTATTCAAAATTTTTATAAACTATCATGAAAATCTAAGAATTTTTTTTCTTTATTTTTTTGAGTATATGACACACATATGGAACTGAAATGTAAGTTTTAAAATGAAAATACATACTAGAGGTAATAACTAACAGACAACATATTATATAGATGTGAGGATAATTCATTATGGGAAAATAAATTATTAATTTTTTTTAATAATTATCAATATAATATATTATTGTTTTCTCTATTTTGATTATAAGATTCACATTTGGAAGAAAATTTTCCCATTTAAATGAAAATGAACACTTTTTGTTAAATTATCCACTTCATTTTTATGATTTATATGTGATTAATTCCGTCACATAAAAAATTATTCAAGGATCCTTTTTTTAATATAATAAAAATCCATTATTTTCTGGGATTTGAGTATGTGATGCATGTTTGATTTAAAATGTTCCTTTTAAACTGAAAGCTTACACTTTAATACACATAGTTCATGATATATATTATATTGATATGAAAATAATTAATAGAGTTCAAAAATGAATTACTAATCGATTTCCTAAAATATCATAACAATATTAGCAGATTTTCACATATATGTGTGTGTGGTGCATATTTTGATCAAAATTATTACATTAAAATAAGAACACAAAAATTTAGTCATAAATAAAATAAAAATAGTTTATAAATGTTTTATATGAAATTTTAGTTACCTTAATAAATATTTCAATAGAGATATCATTTTTCAGAAGAGATACAACTTTTTTTTATAAAATTACAAATGCAATATCCACAATATATGTGATTACATTTTTTGGTCACTATAACCACATTAACATATCAAATTAAACTTTTATGATATATGGTTTAATAATTAAATAATATTATATATACCATAATAGTTATCCATTTTCAGAAATCTATATGTTTATATTGTGAATTGGTTTTCCTTGTACCATGTTTTTTATTATAGGTAAAAACCACCCTATCATAAAAAATTCTAGTTTAAACATTATAAAAAATATATAATCTGTTGTTTTTTAGAAAAAAAATTAGTGAAATGAATAAAAAATAGAATAGACATCATTTCTACTTGATTAGATGGATATAAATTTGTTGGATCCAAAATAATTAACGTCAGTGTATATAAATTAATCAAACTATGAATCCCATGATCCCTGCAATCTTTTTAAATAGAATTTGTACTAGGAAAAAATGAATATGTATGTACTACTAGAACGTTGATTTTTAGTTATAAATTATTTGTATAATATGATTATTTCACATATTATTTTCTTTTCAAATTCTATGGCTACTTTTTTATCTCATAGAAATTAACTTTTCTCTATTTATGATTATTCTTTAAATGTAAAATAAGGATGAATGTATCCCAAATAATTTTAAAAAAACCATTATATTTTTGTAAAATTATGAATAATATTAAACTATAATAAAAACATTCAATATATTATTTGATAAATGAATTTAAAAAATGTACCACATGTACACATTTACAGTTATGTCTCTCATCCATCCATTATTTAGTATTTCTATAACATCCATAATACAAAACATTTTAGTAGTGGCATATACATAAATTTACTAAACTACATTAATGTTGAATGATCATTTATTTTGGGAAAACTCTATATGTATAAAATTCAAACACCTTCGATTATACTATTGATATTATTTTATGCGGTATTATTGGATTTTCAGTGAGCTTATATTTTTCGATAAGTTATTTTACCGAAATAATGAAATTGAGAGTTTTCCTTCATATGTATGTTTTTAATACACTATTTAAAAGAAATCATGTAGTTAACTCTATTCATCTAGTTTCTTAGGTCATTTTGTTCTGTAAATATATTTTTTCCACATGTATGGTAAATTGTTAAGTCTCAAACTATATGATTTCTACGAGAAACTATGTGGTGGTAATTGTTAATCTAGTCTATAGAACACCACTTTCATAATATTATTTACACTATGTGACAATCTTGTAGATCATCTCATTAAATTTACTGTTCCATTTTCAAAAATTGGCACAAATATTCTTCAAACATGCAGCGTCCAATGTATACTATGAGAGTTGGGTTTGGATAGATCATTGATTGCCTAGTATTAGAAAATAGTTTAGTAACCCACTTGACCAAACAATGTGACCCACGTAGATTCATTAAATTTTAAATTTCGAGTTTTTTACTAATTCAATTTTAAGTCTCCACACCTAATTTCCCCCCCCCCTCCTTCAAATATACTAATCTCAGCATCATATGATTCTCATCCACTCTTACTTACGTATTGTGGTCTCCTCCTTGAATTCAAGTGATTTCATCTATGATAAATCCCTCTAAGACTCTACCCAACTTATATTACCTCTATTACAATAGATATATATTCTCCCATGATTCCTAATCACTATGTTTGATGAATTTTGGGTTTTTTCAGGTCCAAATCATGTGTTTTTCTCATGTGAGGTTTTATAGGACGTTTCATGGATATGGGACATGTCCTTCAACAATGGAGATAACATTAGGTATGATATCCATTAAACCATGGTAATTTTTTCTTTTTCTCACTTTCTATTACATGGATTGAAGAACATGTTGGTATGAGAATGGATTGTTATTCCAATTATTCCTATATAAGTGTCCCATTTAGGGGCAACATTCATTTAAAATTTTTTGGCCCCTTTTATTGAATAACATTACATGACAACTATTTATAGAAGTGAATAAATATATTTTAAATTTTTTTTTGGATTTGAATGTGGTGACATGAACTGGTTTCTGGTTTTTTAGTACACTTCTATTAATTAATTATCATACCAAGTGATTAGTTAATTGAAATTTTTAATAGTTTTTTATCGGAGAATTAGATTTTTTGAAAGGTTCTTTTATACATTATCAGTAATTTTTGAAACCTTTTTATTTATATAGTTAATTTTAAATGTTTGTCCAAGGAAAATCTAAATCACCCTTTGAGTATCAAAATGTTTTGATGAAATTTAGTACCAATAGAGTATTTGTATGAGTTTTTAAGATAGTGTGAGTCAACATAAAATTTGAAATATGTTTTCAATGTTCTTGTTATAGTTTTTTTTAGGATGATTTTTCATAACAGGAATGAGACCTTCTTGACCCATTTCATATTATTTTATACCCATAGATGATTATAATCCTAAGAGGGGGATTTTTTAATTAGTGAATTTTTATATATTAATTATTTTATATTTATTTTTGGATTATTATTATGATGTTTTTAGAGGTGAAACCTGAGTTATTTCAAATACATTAAATTTGATCAATCTGATGTTTATTTATGCCTACATCCTCTTACATTTCATGGTAGACGATGGGAATGGTGTTGGTGGATTAGGTAGATTCTTCCATAATCTAGGTTGATATTTCATAAGAACAATTTCCTAGATTCCATGTGATTCCATATAAGGTACATTACCTTGACATCGAGTAATATTAGGGGTGGTAAAGAAAGTGATAGACCAACTTAGGGATGAGAGATTTTATGTAGGGACTGAGAGAGCTCAGGGTGGACCAAGTGATCATAAAAGTTTTGTATGCATAGTTAGTTCTCAAAAAACCTAGGATAATTCAAATTCAATATAGTGCCCACTTTTTAGAATGCATTAATTAGATACATGACACTGGAAACATATTTAGAACCATTTATGGCAGTTATCCTTATGCCTCAACTATATACCATATTTTTCGTATTATTTTTTGGAACCTATATTGTTCTTTTAAGTCATTAACACATGACCTTGAAATAGTGCTTATGATTATGTGCTTCCGTTCTTTTCTGAGCTTTTATATTCTTTTTGAATGATTATAAAAGGATTTATTAATATTTTCCAAGAATTAAGTTGGTGGTTTTTTTAATGGTTCATCCCAATTATTTTAATACTGATTTTTAAAATGATTTTATATAAGCATGAAATTTTTTTGCCAATATATATTTAGAAAATTTTGATGAGAAAGTGGGAAATGATATTTTTTTTAAACCCTAATTTTTATGGAATTTAAAATGTGGTTATAGTACATCATAACTAGTTTTAATTATATTTATTATTTTAATTATGTTTCATAAATATTACGCTAAAGTGGGAGAACTAATTTGAAAAATAAAATTGTAATTTCAAAAAGTTGAGTTTAAGAAATGGTATTAATGGGGGACACTAAATTGGGTTTTTTTCTAAATTTTCTTCACTAGAAAGATACTTTTTTTCTCAATTGATTTTTTTCATTTAATAAAAATTTTGGAAACCTAATGTGTTAAAACACTTTTTCTGGGATGTTGTTTCTTTCTTAAATACTTATGATTTTTTTTATTTTTCTATTATTTTTAAAATTATCATTATAAGGATGTAGAATGTACATTACTACATGGATTTGGAATCAGGTTCCCTTCTATGCTATTTATCTCACACCAATATTTTTCAGGTCCAGTCTCATTCAAATTTGATTTGATTCATTATATTTTTTGGGGGACATGCATGGTTGGATGGTGATCGTGGTTCAAGTGTAGCATCATTGTGGTTGGTTTGGGAATCTGTTTTTTTATTTTTTATTGGTTGTTTAAACAATTTTATTCATATTATTTCATTATATATATTTACTTATTTTCATTGTTGTCTATATTTTGTGTCATTTTTATGTTTCCATTTGATATTTATTATACTTTTCATTATATAAATTGATTTAAAACATTTATTTATACTATTAATTTTGTATCTCTAGTTTAAGGGGGAAATCACTCATATGGAGTTTTCTGTGATGCTCCTTGAAAAAGTTACCAGCCTTTGGGTATTTGAAAAAACCATCAATACATATGGTGGACCAGGTAGATAGCTGATAAAGATGAAACAATAGGATAATTCATTGAAAATTTGAATCATATAATTATGTTCATAAGAGGACCTAGGTTACAGAATTCCCCCTAATTATTTTGAGAATTTTTATTTAAGATTTATATTTATCGGCAATAAGAAGGTTGGTATGGGGATATTATCAAAAATTATTTATCTCCCCGAGTCTTTAGTTTCTATTGGTTATTGGGTTTTTTCTTTAAATCTCGTATGTTGTTCAATGAAATTGTTGAAATTAGTTTGATTTCTATAGTAGTGGTGTTTGATCCACATTAGTTTAGATTTAGTTTCCTTCTGGGTCATTTGTGATGGCGTAGATGGTAAAAATAAGGAATGTTTTATGTGTGGTTGATCTAAAGTTCCTGAACACCAATGAACCCACCAAACATTTTATTCTAGAAATTCTCTCAGAACCAATGCATGATTTTTATGGGGTAATCAACCGAGAGGACAAGTAGGCCATTGATCCACATCATGCTTGATTTCTATATATAAACCCACTATTCTTGGATTTCCTATTATGTTAGTTCATTAGGAAAAGAGTCAGGGTGGGTCCTGATATATTTTAACCTCAATTTCATTAGTATTTTAAATCGATGTGGATTGGGTTTTACCTGATGGATTGATTGATGGGAGGTTTAAGAACATGCTTAATCACTCACATTGGGTATGCCATGTTTTTTGTCTTCTTAATAACTATTGATCATTTCCTAACCCATCTCCGGGTACATAAATTATTCTCAAAGGTAGGCGGTCCTATGAATTTTCAGTCCCAATGACTCTTGGGGACTCCCATTTTTCAATAGTACGGGTGGTTGGGCTCATCACACCATTTTTTTGTCAAATAATTACTTATATCTGGACTCTATTATATATTTATGATATGTTCATGAATCTTATCTTAATCACAATAAAAGAATGTTCACCCTAATAAAATAACTTTTGGTTAACTCTCTTCATGAAAAAAATATAGGTATTCTCATAGGTGAACAAAATAAAAGAGATTTCATCAGTTTATACATTTATATGTATCAGATGTTCTTTATCCATTCCTGAAATTGATGCATAGATTCATCATCTGATGAAAATATATAAATAGATATTTTAGTATATAATTCCATGTAGGGAGTCAGATAATATTTCGAGTAGGGTATTGAACCATTTACGAGGAATCCTTTCTATCCTAGTTATTACAAGAATCAAAACACACATAGTGCCTTGTGCCCTTATGATTGGACCCAAGGTTGAATCTTATATATAGAGGCCAATACATAATGCCAGTCAATGAGGATAAAATAGTGATGTCTTCCATGATGGTGATTATTCATGATGTAGATGATATAAATTTGGATACTCCCTAAGACCACATGAGTTATTCTATATTTTAGAAACAAAGTAAGGGAAATAATTAGTCTCATCGGGTATAGTTATTGGGGGTTTTGTATTGAGACAACAATTGAGATATTTATAATGTGGATCAAGCCTCAGGGAGGCATCCTGTGTATTCTAGTTATATTTTGAATCAGATTCATCATAGTTTAGTTTATTTCTTATCCTTATGATAGATGGGATAAAATCATCATACCATGGGAATTATTAGATCACAATTGTTGAAATGTCATTGACATAAGGATTATGTCGTAGTAGATTTTTATTTAAGATTATGCCTTAGGAAGGCATCAAATGTACCCTGGTTATAGCAAGAATCATATTTCTCATGGTTCTATATATTAATGCATACACTCTAATGTTTCCCTTTTATTCCAATCATACACTTTTTGGACTCCCATAAATGTGAGATATATCATATTATTTCATTTTTTGGGGCTTACACTCTATAGTTTCTCATATCCTTCTAGTGGATCAGGGTAAAGATGATATCATCTTTGTAATTCCCTAATCCCATGTTAGTTCTTCTCTATGTGGGAAGTAATGGAGGGTAGGTAATCATTTTCATCACTTGATGATGCAGATATTATAAATTGAGAAAGTAAAATGGGTTCTTATTATTAGGATCGAACCATGAGAATTCATCATACATATCCAAGTTATCGTAATAATCAGAGTCTTTGTAGTTCACATGGGTGGGTTTTACACTCTATGTATGACCTGTAATGGAGAATTGAACATTGAGGGTGGAAAAGTTATTAAATACTCAGATTACCTAGGGACATGATCTTCTTGTTTTCCTGATGTCTGTTGGTTGTCCTCTTTACATGCCTGGGTTATATGCCTGATATGTTAGTTAATAATTTCTTGGTATGTAAAAAGTCTATCATATAACCCAATTGATTTTTCAATCAGATTTCACATATCCTAGATGGCATGCCTAAGGGTTGTTTAATAATCGAGGATATATTTTTTGGAAGACAACATAAGAATCATATGGCTTGTCTGGGAATCCATTACATGACCCGGTTGGCTTGTCTAGAGGGAGTTTCATGATACAACTGGGTTTTCGATATTTAATTATTTGATCTAGATGTCACATGTGTGTGGGAGTCATGAGAGTCGATGTGAAACGTCTTAGTGGGTGTCATTGGTCCTGGAAAAATGTCTGGAGGGCATTGTAAGACATGGTCAGTGTACCTAGAGGGCATCGTAAGTGTCGATTGACATGCCCGGATACTATTTTAGAAATCATTATTCCTGAACTGGGGATGTTATAGGAGTCTTCTTACATTTTTAAAGGGAACCAAAATACTAGGATCAGTGGCCCAGAGGGGTTCACGTGATCTAGGTGGCATACATGGGTGTCCTTTCTGACTTTCTATGACATTTCCAAGGTACTTCGCTTGATCTGAATGGTATACCAAAGGAGTTTCACGTGATCTTATAGAAGTGTCCTAATGTTGTTGCATGTCTTGTATAATTCATGTTTTGTTCATAAGTTTCATTATATATTTATTTATTTTAAGTCTCTCATTTAGTAGTTATTTTTCTTGCCTTATATCGTGAGTTCCATATATTTTTTTAGTGTTATCTAATTCTAGGTATTTTTTGATCTAGAAGATGTGATATATGTTCCTCATGTGTCCTTCCATAAAAACTTCATGTGATATTTAGATGATCACAAGAAGTGAATTATTATTGATGAATGATATCTCAATCTTTCATTCATTTTATTACCTAGTTTAAGACTAGTCGTTCAGCATATCATCCTCTTCGAGAAATTTTATTTGGTGCATGGGTGTGTCGATTCACTTGGAAGTGAAAAAAGGCCAACCAACCAACCCTTTTTTATGAGGTTGGAGTGGTGATTTATAGGCCCCAATACCCTAATTTATCACTATTTCGAATTGAGTATCTGGTGTTGATCCAAGTTGGAGTTGGTGAATAGGTATGACTCCAATGTTCTATGCGAATATCTATCATAGAATGACTCTATGGGTGCCACCTAATTTTAATAGATTTTGATTCCCTCTCATCAATGTGTCCATTAATGAATTATCTCTAATTAATGGGTAATTTTTTACTCTTGCAGACATGTTGAAGGGTTTCTATAATTTCAATTTGACAAGTCCATGGAATTTTATAAAACTAGGATTCATATTGAATGGTCTTCATGTGATTTCAGGTGACATGTCTAGGATTTTTGTGAGATCGTGTTGATAAAACCCTTAGTACATCTAATGATTTTTATGAACATGAAATATCTCTCCTCCTTACCATTTCTTAATTTTTTTTGTGACAATGTATATGAGACATGTGAGTTTTCATGAGTGTTGTTGAAGGCATTTTCTATATTTTTTGTGATGTTTCGTGTGACCAACAATGGTCTTATGGAGATGTGTTTGCATTTCTTGGACAAACCCATCTGTTTTCCCTTAGGGAGCCAAAGGGGAAGAACATAGTCCCCTAGACATACCTAATTCCTTTCACACTAAGAGGTTGACAAGCCAGAGATATTTTGCAAGATGAGATGGACATGGTGTTAGGGTCTCATGGTGTCATGTGAACTGCCAAGGGCATGTCACTTGTCTTACAGTAATCACGAGATCTCTCGTATCCTCCGTTTTATTTCCATCACTGTAATCTACTATGTTTTGGGTTTTTGAAAGTATTATTGGATGTTGTTAGGGATTATTTCCCTTCCCATTGGTGATGCATTCCATAATCTTTAAATATTTTGTAACCCTCTACCTTTTGGACATTTTCCTCATATTTTTAACGTATTTACATATGGGTTATTAGGAATCCATCAGTTGACAAACTACAGGGACCCACAGAACATGGTTGGCTGCCACATCACGACCACTTGTTTTCCATAGATCCTTCAGAGAGCATCAGGTATTTTTGAAAGGGGATTTGTGGTATCTACTATATGAAATTCACTACGTGTGGTGTCTTCTCATGAAATTATAATGGTCACTTGATCATGAGTCCATTGAAGGCTCACAGGTTCTATAGGTATCATCCAACTTCTTCTTCATGGGCATTTCCTAGGAAATTTATAAATGTATTTTGGTATTTATTTCTTTATAAATTATTAGTCTCGTTTGGCATGAATCAACAAATTCCCCCATCATGGGAAACGTCTGTTCAGACAAGTGCTTAGTTATGAAGAATGTAAATGCCTACCTAAGCCTTTGGCGTTATTTTGAATTACTGTCTTCGGTAACGTTTGTTCTAATAGTTAACAGTTTTTGTTCTATGAAATGTCCTCTACATAAGGTGTGGATAAAATTTTTTCCACTAGTAACCACTTCTCTAGAGTGATCTCTCCCTTCTATTTTGTGAGCACTCAATATCAACATTACTCTTCCAGTACAAATTGTGAGAAATGTTCATGAGACCTGATCATGAGAATCCAATGAGAGAATTCCTTCACAAGACCTACATTTCTTCAGCACCCATCAAAAAATCCACAAATCATATTCATATAACGTCTTGAACTCTTTTCCATGAGGATTGTAATTCTATTGAGGGTTTCACGGGATTGGTAGGATAAATCATTAGATTTTCTCTTAATCATCATATTATCATGTTATTCATGTGTCCTTTTATAGGTCATGTTATTGTGAATCTCTTAGGGGTGATGTGATTACATGATGCCCTACGGTATTAATATGACTTGAAAGACCTTTGGGATTCAGGCGATTCATGATCCATTTGGGAAATCTGCAAATTCTTCATTGATTCATGTGATGCACTTAATGCTACCAGAACATTAATTTATTTTTTATTGAAAATAATTTATTCAATTTGTCTGAAATATGACACATACTTATTTACATATGGATTCTGGTTCCTATCGAGTTTCCTCAGCTATAGAGAATCAAAGGGCCATGTCTTCAAGGAATTTCAATGTCAATTCCTTATATCAAGTGTATTAGGATAACATTTTTTTGAATAATTTCCTCTCACCTGAGATCATATATTACCTCATATCACATTGAATTCCCCTATATGATTTCAGTTAATGTTACTTTCTTTTTCTAAGTTCATTTTTTGTGCCTCAAAATATTTTTAAATCTATCTTACTTCCATGACATAGATTATAGTAATTCATCTTAGACCCTTTTTATCTATATATTTTGGTGTTTGATCATGGTCCTATTATTTCTTTTATTTTAGGTACTTTTAGATTATAATTTAGTATGCGGAAATATAGGTTCTTTGAGCATGGACCTTTTGGCACTATATTTGATGACCTTTGTGATGAGGCCTAATATCACCTTAGTTTATGGTATTTTTTATTAGACCTAATAACACTTTAGTTTAATGTATTTTACATCAGACCTGATATCACTTTAGTTTAAAGTATTTTACATCATACTAGATATTGAATTATTTTAGTGAATTTTAGCTCATACTAGATATTAATTCCCATGGACTATGGTGTAGGCAGTCTAAAATGACCTATGATGAACTAAGGTGCTAGGTTATATTATGGTGTTTCATTGGCTTATAATGATTGGAGTTCAATTCTATCGAGGAGGATATTCATGTAGTTTCTTGATTGAAAACCCTCTACATCAATAGAAAGTCTAAGAAAAGATGATATCCTCCTGTTTCCAAGGGTCAAAGGATATTTACAGAAATAATATGGGTTGAGGTGGAATAATTAGGGCTTCTAGGTCCACCTAGATAATTATGACATGTGTGATATAAATCATGACCCAAAATCTTGAGTATATGAATATGTGATGGGGAAGACATGATAGGTATGTCCCATAATACTATGAGGTTCTTGGTTCAGCCTCATTATTTTCCTGGCTAACATGAATTGAATATCGTTTATTGCAAGGAGGATATTTCTGTAGTTGGTGGATAGAATAAATTATGCATTGTTATAATGGAAAAGAAAAAGATTCTCTCTACTTTATTTTGAGGTTTATGTAATATTTGTGAAGTCTCAAATGCTTACATGATGCATTCGGGTTTGGAAAGAAGGATATCCATGAAGGACACTAGAACACTAGGGAAATTCATATTTTAATTTAGAGTTCAATCCCTATTCCCTATGGTTTTGAATAACATGGTTTGTACCATAAAAAGGATCATGAATGGAGTGTCACATCCCAGCATTGATAAAGGGTAAAAAACTAGGTGACATCATATTGGGGATATCATATTTTCTTGGATAGTTTGGTAAATCGATTGAAAATCATGGTCCAATGTAGTCATATAAGGAGGATGATATTAGATAATCATAAAAGCATTAGTTTAGACACATTGATGTGTTGAGTTCTACCATGGTGATGTTAGGGCTCCAAAGGATTGGAAAGTCCTTTTTATAGTGTGTAACATTTGGTTTGTGACCATATGTGCATATGCATGATTCATAGACATGCATGTTTAGTCAGGAAAACTTTTCCATGAAGCCTTATATCTTATCCATGGGCCATGAATGGATTAAAATGATCTGAGGAACCTGAGTAATGATGTGTGATTAATGTATAATGTAATATTTATGAAGGTTTCAAGAACCCTAAAATTTGTTTCACTACAAAAATAACATATTCTTACGGGAACGAGATGTGAAAAAATCATTTCTATATCTTTTTTTTAAGACCATGGGGTCTGGCGAGTATAACAAGAAATTTATTGGGGTCATAATTTATACCTTGTGAGATTTATTCCTTATTTCATTACACTCTAATTATTTCCTCAACTCTATATATGAAGAGTTTAGCCAGCATCAACATGACTTTTTCTCATGCCTCCCTTTATGAGTTTTCAACCTAACAATTTTTTCAACTTATTCAATCAAAGTTTAGGGACTTATGATTTATACCATTATAGGCTAGTAGAATAAGTTTTTACATCATTGACCAATGTTTAGGTAGTTTAAAGTCATTAATCATGTGGGCCTAATATGTGAGACGTCACATAAGATCCCAATTAGGATGCGAAGGGTCAAGAGAACATCAATATACATCTAATCCAGGAATTGAAATGTTGTAAATCATAGTTTGAGTTCCTAAAGTCATGAATAATGACACTGGATAGCCTTATCAGTTATTCCCCATATCACCTTAAGATATTCAGTTCCTGCTAGGAAATTTCACGCACAACAGAATTAGGATTTCCTTTATATCAGACCAATATGTATGTAGTTGGAGGTTCTAATCTTTTTGTCATTGAGTGAATGGTCATGATTAGAGATTAAGTTTTCCTTTTCAAGGGAATTAAATTATTTTCAGAGACAGTACATGATCATGATATGAAGTGGGGTATATGAGTTGAGGTGATTTTAATGGACGATGGAAGCACCACATACTCTAGTTGACCGAGAAAAGTAACTTGTGGTCCTTTGATAAGGAATTAAAAATAGCTGTTGGTTTGTACAGTTTAACTCCATGTAGTGGGGATGTCTTCCATGGAGTTCATCTACATATAGTAAGGGTGTATTTTGTTGTGCAGTTTTGATGTCATGCAACCAATATGTTTGTCTTTTAATTTAACATCATGCGGTGTGGACATACTTCCATGAAGTTTTTCATCACATGTTAAGGATGTGGGAACATATCTAAATGAATGGATGTTTTGTTTTTGGGACCAAAGTTGGTTGTACAGGAATCACTACGTATCTCATGTTAATGATCATTGAACCACACGTAGTTCTGAAGGGCCTTGTAGTTCAAAATCATGTGACAAGGATGTATTTCCATGATGCTTATCATCACATTGTGAGGATGTATTCAAGTGTATTTTAACATCATCAGGTAAGGATCTCATAACTGACGTGAAAAAATTGGAATTTTCTGTTGGGTCCAGGTGTGGAATCTCGTGTATCACTACGTATCTCATGAAAATGAGAATCAAGAAAAATATTGTTCTAAAGGGGAAAAACTCTTGGTAGGTCTGATCCATACACATAGGTGGGAATTGTTTCCATTTATTATTGTATTTGGACCAAAGATTATAGATCCCACTATCATTTTGTATCATGTGATGATAGAAATCAAACCATGAAATGTTCCTAAGGAACCAAACAGTTTATTGTCATGCAGTAAGGACAATGATGGATTGATTTTGAAAATGTTTTGATGTTATAGTTGGGAAACTGATTGATTTCTGGGAATCACTATTTGTCATGTAAAAATAAGAATCAATCCTTATGTTGTTCTTGTGATCATAGTTTCTATAGAAGTTCAAAACTAACTTTATTGTCTCTTTCGGGGGACTTCCACAGGAATGTGTAGTTTTATGTCTTGTGATAGACATTAGATATCTTGTTTAGCATCATGTAGAGAAGACTCATGGTATTACTTTTATGGTATTTCATTAAAGTCCATGGTGTGATTGTCAAATTTTAATACCCCTCATTTGTGTGGGGAAGCCCTTTTCAAAACATCTATGCCCATGTGAGTTATGCTCTGTGTGATAAAAAATGGAATGATGAGGGTTTGTCTCACTATTTTGGGGCATTTAAGAGAATGATATGGAAATTATGTTTCTTGTGTTGGCGAGACAAATATTTATGACACAGGTGTCCCAACTCATCTCATTGGAAATGAGAATCATTAAATATGAAGTTCAATGAAAATCGTGCAGTTTAATGCAATGTTCCTCCTCCAATAGCCTGATGGCCTTCAATTTTTATTGATTTTTGATAATCAACCTTTCATAGGGTGAGGTGGAACTCTTGCAAGTCTCATAGGTGTAGGTATTACACGGACCGTAGGCCTTAGTGTAATTCAATGCCCGTAGGCTTCAAACATTACATACAACCCAGACTAACTACTTGAACTCCTCCTCCCCAGTATCTTCATCATGAAATCATCTCTCCCCCCCTTTGCATGGTTGTTCGAATAGGCTTTCCCATGCATATACATGCATGTACCGATGGAAGGTTCCATACCCTCTAATTATTTCAATCTATTTATCTTCTCCTATAGTGAAAGCTCCTTCCTCATCCTCCTTCTAGAACTTGTTATTTCTAGGTTTTCTGGTTTTCATCTACACTAATGGTGGCCCAAAGGCCTTACGGTGGGCCGAAGCCCTTATTGACCCAAAGGCCTGGGTGGCCCGAAGGACATAAAGGACTCAAGGACCAAATTGGTGGCCCCAAGGCCCAAACAGGGGAATAGTCTCATTAGCTACAGTGACAAATAGTACATGTCACTGTTCATGTTATAGCACCTACCACAATACTTCTACAGTACCTATAAATTATGCCTCTACTTGGATTTGATCACGAGTCTCATAGATTCACATAACGAGTCCCCCCAAATCGGGCAGATGCACATGTGAAGTTTAATGTAATGTTAAATGGTCATTTATTGTACGGTTAAACGTCATGCAATAAGGATGTGGATCACATGTCATGAATGAAATTGAGCATTATGGATCTGTGTAGTTTTACATCGTGTAGGAAGGATGTGTGTGGACAGTTCTGAATAAAGAAAAATATCTTGTTCCAATACAGTCTATCATCATTAAGTATGATGAGATTTGACATGAAGTTTAATGTCATGTGGTAGGGATGCATCAGTACTATTTAACATCATGATAATGACATTAACTTATACAGTTTAGCATCATGAACCAAGGATGATGGGTGGTAATTTCACTGATGTGGACACCCATGGTGATGACTATGTGGTTTATTTATTTACAAATTTCACGTTGGTGGGTGGTCTTACACACTCCCCTTTTATTGTGGACAATAAATAATCATTGTTGCAATAAACCTTATGTATGATGTAAGGTTATTCCCATTTGGGTTGTAGGTTTGGGGGCTTATTTCCTAGAATCATTAGTGTTGTGAGGACCAACACCAGTTCCCCTTATAGGACTGAGTGAAGGTGAACCGTTTTATTGAAGTCTCATGCAATCCAATTCTAATAGACCTCAAGTTTGTGTAATGGGTACAACCTATTCCAATTGAGCCACTACATTTTATCCAACTGCTTCTATGACTATTCATTATCTAAGAGCTATCTGAAAATTTCTATTCGATGAAAAAGAATGTGTATTTCTATGGCTAGAACCACCTAATTTCAATACAGTAATGAGTATTGTGTTTCCTATGTGGTCGTACATGTGGTTGTACAGTAAGCCCATAAATCATAGAGAAATTTATCTGACTAGAACTTCATATCCTTGATCAGCATCTTCTAAAGAATATTTGAAAGAGGCTTACTGAAGGACTCTATCGATACATGTTCCACTATATAATATCAAGATGAGTGATTGTCGATGATGTTTTACACCTATAATATAATTTGCAACTATTTAGAAAAAATGATGGGACCCTTGTTAATCAATATTATTCGTGGGACCTCAATCCTGGTTATGATGTGGTATTTTACAATTCTAACATTTTTCTACATCTAGCTTCCTTCAGGGGTATGGCCCCAGCCCACTTGGAAAAGAGTTTTTTTGCAATAAGGATTTTCATGAACTACTTAGTTGTAGTTGGGGGATATATCCCCATGAAATCCATTCCCTACATGAGAAAATGAAAACAATATTTAGCAGTATATAGTAATGTTGGGGGTTTAGAGATGATGTTTTCCTTGATTTGGCATGCAGGACATATCATGGTGACTTCCATGAATTTATGTATCATGGTTTACTTGTAATATACGATCATAAAGATTGGGTAGGATATCTTATTCCCGAATTGATGGCTGTCAAAAGAGAATTATTTGATTTCTTTCATGTTGTTTGGAATCCATACTCCTTTTATACACCAAAGGAGGATTCCATCCAAGTCACACTTATATAGGTTTTTCATCTCATTTGTGCAATCCTTCAGGTAAAGTTTCATCGCATGGTGCAAAATATGTTCCCCTCTGGCATGATATGTTAAGAGAATCCTATTTTGGAGATAACGGATCATGGGATCCAGCCATCTAGGGGTTTTCATTGGATCATCACGCTCTCTGGCAGTGTCGACCTGATTCATTTATTCCATATCACATACAAAGATCAATGAGACCAATCATTTATGGGTGATATGGAAGATTGCTTCTACCTAATTAGGGCCAGCCAAGTCATCACATATATTAGCTAGTGCATCAGCATGATAATTTTATGGACAGGGAACATTATGCAATGTGGGATCAAAATGGAACTCTATTGTTAGTCGCCTAATATTACCTGTGTTACGGTCTAACACATTATTTGATATGGAAAATTCTCTATTGACATAATTTATCATAATTTTTGGGTCCCCTTTGATATTAATGTATGCTAAGTGTAGTTGTATGAATAGTTACAACCTAGAAATGTGGTCTTCATATTTAGGCTAATTTTATGTTTAGCCTTTATATAGAAAGAATGAGTAGGGAAAATTCCCTTTGTCTGGGTAAAAATACAACCCTTAGGCCAACCCGATTGAGCTTCAGTTTTCCATCCTCATGTCAATGGGGATTTGGGAGGTTCCATAAAAGTACATCTCCCATGAATGTGGAATGTCATGGAAATATAATTCCTCCTCATATGGATGCTCAGTTCCCTCTTGTATATTTTTTTGGGGTATGATGTGCTACAAGGAAATCATATAGGGCAAGTCCTTCTACTGACTTCTGTGATATGAACAGAATGTCATATTACTACAGAATGACCTCCCATTAGGACAAGAACAACGTTAGCATTAGATAACTAGGGATGTACTCAAACTAATCAATATAAGAGATGATATGAACTTAGTTGTTCCAAAATTAATGCCTTGTATTTTTTCCTGCAAAGAGAAGTGAAAGGAAGTTGTTCTCGAACTCAGAATATCTAGTCTTAGTAGCTAGATTTGTCTGGATGTGGAATTAGAGAATGTTCTCACTCCCAAAATCATATTTCTATGGGAGGTGGGTTTACATTGAGTGTTACATGGAATCCAAATACAAGATAAGTGGCATTGACTCCCCTATAGGAATTAGAACCAATGGGTGCAGTAAGTTTTTCTTGATAATTTTGAAGGATTATTAGCAGTCATCATCCCATTGGTAAGGGATTCTATTTTTCAACTACCAATAAAAGGTGAGAGAATTGATTTAAATGTTGGATATGAATTACCTGAGGTAGGAAAGGTCCCTTTGAGGACACTTGGTTATTTTAGATTTTTAGATATGAAATTTCCAAGACAGCACTTGTCATTTTTGGGACAACCTCGATGCTGCAATGCGGTACTACAAAGTCAAGTAACTTTTCGAAGGTTACCCTGAATGCACGTTTTAGTGGATTCATCTTCAGACTTTGTTTTCTTAGCATGTCAAAGATTGTTCGGAGATTTGTGAAGTGATCACATCATTTTTGATAATTAACTACCAAGTCATTGGAATGACATTCGACTATACTTACTAGTAATGGATTAAATATATGGTGAATAGATCTTTGATATGTGGTTCCATCATTCTTCAATAAAAACAGTATGAATTGATAGAAAAAAGTTCCCCTGAGGTTCTCACAAGGGAGTGGAATCTTTATTTTTTGGTTCCATCTTCATCTAATTATACCATGAATACCTTCCCATAATGGAAAGGTCATGAAACCCAGTAGTGGAAACAATTGAGATCTCTTTCATTGTTTATTTTAATTCATCCTTAAAAAAATGCCGATTAAGGTATCAGAATTCAATAAAGACCCTAATTTGTCGATTCCATTACTTGACAAGGATGATGATGGTAAGCCATCATGGGTATTTTACTTCCCAGAACATGTTTTATTTTACAAAATTTTCATCATCATCCTCTACATTAGTGGAGTGAGAGGGGTAGATTCTCATAAATTTTTATAGGAAGAATCAATGCACATTTGGTAAGAATAAATTGTGTGTAGCCACATTTGAATTCAATTTTATAATTTTTTTATAGTTCCATGTGATAACATATTAGTTCTATATTAGAAATAAAATATACATATCTAGATCATCAATGGGAATTTTGGAACTAATCTATGTCGGTCGCATGACTTCTTCTATTCCATGATTTATATTCCTGAGCTCATCGATGGTGGTGGAGACACATTCCTAATTTTGTGTGGGGTTTTACTAAGATCCTACTCATCTATGTAAATCTCTTATTTTGTGGAGACATATTTATATTAATTTTTCAGCCTATGGGATTCACTATCACAGTCATAGTGGGGGAGTCTATGAGAAGATACATTATCATAACCTACATCCTAATTTGTTATAGAGAGATTCTAGAGATAATTTTATTGTACATTGTCACATGGGAAAGGAGGGGATTAGGTCTCAAGGATTGTATCCTTTACCTTGAATATATTTCTAGGGAGAACATAGTTTTTTTGATCTTACAGCAAGGATTCATTGGGTGGTCCCAGATCCTTTGGGAGATGTAACCTTTACATCCCCATATTCTATTTGTTGATTGTCACCCTTTGTGTTGAAATTTGATTCAACATACATGGATCTAAAAGAATCAAAGGGTGCATTGTCACCATGCAGCATGACAAATTTTCTATTGATGGGGTAATTCATAAATTGATAGAATGTATAGGGTACAATAAAATCAATATAGATATTGGCCATTCTGAGTGGTATATTATTTGCAGCTTCTTTCTAGATAATCATAATCATGGCATCTGGTGTATGATTTCCAAACTGGGCTTCATGATAGATCTGACCAAGAGGTTTTTTATAACACTTATCATACCATTGAATGGGCAGCTTAGTTGGAGGCAACTCCCCATTTGCATATCCCAAAGATCAGAGGGTTCCAACCTAGATGAGATTGATCCCATATCCATTATCAATAAGGGCCACTTGGACAAAGTCATTAGTGTGTCTTCTTGAAACATATAGGTTTATGATGTATCCTTTAAGGACCTATTCTAGATATTTGTCGGTGGATGATATGGCTACATGGTTTTCTAATGAAGTGGTCTCCACTCGATTGACCTCGGTAGTGGATAATCTATCTCAAATTCTTGTGGGATCTTAAGGGCTTCAAAATGTGAACCCTTAAGTAATTCTGAAATATGGTGAGAGTCCATGAATGATATCTTGGCTAGTAAAATAGACATATATTTTTTAACATAATAAAAATGTGCCAAAGGATGGAGATTTTCACATGGGGTTGCTCCTAGGAATGTAGTTCAGGAACTTAAGTCTCAATAGTAGATGGGCTTGGTGTATGTGAATAAGTCAAGGGAATATTTACTGCCATTAGTGAAATTCATATAGGCCTTCACAATTTTCTATGATGATCGATAATTATACTCCTACTAGGTGTTCATTCATGAAAACTGGGTATTGATGCCTTCCACAGGGTTATGGGACACCTCCTTTCTTCTTTTGGTCTTGCAGGAATGCATACCCATGTGTCTTTGCAACATATATGTTCTCCTCAGGGAAATGTCTAGAATGTTGGGTCCTACCTCATCCATTTTTTCCCTTGTGTCCTTGGTTCCAGCACATGTTTCCTCTAATTTCCAAGTTATATGTAGGGATATCGTATTTTGAGGCATTCTCATCATCAAATAAGGTTTCTACCAAGTGTATCACATTGATAGAACATAACATGAGATCTTTATTTGATGAGGATTCTATTTGGTGGGGAAGGTTCCTATTATAAAGACGATGCAGGGAACAAGTTTGTAAGATTTAAAGATTTATTTAGAGAAGAATAGTATTCCTCCCATTTTGTTTCTTCCAACTCCTGATAGACATTCCCACATTTAGGAGGCACATTTGATGATACCAAATTAGATAGTACAGTTATTGCGGGTCTACGTAGTTGTTCTCTTAGGGTGGCATGAGATCGATCAACTGTTTTCTTAGTCTTCAAGTTGTAAAATTTTTATTAACTCCTAGCCATATCATTATTCATATAATCCTATTATTTTTACTAGAAAATGGTTATACATGCCACCTCTTCTGAGGATTTGACTAATGTCACATATCCAGAATCAACCATTCTTTGAGTAATGTTTTTTATGCTGAAACAGTCTTGCATATTAAGACACATAATTTATGCTAAGGGGTGTAGTCTGAAAGGCTAGTGATATTGATCTTACCCGGATTCATATTTTATCGATTCTTTTGTATGTTATTGTACATGGAGTCTATGAAATAATCAAGGAATTTTTTATTTTAGAATGATTATTCATTATTCCATCATTCCTCAAATCTCTGGTGTCCTTGATTTCTATATTCTTATGGACAAGAGAGATTATATCATTTTTCCAATTGAAAGATGGTGTTAGGATATTTGGAGGCTACCTGGGTTCCTAGAAGGTAACTTCTACTAGATTGATGGTGACATATACAGCTTCTGCTTTGCTTGGCCTTTCTTCCTGTCTTATGGGAAAGAGATGTGTTTTTTATCATGTCTTCTCAATAGATTTCTCAAGTTGTTGTTCTATATTATATAACACTTACAACCCACTAAGATACATAATTAGGATCATATGTGTCTCTATCTCATTATAGAGATTTTTAGTATAGATTCTCCACAGTTTCCCTTGCCAGAGATAGATACTAAGAGAATAGGTTTAGCCTTTCCATATCACTATTAAATCATACACCCTCTCATTATCAAATTAAATATAGTTAATTAGGTATAATATTAATGTATTTTTTAGTGTAAATTTTATTTGATGATGAAAATGATGAAGATGTACTTCCCACCCCCCAAAATATCCTACTAGAAGGCTATTGTACCATACAAAGGTTATCCCTGTCAGAGTCTATATGAAACACCTCATCCTATTTTTGCATCATGTTTATCATGATGGCCCATTATTGTACCACCTCATGAAATGAAGTGTGTGATTTTTTTTGGTCACTAACCCCACAAAATGTAGATATGGTATGAATTTCGATGTTGGGTGGAGGAGGGGTATCATCCACACATTCGGGATATTACTTCCTCTCAGGCTGCACAGGTGAATGTCACCCTTCAATGGATTCCATTCGAGTGGACATGGACTCAATGATGTTAAGTAACTATAGAGGAATTACATTCGATGATCCCTCCCATCCATATGGATCGAGTAGGGGTTATTGAGTTGAACCTTATTTCATCTCATGTTGATTCATCATTTTTACAAATAATAAACGGTAAACCTCATGAGGGAGAGGTTGTCACCACAGTGGAGGGTTTTCCAGATCATTTTCAACTTCCACATTTCTATAGATTATGTATCAAGATCTAGGGAAAATATAATTCCCATATGTCTCTCTTGCAGGTGGATCAGCTATAGGTTGAGAATATTCATGTATACAAGAAGATGATACCCAACTTGAATATTTCCCCTAAGTATATCTTGATTGAGTTTTTAGAGAGCTTGTATATCATTCTCATATTGCTATAGTTCTTCCTACATGGATGGAATATCAATTCTTTTGGATGTAAACTAAGATTTAGTCATGTATTTACTATTTTCATATGTAGTGTTCCACCCATGATGTAAAAACATGGTATTTAGTGGTGTATGTTTTTCCACCGCCTTTGGATCCGAGTGTGTGGAGCCTCATTCAGGGCATCCAATTCAACCTCCAACTGGGATAGATTTTCAATGTTGCGACCCTTTATATTTTTGTCTTCAACCACAATATAAACATGTTGATAGTGAGGAAATTTTTAGAGTCATATCGGGCTGTGGTTTTTGTACCATTAATTTTGACACAATAGGCTGAATCTGCACTTCATTCATTAGGGTTATTATTTGAACCCTTAGACATGTTGGAAAATTTTGTCTTCAGTCCCAGGTGGGGTCTGATCACCATTCCCTACGATCCTTTTGTCTTGGTCTATGGATAATTATTTTTAGGGAGATTATAGTTGTAACTACTGAACGATCCCTTACAAGTAGTGGTAAGTATTTTAGTGTGAGGATATGGTAGAATATCGAACATTGATTGTTTCCTCACAATCTGGATAAGGACAATTCCATCTATGGTGATGATGATGAAACATCCCCCAGACCTATGGGGTCATCTGGGAAATAATGTTCACTGATTGGTACTATTTTTTAGGATAAAATTATTTTAGTTGGGGAATTTATTAGTCTCAGGATAGACATGAAGATATAAATTCCCACATACCAGTGAGAGGACTTGATCTCGAATCATTTTTGATGTCCCCATGGTCCTCTCAAGGGATGATTAACATGGATATGGTGATTGAGATATAAAAACCCTCAACCCAGGGTTCTAGGTTTTACTTGTAGCTCCTGAAAAAGTGTCATGAATCCTCTCAAGAATTGATGACCAATGACGTGGAGGATTTGGTAGAGATTCCATTGGACCAATGATTCAGTTCCACTTATGGATGGTTTATATGACAGGTGTTATTCCATCCCACTTGATGTGGCATAGGTGTACTCATGTGGGAGCTAGGTGTGATAGAAGCCCATGAAAAGAACCATTCTCTACATGATGTTCTTCAGATGATCTCAACTTCATTCTATTTGTCTAAAAATTGTTCTCATTACTTTAAGGAGTCCATATTGATGTCATGTTTTGTATCGTCTCCCATTGTTTAGGATTTCTGGGCATCATTTAAGTGGGGGAATTCTATTGTAGTGACCAACTGCACTGAGCTTTCCCTGGCCCCATATTTTTCTAGAGGCTATAACATTTTATGATATCAAGTGTGGGGGTTATATTATTTCAGGGGTAAGGAAATGTGTAAAGCTCTATACTATCCCAATCCTAGAATACAGATGCATGATATATTTTTGGAGATCGTTTGTCATAGTGTTATAATGAAATGAGTGTAATCATGTTGGATATTTTCATTGTTTTTTCTATTTTTGGATACTAGTCCATGGAGAACGTAGAAAGATCTATCTAACAACACAGTATCTTGATGGTCTAAAGGTGAACCCAATATCCTAAATAAGGGAGATTTCTATCCTCAACCAATTTTGTGTAGCCCCTATATTTTTGGTGTCGATAAGGCATGAAAACATTTTATAGATCATCTAGGATCTAATAGTACGAAGTAGAGAGGTTCTAGAACAAGATGTGAATGTTCTTTCTAGCTAAATATATCTATATGTCAATGTTGGCCACCTCTTAATCAGACGTACATACCTCCATCTGGTCAAAATATAGTAGATGGATATGATGGTCACCTACTAATGAGAGTGGTGTGATGCTGATTGTAGATGGGAAACTATATACTATTAACTTAGATTTATCCAGCACCTATCTATACAATGGTTTTGGGGTTTTGAACACCCAGTTATACAATGGTGTCTGTGAAAGGGGAGGATATCCTTATCGATGGGATATGTCATCGTGGGGAGGTCGACCAAGGTGTATGTTAGGAGTATACAACATGTGACCCATCTCCACACTACAATGAGAAGGATAGTCATGGAAAATAACATCTTCTGCTTTTTCATTGATAGATTAATAGGAGGACCCCTGTGGTGTTGATAATGTCTATCAAACTGACACATGGACACTGGAATTGAGCAGATTAGAATTGTGGGCCATGATCAAAATCATGGATAGAATATTCTATACAATGTTTTGAATTTGGGTAGGGATATGATCAGGTTGTATAATGGTTTCCAAGACATGTATATAGCCATTTGGTGATGTGGTAATGTGTTCCCACAACTAATAAGTATCTATAAGATGATGATGAGATCTCTCATTATTGAAAAGATTGTGAGCCTATCATGAACCATGTTCTATTCCCACTTAGTGTTCCTCGGTCAAGATGAGAGTATGATCCTAATATTATGTCTTTTGTATATGTCGTTGGTGTTTTATGGAGGGAGTATTATCCTACAATTAGGAATGTGTTTCTCTCACTTGGTGGTCCAAGGTTGGATCATGAATATGATCATGTTCTGAATATGTAATCCACACCAGAAATTACTGATGGACCACTAGAATGGGAGATGGGATATGATCATACTCCTATATTTCCTTAGAATGATGTTGGTGAAGTTGTTCGTCCGTGGAAGTAGGATTGTGTGACTAGATTCTATGATCTACTAGACTATGATAACAATATTCACTGAAAGGAATATGAGCATGTCCAAAGTATTATTTCATTCCCACACGGTTATCACCAGCTATAACGAGGATATAAGCATGATCCGAGTCCTTTGGAGTGTTTCACTAGACTTCATATAACAGAATAGGTTCATTTATTGAGCCTTGTTTCCCTCACACATGGTTATCCCTAGCTAGAACAGGGGTATGATGTTGATTCCAGGCCTTTGGAATATTCCCCGTTACTTTTTAGATGGGCATGTGCTGCTCTCACCTGGTGATCTCAAATTGTAGAAGTAGTATGATCCCAGTCTAATGACTCACACTTTTATAATAATATCATAATAATTCTTTTAGGTGGGATCAAAAATGTGTTCTTGATTTGTTACAGCCACTTATATGTAATGATTAGAGTGGTGAGTTTCACTGGCTATAGGGATAGATGTATTTATCTATCCCTCTATCTATACAAGTGTTGGAATATTATGGCGGATTTATTCACCTATTTCCTAAATATAATGGAATTTTATTAAATTGTAAATAGTTATGTATGCCTAAACAATTTCCATCACCATTATACACTTGTAGATCTATTTGATTGAAGTTGATGTATTTTCTGAATTTTTGCCTCATTGTTCCATCTGAATATTCTGATCGGCTACATTCATGGGGGTAGGGATATAATCCTACCCCATGCCTATTGTGGGAATATTCCCACATACATATTGATAAGGAGCATAAATGCGAGCCTTCTTGCTAGTTCCATATAGAATATTCCACAAGGTATCGTCAATAGTAGTGGGGTTATGAGCCCAATCCAATATATCGAATGCCTTCCTCCTCTGATGGGCCTCCCTTGATGCATGTGCATGGGATTTTGAGGGGATTGTGAGTCACATAGTACCTTCATCATGTTACTTCTAGGTACTAGAAGGATGGTGTTGGTGATAGTAGTTCCCAGGTTCCCTCCAGGGTTGCACCTAAGTAGAATGGGATCCATAATTGCATTAATGGTCCACCTACATCACATATTTAATGTGTTAGTTGTCATGCTCCTAGAATAGTATTCCAATTGTATTTGGTTGTAATAGAAATGGATAATGGATTAGCATTAACATTCAAAGGGTGATGCAGACATTCTAGCTTCCATACATAGAGGACATCATGGGACATTTCCATGGTAAGGATGACACCATGTCATTGGTACTCTCGAACTATCATGTTTCTTGCCTTCTATTATAGTTTTCAAGTAGGTGAGATCATTTTGTGACATGTGAGGGTGTATGTTTTATTTTATTTACTATAAAAATTATTTGATAATGATGAAATTGACTACGGTTGGGATTCTATCGATTAAATCAGTATCTATAGTCACACAGACAACATGGGAAAAAGTTAACTGATTAGTGCAATATCGTACCCATGATGTGATCAATAAAATATTCATGTTTAACACATTTTTCATATTTTCATGATTTATACCTTCTACTCATGTGGACTATTCATTGTTTGGGTGGAAATATAGGATCCCCGGTCATTGAGGACCATCTGTGGGTTTCATTCCTATATTACTGCGTTGTTTATGTAGGATATACAAACAATGTGATATGACTTATGGTTAGCTGATCATCCTATTATTTGTAAGGTTCATATCACACTTTTTAGTTTTGTTAGTGTATGGAGGAAAATAAAATTTCCCAAATGATTATAACAAATCAATTTTTATTTCATAGAGTTACATCGGCTTCCCCATTTTAGTTTAGTCGGGATTTCAAGGTGACATGGAAAGACTTTATCCTAATGGTTTGATTTATGGGAGGTTTAACACCTCTCTCAATCATTAACAATTCCACTTCCATTTTTTAATTCTTCTCTAAAAACAACCAATGGATCCCTCATCCATAGATGGGTATGCACATTCTTTCCAAAGGTAGTAATTCATTAGTACATTCATGCCCAATGACTCTTGGGGACTCACATTGGTCGAGCATATGGGAGTTGAGGATCATCACACCCTTTTGGGTGTAATATTTTCCTATAGCAGGACTCTCTTATAGATTTAAGACATGTTCACGAATCTCTTCCTAATATCGAAATTGTACCATTTACTATAACGAAACAATCACAGGTTAAGTCTCTTTATGCACAAAAGATTGTGAATCACATTAGTGAACCTAGTAAAGGATATCTCATTAGTGATTCCATCTGTATGTATCTGATATTCTTCATCCATTACCCAAAATATTGAGTAGGTGATTTATGTGATGGTACTGTAGAAACAAGTGCATCAAGATATGCTTCAACGTAGAGAAGGGTTAATATTTTGAAGAGGGAATTGTTCCATTTATGAGGAATTCAACATAGCCAATTTATTAAAGTAATAAAAAACCACATAGTTCACAATGTCCTTAGAAGTGGATCTATTTTAGATGCCTATATATAGTGTCTAATATTTCATGTCACTAATTGGGGCTTACATAATGACATCACCCAAGATGTTGAGTATTCATGATATAGGTTATATGAATATTATAACTCCTTAAACCCACATGATCTATTCTCTATGTGAGAAACAAGGGAAAAAATAAATAGTCTCATTGTGTATGGTGATGGGGGTTTATGTACTATAACACCCATTGAAAATTTTAACAATGGACTTAGGCCTCATGGTGGAATCCTACATATCCTTGTTATATATAGGAATTGAAGTCCAAATTGTTTTGTTTATTTCTCAGTCCATTGATGAATGAAATAGAATGATCAACCCATGGGAATGATTTGATCCTAATTGTTGAAATTTCATTAACATAAGTCTCACATCAAAGAAGATGTATTTTTGAGATAGTTCCTTAGGAATGCATCAAACATATCATGGTTATTATAGGAATCATATTTATCATATTTTAGTTAATTGGGGATTACACTTCGATGTTTCCCTTGTATTCGAGGATTACACTCTAAGGTCACCCACAGATGTGGGGTATATCATATTATGTTTTTGTTAAGTTCTGGCACTATGTGATTTCATATATCCTTCTAGAGGATAATTGTGAAGATGATATGATCACTAAATTTCCCTGATCTCATATTAGCTGTGCCTAGTGTGGAAAATAGGGAATGATAGGTGATATGTTTCCCCGCTTATGGATGTGGGACAGATTCATCGAGAAATCCCTTTAGTGATTATTATTTTACTCAGATCCTGAGAAATCATCCTACATAACCTGGTTATCACCAAAATCAGAGTCATCAAAGATCACTTGGTCCAGGATTAGACTCTGAGGCTACACTATAGTCCTGGATATACACTAAGGGTGGATAAAGTTATCAAACTATGGGATGTCTTGGTGACTTGATCGTGTTGTCTACCTAATATGTAGTGGTTGTCTCTTTAACATGCTTAGGTTGTAATATTTAAATGTCATGGGACGTTTTCATGTTATCTCAAAAGGTGGCCTTATGACCAAGTTGACATGTCCATAAAATTTCACATATCAGAGAAGGCATATCTAAGGGTTGTTTCGAGATCATTTCTAACTTATCTAGATGAAATAAAAAAGACATAGGTGGTGTTTCCCATGATCCATTTTCATGACATGGTTTTCTTGTCTAGAGGGTTTCTTATGATCTTGAGGACTTTCCTAGTTTTCATCGCAAGAGCTGGATGAAACATATAGAGGGAATCATGAGTGTCAATGCAAGAGGTCTCGAAGGGTGTACCATGTCCCGGATGACATGTCTATAGGGAAACATGAGACTTGTCTACAATTCTTAAAAGGCATCGCATGTTCCATTTGGCATAATAGTGTGCTACCGCGAGACTCAGCCTTCCAAAAAATCTTCCATTATATGAGTCATGTGACATCTTTAAATAGAATCTCAAGACTAGGTTTACATTCCTAGAGATATTTTGGAGAACTAAGAAGAATTCCGGAGGATGACAAGCTGATGGTATTTCATGACATGATTCATTCATATTTTTGGTGCCACACGGTGTCTTGCGAACAACTGGGGATCTGTCATCTGTCCTTTTGTGATCATGAGATATCATACCTCTTCACTATTACTTCCTTTTTTAATCTATACTATTTTTCGGGTTTCATGAGTAATCATGGATTTTGACATATAGTATTACCCTTCCAATCAATGATGTATCACATGATATTTATGTGCACAAGATTCATTCACATTTTAAACATTTTTGGCATGTTTTCAAAGTATTTTCAAATGGGTTGTGAGGTTTCTACCAGTTAATATACCACGTGACATGGGGGAACTCAGTCAATTGTAAACATGAAACCACTGGTATTCTAGATAGACTTCGTAGAAGCAGGAGGACAAGATAAAAGTGTATCCATGGGTTCAAATTTAGGTTAATCGCTACATGTGGTCTCTTCATGTGACCTTATAATGGTTACAGGATTTCTTCTCCTATGAAGGATCACATAATCCTCAAATCTCATCCACCATCTTCTTCCTAAGAATTTGTGGAGAACCTATTTCCAATATTCAGTTATTTATTCATTTGTGAATTTACAAATGCTCATTTGGGGGTCTTCAACAACATCATTAGGTTGAATTTTCATCCAGTCTTATATTAATCCATTTTTTATGAAAATTTTCTTGTGAAGTATAATATTCTATGGGTGTGTGAAGGAAATGGATTTACTGAGAATAAGTTTTTAGTCTATTGAACTAATAATTGTGGCTAATTTTTAAAATAGTTTCAGTTTCATTTTAAAATATTGAAATTTTTTTAGGAGAAATTTATTTTCTAATCAAGTACACTTAGTGTTATAAAATCGGATATTTTCATATTTTAAATAGAACTTTCAATTTAAAAATTCTATCTGGTGTCATTTTTGGATTTTTACCATTGGTTGTTGTATATGAAAATAATAAATTATTTGAAATAATTTCAAATGGATAGTGTTTTTACCATGAAACCTAGAATGGTATTTTTGTTTTAGGAAATTTTGGTGCTTGTATTTAATTTTTTTATAAATTTACAAAATTTAAAATGACGAGTCAGATCATGGGGGTTGAAGATTTTAAATTGATTCTGTTTGGATTTTGATGATGATTAGTTTTAAATTCAATGGTTTCATGGTTTTTGAATGGGTTTTAGGGGACTCTTTGTTATAGGTCCAATCATTTTATAATAGTTTAATATTATAAAATCCATATCTTTTTTGGTATAGAAAATGATAAAATTTATACCACATGTGTTATTTGTGACTATTTATTATGTTTTAGGATATGTGGTTTGGTTTAAATCATGTATCACTAGTCTTGATATAAATATCCTTGAAAATTATAGTGTGTAATTATAGGTTTTATGTTGGGGTTGTTTCATCCCTTCAGGTTTTAAAACATCCCAAGATCCAAATGGAGTGGATTCTATTGTCTTATCTTCCAAGTAGTCGTCCTTCAATATATTCTAGGATTTTAGTCTAATTGTGAGGGATGGACAGGTGAGAGTTATATTATCTTGGAGACTCTTTTATTGTGATGTCCCAGACCTGGCTGCCCCTGAACTCGAGCCCCAAGCCCCATTGGCCACATGAACCCTGGCTCATCTCCCCGTAGGCCAGGGGCTGACCACTAGTAGCGGGGGTGTAATGGTAAGTCAGTGGGGAGACTGTACCCCCATGTTAGAGTATACAGTGGAATAGTATCAAAGTTATAGAATAGCGGAAGCACAAAAAATGGATAAGCAGGAGGAAAGGGAAAACATAAAAACCGAACAACAGAAGTCAAGTAACCCTGTATAACATAAAAAATCCTAATAGGCAGTGTCTGATACAACATGGATGCATGGCATGCTGATACTAAAGTAAACCAAAGACTGGCATGCTACAAGAAGTACAAAAGGAACAAAAGGTATCCCATGGGCATCCCTAGCCATGCTCGGTCCTCTGATCTGGAACTCCAGCTAGAATGTACAAGTATCAACCACCTACAGTTGGGGCCTTGCCCCTGCTAGTACCTGCAACAGTAAAGTCTACACGGGTTCCCAGGAGGCCTCCCGGGTAGGGTGTGATACAAGTCTCAGTTTTCCACCACCAATGATGTCTACATGTAATCCAAATAGGTGTTCACTTGCATCAATGAGTAATATACTACAAGTTAGTGAAATAAGGTTAATAAACAACCCTCCTGCTCAGGTTCTGGAAGGACACCTGGTGGGTCTACCTGCTCCATCTCAAGGATGGAAATCTGAACAAGTCACCTGAGTATAAGTACATATATATAGGTTATCACTGTCAAGAGGCCAGCATGCCTCTCGTCCAAAAGCACTATAGTTGGCGTGGGGTAGAAATGCCTCCCACCCATAAAGGTTATATAGGAACGAGGTATAAATGCATCTCGTCCTCAATCGTTATAGCTGGTGTGGGGTAAAATTGCCCCCCACCCATCACGGTTATATATACACGAGGTATAAATGCCTCTCATCCTTTTTCACATAGTTTCATCTCCCATAGGGTAAGAATGCTTCTCACCCAACACACGGTGATACATATGGCATGGGGTAAGAATACCTCCTGCCCAACCACGGATTATCAAAAGCATATCAACACAGCAAGGCATAACCATTCACACCACATTTTATAAGGAATTACATCTTATATCATATAACATTAATAAATCATGGCATTTCCATCTTATAATGTCACATAAGAAAATCATGGCATATACACATTTTAATTCATTAAAGGGGTTTAGTCTATCTCATCCTAGCCAACCTCTAACCATTTCACCTCATTTTCCTAACATGGAAAATGCCCTTTCAAGTCATATCGTTTCGGTTCAAATTTGAGAAAGGGCAAAATCTCAAGGCATAACACCTATGGTTGGCCACTCCGGGTCCATGCCTCCTCTAAATTCCCTAAGAAGGTTATATTCATCAATACCATCCCACATGGGTCATTTACATAGTAAACGGTTATTATAAATAAGTGTTTGGGGGAAAGAAAACCCACGACATGACATTATAAACCGAATGTGATAGAAAACCCAAAAGGAGAACACATGACCACCTACCTTAGGGCTATAGGCGTAGGCTTGCTTAATATTAACCTCATATTCGCAGCAGATTGAGAGAGATATATGTTTTTTTCCAACGCCTTGAAAATAGGGCATATGAGCTTGCATTAGAAATAACACAACGGTAGGAATGATTTGCCAAGGAGAAAGGGGTGTCTGAGGATATCCTTACCAATGGTGATCCAACGCCTTCGGCGGATCAAATAATGATCACCAGGGGAAGATACGGCAAGAGAATGAGTGAGGAGAGGGTTTTGGATCTCAAAGGTGGGTCCCCTCTGGTTCTGTCCAGAGGAAGAAGAAAGAATGGGTTTTAGGCTTAAATAGAAATAAGGGAAAAATTGTAAATTTTTACATAGACCAGGGTTGCACAGTTTAGGCGCACGGTTTACCAAACCGTTCTCAAACCGTGCACATCCTCCTGCCTCCAGAATGCAGGGCTACATGGTTTATCCAAACCGTGTGACTTTACAATTCATGTCGTGCGCAAACCATGCGCCTCAGTGTGCAACTCCAAATCTCAAAATCCCAGGCTACGAAAAATCCTCTGACACTCCCCGAACATTCCTTATAATGTTATAGACCTTAAGTAAGCTTAAAGGAAATATTTGAAAGAAAAACTAATGATCATTACCTTTTCCAAAGAGTCGGTTCGTTAAATTTATGATCCTTGGTTTATGACATTTGTTTGATTTCTCTTTGAGTATTTCAAGATCGATGGATGAGTGGACCTCATTTAATGTAGCTTTTGGGTGTTTGTCTATGTTTTTATTGGAGTAAAAACAATTTTCTAATGTATTCTTATTAATCATAGAGTATTTGTGGATTTAGTGATTCCTTCTTTGTGTTTCTTTAGTTTCCCTTTGTGAGTTGTTCTTTTCCATGGGGGAATGGTGTGCCCGGCATTCAGTGTGTTTTTTAGTGTGGTATATAACATAGGCATATTTATTCTATTCAGATTTTATAGGGGAGGAACCAAAGTAGAATAAATTGGTACTTTGGGGCTGTAGATTTTAACTATTTAGATTGTGGATTCAACTAGGCTAATTATTCAATCAAAATCATCATAGGACTGTATTATGAGATTTAGATCTAATAACCGCATAGGCCATATCTGACCCTATGGTTGGATCCACTTCCTTTTAATATGAGTCTTATTCATGGTTATTTTCCACATTAAATATTAGATAAGATGGGTTAGCGGTCCAGTTTTTTGGTCATTCAGGATGTTTTGAGGTTTAGTTCTTTATTTTTTTCATTTTCAAAGAATTTTTTTTGTGGATACATTTTCCTAATGGAATTATAAAAAATACATTTATATATTTCATAAATTAGATTGTTCTATGAAATCATATTATCATGTGTAAATATTTTTTTCAATTTCTATAACCATTTTAGCTCAGCTATAAATTGTGGGATGATCAGTTCGTATTCTCCATCTCTTTAGGTTCTTTCCATGATAGTTTGTAAATATATTTTTCTTGATAATAAACTTATTTTATTGAATATTTCTTATTTTATGATAATATCTTGTTATTGAAATTTTTTCTTTTAACATCTACATCAACATGATGCTTTCTAAGGAAAGACAGTTAAACAGAGGGGAGAACTGTGAAACAAACAAAATCAATGTAGTGTTAATTCTTATTGGTTTTAAGGGATGGGGTTGGCTTGAATTTCCACGTAGTTTTTTCTAAAAACAAATAATTTGGGAGTTTTTCCTTCTTTTCAAGGTTTGGAAACATGTGTTAGGGGAAACCACGTGGTTACAACTAATAATCTTGTTTGTTTATTTATTATTTTAGGTGTAAGGGTTTTCTATAATGATTTTTCATAGTTCAGTTAATAATATTGTGAGTCCTTAGAGAAACCATGTGGAACCTCTAGTTAGTCTTGTAAATATCACAATACCTGTGATAGGTTTGGTAAACCATGTGAAAATCATGTGGATTGACTATGTAATTTGAAAATGTTATTTTTGAATAATTATTATATGAATTTTAAAGCCACGAAGGGCCCTAGGAAAACTGCATGAATTGGGTTTGTCTTGGAAATATGTTATGCATAGTTGGTGAACTATTTGGAATACCATATAACTAAACTATGTGAAATTTATATATTCATTAAAAGTTAAAGTTCCAATTTTTACCTTATTCTCTTTTATGTCTCCACCCCTCCTTTCACTCCCCTATCATTCAGTTGGACTAGGTACACATTGTTTTCAGTCTCATCTTTTTTTTCATTATATTTTTGGTTATGTATTCTTAGTTTCATATTATTTGATCAATGGTAAGTCCCTCTAAGACTCCTCCGATCATGTATTTCTCCTTTTTGACTTTATTTTTGATATCCCATAAACCATAATATCTATATTAAAAGAACTGGGGGTTTGGGTTAGTCTTAATCATGGGTATTTTTTCATGTAGTTTTTGTATAGGGTATTTCTTTTCCTTTAAGAGTGTTCACTATCGATAGTGAAAACTTCTAGCATAATTGTTGTTGAAATAAGGAAGGTGTTTCTTTGTGGTTTCATTCAATTATATTCCATTAAGTTATTAATGATTTTTAATGGGGTTTTATTAAAATTATGCAAATATATATAACCCATAATGGTATAAGATGATTTAAAAATTAATTAATCCCCTTTCATGGAACGAGATTCCATATAATTATTTCAAAAAATTCCTAAATGGGTTTTAAGGAATTATTTTCATTTTAATATCATTGGTGAGTTGTGGATTGAGTTTTTTTAAGGAATTATTTTATTAATCTATTTTTAGACAAAGTGATTGGGTGTATTAATGTTCTTACAAAGATTCATATGAGATTTGGGTTTTAAAAAGGGTATATTTATGACAACCTTGATCTTTTATTACAAAATTAAACATAATTTATTACATAACCTTCACGTGATACAACATATAAGATCAATAGTTCTAGTGTATTTGGGGATTAGGATCATTATATAACCACTTAAATCATTAAATACAACATCTTTATTGAAAACATCCTTTACATGACCACTACATTCCCTCGTACTTAGCATTGTGTGGGATAACCTGAGGACATGCATAAGAAAAATGTGAGCTATAAAGCCCAGTAAGGGAAAAATATTTGAATAACATGACTAATACAATACATGTTATAAAATAGGAATATCAATATACCACAAGAGAATCATAAACATAAAGGTATGATAAAGTAATATAATCATAACATGGAAATGTCGGAACAACACTTAGCATGGAATTAGCATTAGCCAAGGCCCATTGCACATGGAGCATGAGTAAACCCTCATTGTACATGGAGAATGAGTAGAGACTTTTTGTACTTGAATTATCATTATTAAACACCCATTTCACATGATGTATTATGATACTATACTTTACCCAATGCATTGAAGCTGTATAAGGGCCCACTCTTCTTAAACATTTCATTTTATGCATAAGTGTGCCACATGAATCATATAAATTGGATTCATAATACATCATAATTTATTCCATGATAAAGGTATTTGTAATTCATACATGAAAATATATAATCAATAATTAAATATGCATAAATGTGAATACATTTGATATAGAAATGGGTATGGTATTCACTATACAATGACATTGGCTTGGAAAATCGGTGCAATTTCAGCAGCGTAACAGTGTAACGTAAGAATTCATCAAAATTGTTAATGTCAGAGAAAGTCTTGTCTCAAAATATGTACATGAAATGGAAAGTAAGGGTATCATATATATAAATGTCCCAACAATTGTAATGGAATTTTGATTCATGGTAGAAAATAATTGCTTGAATGTAAGTGAGGAGAGATAAATTCTTTTCAAGATTTCACCATAGTAATGGGTGTACATGGGTGGATATTATTAAGAGAGAAAGGGGTATCTCATAATTAAAACATAAATATGTCTGTATGGGGGATGTTCGAAACCATACCCCAACATTTATAATTGAAATTAAAAGGGCATAACACCATTAAGAAAATTGGACAAAAATGATAAAGGATGAAAAACCCTTACTTGGATGTGTGCTTCCAAAGGATTGAGAGAGGCTTAGGATAGGATTTTTGGGAGCTAGGAGACCTTGAAAGGATTCTATATAGAGATGGGAATAGGTTTGATGAACTAAAAAGGCATTTATTGAGGAGGAAGTTGGAGCATGGGTGGGTTTATATAGGAAAGGTGAAAGAATTATTTATTATTTAGGTTTAGGACACCTCACATTAAACTAATCCAAACCACAAACCCTCCCATGGTGTTTTCCCATGGTTTTTGGAAAAATAAATTGGAAAACAATATTTTATAAGGCTAAATACCATAATTCTTAATATAACGGGGTTTCTTTTGTGGATGTCAGTCACACTTCCTAGGAAAACAATTTAAAATGAAAAAATGTTTAATAAGTCTTGAATGGTCCACTAAATGTTTGTAAAATAAATCAAACAAACCCAAAATCACTTTATTTTAATTGTAAAACATATATTAACCGAACATAATGTTTATTGTATTTTATTACATCACTATTGGGTCATTATGATGTCATAAAACACGTTATATATTTAAACGGTATTAAATTTGTACTAAAAAATTAAACTGTCTCAGAAAATTATGAAAAATTTACCGTCAGATAATTCTGAAGTCCTCATTCCAGAAATAATATTCATTTTATCTAAATAATTTTATAAATATGTTAATTTTCACTTTTAAAATAAAAACTGACAGTTATAAAAAATTCATGGGTTTAGACAAAAATGGATTTTAAACCATAATAAAAATTGCAATTGCATTCATAAAATTTTACGATCATTTATATTTAATAAAAAATAATTCAATAAAAATAATAATATTTTATTATAATATTATTTACTTCAAAAACCCATTATTTCATCAAAATATATTTCTTAGTTGAACATTAACTAAAAATACTATATGTGTTTTAAAAACAATTTACAAGTTAACAATAATAAAATGAAAGTATATTCATTAATATATAAAAAAATAATGTACATAATCATAGTATTAAGGACATATCATATAACCCCTTATAACACCCTCATTAGATTGAAGAGTACGGTGTGCGATGGTGACAGACTACTGGGGTGGCTCGGATAACATTTCTCGGGTGGTAATCTCTATCAAATTCCACTTGTCTCATAGGTGGTTCTACTCGAGATTAACATATTCAAACTCGTCTTGGTCTTGGTCAAGAGAAAAGTCCAAAGACGCAACCTCATTTCCCATCTCTGACAAATGGGATTCGTATGGGGCACATCTACTGGATGAGGCCATCTCTTCCTTTATTGGAGTGAATTAGATTTTTCAAAGCCCTATATTTATACTAATCATGTGATCAATTTTCAATGGCTATATTAGCAACGACCACAATTCATAATAGTATTTTAAAATCCAAGAACATAAAACCAAATAAGAAGCCCTTTTTTATAAAAATTTTACATAAAGGGAAATTTAATTAGATTAAGAGGGATTTCCATTAATGAAAGTTTGGGTCGCTAAAATATTCCCCCTTAAGAAATATTGCCATAAAAATTTCCTTTTCTACATTAAAATAGATGTGGGTGACTTTGCTTCATCATTTTCTCTGATTCCAACATCTCTTCTTCAAACTTGTGGTTTCACCACAACACCTTGATGAGGGCCATTGTCTTATTTCGTATAACTTTTTCTCTATGATATAAGATCTTCATTTGTTGATCCTTATAAGAATGTTCATCCTCTAACTGTACCACCTCTAAAAGGAGTACATGTGATGGGTCTGGTTTGTTACTTCCTTAAGAGTGATACATAAAAGACATCATGTACTTTGCCCATGGTAGGTGGAAGTGCAAGTCGATAGGCTGCATCCCCAACAGGATCATGAATCTCAAAGAGTCCTATATACCTTGGACTTACCTTCCATTTATTTCCAAACCTCATGACCTTATTTCATGGAGATACTAAAATAAATACCATGTCTCCATCTTTAAACTCAAGGTCTCATAGATGGTTATCTTTATAACTCTACTATCGACTCTGGGATGCCTTGATATGCTGCTAAATGGTTTTCAGCTTCTCCACCATTTCTTCGACCATTTCTAGTCCAAGAATGATATTCTCACTAACCTCATCCCAACACGTTGGTGTTCTACACCTTTTCCCATAACGGGATTCATATGGCGCCAATTGGATGCTCGAGTAGAACTGTTATTATAAGAGAACTCAACTAGAGGAAGATGTTGATATCATCCTCATTCAAATTCTGTTGACCATGCTCTCAATAGGTCCTCAAGTGTTTGGATAGTTCACTCGGATTGGCCTTCAGTTTTAGGATGATAAGACATACTGAAGTTCAGTTCAGTATTCAGAGCATGTTGAAGACTCTTTCAAAACAAAGACATGAATCTTGGATCTCGATCGGACAAAATAGATATTGGTACTCCATGCAGCATTACCACTTCCCTAAAATATATGTGGGCCAGTTGATCCAATGATAAATCCTCCTGAATATAGATGAAGTATATAGCCTTTGTAAGACAATCCACAACAACAAAAATTGCATTATCTCCCTTGGATGTCTTCAGAAGTTTAGTGAAAAAGTCCATGGTGATGTTCTCCCATTTCCATTCTGGTATCGTCAATGGTTGCATCATCCCCTTAGACTTCTGCCTCTCTACCTTCACATGATGACACACCAGGCACATTGATGAATATTCAGTGATCTACTTCTTTATATTATCCCACCAATAATGCTCTCTGAAATATCTATACAACTTTTTATTTCCTGCGTGAATAGACAAATTTGAACTATGTCCATCATCCAAAAGATCCTTCTTCTACTCCGGACATAATGGGACACATTTTTTATTCCCAAATCTCACAATTACTTCTTCATTATCATTAAACTCCAAGGATTTCCATTTTCAGATAGCTTCCACTTTTTTCTAAATTCCCACATCATCATTTTGAGCATCCTTTAACCATATCAAAAGTGATGGTTGAGCAATCATTTCTGAAAGGGGTGATGATGTTCCAATCATTATGATTCCCATGTCCATCTTCATCAAATATAGGAAGATTGGGTCCTTTTCAATTCTCATCAATGATAGAATCATTGGGTCCTTTCAACTTAGGAAATCCACTACCTTGTTCTCTTTCCCAGGGTGGTAATGGATTGAGATTCATAGTCTTTGATCAGCTCTAACCATCTTCATTAGCGCATGTTCAACTATTTTTGTGTGAATATATACTTTAGGCTTTTGTGGACCATATATATTACACACATATCCCCAAATATATAATTCCACAAAATTTATAATGAGAAGATCACTGCAGCCAACTCGAGTTCATGTGTTGGATAGTTCTGTTCATGAACATTAAATTTCCTTGAAGCATAGGTAAATACTTTTTTATTTTTTATCAACATGAAACCCATGCCCTTCTTCGAAGCATCATTGAATACCACAAAAAGTTTTCCACTTTTTTGTAAAGTGAGCACAATTGCAATGATATGCCTCATTTTCAACTCCTTGAAGCTTTCTTCCCATTCATTACTTAATGAAAACATTACTCTCTTCCGAGTCATCTTAGTAAGATATTTGTACAATCATGAGAAATTTCTCTCAAATCATCGATAATATTCAACTAACCCTAACAAGTTACTGATATATATTACCAATGTTGGCCCCATCCATCACTTAATTGCATCTATTTTGGAGGGATCCATAGATATCCCATTGCTTGTGAAGATATTGCCCAAGAATGAGACCTCCTTCAACCATAACTCACTTGTTGTACTTTTCATAGATCTTCTCCTTCGACAATGTCTCTAGTACAGTTGTTAGATACTCCTCATGATCCTCATTAGTTTTAGAGTATATCATAATATCATATATAAAGACTACAACAAATTTTTCAAGGTAATCTCTAAAGACTATATTCATCATGTCCATAAATATTTCTAGAGTATTAGTGAGTCTAAAATCCATTACTATGAATTCATAGTTCCATTATCTTGTACGAAATGTAGTCTTGGGGATATCATACTTCTTCACCCCTACTTGATAATATCCCGACCGCAAATCCACCTGGGAAAAATATTGTGCTCCATGCAGCTGATCAAACAATTCATCAATTCATGGGAGAGGATACTTGGTCTTTATCATGATTTTGTTGAGCTCATGATAATCGATGCAAAGGCGCATTTACCCATCCTTCTTCTGGACAAAGAGTACCGATGCACCCCATGGTGATGCACTTGGAGGTATAAACCCTTTATCCAGATTCTCATGTAGTTGTTTTGTCAACTTCTCATGCTCCACAACAGCCACTCTATATGGAGTCTTGGATTTTGGCATTGCCCCAGATATAAGATGAATTGATAATTCAACATCTCTTCTGGGAGAAAGACCAGGCAATTCCTCTGGAAACACTTCAGCGAATTCCCTCACATTAGGAATTTCTTCTATGACGGTTACCTCCTTAGACACAATAATCTAAGCCAGAAACGTGTGCTCATAGGGCAGTAATATCCATGCTTAAGATTATGGAGTAAAAGAAGATTCATCTTCCTCCTTGCACTTCTAATGAATCGGGGGTTGGTTCTCCACAGGGAGAGTGATTTTGCTCTCACGACAATTTATGTTGGATCTATATAAGGAAATCCAATCCATGCCAATAATTGCATCAAATTCCACCAGAGGGAGTATGAAGAGGTTCTTCGGGAAGTATAATCCACATATTATGAGAGGGGAGGAGTTATATTCATGTTAATCAATGATTTCTCCATTTTCTCTACTCAATGACCTCTTCACTTCCATGATTTTTGGTGGTGCTGGGATTGTTATACTAAAGCTTTGAGATATAAAAGAATGAATAGAACCTGAATCAAAAACTTTGTTCTCTATTCTTGAATGAATAACTAGCATACTTGTCACCAATTCATTTTTGGGGTTCAATTAGTTAGTATTGATGGAAAAAGCTTTCCCTTGCAGCCTTGGAGGTTACTGCTTGCCTCAAAAAACTCATGGCTTAGGGTACTGATTTGAAAGATTCCATGGTTTGTTGAAGTTGGAGCAATGAACCACACATTGAGGTTCAAACGGAGTGTTCCTTTCCTCTATCGTTGTGGTTATTTCTTGCCGACAGTTAATATCCTGGTGCCCTTCTCTTCCACACATAATGCATTTCCTCACCCCCTTTAGGAAATTGCTAGGGTGATTCTTTCCGCACCTTTGGCATGTGGGGTGCTAGATCTTTTTAGCACCGTTGGATATATCCATCAGAACACCATTATTGAATTCCACCATATGCTTCTTATCACCATGATTCCCCTTAGATTCTCCAATCTTGATTTGGACCTTGAAGGAACATCGGACAATTTCCTCATTACCGTCGAAGTCACGGATCGCCAGCACTTTCTGCATGCTAGGTTTCATCCAACGAAATAAGTGGTCAACTATTTATTGGGGTGTAATGAAAATTCCTGAAGCATATCGTGAAATCCTTCTGTTGTATGTCTCGTATTCTCCAACAGATTCTTCATCTTTTTTCATGAGGGCAAGGAAGTCCCTTTACATATTAAGCCGGAGGGTGTGAGGAAAATATTTATCGAAAAAAATCGTCTGGAAATCCTTCTATTCCAACACCTCGGTCTCCTCCTCAGGCTTCATATTATTAATAAACATCCACCACTAATCAGCTTCACCCTCTATATGATATTAATCTTGGAGTACCTTCTCTTGTTTGGAACTTTGAAGGATAGAGAGGATATCTTCAATGGAGTTGATCCATTGTTCAGGGATTGATGGATCAAATTATCCATTAAAAGTATGAGGCCTTTATCTCATGAAGCTCTCGATAATGACTTGTTCTTTTTTAAGGGGGTTGAATGTTCCCCTTGACCCATGTTTCTATTCAAGAATTGAGTTTACTAAGAGAGAACCATGACAAATTTCGTGATTCCTGCTCCCATTGGATTGGGCATCTCATTAGTACAATAATCACATTGATCTTCTCATCAGTTGTTAGCTCGAGTCCTGCTATTACAAGGCATTGGATGGAATAAAAGGAATGTTATGGGTAACACATAATGGGTAATATACAGACAAAATTGATGACTTATAAGTAAATTTTATTTTCTAAACATATGAATCTATTAGATTCAATCTATGTTATCCATGTTTATGTTTAACATATATTCTTAGTTATTTTTTCCCAAAAAATGGTTCATACTATGTTTGTGAATTTTTCAAATCATATCCCACGAGAGTTTCATAACCAATATTTCAGCAAGGCCCATTTTCATGCACCAGTTTCTCTTCGAGTCTAGCTTAAAGCGATGTTTTCAGGTTTTACCACTAGGATACATCTATGCCAGAGCCGCCTCTACCTGCTCATATCGAGACAGGGATGTATTTTCTTGATAAACCACTTACTCAATACTCACCAAAACATAGGGATGTTTTTATTATACATAGTCTTTTCTCTAATTCTTTACTTGGGTTTCCTAATCCTAATCCCAAAAATAACTAAACCAATCCTTTGTTACCAACTATGACCACCCTGATTTTTTATTACACAATTGAACATAATTTATTACATAAACCTCACTTGATACAACATTGAAGTTCCATAGGTCTAGTGTCTTATGGGCTTAGGATCATTATATAACAACTTAATACATGAAATAACACATCTTTATTGAAAACATCCTTTACATGAGTACTACATTCCCTCGTACTTAGCATTGCATGAGATAACCTGAGGACATGCATAATAAAAGGGTGAACTATAAGGACCATTAAGGGAATATTCATGGAATAAAATGAGGAATAAGATAAATTTTATTCAATATTCATATCAATAGAGAACAAGAGAAGTATAAACATAAAGGAAATATAATGCGTGATAATCAGAACATGAAAATGTGGCAACAACACTTCACATGGAATTAGCATGACCTAAGGCTCATTTCACATAGAGCTTTAGTAAACCATCATTGCACATAGAGAACAAGTAAACCCTATTTGAACTTGAATTAGCATGAGTAAACACCCATTTCACATGAAGTATCATGATACTATACTTTACCCAGTTCGTTGGGGCTCTATAAGGGCACACCTTTCTTAAACATTTCATTTCATGCATAAGTGTTCCAAATGGATCATATAACATGGATTCATAAATCATCATCATTTATTAAATGATAAACGAATGTGGAATTCATAAATTAATCTTTATAATCAATATGTAAATGTGCATAAATGTGAATACCCTTGATATAGAAATGGTCAGGGTATTCACTACATAATTACATTGGCTTGGAAAATCGGTGCAATTTCGGCAGTGTAACGGCGTGACGTAAGAATTCATAAAAATGGTTGATGAGGTAGAAAGGGGTGTATCATAATATTTAAATTAAATGGATAGTAATGGGTCATATATATATATATTTCCAATCAATTTTAATATAATTTAGATTCATGATACAAAAAAATTTCTTTAATGTATGTGAGGAGAGATAAATTCCTTTCAGAATTTCGGCATAGTAACAGGTGTGCATCATAGGAATTTATTATGAGAGAAAAGGGTATATCCTTATTCAAACATAAAGATAGTAGTATGGAGGAGGTTTTAAACCATACCCAAACATTTAAAATTGAAATTATAAGTGCATAACAACATTATGAAAATTTTACAAAAATGAGAAATGAAGAAAAAAACTTACTTGGAAGTGTGCTTCCAATGGCTTGAAAGAAGCTTTAGAGAAGATTCTTTGGAGCTTTGGGAACCTTGGGAGGATTATAGAGAGAGGAGGGCAGAGGTTTGACGAACACCAAAGGATTTGAGTGTGGAGTATGTGGGAGCTTGGGTGGGTTTATTAGGAAAGGTGAGGGAATTCATTATTATTTAGGTTTGGGACACCTCGCATAAAACTAATCCAAACCACAAACCATCCCATTGATTTTTCCCATGGTTTTTGTGAAAGGGAAGTGGAAAAAAGTATTTCATAAGTCCAAATTATGAACATATTAAAATAATGGGGTTGCTTATGTGGAGTTGAGTCACACTCCCAAGGAAAACAATTTAAAAAGACAAAATGTTTAATAAGTATTGAAGAGTCTACTAAAGCTTTGTAAAATACATCAAAAAAACACAAAATCACATTATTTTAATGGTAAAACATATTTTGGCTGAACATAAAGTTTATTTTTTTTATTACATCACTATTGGGTCATTATGATGTCATAAAACACATTATATATTTAAACGGTATTAATTTTTTACCCAAAATTTTGACTTGCTCAGAAAATTATGAAAAATTCACCGTTTGATAATTTTGAAACCTTGATTCTAGAAATAATAATAATTTTATCTAAATACTTATCTAAATATACCAATTTTAACTTTTAAAACAAAAACAGACATTTATTGAAAATTCATGTGTTTTGACAAAAATGGCTTTCGAACATTAATAAAAATTACAATTGCATTCCTAAAATTATACGATCATTTATATGTAATAAAAATTAATTTAAAGACAATAATAATATTTTATTAAAATATTATTTAATTCGAAAATCCTTTAATTCATAAAAATTGATTTCTTAGTTGAACATTAACTAAAAATACTATTTGTGCTTTAGAAACTATTTACAATGTAACAATAATAAAATGAAAATATATTAATTATTATATAAAAAAATAATGTACATAATCATAGTGAAATAGTCTTGTTACATAATCCCTTATAACACCCACATAAGACCAAAGATTAATGTGTGTGATGGTGACAGACTCTTTGGGTGGCTCAGATAACATTACTTGGATTGTAATCTCTATCAACTTCCACTTCTCTCATTAGCGGTTCCGCTTGAGTATAACATATTCAAGAATGGATTGGGCTTGGTCAAGAGTGAATCCCAAAGATGCAACCTCATTTCCAAACTCTAACAATTGGGATTTGTATGGGGCATGTCTACTGGATGAGGCCATCACTTCCTTTTTTCTGAATAAATTTGATTTGTTATAGCCCTATATTTATTGAAATCATGTGATCACTGTTCAACGGCTATATTATCAAAGTTCACAATTCATAGAAGTATTTTAAAATCCAAGAACATTAAAATAATGAATTTGACATTTTTTATAATCATTATACATAAAGAGACATTTAATTATATTAACAGGGATTTATATTAGTGAATGTTTGGGTCATTAAAATATTAAACTTTTTTATGAGGTTTGATTATTTTTTATAACATTGGTTTAATTTTAAAGGTGGTTTACGGGATGAGTGAGTTACCATTATATAATCATGTTTTTTAGTTAAATATAGCCCCAAAATTTGATTAGGATATATTCTGTAGATAGCATGAGTTTTCTTTTAATTCCAATAAGGTATTAAAAGTGAAAAATTTTCCTTTTTGGATTATTAGTCTTTATAAAAGGAGTATGGTCATATTAATCCCCTAGTGACTCATTTATTCTTGTGGTGCCATTATATCTCGTGAGTGAGGATCTAAATATTTATGCACAATTAGTGCTTGGAGAACCTAAGGTTATTCCAAGTCACATTAGAAAAAATTTGATAATTACCATTTGATATAACCCTAAAATTTAGACTATATTTATGGGGGTTTAGGGGATTTATTTGTGTGCTTAAATTATATCCCATTTTTCTTGTGTTATTGTTCAGATTCTATGATGTTTTTTATCTCTATCATAATTTTCACTGAAAAAATTGATCTTGGTTGAGTATCTTCATCTGTAATTGGGGAATGTAATTATTGTATAATGTTTCTAAAAATGGATTTATAGATTGTTTTCATGTAAATGAGGTGGAGGTTGGTTTTATAAGGGATTAATTATATTATTTTTTTTATATGGGATTCAATGTTATTTTTTAAAAACATGAAATGTTTTATTACAATGGAATTCATAATATTCATAAGAAAGTGGGAGGTGATATGTTTTAAAAACTTCAGTGTGTTTTCATATTTAAAATAGTTTTTTAGATCATAAAACAAAATTTTAAGTGGATTATATACATTAATTATGTTTTTTTCAAAATAATATTGTGGTGAGAAACCACATTTGAACATAGAAATGTGTATTTCAAAAAGTGGGGTCTATAAAATTTTCTTAATATGGGACATTAAAAAATTGTTTCTACAAATTAAATCCTTAAATAGAGAAATATTTTCTAATAAATTGTTTTTATATAAAGAAGATACAACAAAATGTTTTTATTACAATTGTGATCTATTGGTGTTTTTATTGTCAGGCCTTATGAATTTTATTATTTTTAAACTATATGTAAAACTATATTTAATAGGATGTAATATGAAAGTGACTATATGAATTTAGTTGGTGGTGACCAACAAAGATGTTTATATCACACCAATATTTTATAGGCCTGGATTCATTCCAATTTGATGCACTTCTTTGGACCTTTTGTATGATATATGTGAACTCATGGTTATTCTAGGTCACCTGGAGGCAAATTGAGGATATTTTAGTATTTTTTTAGTTTTATGTTCTGGATTGGTCTTTTGAGCCCATGTATTCATATACATTAGTTTTACTTAGGTATATTTTTTTCATTTCCCTTTTTTATTAGTTATACAATTCAATTGTATGTTTATTATACTAGTCTCATGTTTAGTTTATTTATGAATTTTAGTCATGATATTTATTTACATACACTGATATAAGGGAGAATATTTTTTTGTACCACTCCCTAGTATGTCAAAAACCTTCATGAGTTCCCAAGTCTAATCTAGTCCACTAACACAGGGCTCATCCACCCACATGACCCCCTATATAACTTGTGGTATGTACTGTCCTCCACCCCAATAGAGATTTAATGGCCTCCCCCAAAAGTCACGCCCCAGAACTCTTGGATAAGATCCCACTATGAAGAAATTCAAGTACCATTGTGCTAATTAAATCTCCCTTGGGTGGAGGATAGTACCAGCCACATGTTATCTGGTTAGGTCATGTTGGGGGAAGACGCACACTATTGGGTCTTCGGTTGAGAATGACCACACTTGAATGGATCAACTATAAAAACCCATACTTTTCATACACTAACATTACATAACATTTTCTAAATACCTAAAACCTTATAAAAATTGATTCCCAAAGACTGGACTAGTCTAGTTCCTTTGGAGACAACGAAACATAAACACTGATACATAATTGAGCAACATTATCTCCCACTGCATTCCTTATGACTAGTACCATTCTTATAAACATCAAAAATAAAATATATGTTCATAAAATGGGGAAGGAAACATAAGAGGTGATGAGATCAAATGATTTTTAAGGGTAAACAAGGGTTATATGTAAGCATAATCATGAGCTTAAGGTAATGAGAACATGATTATGAAAAATGATGATCATTCCTTACATATCCACGATCATATGTATAAATCATAGAATAAATCATATTAGTTAATGAGACATGAAACAAAAAGAAAAAAACTAAAATAAAAATAAATGTATAAAATAGGAATTAAACATGGAATTTTGGTACAGATGTAAAAATATAATACGATTTCTATAGTACACAAGTCATTGCTTCCAAGACCCTCTTGGTTGTATGAGTTCACTCCACATACCATCTTGGTATCCATGGTTCTCTCCCATGTCCATCTTGGTAGCATGAATTCACTTCTCATAACATCTTGGTAGTCACAGTTCACTCCCATAATGATATTAGTAGTCACGACTCATTCCCAAGACCATGTTCATCTATTTCATGGGATATAAATCTTTACCCAATGCATTGGAGAAGATATTTGTCCCACCCATATCATAGTGAAATAATACATACATTTTGCACAGGATCATAAATAATTATATCATAACCCATGAAAGGAAAATGATATAATAAAAATGTAATCATATCATAACATATGGAAAAATATATGATTTATAATCATTTCATCATAAACATAACTTGTGAATAGAATCGAGTTTCAAAAGAATATAACCCATGAAAGAGAAATGGGTTTTGTCAACATAATTCCATCAAAAAATTATTGATTCAAAGAAATATTATGAATAAATACATTGAATAATTTCCCAATAAAGACATGTGTTACACAAATTTAGGTTATCATATATAAGAGTTAATTTTAAATATCTTTTAAAAAAATTTCTTTTGGAAAATATCATTTCTACATTGAAAATACTTTCTATAACAAAAAACTGTTTTGAAAACCATTTTATATGAAAATTGTTTTTGAAATTTATATATGAATCATTAAAACCCATAATATGTTTTTAAGATACTTTTTCTTTTAAAATGCGTTTCAAATATCTTTTGAAAACATTTTTGAAAACATTATTCTTGATTATAATAGATTTCTGACTGGAGATAGAGAGATTGTCAGATTTTATTGAAAAACATTATCCTAAGTACAAAATATTCAAAAAATTTACTAACATATGAGTATATCTCTAATAAACATAGTTGAAGAAATTACTTAGTGTTATTTACAGATGGATCATATGTTTTCATCAATGGGAGATTAAATAAAAACAATCACGAAAAATGATGAGATTGTTCTAATAAACACATTTAACTTGGTATCATGGGATCATACATTCCATGTAAGAAAATAAAATTACATTAACCCTAAAATATCATTAAAACAAGTAAGTTCATGATCTTACATGTGACACGGAAGTTTACAAACCTCAAAAATTAATTTCGGGTCATAAAAAAACACGGGTCTCAATGAAAGAAAATTGAGAAAAAACTATTTACCGATTTGGTAACTTTTGAATCTTAAACCAAATTAAAAAAATATAATAAAATAGATATGTGAATAACCATAAATTTAAGAATAATATATTTGGAATAAAATCATGGTAATTACATAAACCACACATAAGTAATCCATGCATAACATAGCATATATTTCATAAAAATAAAAAGTAAGATGAAATCCCCTTACCATGTGTCTTGACTTTCATCATACTCATTGAAACCAACAATATAATGAAAATAAACTTGTTATATATATACTTATCATAGAACCACATTTTTATATCTAAAACCAAATATGTTTTAATACTACCATATTTTAATCACCTGTTAACCATCTTACATTAAGGATTTATTTTGAATAATATTCTCTTTGTTCTTCGCAAGTACCTTAATTTATTATATATTCAGAACATAAACATATATCATAATTAAAACTATAATACATGATATAAATATAATTTATTTTCATTATATCTATATTATAATAATCTATATAATATTTGATTATGAAATAGATTACACTGGTCATGGAGATGGTAATTTATACATACGGATGAATGTTGTTTCTGTTTTTTTCATATTGAAAGAAAGAAAGAAAAAGACTTATATGTATATGTGTATATGACCTAATTAAATTATCATTTTAATGTTATATATATAATATATTTTTACTAAACTCATCTTTAATACATTCTATGTAGTTTGTGAATGGATTAAAATATTTTGAAGGGGTGTTAGTCCACACATACTCAAAAAAAAATTATCATATTTTGACCAAAATGAGATTTAAAAGATATTTGTTGTAAAATTTAAATAAAAGATTAAATAAATAATAAATATAATTTATATATATAGTTTCCATAATAATTTCCACTGTTATAGGAGGAAAGAAAAATTGAACAATCATCATTTTGTGAGGTGGAAGTTCACCGTACTCCTAAATTGTTGGTTCGTTACCATTTAGATGGATTTGGGTGAAATGTAGGTTTAATACTTATAATAAAAACATAAAATAATATTAAATATAATTGTTTTTGTAAAATAATTTATTAATTATTGTGTAGTAGTGGGGAAAGAAAATGTTATAAAGGAGTTTGAGAGAAGGTGTTACCTCTTAATCTAGTAACTCTTTTTTGTTTGTGCTTAAGTGATTCATTAGAAGACAATATATCCAAAGGTATGACTTATGGTGGAAGGGAAATATTTAGGGATGTGGATTCAGGAAATAATTTCTTATCCTATTTTGTTTGATTTATGTGAACAAGAGGGATATGCGGTGTCCATTTATAGAGAAGGGAAAGGACTCACTTGGTATTTTTTAAAACAAGTTAGGTGTACCCACGTTTTACAGAAAAATGTAACAAAAATTCAAAAAACAACTAACTATTGGAAGTTTTGTGGATGCATAATGTCCATCCAATGTGTCTTTGAAAAGTGTCCATGTTCTTTTGGGTTTTAATTTAATCTTTAGTCACTAGTTAAGCTTAGTTTACCTTAATTGATTAAGTAATTTTAAATACATTCACTTAGATTTTTGTTAAAAAATTATGGGAACCTTATTTTAAATTATAAATTAGTCTAATTCTAAATTAGGAATAAATTTTTCAAAATTAAAATCATAGAAGTGGAAAAAAGAAATTAAAAATTAATCCTGGAGTCGGGTCGACAATGTAGGTTTTTAATGTAAAAATAATCATTATATTGGTAAGTTTGTATGTCGAATTTAAATGAGAAATATATTCAAATTTCCCAAATTAGATTCATTGAAAAAAAATATAAAATAATAATTTTAATCCAAATTAAAATCTAATTAAAACTATGAATAAATTGTATTAAAAGGTAGTTTTTAATTATACTCTAGTATTTTTCACTATTCATCCAAAAATGTTGTTTCTCAGAAAAATCCAAAACTTCATCCTATCATAATTTCAAAATTATAAATTCAAAATGGAATTTTATTTTATCAAATTCAATTTCTAAATATGTATAAAATTCAATGTATTATTTCACAGAAGGACATTACAAACATTTCATTCGAGAAAATAATATTTTTTAACATAGAAGGACTTTAACAAACATCATATACTTTATTATAAATATGTTTTATTTATATAAAACCATTATAAGAAATATTTGAAAAGTAGTTGTTACAATTCATATTAAAAATTTTAATAGCTTGGTTATATTTATTTCATTTAAATAATTATATTAATAAAATGATGTTTCATAGAAATATCGGTGTTACATGTAATGTACACTAACATGATGTTACTTGTAAATTATGATAAGGTCATCTTCCATGTTACATACTCTAATTTTATTCCATCTGAACAGAATGTTTGAATTATTGCATTGCAAGAAATTATAGAAAATTTATTTTATTTGGAAAAGAAGTTCTATAAGAACACGAGGAGTTACATTCTACCCCCTTAATGAATTTATCCCATGAAATTGATCACCCGGGATATGAAAAAAGAGGATAATTCTTCTCCGTCATATTCCCAAGTTCTCGCATTTCTTCCACTAATTTTTTATATCTCCATAGATCATTGACTAGGTTAGTGGTCTTATTTCGTATAAATTTCTATGATCAATATAGTATTTCAACTGATTGTTTTTTATAAGATAAATCCTTCTACGATGCTATGAAATATATTTTCTATTCATGTGATGTTTTATGTTTGTAATTACTAAGAAGAGATATATGGAATATATCATGGATGTAGAGAGATTTTGAGGAAGTTACAAGCAATACGTTATTGTCCCCAATATGATCAAAAATTTTAACGAGACTGATATACCTAGAGAATAGTTTTCATTTCTTCCAAAATCTGATGACCTTCTTCTAGGTTTAGATTCATAGAAATGCCTTTTCACCAACTTCAAATTCCATATCAAACCAATAGTAATCTGCCAAACATTTCTCTCGACATTGATATTCCTTGATATACTGGTGAATTGTTCTAACATTCTCAACCATTTATTCAGCAATCTTAGTACCCAATAGATTTCTTTCTCTAACCTCATCCCAAAATATTGATCATTACATTTCTTTCCACAAATGGCTTTAAAAGGTTTCATCTGAATTCTTGAGTGAAACCTACTATTGTAAGATAACCAAACAAGATAAAGGTGTTGAACCCAATTGCCTTTTAAATATAGAAGAAAATATATCAACAAATCCTCAAGGGTATGAATTTTTCATTCATAATGACCATATATTAGAAGATGATATGAAGTGCTTAAAACTGATTTATAAATCATGTTCTTTCTAAATAATTCTCTAGAAATTTTAAGTAAACCTCAGATCACGATTTGATATAATAAGATGTAGTACTCCATGCACCCTCACTACATATTTATTATATATCCTAGAAAGATTATCCATAGAAAATTCTTATATAATAGAGATTTATTATGATGACTTAGTATGGAGATCAAATACCACCCATGTATCATTAAAATTGTAAGATTTTTTTGTTAATTATAATGAAAAAAACTTAGTTATGTTCTACCATTTCTATTTTGGTATGGGTAATGGATGTAACATCGCATTTAACTTTTTTCTTTCAGCTATAAAATGTTTCCATACCAAGCACCAATATAAAATCTCAATGATATCTATCTTCATGCCATCCAAAAATTAGTATTCATTCATATCCCAATACATCTTTGTACTTCCATGATGAATAGAGATTTAATAACTATAATCTTCCTATATGAGATCCTTCTTCAAATCTGGTATGGAAGTAACATATACAGAGTTCCTGATCATTATCACTCCATCCTGATCATGGTTATGATGAGAAACATTTTTGGATTTCTTTTTCAACAATACATCCTCTTTATGTGCCCCCTTAATCCTCAATTGGATAGTGGGTTGAAATTTCTTATGAGAAAGATAACAATTTTCCCCTTTCATTAGTATTTCTTGATCCATCATTTCAAAATATGGAAATATTGGATATTTTTTATCCCCATCATGGACAATCTAACATTAACCATTCAACTTAAAGCTTAGTCCACCTTCTTCACTTTCTTAAGGAGGTAATGTATTGACCAGTCATAATAATATATCAACTCTAACTATAATCTCGGGAACATATTCTACACCTTCTATGTGAATATTTATTTCATAATTTTATGATAAATATATATATCACACTTTTCTTAATATATATAATACATCCATATTATTAATTCCAAAAATATAAACGCTAACTAAAAATCATGAGTTAGGTAAATTTCCTCATCAATATTCAACTATATCAATTCATAAGTGATAAATCGGTTATTTTAAATAAGAAAACATCCCAAAATATTCTTGGATTCATCGCCTAATATTACAAACCCTTATTCACTATACAGTAATTTAATACCAGGTGCACTGACTAAGATTCTCTTTAGTTCCTTAAAATTATTCTCACATTCATCTATCTAAGGAACATTACACTCATCTGAGTTAACACAGCTAAATGATGATATTTTCATTATAAATAGTCCACAAATAATTAATAATAATCATGTAAGCTAAGAAATCTATAGATATCAGTAACTTTGGTTGTTCTGATCCTGCATTCATTAGCCTCTATCATTTATGGGTCTACTATTATACCATATCATTATATTTTGTGACCCAAAATTGAATCATTTTTTTTCCAAAATTCACACTTTCTAAATTTTTCATATAGATTATTGTAAAATAAGCTTTTTAGGGATTTAGAAGACATATACGGTGCTCTGACCTTCAATTACAATTAGAAAAATAGTAATTCTCTAAAACCCCTCTTCTCTACTCATAACTAGTATGAAACATATATAGATTATTATTCCTGTGGGTCTTTCAAACAATTATCAAGTGATATTTGTGATCTTCCCTACTCTTTTAATAGATATAAAAATCATCTATAAACACTACCACAAACTAATTGAGCTAATCTCTCAAGACACTATTTATTAAATACATGAATATAGAAAGAGAATTAGTAAGGTCAAAAGGTATCAATATATATTAATTTTGATCATACCCTCTATAGAATTTTGTCTTTGTTATATTGTATTTCTTGACCCATAGTTGATGATATCCAAAACTAAGTTCAATCATGGAAGATTATTAAGCTATTGACAATTGATCAAAAAAGTCATCAATATAGGGATGATTAAACTTTTTCTACATTGTGATTCTATTCAACTCCAAATAATCAATATAGATCCCCATTTATACGTCTTCCATTTTCAAAAAATGATATAATGCACCCCAAGGTTACACAATTGTCTAAATAAATCCTTTATCAAGATTTCTTGGAGTTTCTTCTGTAATTCCTATAACTCAATCAGATATATTTTATTGAGATTCATTGAAATTTGTGTGGAACCAGGTATAAATTCTATTGAGAACTCAACTTCATGTTTTGGTGGAAGGGTTGTAAAATCTGTTTTAATGACATCCATAAAATCCCAAAAAGTATACATATCATCAATTCCTTTTCAATCCCCAACCATTTGATGTAAACAACACTTATCAGTGGGAATTAGGACCCATAAACTGGCTCTTATATGAAGAGGAATTTCATACTTATCCACACATGGATTGATAGTCATAGGAGGGTTTGAAATATCAAAAGTAACTTCCCTTACACAAAATTTGATGTTGTATTTATTTAGAGAAATAATATCCATTCCTAACATTACATCAAATTCAACTAATGGAATAATTAAAATATTGGGAAGAAGCACATTCCCTTAAACATCAACTATAGATGAGTCATAGACTTGAGATGTAATCATCATACCATTAGATTTTTTCACTACTAATTCTACATCTAAATGTTTTGGAGGAATCTTTACACACTTATATAATTTTTTATATATGAAAGAGTGGTTAGATCTAGAATGCAATGTTAAATTAGAATCACTAGAGTGGATAGTAAGTGTAAATTTCATCAAATCATTATTGTAACCCTCATTAGAAATTACCAATGCATGATATTTCCTCTTATCACTTGACTTAAGAAGATGTTGACATCGATCATCATCACCCGCCCTTTAGATTCGGTTGTGGTAAGAATAATTCTCGTTCTCCTTAAACTTGTAGCATTGAATCATGTGAGGTGTATTTTGTGCTATTTTTTCCCTCAATGAAAATTTTATCTAAATTATTCCTATCACATAAGTAATAAAATGGATGATAAACATCAACTCAACACTTAAAACATTAAATTTAACCCCTAAGTATATTTCCTCCATGCTTTTTCCCACAATATAGCATAAAGTGAATTTTCTTTTCCTCTACACATGTTTTTTATTTTCCTTTTATCTTCATGTTAGTCCTCATTCCAAAACAATGAGATTGATACAAGACTACAACCTCTATTTCAACCTTTATTTCACAATTCACAATCACTACATAGCAACTAATGTTTCTTGTGGATTATTCCCTTATGAGAAATGACTTTAATCCACTAAATAACCTACCAACATTATTTTCGGGTTGGATGATAATTCTTGAAGAAAACCTAGAAAGTCTCTTGAAATTATCCTTGTAAATACAAATAGATTCATCACCCATTTGCTTCAACATAGGGAAAAATTTATCCATATTATTTCATAGAATCTGAGAAATGTACTTATTGAAAAATAAGTTCTTGAACTCATCCCAATCCACGGATTCAATGTCATGTTGATTCCTCATATTCTTGATTAGAGTCCACCATTGGACTGATTTTCCTTCTAACAGATATAAATTTAGAATGTAATTCTCAAGCTCAAAGCATTAGAGAATGGAGAATATCTTTTCAATAGTATTGATCCATTATTTAGAAATAAATTGATTTGATGACCCCCTAAAAGAATGTGTATTTATCTTCATTAAATACCCAATAGAATTTTTTTCCCACCTTTTCTCATTTACAATTACACCATGATTTATAGCTTGAGAGAGCTATGTGAGCATAATAATGATTTTTTTCATTACATATCCCATAAAATTCAGTTGCTTAAGAGGATAATAATTTCATTGTCTATCATAATCACCATTAATGCATATTTTTTTGTTCTAACCATTGAATAAGATCAAAAAAACATATATAAAGAAATGGTTATCATTTTGAGGAACTATACAATCATGAAAAGTCACTTATATGATTCTTGAATGATGAAACCTTCCTTAATCTATGAAACCATAGGTTTATTCTAGGTTTTTCATAGGCAACTTATTTTTAAGTCATTCATGATGGTTCATGAAGAGTTCGTGAATTTCCAAAGCATACCCCCCGAGAGTGTCAAACCAGGTGTGCAACAAAGCATGTTGTTATGTACCAAGTTACCATAAGTTAGGCACAAACCATATTTTCAGAGTTGATACCCCAAGGTACAACTATTCCAAGCCACACCCACTTGTAGTATCTTGATAGGGATTTATATCTAGTTAACCACTCACTCTATCCTTTACCAAAATTCCACGATAGTTTTCTATACTTTTTATTATCCTTATACAAAACCCTATACATGTACATAAGGATCTCACTATGGTTTTATAAACCTAGCTTCTAGATATTAACAAAAAGTTTTCTCTAATACCAACTATAGTGACCAAACTTATTATACATTAACATTACATAAAATTTGGGAAATACATAATATAGTATTTAAACAGATGTCCAAATACAATTCTAGTATAGTGCCTTTGGTAATAAGGAATCATAAAAACTAATATATATATATATATATATGTGAGATATATTATCTTCCACTAGTTTCTTCCTTATTATCACCCTTCTTAAATACATCAAGAATAATATATCTTCAAAACATGGGGAAGAAAAACATAAAAATGGGTGAACTCAATTTCCCTTTTAAAGGTAAAAAAGGGTGATATGTGACTATAATCATGGGCTTAAGGGTATGAGAACATAATTATGAAAATTAAGGAGCATACCTTGCATATAAAAGATCATATACATGAATCATGGAATTATTCTTGGATGTTTATAAGACAATAATCATAAGTAAAAAAAACAATTGACATGAAAGAATAAAATAAGAATAAAACATGGATTTATGGCAGAAACATAAGAATATAAAATAATTTTCATAATAGTCAAGTAATGGATTCCAATAACATATTAGTAGTATGGTTTCACTACCCATAACATATTGGTAGTTATAGTTCACTAACATGGTCGTATTGGTAGCATGATTTGACCTCTTATAACATCATGTAAGTCATGGTTCACTCCCATGACCTTCTTTGTAGTCAAATATCATTCCAAAGACTATTTTAATCTAACTCATGACATCTAAATATTTACCGAATGAATTGGAGGGAGATATTGGTCCAACCCGTCTCATAGTGAAATCATACATACATGTGCCACATGATCACAAATCATCATATCACAACACAAGAATTGAAATGGGTATTATAAACATGTAATCATATCATAACCTATAAAAAATATATGTTTCAAAATCATTTAAACATAAACAGAACCCATGAAAATAATTCGGTTTCAAAAGAATATGTCCCTTGAAAGAGAAACATGTTTCATTAAAGTCATGACATAAAAACATAATTCATTCAGAGAAATAATATTACTATAATTATTGAATAATTTCTGCATAGAATAATGATTAACCCTAATAGATGACATATTTGATTGGAAATAATTTATAATGATACTTTAAAAACATTTCTTGATGAAATTATACTTTCATCAATGAAAATTATTTTTTAGACATAAAATGTTTTTGAAAACCATTTTCTTTTTAAAATAGTATTGAAAACATAAATGAGCTTAATTGAAAAAAAACGTTTTTAAACTCATTTTTCCTTGAAAATGGCCTTAAAGTATCATTTTGAAATCATTTTTTAAAACTTTTTTAAAACTTTTTTTTGAATAGAATCAATTTCCGACCGGAGAGAGAGATATGCTTATACATTACCAAAAAAATATTATCTTAAGTACAAAAGAGTATAAATGGTAAAAATGTAGGATGATATATTTATTTACTAGAGGATATGAAACTTAAGGAGTTTCCTTGAGATATTGATCAAAATATTTCATCAAAGGAATCATAAACATAAAAAATCATGAAAAATGATGAGACTATTTTCATAAACTCTTATAACTTGGTAAATTTAGATCATACTCTCAATGTAAGAATAGAAAATTACATAAAGCATAAAATATCATTAAAATAAGTAAATTAATTATATAACATGTAAAATATATGTTTATAAACCTTTATAAATATTTTAGGTTCATAACAAAACATGAGTGTCAAGGAAGGAAAATTGAGACAAAACTTTTTATTGATTTGCTATCTATTGAAAATTAAACCACATGAAGAAAATAAATAAATTGGATATGTGAATACCCATGAATTTAAATATAATATAAATATAATAAAATAATTTTCACTACATACACAACACTAAAGGAAATAGTGGTGAACAAATCATGTATCTCACAAAATTATAAAACTAGATGAAATCCCCTTACCTTTTGTCTTAACTAGCATTGTACTCATTCAACCCACTGGTATAATAAATATAAATTTATTATAAATATTTTATAGAAAAATATTTTAATATCTAACTCCATAATTGTTTTTATTGTGATATTATTTTACCCACATGTTAACCATATTACGTTATGTTTTCACTTCAGATAATATTCACTTGGTTCTTCCGATGTGTCTTAATTTTTAATATCTTCGATCCCCATACATATTTCATAACTAAAAAATTTAAACCATGATATAAATATAATTTATATTCATTATATTTTTAATATAATAATAAATATAATATATTATTATGAAATGTAATACAACATTCATGGATATGGTAATGCATACATACGCTTGAACGTTGTTACAATATTTTTGGTCGTATTGAATGAAATAATGAATATGACCTACATGTATATGTTTATAAAATATCATTAAAGAAGAATCATAATTTTTTCTATATCATATAATTTCACTAAACCCATCCTTAATACAATCCATGTGTTGTGTGAATGAATCACATCTCATTGAAGGGGCGATAGTCCACACTTTCCCCAAAAAAATTATTGTTTTTACACAAAATGGTATGTAAAAATACATATTTCATTAAAGGAATAAATAATATTAAATAAATAATAAATAATATATATATATATATATTACATCATAATTTCCTCTATGATAGGTATTAAATAATGTTGAACAATCATCATTTTTGGGTGGAAGTTCTCCTTACACAAAAACAGTATGTACGTTAACAATTAGATGGAGGTGTGTGTAATTGTTGGTTAAACCCATAGTGTAATTACATCCTTGTATATTGAAGACAATTTTTCATTATACAATATTCGAATAAGTATATTGTATGTGGTGGATAAGGAAAACAATAGAAAGAAACTTGAGAGATAGTGTTACCTCTTAATCGGGTTACTCCTTTTGGTTTTTTCTAAAAGGATTTCATTAAAGACTTTATCCCAAAATAGAGGATTCAAGGTGTAAATGTGTTATTTTTGGAATTATATTGGTTATATATTGTCTAAAACTATGTTTTTAAGAGTTGTAAAGAAGAGGGAGTGGTGGTACCCTTAAGCAAGGAAGGGAACAGACTGACTTGGTATTTTTGAAATCATGTTTGTGGTACCCACGTTTTTACCCCAAAAATGTCATAAAAAAACTAATTAATGGAAGATGAACAGACAAATAATCTCCAAAAAGTATGTTTCATAAAATTTTCTAAGACTTATTGTGACTTAAATTTATGGTTTTGTCTCTAGTTAATCTTAATTTAACATTAATTGGTGAAATAAATTTTAATTACATTCACTAATTTTTTAGGTCCAAAACTATGTTAACCATATTATAAATTTTAAAATTTTTTATTCAAATTATAGAATTAATTTTTTCAAATTAAAATGAAATATGTGGTAGAAATTAATTTAAAAATAATCTCATAGTTTGGTTGACAATGGATGTTTTTAAAGTAAAATTGATCAAAATATTGCTACGTTTTAATATCTAATTTCATTGTGAAATTGGTTCCGACAACACAAATTATATTAATTGAGAAAAATATAATCTAATTTTATTTTCAAACAAAATTAAAATATAATTCACCCATAAAATAAATTAAATGAAAAATCATTGTTTTTCACTAGTCAACCAAAAAATATGTTTCTCAAAAAATTCTGAAAAATTAACCCTAAGATAATTTTGACATTATAAATCGAAATATGATGTATATCTTAACAAATTATAATTATAAATATGACTAAAATTATTTTTATTTTTTCATATAAGGTCATTAAAAGCGGCTCATTCGAGAAAATGGTATTTTTAAATATATAATGACATTAACAAAAATCATATCTCTCAATATCAATGGGTTTTATATATATAATCCGATTATCAAAAATATTTGATAATTAGTCGTTTCTATTCATATTAATTATTTAAACATCTAGATTATATTTATTTTATTTAGATAATTATGTCAATAAAATGATGTTTCAAAGAAGCTTCAATATTGTCTGTTACATATTCCAAGTCGATGTTTCATGTAATTTAAATGAATTTTGTGTTCCATTTTACATACTCCAATTCCATGCCTTGTGAAAGGAATGCTTTACTTAGTGAATTTCAATAACTAAATTAATGTTTAATATATTTGAATAAATTTCAATAAAAACAAGGAGTGTTACATGGACCCAATTGGGAGTATTACAAGACATATAATATTATTAAATTTAGTAGTTCCATTGGTTTGGTAGTGGTTACTTGAGAATATTATTGGATATACTAGCTGATACTTTATATTTTCTTGAACAAAACTTTGGTTTACCCTATTGTATCCCCCTTTTAATTATATAACTTTGATTAAAAAAAGTTCTTTATTTAGAAATTCTTTTTAATATAAAATAATTTTTAAATAACCCACAACATTATTATTGTATTTATTAATAATATTAATGAATTATATTTGAAATTTACAAATGCCTTTTTGATGGTCTGAATATCAATATCATTTATGTGTGTAAGTAGCTAGACACTCTGGTCATGATAAACATAAAAACCTACACTCAAGTGATCAGTTGGAGGTTATTTATAAGGTATAATATCACCTTGTTTATTATACATTTCACCACTCACAACAAGTTGATGAGTGAATAATGATATAAATAAATAACATTCATTTTAATTGAGTGAAATGTTATTACAATAAAGTTATTGATATTTATTTAATTTCCATTTAACATATTGTGTCATGGGAAAATAAATTTTATTGGTTAAGATAGGACCTCTAGTTAATTATCTAGCCTCAAATATCTGGGTGTGGGGATCTTCGTAGTGTATTTGTATTTGAGTTTATTTCTCTCATTGATCCCTTAAATTAAATTTGTTTATCATATCATCCAAAAAATTTAATTTTCCCATTACAGTATCTATAAATTCGGGTATAATTTTCATTTTATCTCAATATCAACCTATGTATTAGATATCCCAATGTATTCTAATGGTGAAACTCTGAAACATGAACATAAAACACTAACATAATATTTTGGATGCGTCAACGCTACTAAAAGTATGTTTTATTTTTCTATGGTAGATGAATATTCTTATGTCTAAACCGAATAAAAATGATGAAAATTAATTACTCAATTTTATATAATATATTTTAATGAAAAAATGATTTCTATTATTTTATATTTACATAATATTCTAATAATTTTTATGCATTTTCATCTACAAATTTACCCTTTTTATATACACAATCATCCTTTTACACTACATAATGAAGGATGGATGTGTCTTAAGGTTCAGATTCATTAATCGACATATAATTAAAAAAACATAATTTTTTTATTTTTTCTTGTCACACAGAATATTTAATATAGATTTCAAAAATATATAGTTTTTTATTCATGTTAATCATTCACCATCCTTTCTTTAGGGTATGGGTTTAATGGTTTTGATACACATTGATTATTCTTTGAAGTTCTTTTTCATTTCATAATTTATCAATTATGTAACAAAGTGATAAATACATATATATCAAATTAATAATATCAATTATAATTTACCAGGAATTTTTTCTCCTATAAATGTTAAATTGATTTAAAAATAAAATATTATATATATATATATATATATATATATTCGTAGAATTAAACATGAATTATTTGATAGCTTGAATTATATGAATCCTCTTGTATTAATGAACCACTGATATAGTATACCATTATAACCTAGCCATTGGAATGGATGTTATGAATATAAATAACCATATTATAAAATTTATATCGATATTTTCTCCAAAATTCTAATATATTTATTAAATCCTATGAAATAATATTTAAATTTTTAAGGCAATCATTTGGTTATCAAACAATATTATTAAAGAAATTTAGTTTTATACATATGAAGTGATATTTCATTAAAAAAGCATATTTATAACTATACAAAAATTAATATAATAAAATTTAATGGTATTTTACTGATATACATCCACACATTAGTTATTGAATGGTTACTAATGAAGACAAAATCATTTAATTGAGAAAAATTTATTTTGATAAAACTTTGGTTATTTTTGAAATAAATTTTTATCACAATAAATTAAATAAATAATTATTGATAATTATTTTAATTAATTTATATATTTTCTATTTCAAAATTATTTTCAAATTCATTTTATTGTTTTTTAAATTCATGTAGTGGAAATAAATTATGTTTTATGTTTAATAATTCATTTTTCTAGAAATGATTTTTCATTGTGTTTCAAATTTTTTAAATTGAAATTAATTAATTCAACTTAAATAATTTGTATTTTATAAAATAGATTCCCCATCAAGAATCGTAATGTAAAAAAATTGGTAATGAGCCCTATTTCACTTATTATTGTAATGAATATTAAAAATGGTAAAAAAAATTAAAACAGATGTAGTTGAAAAGAGTTTAATGGATGTTAAAATAAGAGATAAGGGTGAAATTTAAACATAAACATTTGTAATTATTATTCGTTGAAAATTATACAACCTTAAATTACTCAAATATAAAATTAATTTTCATTTTTATCCACTTTCACAGTAAAATGATGTTATATTATTTATATATTTTATTTAATTCGATATGTGTCCACTCCCTCACTTATAAAAGGAAACCTCCTCTCCTCCGATATTCGTGAATTTTTATTGATATATATTGAAAAAATAAATACCTTAATACCTCACCATATTCATTCAATTCATCATTTATCCCTTAGTGTACTCTTAATACAATTTTATCATGGATTATGGTTTAAGCCAATGGTTGTCTCTCAATAAAGATGTATATATCGTAATCGATCTGCTGTATTTTTATTTGTTCTTACACATTTTCTAAAACAATTTTATAAATAATTACATGTTTATTATTATATCATTAAAATACTAATATTTTATTATGATTATTTCACAACCATTTTCCATTTTTTCGACCAAATTTGAAATTAAAGTGCCAATTGTGTATACATCTGGACTACCACTTCCATATATGGATATGATTCATTTTCCATATAAACCATAAATGGAGCTTTTTAATGATTTATTTAATTAATATATATGACATTTATTATATAATAATGATTATGTTATGATAAAATATTATACGTCATTCTTTCATTCATTTTGTTTGAAAATGAAAATCGTTTTCTTGTGTCCATATAGACTACCATTTCCATGAACAATGAGAATAATTTATCATAGTATACCATTTATTAATGAATATATATATATATATATATTATATTTATATCATCTATACCATTATTTAGTTAATGTAACCATCATCAAATTACAATGATCATTACTATTGGATTTAAACATTCACGAAAAATAAAAAACATAAAACATGCAAATGATGATTTAAATAAATAATTATTAATAGATGGTTGTTGATATTTTACAATTGGATCACATATGATATTATAAGGATTAAAGTATTTTTGGTATAAATATAAATTATAAAATTTCATTTATTAAATAGGATTTTAGGGTGTTTATGAAGCAAGGTGAACTTTAGATAAGTGCTTTATGATACTATCTCATTTTTTGTTTCATTTTATGTAGAATTTAATCAATATTTGTTTTACAATTCTACACTGATATACTAAAGTAATTTTTTATATGTTTTACTTTCTTCATTAAGTTTTAAAATAAATTTTCTTATCCTTCCCTAATGTGGTACTTTTTACCAAATGTGTAAATGGAATTTTTGATTTAACATATAGCTCACAAACATATATTTCCAATATCATGACTAATCCTTTATTTGAATATCCCTTTATAAGTTTTCAAAGTTATTTTAAAATAAAATTTTCCCATACTATTTTGTTAATTTTTAAATTTTATAAAATGATTTCAAAATGAAAATATTTTTGTTGTCAAGAAATATTCTCGTGATCTTTTAACAAATTTTTATTTACGATAACATCCTTTAATGTTACATATTCTTCATTGGGTATATGATTCTATTATACCATCCTTATACGTTCCCTAGATATTTTATTTTTATGATGATGATATATTACTAAAAGCTATTTTATTTTCTATGGGATAAAAAATGATAAAATGATAAATTTTCTAATTATCTTATGTTATACATATGAATGGATAACTATTATTTGACTGGTAGGACCATTATGGACCTCCAATTAATTGGGTAATGATTAATGTTCTGTTAGATCAAAGCATACGTTAATGGTTAAGATTATATGATTCCACCCATATTCATTCTTTGTATTGTTTATTACTATGATTAAGATATGTTAATGAAACCCATTCATTTTCCATGTGTTATTTTATTATAGACTCATGAAATAATTATAAAAGATTATTTCATTGCATGGGTTCTGACATAATAACATGATGAATGTTTAATGATATTACATCACACATATATATGGTTTTCATTATGTGATGGGTCATCTCATAATTATTTTTCCATAGATTGAACTAATTAAAGTACTATATCTCATGAGATAACTATGGGGAAAATTATAATGTTCCTAATACCCTATGGGAGAGAATTCAATGTGGTTATTGTTTATTATAAAAAATTCTATGTGCATGATCCACTATGGGAAATATGTGTTGATTACTGATCCACTATGATTTTATAGTCTCGTGAATTTTCCCTTATGTAACAAATGGTTTCTATACTTAATGTTGTTACATTTTTATACGACATTCCCTCATAGTTCACAATTATTTTACGATGGTTTACCACTCTTATGATTCATTCCTCGTGAAATTATAAATTTTTATGACATGAATATTTATTACAGATCATTATAGTTTGGGTACGGACTTTGTAAGTTATATTTCTGATCTCATACCCTTATACTTATCATATGATTTCATATGATGATCTATTGATAACTCTCATGTTTACCCTTGCTGAGTCTTTGATATCACCCATTTTTATTATTATTTCTCAAGGTAATCATGAAATCTTTTTACTTTTCTATATCTATTAATAGTACTAAATGGAATGATATTTTTGGTATATATTGAATATATTTCATGAAATTGTAATATGTGTATGTAGACTCCAAAGAAACCAACCCATTTCAATCCTCTAGTGTGTATTTGTGAAATTTATTGGATATTCATCTTAAAATATGTAACATTTATTTATGAAAATCATGGGTCCTTATAGTTGGAATCATATCAAAGTTGATAATCCTTTTTAAACATGGTGGATAAACATTAGTGAGAACACTAGGGATAAGTCAAACTATAGTAAAATGTTTATGAATTTTAGTGAAAGTTAAAGTGAGTAGTTTTTATAAAATTACATCAATATAAAGATACTAAAAGTTGATATGAATTATAAAAGTCGTAACTAGGGGTGATAACTCTAAAAAGAATTCATTGGGATTTGAATCAATCATCAAATGGTGCACAACAGAAATACCTAGTGTGCATCTCCTTTGACATTCTCTATGATGTTTTGAGGAAATTCCAAAACTTTTTATGAACCATCATAAAGGATTTAAATAGATTGTAACCGTTGATAAACTATTTTAAAGCTATGATTTCATAGAATAAAAATATTTTTCATGATTCATACATCCTATGAATTATTTTTCATTATTATATTATTTACCACAATTTTTTTTATTGCTCAAACTATTCTATTTGGTTTTTGTCAATGACTATAACCTGGAGAAGTCATATTAATGTTAAATATGATGAACAATGTAGTAATTATGAGAATGAAAATGGGATGATGACTGAAGTGAAAGGCATAGATATTATTTTGGATTAAATATCATAATATATTATTAACAATATGAAATTTAGTGTGATTATTTATGTGTACAATTATAGGAATATTAACATTTATTAATGTTTTTGTGGTAATGAACACGAGGGAGAAGAAGATGCAGTATTTGTTCTATCTGAAATTATAATATAGACAATAAAATTAATGTCTCAAATGAAGGGTAAAATGTTTTCCATGAGGAAATGAATTACCTTATGAAATGAATTAATTAAAACATCAATTAATTATTTTTTGGGAGCATGGAAATTATTAGATTTAATACCCTTTTCAAATGGTTAACACCTATAATAATGAAGGATATTTTCCCAGAGCATCATTAAAGAGGATGGATTGAATTACCAATATTTTGGGATTCAATATTTATATTATATAAATATTTTTACCAATAGTATTTTGGTTATAATAATCATTACGCCTCTATGAATTCTACAAATTTTAAAATCGCATATGTCTTTATGTAAAATTTAAATAAGTGTTATGGATACAATCATGGGATTATGAGTTTAATGTTGATCATACATTTATAGTCTCAAACACCACTTTTTATGTATTAAGATAACATATTTTAATATGATTAATAAAAGTTTGTGATATTTATTATTGGGAAAGGTATAAGTAACCCTTAGGTTAAACATGAAGTACTATTTGAGATGAATTCTCTTTCCTTAGGTTTAAAGGTATTGATAACCATAAAGGACAACATGATATTTAATGAATAAGTTTATTTTTAAGGATTTTCATAACATTTCTATAGAAATTATGAAAATTATATTAAAATGGTTTTAGAAACAATTATAGTCTACCACACCTCGAAAGGTCACAGTGTATGAACCAACAATAGAAGGGTGATAAGGTTGGAAAACCTACCACTAGAATATATAATTTCTTGGTGAGTATGAATGTTTTTTAAAATGATGTGATAGATAAAAAGTAATTTTTAGAGGAATTTATTTTTTTCAATATTGAAACTGTTGTAGAATCCTATGTTTTTTAACCATACAAAAATACAGATGGTTTTGATCTTTTTTTTACTATACTGATCATTTTTATAACCAATATTCAGAACATAATTTTGTGAGTTGGATCACTCTTATGTGATGTTGTTGGAATTGGGTGAAGGCATCAGAAGTATCCCAAGGGTCTTTAGATGTTTCATGAATTTGATACCCAAAAAAACATCATGTTTTAAAAGACAGTAGAGGGTGCACAGTTTGCACACGATCTGTTAAATCGTGTGGCCCACTGCAGGTAACTGTACAGGCATGTTTAAAAAGGGTCAGAGGATTTGAGGATGGGCAGCACCCAATTTCCAAAACCATTTGCCAATCCTGTGTGGGGTGTGTCTTGGAGGTAGTAGGTACCGCACATTTTTCACACAGTTTTGGAAAACCGTGCAGGTTACACCAAGCATGATAAAATATTTTACTGTTTTAATTAAATTAAATTATAATAAAAATAAATTAAAACCTAAACTAACACTCCCTCTCCCATCTCATTTATAATCACCATCCCATAGGGATCTCCCCCTTAATTGTGCACATGAGTCCCCTCTTTCGGCCTACTCTCAAATTGACTTAAGTCCACTATTTCTTCTGTTTTCTTCTCCGATTCACCATTGTAAGGTTCTCTCTCTATTCACTTACCTTTTCCTTTCTTTGAATTATCCAAACCATTTACCCATGGGGTACAGACAAACCCTATATTTTTAGAGCTAATCTAGATTTTGGTTTCCCCTTGTTCTAGAGTCAAGCAGAATCACTCTTGGGACCCTAGGGTTTTTGTTCCCACAACCACTGCCAATGGAAATGTGGTTTCTCTTTTTTGGAATACCTGTATATCTTTGAGGTATGTTTTGTCTTTTCTTTCTAATTATGATTAGAGAATTTTTTGGATTATGAGTCTCTAGCATGTTTCTTTTAGTGCATTGGGCTTCACTATGTGGTTTCATCTCATTTTGATTTATCTCCACCAACTAAGGTAAGGATTTAATGCCATTTCTTGGTTTCTCGACTCTTTTTTTGTCATGATATGGTGTTTGTCGATGTGGGTGTTGTTGTAGTTAGATTATGTGCCTTCGAAAGGGTCGAAAGCATATACGGAGGTATGTGTGTGTATATATATATTTATAGGTGTATATCCTCAATTAATGTTTTCCCTCATGGAATGGGGAATATGGGAAATGGGTTAAGGGTATAAAAATTTATATATAGTTTTATATGCACACGAGTGGTTTGTCTGCTTGGGATAGAAAGATACAAGAGTTGATTTGGATGGATTGGTTTTACCCTGAGGCAGGGTCCCTTTTCAAGTCCTCTAATTCTATAAATACATTAATTTATTAATTTCCTCACTTTAGTTAGAATTTAAATTCATGCAGTGATGTATCTATCTTTAATTCTCTCAAATGTAGTTTAGTTTGTTTCGTATTGAAAATGAAAAAGTTGATAATCAATTTTTTTGATAAGAAATATCAGGTTTTTATAGTAAAACCCCTATAAGAGAGGTGTGCTTTCATCAAATATAAACGTAGTGGTTAGATCTTACTTTCTAGACATGTCATGTTCATAATTACTATTCATTGATGATATGTTATAATCTGTCATGTTTAGGACATCGACCTAATTTCATTAGAAACACTAAGATTCCCATTTTAACTATTAAAGGAAATATAATTGTCTAAGTGTCTGGTCTAGTTTTAGATTGGTATTACACATGTAGGTAATTTTCCTTTTATCATGGATACCAGTATCCTTATAATTGAAATTGACATGTTTTTTATTAAAGGAATGAGTCGATTTAAATGAATGATTAATCCTTAATTATTTACCCTCAAAATAAATTACCATTTTTTTCGGATGTTTTTAATGATAATAACACATTGGGGGTCATGTGGGTTCCCATATTCGAATTCCATGATGGACTCAATGGGTTTTCATACTCATACCCTTGGAGATACATAGATTACCATGTAGTAATTCCATTGATGGACCTAGGTTCTTGAGAGAGTGATTGGTTCCACATCCATGGTATCCCTTACCATGTTAAGGGAAGGTAGTGTTGTGGACCTCGACTTTTCAAAATGAAATAATGGTTTTAAATAAATTGTTGTAATGATATATTACCCTTCCACACTAATGGATAGAAAGAAGTTACCTAATAAATTATGGTTTCAACTCTACTTGACCTATCCACACTAATAGAAATAAGGACTTGAACCAGATGAATAATTTCATGACTTTATTATTAAATATATTGTCTAGACTCGAGCTTCTCATGGTTTATGATCGGAGAATACCATTGGCACTCGTGCACCCCATTCTGAATTCAAGGATGGGTTGCTGAGGTTCAGACCCACATAGATAACATTCCTTGTCTTATCATTGGATGCCCGGTATACTTTTTTGGGTTCTCCCTTGTAGTACTACATGATGCATGTGATACACTCCTTGGATCCAACATTAACAAGTAGGTGCCTTGGATACACTCCTTGGACAAAATTCGTGCTTAGACCTATTTTACCTTTGATTCACTCCATGGACTTTCTACGGGCCTTATTAAGGAATGACTTGGATTATGCTCATTGGATTTCACTGTTACCGCTTAGCTAGACTCAAATACTATTGAGTTATCTTTAAGTGATATTTACCTTACCTTAGTTTTTATCCGGGAACTCCCCCACAAGATAACTTTTTCAGGTAGCCTTGTTACATCTTGGAAACATCACTATATATACAATCTAAAAGTTTGTTTCCTTGGTTATTATGTTAGGAAATTATTACTAAATATCATCAATGGATGCCTTCAATACTCTCCTTGGGTCCAGCATTGAAAAGTAGGTTCCATGGATAAATCCCATCGGGCTCTGTCACTACATAGCCCCATTTACCTTGGAGAAAACTCCATGGACCCAGTAGTTGACTTACTCACAAGTGACTTATGAATAAAAAATTAATACTCAATTAATGAATTAGTTTTCTACCAAAACACAAGCCGAGGGATGATGCAGGTACTTGGTTATTTACATACAATGCACTGCTTACTTTATTTATGGATTTTTACACCCAGTTTAATTTATATTACACTATCAGGATTGAGTTAGATGGCAGTGGTGTCAGTATTATGAGATTTATAAATCCCACCCTACTCAGGCTTCCATTGCACTAGGGTACCCGAGTAGTTTTTTCTAGTTCACAAGACTTTTTACCGTGCATGTTATTGTTTTCTTGTAATTGGAGTAGGAGAAAAGGACTGAGCAGGAGCTTGAGATACTTGTGGAGATTTTCTTTTGGGATTGTTTTCTTTTCATTACTTGATTCCTACATTTCATTGTATTGAAAATCATGTTGTATTTTTTATTACTTTCTGTAATGTATCAATACCATGTCATGAATTCATCTATTTTATAAACTATTATATACCACTTTTGTTCATTTTTATGAAATCTGACTCCTGCTACTTTATTTTGGAAATTACTACTTACACTGTTGATTTTTTATTTACATTTTTATATCACTCCTCAACTCGGATAATATTTTATAGCGTCCCCACTGAATATCCTTACACCCTTGCTGCTAGTCAGTAGCCTCTGGCATATAGGGAGGCACGCTTGAGGTCATGTGGCGACTGGTCTGACCACCATCTTAGTGGTGATCTGGGTTAGGACATTATAAAGTGGTATCACATGAGTTTTTTCGTTTTTTCTTACCATTTTGGGCTGGTATACGAGATACTATAACTATGTAGGTGCTTGGAAAATAATCATGTTTGGGAATGATCACCCCATGTACGAGGAATAACCATGTTTCCCATGCTAGGAATGTTGTTTATGTTGTTCACTATTACAATTAATATGATTTCAACTTTATTGAATATAGTAAATTCCACTGCTTATGATGTTTGGAATTATGGACACTTTAATTGGCATTGTATTGTAAGGAAGTTAAATTACATGAACCATATTAAGCTAATAAAAATTCACATGCCATGCATATATTCCATGAAATGTAGTTGTATTACTACGTTTCCTACTAAGTATGATTCAATGACTTATTAATATTCCATTCTTAGATTTATACCTATTTAAGTAATACATTAGCATTTTTTCTATTCTTTCAGCTAGTTATAGAAAGATCCTATGATTAAATTGCCATGCTTCTGTGATTTCATCTATTTACTCAGTGTTGACTACTTGTAGTTAAATGTTATCTTAATTTGATATATTTAAATAGTTTCGTGGGAAAAATTAATGGTTACCATTATAACGGGAGCCAGTTTTCAGTCTTATGGTGTAGAAGGGCCTTATAGGTGGGAAAAGGTAACACGTGTAATTGAACCACTATGAAAAGGTTGCTAATTTCAATTGTTTAGTGAAGATGGATTTTTAACTATAGGGAGCCAAATGTAAAAATGTAATGTGTATTGGTTCTTTTCAGGTTGGTATGTGGTCACTAGATATTTGGACCATTATGTTGATTGGGATAAATTCAAAATTTACATTGGTACAAATTAATGGGAGCCAATTTTCAATCCATGGAGTGTATGGGCACTTCATGAATTGGGAAATGGAAATCCATCATAAATAAAAAGGAACAATGAATTTATAATGATTATAAGTGTTAGATATGTTTATTTTTTATCCAAAATCAAATGGATTGATTTCAAAATGCAACTAGACCCAAGTAGTCAGTGCAGGAATGTTTTTATGAGATGACCGGTTTGGGTGTTTAAAAGTTTAGTAATTATGTGTTTGATATTGGATAACATTATAGAGAACCCATGTTGGTTAAAATGGGACCCTTATAGGTCTTATTTTATCTATTAAATGGATTTTGGTTTGATCAGTTTCCTGAAAATGATGGGATTTCACCTAATGTAAATTGTTGTAAAAGGGAATTTTATAAAACATGCATGTTTTCCCTTGGGAAAAGAGTTAGTATCATGTACCTTGTGTTGTTTTGAAAATGGTACATTGATTATTTGATGAAATCATTTGATTATTGAGTATTGATGGTTATTTGATATTCAAGTCTTCTAAATGGAACCTATAGTGGTGTCCACTATTTAATACACTTGTGTAAAGGAGTGTTCACAATTCTATTGAGTTTCCTTGGAATGGAAGCATGAGTACCTTATATAGGAATTATTTTCTTTATAAATGGAATTATTGTCATATTTTGATCCTATTGGAATTTTTTTATGTGACTCGGTGTTATGATTCAAGCTTGTTCTTCGTAAGGGGATAACTCGTGGTAGGTAGAACCCTTTGAACATGAATGCCTTACTAGTGTTGTGACTTATCTCAACTTTGGTGTCATTTGGGCATCGTTGTCCCTAGAATGACTTTTTTTAAGTTACAACCTTGTTCGAACGTGTGGTCATTTCTTTCATGACCATGTTGTGGGTTTGAGTATTGAGTGCTACCCTTTTGGAGTGGGTTAGATGTTCCTCGGGCATGGTCTCCCAATTTGTAGGTTGCTTGACCCTCTATTTTTCATAGAAATAAATGAATTGGTATGGTGTCTTCTAAGAAAATGGTCGTTTGAGGAATTAAGACTCTGAAATAAATCATCATGTACTATTGTGTATGGTCTTAGGTCATCTCCAAGAAGAGTGGAATGGGAATTAAATAATTAGTTCCAATCCAATAGTCGGATTGGCATTCAAAAGACACGGGTGTTTTGACACGCTGGTCTCATTGTTATAATCTATCTCACTTATAAGTAGTTTGTCTTCCTTCCTTCTGGGAAAGGACACTAATATGGTGGGTAGCGATGTGTTGATCCAGATAAATGTGTTGTTCTATGTAGAAGGAACACAACCAAGGGGGACCATTGGGAAAGGTTCGCGTTCCTTGAAAGCCTTTATAGATTGCTTGTGTTATTTATGTAAGTGCTTTTTTAGAATCCCATCATTGGTCTGGTTCGACTGTTTTATCTTCCAGTTTCTTGGTGAGTATAACTAGAAGCCCCATCTTAAATCTTTATAGTTCACTCTTCTTAATAGAAGATTATATAACCTATCATAACGTCATCCTTGATACACTAAGAGATTGTCTGTATTATTCCGTAATAAATCGTTAAAATCTATTGAGTTTGTTGGATGATCATTGTTGACCGTTTTGCATAGTTAAGAGTGGTACTTATCATGGCTTTGTAAATCCTCAGTGATTCATGGGTTCCTAAGTAGGAACTCCTTGTTCAGACTCATGGACTCTATCCTTTTTTTAATTTCTCTAGCCTGCTAAGCCAAACTTCTATGAGACACTTTGGCCAAATGTATTGTCTCATTCTATTCTTTTTACTTGATTTTTACTGTTGTATGGGGGTTCTTTAATGCACATTTCCAGGTATAGTCTTGTGTGGTATCAATGTTGGTAGTATCTTCTGATAGTTCTATCTCGACCATTTGTTTTAGGTTGATCAGAAAATGGTTGTTTTCTTTTTAATAAAATCATTCCCTGGGTATCATAAGAATATATAGAGTTGTTCATTGCACAACAATTCTAATGGTGCAAGTACAATGGCTTGGAATTTCCCCCTTAAGTTAAGTCCTATGGTGGGATGTGGTATTGGTTGAGTATTCATCGAGACATTGACCTGGTCATGTCTATATCTAAATGGTGATTTGTAAGCTTCATTTATATGTTTAAGTTAAACTTTGAGCATTGGTTGGGTTGTAAAGTTTGATGTACAGAGTGCATTGGAAATGTGTAAGGTTTATTAGGAGTTGGTAACGCAATGAAACCATTTCAACAAATTTTCACATCCCATATAGGTTGGGTGTTGTTTACGTCATTCTCAAAGGCTTCTTGGGGACAAGAAGTTTTTAAGTTATATAGTTTGTAGAATCCTTTGTTTTTTAACCAAAATAAAATTCAGATGATTTTAAACATTTTCATTTACGAAACCGGTCATTTTTAGCACCTAGCATTGGAACACAATTATGAGAGCTTAATCACTCCTTTGTGATGTTTTTGGATTTGGTTGAAGGCCCAAGAAGTTTTCAGAGTGGATTGATTAGTTTTGGGAGTGTTGGACCTGAAAATTTTTAGGTTTTAAAAGATAATAGAGGGTGCATGGTTTGTGCATGATCTACTAAAGTGTGCAGCCCACTGCTAGTAACTATGTGGCCATGTTTAAAAATGCGTAGGGTATTCTTTTCATGGGATACACATAGTTTCCTGAACTGGTCACCTAGACCGTGGGAGGTTTTTCATGGAGGCAATATAAACTACATGGTTTTCACATGGTTTGGAAAATTGTGTGGGTTAAACCTTGCACGATACCCTATTTTAGAATTTTAATTGAATTGAATTAAAATAAAAAGAAATTAAAACCTAATCTAAATCTCCCTAAACCCTCTAATTTTTATGCACCGTCCTATAGGGATCTCCCCTTGAATTTTACGCACAAACCCTCTCCTTCTGCCTCCTCTCGGACAGACATTTGTTTACGGTTTCTTCTGTTTTATTCTCTGATTCTCCAGGGTAAGGTTCTCTCCCCATTCTCATCCCTTTTCCTGGCTTTGAATCGACCAATTTATTTCCCCATGGGGTTCTTCCAAACAATATCTCTTTAGGTTTAATCTTGATTTTGTTTTTCCCTTGTTATATGGGTCAAGCAAAAGGTCCCTAGGGACCATAGGGTTCATGCTCCAGCAACCGCTTCCAAAGGAGGTGTGGTTCAGGTGGTTTCCATCAACCAACATTTCATTAGAGTATGTTTTATCCTCATTTCCAAGAAATAATTTGGGATTTTTAGGTTTATGGGTCTCTTTCATATTGCATATAGTACGTTGAGGTTCATTGGGTTGATTTATCTTGCTTTTGTTTATCACCGCCAACTATGGCAAGGCTTTAATGCCATTGGTTGGTTTCACAAATCTTTTTTAGTACATTATGGTGTTTGTGGATGTAGGGTGTTATTGTTGTGTGTTTTTGTGTCTTCAAAAGGCACTCATGGATATACAAAGGAATATGTATATATATATCTGTGTGTGTATAGATGTATATCCTTCATGTGTGTATTCACTCATGGTGTGGGGAATGTGGGCAATGGGTTAAGGGTATACACAAATATATATAGTTGTGTATACGTGAAAGTGGTTTGTCTGCTTGAGTTTGAAAGATGCAAGAGCTAATGTTGATGGATTGGTTCCACCCTGAGGTAGGGTCCCATTAAAATTCCTCTAATTCTATAAATTCATTAATTAATTACTTATTTCAATTTAGATAGAATTTAAATTCATGTAGTGAAATATTTATATTGGATTCTCTTAAATGAAATTTATAATGTTTCATATTTAAAATGCTAATGTTGATAAATGATGTGTGCGATAATCAATATCATTTTTATATAATAATACCCCCTAATGGTGGTACACTACCTTCATGTTAAAAATTAGTTGTTAGAAATTTCATTCTTGATGTGTCTTGTTTATAATTTTTATGCATTGATGTTATGTTGGGAGATGTCATGTTTAGTACATGGACCTAATGGGACTAGAAACACCGATTATCCCTTTTTAATTGATTAAAGGACCAAAGCACTGTCTAAGTGTTTGTTCTAGTTTTAGATTAGTATTACCCATGTATATAATTTTCCTTTTCATGGATACACGGAGCCTTATAAATGAAATTTACATGTTATTGATAAACGGTATGAGTTTGGTTAAATTCATGGTTAATGCTTAATGATTTACCCGCAAAATAAATTACCATTTTGTTTTCAAAATTTTTGAATGCTAATGACACCTTCGGTGACACGTGGGTTCCCATATGGGAATTACATTATAGACAGAATGTGTTTTCATACTCATACCTTCAAAGATACATGGATTCCCATGTAGGAATTCCATGGACAGACCCGGGTTCATGAGACTATGATTGGTTCCACATCTGTGGAATACCTTACTATGTTAAGGGAAGTTAGCGGTGTGGACCATGACTTTTAGAAATGCCATAATTTATTGTAATAAATGGTTTCAATGCTACTTGATCTTTCTACAATTATGGAATGAAAGGCCTGAACCAATAAATAATGGTTTCAACTCTACATCATGTATCCATATTAATGGATGGAAACACTTAAACCAGATGAATCATTTAATGACATCTTTATTAAATATGAAGGGTCATAATTGAGATTATCATGGTTTATTATTAGGGAATACCATGAGAACTCTTGTACCACATTCCAAATTCAAGGATGAGGTGCTATGTTTCAGATCCATCAAGATCATGTTCTTTGTCTTATCTTTGGATGCCTGGTATACAGTTGTTGGGTCCCTTTTTAGTACTATTGAATGCATTAGATGCAGTCCGTGGATCCAACATTAACAAGTATGTGCCTTTGATACACTCCTTGGACCAAGTATTTTCTTAGCCCAGTTTTACCTTGAATGCACTCCTTGGACATAGTAAGTGCTAGATTATGGAATTCCTTGGATTATACTCCTTGTATTTCACTCTTAACCTTATGAAGGACTTAGATACTACTGAATTATCTTTTCGTTAGATTTATATTGCCTTGGTTTTTACCCAGGAACTCCCTCACTGGATATCATTGTCAGGTTTCCTTGATACCTCTTGGAACCTTCCCTACATATATTATCTAAATATTTGTTTCCTTGGTTATTACCTTGGGACCTTATTACTAAATATCATCACCGAATTCCTTGGATATGCTCCTTGGGTCTAGATTTAACAAGTAGGTTTCATGTTTAAATCCCATCAGGTCCGGACATTTCTTAGCCCTATTTTACCTTTGAAGAAACTCCTTAGATATAGTAGCTGACTTACTCACATGTGACTTATGAATAAAATGTTAATACTCAATTAATGAACTAGTTACTTGTCCTGAAACTAGATGGGGTCTAAAGTAGGTACTTGTTTATTTATTTATAATGTAATTCTTAATTTATTTATGATTGTTAACACATATTTAATTTATATTACACTGTTGTGGTTCAGTGAGAAACCAGTGGTCCTAGTTTAATAAGATTTATATCTCACACCCTACCGAGGCTGCCATTGCACTTGGGTACTCAAGGAGTCTTCTGTTGTTTTCAGGCCCTTGGACCTTGCTTGTTGATGTCTGTTATAAATGGAGTAGGAACAAAGGACTGATTTGGAGCTCGGGATGCTTATTGAGATCCTCTTTGGAATTTTTGTAATTTTCTTTACATGAGTCCTATATTTTATTATATGTAAAATCATCTTGTATTTTTTTAATAATTTTACCAATGTATCAATACCATATCATGCATTCATATATTAAATAAACTCGTATTGGATGATTTTGTTCATTTGTATGAAATCTTACTTCTGCTACTTTATTTCTATTATTACTACTTCTATTGTTGATTATTATTTACTCTATTATACTACTGTGCAACATTGATGAGAGGGTATAGTCTCCCCACTCACTATCCTTGCACCATCACTTCTAGCCGACAACCTCTAGAGTACGGGGAGGTGTTATGGAGTTCACATGGGGACCGTTCAAACCACCATCTTAGTGGTGACTTAGGCCGGGACGTTAAAATGGCGGGATAGAAAAGTGATTTGGTGATTAATTTTATTCAATAATAAGTTCACTATTTTGAGGAAATTTTATGATTAAGATAAATAAATCATTGTGGGATTTTATTTTAGAAATAAAGTATGAGTAAAAGTATGGAATAATAAATAAATTTAATTTAAAATTTTAGAGATTCAATCCATTTATGGAATTGACTATAATAACTATGATACTAAATTATTAGGCTGTATGAATTTTCAGTATGAGTTAATATGTGGGATATTTTTTATTTGGAGATAAATATTAAATTAATATTGGGAAAATATTTGATTGGATTATTATAAGCCTTGGGTTTAAAACATAGTCTAGTAAATTTTTATGAATTTTGAAGTTAGTTATTAATAGAATGATCTATGTTAATCTTTGGGTGTCATTTTTAGGGCTTTAGGTATAAATTATTTTTTCTTCATATTGTGGTTTATTCATTTTTAGAGTTATCATGTGTTCACTATTTGTTTTTTTGTTAAGGTATAATGATTTAAGGAATTTATTTCTATCATTTTTTATTATTTGATCAACATGATGTTTATTTTAGTGTACCAGACAATAAAAATCATCTTAGATTATTATTTCATGGAGTAATTAATGGAGTGAAAATTAATCAAGTACAACAATAGGATGAGAATATTATTCTAAAATAAAAAATCAAATAATATTATTTTATTGTAGTAAAGTAATCCATGATCACTATGGGATAGCCTTTGAAATGAGATTTTATCTTATTACCATCATTTTTTAGGAATATATGGTATCTTCCAAACCTATTTGTTTTATTGTTTTGTCATCATTACATTTTTCATGATCATTCACATTCTTATAATCTATTATCATCATCATTCTCCATAATTATATGACCATTACCATTTTCATGCGCAAATATATTTTTACTTCTCTTCAATATTTTACTAATCGGATTCTTGGTTATGTTTTATTCCAGATGGCCTTCTTAATACCATTTCATTATTATCAAGATGAAGTTTTATTAACCATTTTTATGATGTGGGTTTCCAACGATAGTTTTTTTCGAATATAAAACCATTAGATATCGAGATCTTCTTCAAATTGAGAAGACAAAAAATTTCAAAGGTGGAAATCTAACACCTTGAGATTTTAATAGAAGAACACAGTTTTTGAGATTATATGCATTAAGAAACACAGAGCTTAAACAACCCGTGAAATATGTTATGTAATTATAAATCTCATGACCTAGATAATAAATTTTATGATATTAATAGGAATAAATAATTTAAAAAATATATATCATGGTCCTATAAATATAAATAATTTTATAAATTCCCTGTATATAATCATTAAATTTTTATTAAATTCAGTTTATTCATCGAAAATACATTTTCATCAAAAATTTGTTTTACTCCATTTTATGAGTACATAATATAATTAATTTTTACTATTTTAGAAAATTTATTTATGAAATGAAATTAATATTTGAATTTAGCATATGAAAATAATATTATGTGATATTTTTTGATATTTTTCAAAAAATAATGATTATTCATTGACTTGTGAAAAATACTTATTTTTTATTGAAATTATTTTTCCATTCATTATGTATTTATATTGTAGTAAATAAAAATAATAATAAACAATGAATAAGTTTAATTAAATTGAATGATTATATAACTATATATATAGATTTAAATTCATATAATGATAGTCACTAGTCATATATATTTAATGTAAGATCTTCTTATGCTAGAAAAAAATACATTCGTAAAAAAATTGTTCTCTGGCACATCTTGAGGATTTAATATTGATTTAATTATTTCAATTTTATAATTTTAATATGATAAAAAAGATTATATATATTTAAAATTTATATTTAATATTAAGTAATAATTTCAATATATTTTTTTTATAATAAATAGTTAATATAGTAAATATTTGATACAATGGTTAATTGAAAACTAGTTTACATGGGGTTAAACTAAAGAGATAAATGTTATAATGAACTTAAAACATGTATAATTTATATTATGTATCCAAATTTCAACGCTATATCCTCTATTGATATGAAATTTACCATTTTTATCCATATTTCATTGAATATAACCATTATAATAAATTAAGTAAAGAAAAGGGAAATTTCCACTCTCTTAATTTTAAAATTATATATTTATTGAGAGGGTGTTGGAGGTGAGATTATATTTATATATTTTTGATTGAATTTTTGTTAATTTAATTAGATTTTACTCACTTTTTATTGATTATATTAATGGGAATCCTATGTTAGGAAGGAGTTATTCATTTATACAACAATAGTTTGTATACATGGTTCTTGTTCCATATTTGTTATGTCATATTCTTGGGATAGTGGTAGGTGAAATTCTAATGATACAATTGTGGGATAGTCAAATGGATTGTGTTATATTTAATATAATTTAGGTTGGTAGATAGACATGTGTTATAGTATATCTCATATTCTCACACCTTAAGGCATATTTAGTTCCCCATGATACCCAGTGTTGTTGATGATATCATATAGGGGAATTCTAATTAACCTTATTTGAATATTTTTATTTCTTTAGCCAATGTGGAACCATATTTATTATGTTTATCTTCATAAATTATTCAAATTGTCTCATTTTTAGGTTTTTGGGAATTTGTTTATGATGCATTTTAGTCTATAAGTTTTTTTCCATAAATGGGAACTGAAAAGGTGTTTCAAAAGAATGGAATTGATTTCTATCGAGGTGTATTATTACCTATAAATGTTTAATTTGATTTTTATGTGGATTTTTTCATGTAAACATTATGAAATTAGTGGTAAATTTTTATGGGTATAGGGAAATTGTATTTTATTTTCTTTATTATTCTTACTCATGAATACATTTTTTATGAAAGTAATTGAAACTAATATAAATGAAATTTATTTTGATAAAAATTTCAACAAACTTATTTGTGGGATCCTACTAGGATTAGTTTCACTCACACCCATCATACTCCCATGATTGTATATATTTATCCTATTTATATTTCAGGTACCTTGATTTCCATCTTCCAAATTATCTTTTGGTTGGTCTGAATGGATTTGTTTAGTAATGGGGTTAGTGGCCACACATCTAAATGCATTGATTATTAGTTATTAGGAATGGTTGTATTTTATTATTTGTATTTTTTTATCATGTATATAATCCTTGATTTATATTTTGATTATTTTTTTACGTAAAATATTGATTATTTATTCTTATTTAGTTTATGTGAAGAATTATTTCATGAGTATATTCTATTATTACTATTTTTTAATCTAAATGGATGTTTCTATTTATTTCTTTCAAGTGAATATGATATAAAGAAGTTCCATGATGTATATTTTTGATAAAATCCATCACACAATATTTTTTCCTTAGATGGTAAAATAAATCTTATAGGTATCTAATAACATGGACCATTTCCTCCTTCCTTGGGGGTCAGAAAAACACATTTTTACTTTCAATAGACTCACAAAAGGTCCAGTGTAGTGGGGACCCAGGTTGGTTTTAAAAAACATCCTACTTTGAAACTCTTTGTGTAACTATGTAGATATATGATGGAATACAAGGAGAGGTTTCAGGGATCCCAACCACTAGAATAACTAATCAGTTGAGTAATCATAATCTAGTATATGATGTTTACATGGCTTTGAAAAAATAGTAAAAGAAAAATAAGATTAGTACATCTATAATATCTATGTAATATTAAACAATATTAAATAATGAATCATCCAAAATGTCCATTATATATAAAAATTGAAATTAATAACATATAAACACTATGATTAATATTAAACAAATTGCACATCATTACCAGCACTAATATATAAAGTTATAAAGATTCTTCCTCATAATACGATGATATAAAATGAAATTGTTTGTTCTAGAGTCCCCACTACCAAACGACCTACCTCAACAAATAGGGTAGGTGAAAATGATGTTCGTTAGAGACTCATGGATAATTATACCATGTTTTACTATCTCCTAAGTTTTTTAAGGAAAATAAAAAATCAATACATGAATGATATTATTATTACATTGAACATGTGAAATATGAATGATAGAATTCAATCCATTCCACATATAAAAAATATTATATTGTATATTGATGGATTTAAATAATTTGTATTAATTTTAAATCCTGACATTTCAATAAATTTCACTCTTTCATCCATATCACCTTGTCATGTTAGTTTTTTTTATAATTAAAAATTGAATAGTAAGGATAAATCTCTTTAATATCATTTAGATATAGTTTTCCATGTTCATAAAAACATGTTGAAAGGTAAATAATTAGTTCTTCTAGAAATAATAATATATTTAATAAAAAGTACCATTTTTTGTGTAATTCTAAAATATTACTTTACAGCATCCATATGATAACCTAATGATTATGTGGTAGAGCATTAAAAATTAAATTAGTTTATTTTCATGTTGAAATATATATAACCAGAAGTGAAATAAAAATAAATTGAAGAAGAAGAGAGAATATTTTTTAATTTTATATATATTAATCAGTGATTTAATAGCTATTTTTTTATTCTTATGTACTAGATAATATATGTATTTCATTTATTTTTGTTCAAATAAGGGATGATTGGATGTTTATAAATATTTCATGAATCCTGTTGAATTCTCCAGGTAGACTAGAAAGGGTGAAAATTTTGTTAGTAGTGAGAAAAACATGATTCCATTTATTCCATGTTGATTAATTATAGTTGTAAAGTTGTTTTATATTGATTGTTTCCAAAACATTTATCCTATGTTCCCATTTAATAAAATGAGATGTCATTTCTTTTTAGGATGAATATTTTGTGTGGTGTTTCATACTCAACTAATTGTTTATTTATACATGAATAATAGATAATAGATAATAAATATATATTATAAGACTAAAACAATAATAATTTCTTGAAAAATGATTCTTGTTAATAAATCTATTTGAAAATGTAAACGAAAACCAATACGAGTGTTTATACACTTCTTGACATAAAATTATTAGGAATTTGACATGATTTATTATTATGTTTAATGTTACCAAGACACCTTTTAACATTAAATGTGATAAAGTCACAAATATTATCGAATTGTTTCAAAAAAATACATCTGAACTATTTAAAGAACAGTATAAAGGATAATTTATATACCTGATGAAATTACTTTAAGAGATTTCTGGAATGTAATAGTAAGGTTAGAAATTTTCTTAGGTTGATGATAAGAATTATTCAGGCTGGTATGATAAAGAATATCTGAGCCAATAATAGACCAATAATTAAAATATAGATTGTATTAATGTCTAAACGCATGTTTACTTATACACATTATAGCCACGAGGGTAGTAAAAGGATGATAGATGAATAGTCATATACAGTTTTTCAAATATTTTATTATCGTTATAAGAAATGATTTACAAATAGTGACGTTAATCCTGAACTATATGATAACTATAAGAAAAAATAGACATTATATGTGTTATTATATAAAATAGAACATTATGGTATATTTTATGTGTTGAGATGAAAATCTGTTGTTAAGGTTATGTCAAGTAAAAAAAATATGTCATGAAAAATAGACAGTTCATCTTAGGTGTATATCATAAATAATATCTTATAAATCTATAAGATAAAAATTTATAGGAAAGTGAAAACCTATAATTCTATAAGAGGTTCCATATCTCTATTAGAAAGGTTTTGAGAGTGATAGAATTTGATGAAATCAATGATCTAGAAACACAAGTAGCTAGAAATTGAACATGATCCCCAATTTCTCATTGAAAACAAATGTAACAGAGACACATACACCATTGCAATGATAAAGCCTAGTGAGATAGTTTTATTATTATCAAGTCTGGGTCATATATTATTCAATTAGAATAATAAACATTTATCATCTGTGGAATCATTAAATTGAATCAGGAAATACTGTTTTTTTTAATTTATAGTTTTATTCTTTGTACAAAAATTTAATTTTTTATATTTTTACTTTCTATTATTGATGTAAGGACATCTATGGCTATTAAATAGAAACTATACATATGTAGAAAAATTATAGTACCAATAAGGGTCATTTTGATATATCAAGTAATCATACCCAAATAAATAAGAATTATATTTATCATCAATACTATATATGATCATTATATTGGTAATTGTATATAAACCACCCATCATTAGAGGAAACATTATGGAACATGTGTATATGATGAAACCAGAAATCCTTGGTTTCATAATTTAATTAATATAAAGAAAACAAATTATGGTGGTCTATTTATACATTAATAAAAGCATAATTATCCAAGAATATTTTGTTGTAATAAAATTATGTTAGGTATATATAACATACTAGTGGGACTATTATATTTTTTGATGTAAAATAAGTTTCTTCATAGAAAAAATAGTAATTAGTATCACAGTATACTAATACAATATTAAAGGTAAATCACCTAAAATTCATTTAATATAGTAACCTATGTTCTTGGGATCTCGATTAATAATGGTAATAAATGGGTCACTTGGATGGTTTTAGATAAAATATATTAAAATGTTATTGAAAAATTCATGTTGCAATAATTCGAGAGATAATCTATTCCAAAGTCTCATGGCATAAATATCTACAATAAAAAAAACAAATATATATTTGGATATTAAAATAAGTAGTAATAATACATATGAATTTTTTGATAGGTCTATAATATATCTCATTATATACAGTATATATGATATTTGATATTAATAAATTGTGGGAGTAAAATAATAGATAAATCATAGAAAATAATAAGGTAAGTGATTAGATTTTTCAAATAGTACTTAAAAAGTTTCGGTTGTGTGTGTCTAGTATTTTATAGGGAAATCTAGGGGATAAAAACAATTATTTCTATAGTTCAATTTATCTATTATCACATTTAGTTGAAACAAATATGAAAGGTACAATCAAATAAGCTACTATTATCCATTATATTAAATACCAAGTATTAATTGGATTGTGATACAATAAAATTAGTTATATAAAAAACACAGTGATTTGTTTCAATTCATGTAATCCCACATAGAATGTAATGTATAATCCCAAGATAAATTAATATATACTTATAAAAAAATTTGAGGCCATGAATACAAGGTTTTGAAAGAGGAAAAATGAATATACTTGAGGATATCATTGCTTGGGGGATTTTTACATAAGGATGTGAATTCACTGATAGAAGAGTATCTATGTTGGAAATATATGTAAATATCTATGACTAAATTCATAAATAAATAAAATCATGATCTTATAATGTGGGATCTAACATATGGGTGGTTAGAAATTTCACTCCAGTACATTTTAAAGATTTGTAAATATGGGTTCCATTGAACGAACAAAGGATTAAATTTTCAATTACCATATCATGTGTTCGAAGAGTTATTCCTGATGTATTATTACGATAATATTTTTAAGATTATTATAAAATTATTTAAATGGTAATTCCTATGATTATTTTCATATTAAAGGGTTATAATAGTTATCAACAATAATGACAAACACAAAATTACATTATATTAACCTTCATAATATGTCTTATTATTCAAATATATCATACTGATGTTACATAGATGATGTTAAACAATTAGTTGTTAGGGGATCATAAGTAATTAGACTTATTTTTAGTGTGTTCATAGTTGTTGATCTCAAGTAGATGATATTATGGGGACTAACCACCCAATAGAAACACCACATGTTTTAAGTGTCATTGAATGCTCGTATCTATGAGAATATTTATTAGACTCTCCATTTTGATATCATTATCAATGTGTGTGAGTTGATTCCATAATTAGATTCAAGATAAAATCCATAACATTTAGGTTATGGTGATATAGCCTTAATTTGTTATATCATTGGTGGTATGACATTGGGAGAATTATTAAGAATGAATTTTCCACTTTTTATATGAAGATATATTTTGGGTCTAGTTAATGAGTATTGTAGTACTATTATTAAATTAATGGATATTGAAAAATATTGTAATTTTATCTATTATGTTCATCATAATAATAAATAAATCAAGTTTGGATCATGAAACATAGTATCCATCCTATTATATTATATATCAAGAGAAACATATATTTTAATAAATATAGAATGTGTATAGGAGGGGGTTATATCTTAAAATAATGCTCATCTAATTTGGATCTGCAATTTGGGGAAAATACATATCCTGGTCTATGATTATGACTCACTTTTACTAGGATAAGAGATGATAGGTTCACATAGAAGGTGTATCCAAATGTGCCACCAATTGGAATGAATTATGTTGTAGGGTGTAGTGGGCCCCACACACATTAGATAGTGAACATCCATCTTTTAATGGTAGCAATTAAAATAATTCATTTATATTATTTGAGTTTTTAATAATGATAATTAAATTTATTTCTAGTTTTATAGTAAATTTATTTTATTATAAAAGTGAATATTAGCAAATATTATTTTTCCAAAAAAATAAAACACATTAAATATTTTCAAGATAATTATTTCTACTCAATTTCTATGTTAATAGTCTGATTTGTATCATGAGACAAACTAATAATGTTAATGGTTTGGGATAAGATTTTTCAGGCATTTATATAACGTTTAATAAGTTTTTTGTGATAGTTTTGTATTGTTTATGGTTGAATTTTCTTAATGGTCCTAAGTTAAAATAATGAAATTTTAAACCTATGTTTATATTGGGAAAATATCCTCTTAGTGGTGTTTCAAGTATTTTAGTTTTTTCGGTTTGTTAAAAAATACAGTTGATAGTTTTTTTGTCAATGTCGATGTTTTATAAGATGGAATAGTTTCCAAGTGTTTTCTGAAAATCTTGATTAAAATATTCAAGAGTTTTTTATGGAAAAGGAGACTTTTCACATATCCTATACTACATTATATGATTTCCTCATAGATTTAAAAGGTGTTGAAAATTAAATTTTTGAATAAGGACAATATTTCTCATTTGATTAGCTCTATGTGAACCATATAATGTGTATATGAAGTGTTGAATAAAAACCAGAAAATAAAATTTTTACTACATAATATCTATTCTATAAAAACTACAAAGAATGTTGTCATTTGTATTTGGTAGGTTTTGTTTCAAAGTAATTCAAAATGGGAACTAATTATTGTGAAATATGCTGATTCAGAGGCCACTACAGGTGGTGTTTATGCTATGTGAAATTAATACTATGAGAATTATATAGTAGAAATTTATTATGTGTAATTTCTGATTTTTTGAATTTTAAGCAATGTTTACCTAAATTAGGAATCCAAATTATTTCATAAACTAATGAAAAAATATCTATAGTAGATCATCAAGAGAGACATTTCACTAAGTATGAAAGTGATTTTTATAGTGGTGTAGTTTACAAAAGAGGATGTTTTATGAAGTAGTGGAGTTCAGAACTGAGGTTTAGTTCATGGTTAAGATAAGTCATATGAAGGGGGATTTTTTAGATATATTATTCAACCATGAGGAAAGGGTTTTTCTGGAAACACACATGATATGTGGTAAACATGTGCATTCTATAGGGATTAAATTAGTTTGTGAAGTAATAAGAATATTTTATGACATGTATTACTGTAATAAAAAAGAAACATGATAAATTGGATTTTATATTTAATGTTAAAATAGAACTTCATTAAACAGTCACAATTATGTGAACCAATTTTAAAGTGATTCTAATCAATTAAAAAATTCTTCTAGAGGAGTTTTGAATTTACATTAATTGAGGGAGTAGTGAGATTTCATTGTTTTCTTAAATGTAAAACAAAAATGACAATATATACACTCTTTACATTATAATAAGACTATTCTTAGTGATTTCCGGTAAATTTTCACATCTCCATTGTATACTCCTTAAACAATAGCGGTTTAGGTAAACATAGTGAAATTGGAGTTTCTCTTCAATAATTTTATATATATATATATATATCATTGGAAGAAGAATATATAGGATGATTTTGTTTAAAAAATCTCACACTCATCGTTTCCTTTTTCAGGTTTCTTTAATTTATATTTTGCCTCTATTTTTTCATTGATTTTATGGGTTCCTTTATTTAAAAAAGGATGTTTTTAGGGAAGTTGTTGGCACATATTTTATGTATGATTAGTAAAAATTGTTTTCTACAATCTTCATATCATGTGGAATGGAAATTCGCACTATAATTCCCATAAAGATGGGAACACAGTTTGTGAAACTTTATGGCCCAAACCAGAAATCATATATATGTTGAGATAGAGTAACCCACATAGTTGGTTCATGTTTTTGACAATATTGTGGAAAAACCATGCATCCTTCCATGTTTTTAAATTTTTACCTCTACTATATTTATCTCTCATAACCCCTCGTTTTCTCCACCATTAACCCCTTATAGCCCGAGGTTTTCTTCCACTCTTCACCACTCCTCTCTTGGTTCAAATATTTTGGTGGTTTTGACCGTGATCCCTTAAGAGAACCACAAATAAGTTTCTCTTATATTATCTAATTAGTCTCATATTCTTTATTTCATTTGATTCCTTCTCTATGATTGTTTTTTTGTCATATTGTTAACTTAATATAAGTTGACCATCTTGGGTTTTGTTTTTTTGTTTTGTTCATGATTCAATTTTATAACATATCATCTTGGATAGTGGTATATAATAGATTAGTGGTTATTCTGATGGATAATGGTATGTGGTTTCATGTTTTGATATTATTTTGATTGGATAGATATTAAAAACATTTTTTAAATTTATTTTATAAATTTCGGTGTGAGTGTGTGTGCAAAAATTGGTAATTTCAATGATGTTAGTGTGAGTGAGGCTCCTGAAATGGTTTTCCCCTATGTAATTGGTTGATAATTGTGTTATCTGGAAAGGATGGTTGGGTTTCTGATGAAAGAGGACTTTTTTTGGTTTGATAAATGGGATAAAGAAAATAGGAATCATGGGTGCCTATGAGAGAATAACTGGGAAAGTGCTCTAGGAATGACCCACCCAACCTAGAGAGATTATGATACAACTCTAACAAAACATTGATGATTATGATGTTCTTATGCCTTGAACAGGATATCATATACACACATCCATGGTCGATCACTAAGAGCATGATGATCCTTAGTCCCCATTAACATGTGAAACATAGGATTTCCCATGGTTCATATGTTTTGTTTTACCTGTGTTTAGTTATTATTTAATTATTTACCTTCCATTCAAAACTAAATCATATTTTCTAATAAAACTATTGTATTTATTACTATTCTATCATTTTTAGATATTTTTTAGTAGAAATTCATGGAACACTTGATTAGGTCTTACTAGGTAAGTGATCTCACACCCAACATATACCTAATGGGTATAAAGAGACCATATTTTTCTATCTCATTCATTGGAAAAACCAAGTATAGTGGTAGTTGTTACTCTTGATAGAGGATTTATATTTTGGGTAAAATTGATAGTAGTGTCATGGTGGGTATTATCCCTCATGACATGAGGAATATTATGTTTATTTTTTAGTCCTATTCCCCTTTTTTGTTCATGTTGGGTTGGGGTTATAAACTTAAAACTAAACTTAAGTATTTTATATGTTCATTTATAAATATCTTGTAATGGATGATGATTTTGGTGCTTCATATAATTGTGGTAATGGAATTTCATATATTTTATTATTATTATTATCATTGAAAAATAATTCCAAAAAAAAGTTATTCTATTCCTAGGAAGTAGTATCCAACTATTTAGTATTGGTAATAACATTTAGTTTATTCTTTGGGATGGGCTAGGTGTTGGTTTAGAAACGAATCCTAGGAGAGCCTATGATAAATTTTTATTATATAATGTTTTACATTTATATTTTTATTGTTGTTTCTGTGTGTCTTGATAAATAAGAGCTATGAATATTGGGACATGAGGTTCTAGTAACATGTTTTGTGTATATACAATACAACTTGAGACATTCATTGTTTTACCATGGATTGTGTGGATTTTTTCCCTCCTTAAGGTGTAATGCACATGTTGTAGATTGTTATTGGCCACTATATTAGGGTAGAGGGGTCTGGATTTTAGATTGTACTTCTTTGGTTTTGTTTTTATTTATGTATGTGTTTTTTCATGTTGTCTACATAAAAATCCATGATTTGATGTATTAATGGTTTATACCTTTTTTCTCACTTTTATAACATCATGACTCCCTAGAGACCACTTCTACAGCCATGGAAGGATGCCAGAAATAATTCCCTTTCACTAGTTGATTATAGATTAGTAGAGGCAGTGTTTCAGATTATCTAATCCATATATTTCCTGGAGAGGTATTTAGTCATGCTAAGATAATGGAATTTAAACAGGTATAATATAAGGAGAAGGAAAATTAGTTTCCTGATCATCATCCCACTTCCGTTTGAGGAATCATAGACCCTTGGGGTGTAAAGGATTGGGTGGAAAATACTACTGGTGTTTTTTAGTTCCATGGGACTCCTAAAGATGTTAAGGTAAATGTTATATCATTTATATTTGGGGGCCCAATTTTAGGTGGTAGGACTTAGTGTTTGGAGAAGGGAAACATAGGAACATGAGATAGTGGGAATTTAATTCTATATTCCCTTAGATGTTTTTTCTAATTAAATGTTTCCTTTCCAAGTATCATGATTTTTAGTCCCTCCATCAGGGAGATTATTTAGTTATGGAGTATGAAAACCACATCACTAGGCTAGTCCTCTTTTATCATGAGTAAGTTAACAATGGGAAGAAAACATCCCACTATTTTAAAATGGGTTATAACCATAAATTCAATATTAGGTATTCATGATTATGTTAAAGGCTTATCTAATGGTTGTTAATTAATATTTAATAGTGGATATTTACCAATCTGGCATGTCGAGTTTGATTGGGAAGATTTAATTATTGATCCAGACTAGGGCAATATCGACAAAATAGAAAAGGTAATAGTGAGGATTAAGGTTATAAGAGTATTGGTATCTCTATGTATCCACCCCAACCACTATAGTTTCCTACTAGTTGTGGTGAATCTATCATGTTTCATCTATGGTGGAACTTTGAGCACATGTGATCGACATATTTAATTCTTCCAAGGTATTTTAAACTTTGTGGTCACATGTTACACCCTCAAATGTATTGTAAGGCTTCCAATATTTCCCAGAGTGGAACAGGCTCCTCAAATACTAGAGGAATAGTATCTCATTTTGATGCTTTATGTTGTCTAGAATCTATTTTGGGGGATGTGGTGGTAATGTTGGATCTCCTTATGCTTAGAGTCAACATAAGTGATAGTTCAAAGTCTATAGTTAACAACAAGATCATTCATAGGTTAAGAACATCATTCTATGAATCAATAACTTGTAGAATCTTGTGCAGTCCCATTAAGAGTCATATGTAGTGTTATTAATTCATCATCCATAATAATTTCATTATTTGATATTGGTGTTTCTAACTCATTCAAATTTGATTTCCTTATAAAATTATCAAAACATCCAACAATTATTATTTCATATGTTATGGAGGTTCTTATACCACTTGGAAAGATAAGGGAGTGCGGCTTTTTATTCCAATCCTCTTTTTTCTCTAAGATAGTGATGGAGCTAAAATGACGCTTTCTTATCTTGGAGATACACTAATTTGCTGAGATGATAAGTTTGTATAGTTTGACATTATTAATGTCCCTCATGAATTACTATCATTGTTTTATTAATTTAAATGACCCTAATAGTAGAGATTTAGTTTTTAGATATAATTAGATTTGTGTTCATGATGTGTAGGGCCTATAAATATGGTTCTAAGTGAGATATCATACATGGAGTCTTCTATTTTATGAAAGTTTAATGGTGAATTCTTGGAGAGTGGGGTTCTTTTTATTTTATTTGACTTTCTTGAAGTATTCATAGATGATTTATTAGGATTACCTCTTATAAAAGATATAAATATCAAATTTAATGTTTCAATAAGGAAACAACTGATATATATTCCTTCAAATCATATTTCCCCCACTAAATAGATGGAATTGACTATTCAAATGAATGATTTCAAATTCAATAGTTTTATTCACTCAAGAATCTCTCTCTATGATACTCCATTGCATTTTTATATGAATGATGATGAATCCATTCATATTTTTTTCAACTACCAAAATCTAAACCAGGTCACCATCAAGAAAAATTCCCCAGACCCCACATCATGATCATTCATACAATTTCAAAGGGGAATGATGGTTTTCAAATATTGACATTATTTTTGGGTACCATTAAGACATGGTGATATCATTGGATGTTAGTAATACAATATTATGAATTAGGTATGGTTATTTTTAGTATTTTGTTATTCCATTTGGATATATGAATTCTCTCGTTATTTTCATTGATCTTATTAATTGAGTGTTCCTCATATACCTTGATTCCATTGGAATGGTTTTTAGAGATGAAATTCTTTTTTACTCGAGATTAGAAGAAGAGAACAAGAGGTATTTAAGGATTATTATATGAATTCTATATGATAACTATTTTTATGATAAACTCTCTAGATGTAGTTTTTGGATTCAATAAGTTATGTTCTAGGGACTTGTGATACTATATATGAGGTTTTAGTTGACCTAGAAAAGATCAATGGAGAAATTTTATTTTAAGAACCTTGGAATTTATTTGATATAATAATATTTTTATTTTAGATAGGGTAATATGGGTGGTTTACTAGGGATTTTTCTCCATTTTCATCATTGATTAAAACCCTCACCAAAAGAGGTGAAGTTCTTGTGAAGTCCAGAATGTCAAGACCCTTTTGAGGAACATAAGTAATATTTGGCCATTACCCATATCAGGATCTTATAAAATTGTGGACAAGGATATTTATTTTATTATAATTATTCATGTATAGGTTTGGGTTTCATGCCTATATAAGGTGATCATGTAGTGGCTTATAGATCCCAACAACTTTGGTCGCATGAGGATTATAACCCAAACAATGATCTCAATATTATAGCGTTGATACATGTCCTTAAATTTTGGAATACCTACCTTTTCATCGAAATGTTTATGATATATTAAGATTGAAAATTCTAAGTTATATCTTTCCATAGGAATACTTGAACCTAATTTATAGACTATGGATAAATTACCTTCAAGGGAGAAATTATTATAGCCTCTACACCCTAAGTAAATGAAATTTAATTACCAATTACCGATGAATGATGTTTTCAAACCATTATCTAAAGGAGTTCGGTGGTGTGTGGGATGTGATAGTTATTTTTTTCGAATACACCTGACATCCAAATAAGAGATATGTAGTATGTTTTTTTCATTCAGTGGACATATTACCTTATGTAACTCATTTAGGATATGTATATAAAGGAAGAGTTGTGAAATCATTCTACATATATTCTAAATGGTTGGTAGGTTCTTATTGAATAGTCATTATCTCTTGAAGGAGTTATATCCTTCAAGGGATTCAATGTTGTACCATTGTCTCCAAGGAAGATAATGAAGAAAATTAATCATCATTCTAAAGAGGATTTCCATCCCAGTACCACCACGGTTTTTTATGCTGTCTGGTTTCGTTTTTGGTGTCCATGTTTTAGGATTGATATAGAAAAATTTATATCTTGATGTTATACTTGTATGTAGGTTATAGACGAGCACTGGAATCCCCCAGGGATGCTTCATCATCTTCCCATTCCAACCTAAAATAGTGAAATGATAGATATAAACTTCATTATTTGGTTACCCCATACACTTCGATGAAAGAATTTGATTTCTGTAGCAATCGATCATTTATCTAAATCCACCTATTTCATCCAAATTTAGGACACAAAAAAATTGGTAGTGTAGGAAAAGATATATTTACAATAGGACATTATACTATATGTTCTATCGTACACCATTGTTTCATATAGGGACCTATGTTTTACCTATTGATTCTGATAAGGACTTCCTAAAGTAATAGGATATATGGTTAATCATAGAATGGAATATCATCCTATAAAAAATGGATAGATATAGAAAATGAACTAGATTATGGAAGATATGTGTCCGGAACGTGTGTTACAGTTTGGAGTATTATGGGATCACTATCTTTGGTTGGTAGAGTTTGATTATAATAACAGTTATCTATCCTTTATTAAGATGGATCCCTTTAAAGACTTATATGGTATAAAATTTTCATATCATCTATGCTGGATAGAAGTATGAGAAAATTCTCTAGTGGGGATGATAATCAAAGAGGAAACAATGAGAAACATTGAGATGATTAATAATTTTTCATTTAGAGATCATATCCATTATAATGCTTATTTTTATCAATGATACCAGGAATTGAAATTACAAATGGGTGACCGGGTAACTACTATCTTCAGACGTATGTGAATCATATGTTATGTTATGTCTTTACATTAGAAATCATTGATAGAATCCTAAAATATTAATACCGGATAGAAGTTATTTATCATTTTGTTTTGATTCTTTGTCTTTTTCATGTACCTACTTTGAATGTTTATAATCCATACACTTCTCCTATGTTGACTTTGGAAGGGTTTGAATTGAAACTTGATCTCTCTTTGATCAAACATGCAGTTAGAAATTATGAATCCCATGTAAAAGTTCTGAAAAGAAAAATATATTATATTAGTTCAAGTATTTTGGCAAAACATGATTGATGAGCATGAGACGTGGGAATATAACCCTTGGATAAAATATTGGTACCTTTCTTATTCTATGATTATACTATGGATTTACAATTTGAGGGTGGAAAGTGAAATTTTATGGAGGGTTTTTGCGCTCATAGTGTCATTTATAGGTATTATTTATTTATTTATTATCCTTATTTTATTCCATATATTTTCCTAGTGATTTTATTAAAAAAATGTATTTTTTAAGGGGAAAATATTGAGGAAAAGTTGGAGCATGGTTAATAGAAACCATACACCAGCCCTAGAAACCATATCACCTAGATAGTAGCATTAAAATTACCATATGATTTAGTCTATGGTTTTTGAAACCATATATCCTAAACTATGTGGCTTCCATTTATTGAGTCATGTGAACATATAGAGTTTTCCCATGGCTAGGTAAACTATATGGGCAAACCATTTGGCATGTGTCGTTTTTAAATATTTTGAATTTATGAATTTACACCTCCCCAAATTTACCCTCCTAACCCCTCATTTAATCCACCATTAAACCTTCACATCCTTATGAACTCCTTCAATATTCCCTACTCCTCTCTTGGATAAAATATTTGGGAGTTTTTAACTTAGATCCATCAATTAGACTCCATGTAAATATATCCTATCTTATCATCTTGGCCTATTATTCCTTCATTCTTTGGTTTCCTTCTTTATAGAGGTTGTTTTGACCTAGGATTAGCCTAATCTAAATTTTTATTCTTGGTTTTCTATGTTTATTGTGTTTTATTTCTTTCAAAGTATTTCATCTCATCTTATATTATAGTTTATAACTGTTTGGTGGGGATTCCAAGGGAAGAATATATTTGGTTGGATGTTGTGATATTATTTAATGAGTTAACCCTTACTGACCATGTTTTCATTTTTTTATAAATATTTTTTTGTGTAAAATGGGTGATTTTTAAGGTGTTAGTTTGTGTGATGTCCCTTAAATGTATTATCCCTTATTTCATTAGTTGATAATGGTTTTCATTTTCATGTAATTATTATGTTAGTAATGGAAGGGAAGTTCTGCCACATGACAATTGGGATATTGTACATAGGAATAAAGGTACCTTGGATGGAAGACTAGGACAAGTATAGTTTCATGACACACCTAACCTTCCTGGATTATGTTACAACTTTGAAAAAACTATGATAATGATTTCTTTTGGCTAGCTTGAGTTGGAGAACAGAACATCATGTCTAAAGTCGATAACTAAGATTATGATGACCCTAGGTCCCCAATAACCATATACACTTATGGATTTTCAAGGGTACTAATTTTTTTACATCCATTTATTTATCCTTTCATTTGTAAACATCCATTTGAAACTAATGCATGTTCTAAAATAAATTTTTTTTCATTCTTCTAAAACTGGAATTATTGGTTATATTATAATTTTTATTTATGTAACTCTTAGTGGGATATATATTTTAAAGTAATATCATACTCTACAGATACATAATGGGTATATATAGATGACTTTTCACTGACTCAGGTAAAGGTAATGCATTGTTCATTAATGGTGGTTACTCTTGTTAAAGGCCTCTTCTTTTGGGAACAAGTGATTTCAGTGTCATGGTTAGTGTTTTCACTAATTCGCCAAGGATTATTATGTTTAGTTTTTTGAAAACATTCCCAATTTCATGTTTTTTTATAAATTTAATCCCTAACGTGAGTCTTGTATTTATTATTTTGTGGAGTCACTATAAAAGATGGTGGTTTTAGTTCATTATGTATGTAATGACTAAGGTCTTAACAACCCAAATCTAGTGGCTAAATTATTCAATATTTACTAAATAAATCAAATAACATCACAAAGGACCAAATAGATTACTATTACTGGTAATGTAGATACATACTTGAATCCCGCATTACATTTGAAAACATAAAATACCATGAAATATTTTCTTTTTCATCATCTTTATTCCTTATATAATATCCATAATTATCAATATTAAAACATTTATTGGAATCTTTGGGAATGAAAACATAAAAAATGTGTGATTATAAATTCTTATTAATGGAAATAATATATTAGAGGTTAAATAAGTGATAAATAATATGGTCAGAACAAATGATGATCAAATAATTTCATATAAATAATCACATGAGATTGAAACATATCCATGGAAACAAATACTATTCAAATAAACTCAAGAACATTAATAAACGATTTTATAATTATATAATTCATAATAATGGAAATATGAAACATACCATCGAGGCCTTATACCATGAAATTTAAAAATATAAATAAGGCCTCATACCAATACATCACATAAATATGCAAGGCCTTAGAAAATACCAAATCTAGTTTATCTTATGAGACCTACTAATTCATCAAGGGGATGTGTAACTATTTTCCCCACAAATAACTTAATTAGTCTAATTTATTCATTATATGGATGAACTACATAACATTATAAATATTCATTAAAAATCAAAAAATGTAGTTATTGGAAGTACTAGAATATGGAATATCATTACATTTCCCAATCAAGATAATAATAAACCATCCATATGAATATATGGTATGGTATCATAATAGTATAGACTTATTAAATAATAATATTAAATAAAATATGTTATTATATATGAAAATACCTTCAATAGATCACGAGAACAAATCTATAAGAAAATAACATTTTCCCATTAAAAACACTTATTTAAAATATTAAACTTTAACCGAGTTGAAGGAAAGAATTTTCTTTGAAATTAACCTTTTAAAATATTAATAAAATCCTTAAAAAAGTAATGGTCATAATGTAGGGAAATTATTCTCATGTCATATATGTAATCAAAATTTCCTTTCAATCTTTTGTAAAAAGGAAAAAAAGATCCTCATTTTGAAAAGAAAACAATTCATTTTAAAACATTTTTAAAAAATTATAACTTGTTTAAAATTTATTTAATAAATTAATTTATATTGTTAAAATCATCCATTTATAAATTTTATATAAAATATGTTCATTTAAGAGAGATATTCCTAATAGAGTATAAAAACTAGATTATTTTCTTTAAAAACATTATTTCAGAATACTGGGTACTTAATGATAGAAAAATGAAATTAAAACACATAATTTTCATAAATAACCATATGTAAAAAAATATTGTGCTTAATATTTATATATCAAATAATTCTCATTAATTGAAGCATAATCATAAACAATCCTGAATAATTATAATATTTTACAGTAAAAACATAACACATGTTTGACTTCTTTCATATATATCTAAACCAAATATATAATAAATATATATTTATTATAAATATATTCAATAAAAATAATAATAATATTAATATATATTATTTACTTATATTATTTTATGATATCTTTTTAAAAATAATTTTTTCAAATCACTCTTTTGGGTAATAACTACCACATTTATCATGTTTGTTTTTGTTTCGTTGTTTGAGTAATTTTAACTTCAACTTGGCTCAATATTATACATAATATTAATATTGATATGAATATCATATATCTATTCAATATATATATATATTATCTCATGAAATATAGTGATAGAAAAATGAATTACACCATTCATGGAAACAGTAGTCATATGTACATAAGAACATTGTTTTCACTTTTCAATGGATGGAACAAAATAATGATAAATAATATATTTTCCAAAAGAATTATTAAAAAATATAGATAATATATATTTATTAAATATATCTTTATTACCTTCCATTTAAAATAGAAAAGAAAAATGGATCACATTACTAAATGGAGGTGGTAATTACCATGTTGCATGAGTGATGTTTTAATTTTCTAATGGATTATAAGGAACACATGTATTAATAATATTATAATTGTATAATAATAATTTGTTCATAAATATAATATATAAATATTAATCCCTTCATGATACTTATCCATAAAATCTGGTGATGAAAAAACAATTATATTACTTCATGGAGACGGTAAGTCATACATACACTTGTGTGATATATTCAGTTTCCATTTGATGGATTAGAGGTTTGATAATTTTATTTTCATAATTAAAATAACATTTATTTAAATTTAGAATACTGAATTTTTTAATTTATGATCAATACTACATATTTATAGGAGTTAATGGATGAAATTTATTGTAAAATATGGGGTAAGATGATTTCCACTTCTTCAAAACAACTTTTTGATACGTTATTATGAAAACAATGAATGATATTTTGAGGGTACAAGAACATATATAATGCATTTGAGGATGTTTATTATAGAAATATTTATGTATTATTTGTGATAGTTTGCTCAAATATTTGTAATGAAGGGATGGAAAGGGTGTCCTTTTATAAGGTTGGGGAAGGAAACACTTGGAAAAATAAAAAATATTAAAATATAACTCAATAATTATTAGGAAAAATGATACAAAATGGACATAGATTCTAATATATGTTATCATTATGTTTAAATATCATCATCTAATAAATTGTTTATACATTTAGTTCATATTTTAAACCTTATATTTTTTTAACACCTAAAATACCCAATGTTAACTTTAACCATGGTAACATATTTTTAACTCTTATAGGGCTATAATATTAAATATAAGGTTAAAATATCCTCTTAAATTGAAAATATATGAAATTTTATACTATATATTATCCAATTATCCTTTTCAATTATATTAATAAATTTAAAAAAATAATAAAATATTATTTTCATAAAATATCATTAATGTCATTTTTGACATTGTTCATTTAGTTCGACTTAAAATACATGAATACAATGTTTTAATTCCAATATAAACATTTAAAATATCTATAATATATTATATATATCTAAAAAATAATTTATCACAATAAAACACACAAATTTTATTGCATTTAATATATATATATATATAATAATTTATTTTATTTCTCCATTAATTGAATAAATTTTATTTCCTCATTTTATAAGCATTTATTGTAATTATATAACGCCTAAAAATTATAAATAATTATCCATCATGAAAATAATTTTATTTATTCTCAAAATAAAAATTGATATTAGTTTACCACATCATTTTTTTCATATGTGAACACCTAAGATTTATGTAATGATAAGAGAGTGAAATTTTTTCTTTTTCTTTTCTTTATATATAATATCAGTCAATTACATAAAAAAATGTCATTGAAAACATAACATTTATATAATAAGGTTATTAGGATATAATTCAATTCACCCAATAAGATTTTATATGGAAAATGGTGACCTTAAAACATAATTTTTACTATGTTAACATGATATACCCTTTACAATGGAGGTAAGTTTTAAAATAGTTACTATTTATAATGAATAAAAACAAATGAGATATATTTACCAAATATTAAACATAGGATATAAAATATAGAGTACATTTCATCAAATTCAATACTTATATGTGTCAAAAATTAATTTTACAATAAGTGTGTAAAACATTATGAAAATATGTTTTTTGAAAAATACCTAAGAATCAAACTGCATTTATTTTTATTTCATTCCTAAAAAAAATTATATGGGTGTTAAAAGATTTGATTTAATATATAATTTTTTAATTTAATAAAAAATATTCACCAATATTTATTAATTTTATTTTTTAGATAAGAACCTGTTTACAACATGCCAAAATTAGAAAAAAACATTCTTACTTTCAACTGATTTTTTACATCAATTTATAATCAATTGATTATCAAAAAAAGTATTTGATATATAGTTTTTTCATAATATAGTTAGTATTGTTAATACCCAAATATTTAGTAGAATTTTTTTAATGGTATATTATATTATAGTTCACTTATACTCAGGGTTTTTTTGTATCGCATATCATAAAAAATATTTTAAGAGCACATAAAAATATTTCATCCCTATAAATTAGATTATACTATGACAAAAAATGTTATAATATCTATTTAATTACATTGTTAGGAACACAATTAGCTTCTCTGAATTTTTTATTACTCTATAGAATTTTAATCTAGTGATTAGTATTGTTTTGTATCACTTTACCACCATAATCAATTATCTCTACAAGATATTCCACATATGATATATCATGATCTAATGGCCTAACCTTTGATTTTTTCTAAATGTGAAGGATTAGGAATTTAATTCTTAAAAAGATATACCATGAACAATCCATGGACTTGACAGACATTTTTTGGATGCGCTATGTGATAAAATACCATCCCTATGTGATCAATAATTTCAGTGGGATTGAAAAATCTTGGGCTCAGCAATACTTTATTCCAAATCGTACAACCTTCTTTCTAATAGAAATTCACAAAAATACCTTCTCACCAACATGAAACTCTATATCTCATTAATAATTTCAATATAAATCTTTTTATTACACTAAAAATCCCTTATGTGTTGTTGAATGGATCTAACCTTATATTTCATTTTTTAATATTTATCCAGTCCTAATAAATTTGTTTCACCAAATTTATTTCATAATAATACAGTTCTTAACTTATTTCTATATATGGACTCCTTAATATCCATTTTAATACATGATTTAATGTAATTATTGTATGAAAATTACAATAATTTTTTTTATCACAACCACGTTTAAAATCCATAGAGATATCTTCAAAAAAGTGTTATATAGATTGAATAGTCCTCTTAGACTGGCCATCTATCTGAGGATGATATATAGTACTAAAACACAATTTTTTGTCAAGATCTCACTTATGAAATTTCCAAATCTTTGAGGTAAAACTTGTATAATGATCTGATGAATCAGAAAATAAAAATCCATAAAACCATACCACCACCTAAATATATATTTTGGAAAGGTTATCAAGAGATAAATATTATATGATAGTAATGAAGTGTGATAATTTTTTAATATGATCAACTTAAAACCAAATCACATTATGGAAATTGTATGTTTTTTAGAGTCAAACAACAAAATACATGGTGATGTTATCCCGTTTATATTCTTGTGTTGGTAATGAATGTAACATCACCTTGTAATTTAGTCTCATTGCCTTAATTTTCATACATACAAAAAATTTAGAAACAAACTCTAAAATGCCTCTCTTCATGGTATCCCACCAAAAATATTCTTTTAGATCGGTATACATTATTGTACATCTAGGATGAATATAGAATTATGAACTATCTTCGTCATCCAATAATGCATTATTATTAGGTATTGATAAGACAAATTTTTTATTCCTAAACCTTATCATTCTAACAAGTTCATTGTTAAACACAAGAATATTTATTAAATTATTCTATAATTCAACATAATTTATTTATTCCTTTATAATCCTTTAATATATTTATGTTTGATCATTAATCTGATAATGATAAGATATTTTCCCTTTCCTCATGACTCCAAGATCCATATTATTTAAATCCATAAATCATAGATCCCTTTATATTATAATAGTTTATAAATTTTAATTGTGTTTCTGAATCAGAGCATCTGCCAGATTGTTCACCTTCATTGGGTGGTAATGTATTTAGAAATCATAATATTCCATTGACTCCATCCATCTACTCCGGTGCATATTCAAATCTTTCTATGTAAATTTATACTTCCTAATTTTATTATCAATATATATATTGCACCTTTCTCCATACTAAAAATTATTCAGTATTTTCAATACCAATATTACTGTTCTCAACTCCAATTCATGATTCATGTAATTTTCCTCATCATCCTTCAGTTAGTTTGAGGAAAAATATATCATTGTATCATTCCATATGAGGATGAATACAATTCCCTTATTTAATGAATCACTATATATCTCAAGAACTTTTCTATTATAAAGTAGTGTAAACATATGAGTGCTAACCAACCTTATCTTCAGGTCTATAAAATAACTTCACAATCATCAATCCACAAGAAACTAACCCCCTTATGAATCTATTTTGAGAGTGTCTTATATTATTGTTACAAACCTCTAACAAAGAGTTGGTGGTATCAATCCAACCCAGGAAATTTTTTTCAATTAATATGGTTGATCTAGGCCATTTCTCAATCACTTCCATATTAAAAGATCCAATAAGATACCCTGACTTGAGATTATATTACCCACGACTGAGACTCTATGAATCAAAAATCTGCACTTGGAAAATTTATCATAAAACATTTCTTGCCCTATGGTCTTCAACACAATTTTTTAATGTTCTTAATTCTCATCCTATCACATTGAATATATAATAATACCATATTTAAATACTACCAAAAACTTATTGATGTAATCAAAAAAGATTATATTCATTAAATACATGATGATAAAAGATTATTGGTTATTCAATATTGAATTAATATGAGTTTATATTGGCCATACCCCATATGGTAGGTCAACTTGTTTATATCCTCCTTGATATTTAGTTGACTATATTTATATTGATGATCAATATTAAAAAATATAGGTTTCTACATAATTGGTCAAACATATCATCAATATTGTGTAGATGATACTTGTTCTTAATATTGATTTTTTAAATTTCTTAATAATAATTGTGATGATTCATTTACCCATTTTCTTTAAAAAAAATTGGGTCACCCCAAGGAGAATAACATTAAAAATTCAATCTCCAATAAAGATTATATTTATGTTTCTTATTCAATTCCTATAACATAATTAGGTACATTTTATATAGAGTATTTTACATTTTGTAGCATGAGGTATGTTTTCTATTCAAAGCTCAACTTCATTATTCAGGGTATGTCTAGAAAATTCATCACAAAACACATAATCATATTCTTGTAAAAAAGGAATATTTTCAATTTTGAGTTTCTTACCAACCATTAGAGATAAATATCACGCATGAATAGTTATCCAAACATGTATGATGGATGTAATTTCATTTAGTTTTTTAGTTTAATCATTAAAATAATAGATTATTGAAGGTTGATTCATAATATTAAACTCAAATCCCTTTCCTTGGTAATTGATATGGGATTTATACTAGAAGAGAAAATCCAAACCTAAAATTACTTCAAAATCAACTAGAGGAAGATTAAAAATATTCATATGTAAAAAACATTCCATAAAATTATATTTAGGATGAGTTATAGACTTGGTATGTTCTCATAAGACCATTAGTATATTCTACTACCAAATCAATAACAAATAATTTAGTGGTGATACAATACCCATGGAAAACTAATCAAATATAAATCAGTGGGTATAACTATAATCAAATAAAACATTATTCACAGTGAAGAGGAGGATAAGTTTACCATTTTCTATATCTATAAGAACTTACATGTCTTTTGTAGTGATTACATATGATTTACCTACTCCCTTGTATATTTTTTGGTATGTTTTCATGGAATTTTTGGAATTAGTTGGAATAGTTCCCAATCTTCTCAAAATTAAATCACAATAATTTTATGGATTGTCCCTTATATATGTATTCAGGAGAAATATGTACTTTTTCTCTACAATTTAATAAAACCCTGCTTCCATTTAGTAATGTATTATGATGTTTCTCTCCATAGGTATCACATGTCGGAAAATTCTTCTTTCCCTTATTCTTCTTATGATTTTTTTCTCTATAATCCACTTTTTCCATTATTTTCCATAAATACTATAGGATTTTGAGAATTCTTTTTCTACCATTATTTTACATGATATTATAACCTCACACAATGTGAATGTTTGGGTGACTAGTTCCCTTCAAAGTATTGGATTTAGACCATCAATGAAATGGTCAATCTTGCTATTTAGATTGAAAACATAGTCTACAACATTCCTTTCAAACATTGTAATGTTAGATTCACACTGAGAAATATTTTACTCATCCTATTTTCATAAACATAAGAATATTCTCTCCATATTAATTTTTTTTGTAAGGAAAATATTTTTCAATGAAAATTTCCATAACAACCTTCCATTCTCTGATCTTTGTTTCCTCCTCATCCTTTGTGTTTTGAATCAATGAACAACATCCATCTAAATCCTCTATGAGATAAAAATACAACATTGAAAACATTCTACCTATCATTATATCCCAATTTGATAAATATCCACTATAAGTAACATATACATTAGTATAAAATAATTGTATTTATAATATTATTGAATGATGCTGGGTTTTGGTCCATGAAGTATTAAAATATTGTTACACATTGATGTGGATTAGTATATTTCTCCATACAAGAAAAGTAATTGGTCAACTGTTTTGTTAGCTACCAGAAAATAGTCATATTTAGTTCAGATCCAACTATATCTCTAGCTCCTACTTCATTATCTTTCCTATGATGGAAATCTATATATGAATTATGTTCATTGATACGATTTACATTCCTTTCACTTGGTTTAATTTATAAATAATGGAATATACTAGATTAGATCATAAAATTATGAATCATAATGTTTTATTTAAAACTATTAAAATACATATCATAAAATAAATTTTTTTGTACAAATAACTTCAAAATAATAATCATGTTTCATTTGGGAATAATCTAATGTTTTTTAAGAGGCTTAAATTCCCTAATATATGTTTTCTTAAATTTAGTTTTCGTGGTTTCTATTAAACCTTGTTTGATATTAACTATAAATGCCCTGAACAAAGTATCATATAATAATTGTTCCCTTATTATATTTTTTCGAAATAAAATCAATCTTATAACCAAGGAAAAAAATATATTTTTAGTCTTGTTGAACTAGATATATAATTTAATCCTATAATAAATTTGAACATTTTAAATTAAACATAGTGTTATCTTTTGGATCATCTTTATTCCATTTAGAATATAAAATTATATCAATCATAAAATTTTTCAAAGAATTATTGGTATGAAAAACATAAGAAAGGGGAGAGCTCCATTTATGAGTAATATAATTCATATAGAGGATGCTAAATAAGGCATGAATAATATTTCAGGAATAAATGATTATCCAATAATGAAATAAATAAATATCCAATTAATTTTTAAACATATTCATTGAAAGATAAAAGTTGAAAATAAACTCTTGTATATCAATAAAATATTTTATAATGATATAGTGCATAATAATGGACCTATAAAACATACTGTCAAAGCCCTATTCCAAGACTTCTACAAATACCTTCAAGGAATCATGCCTAGAAATATACATAAATTGGTAATGCCTCAGCAAAATAACAAATGTAGATTCTCTCATGATATGTATTGATGCATCATGGGGAAATGTAACTTAGATCCCCACCCATCACATAATAATTATAATGTATTTTGGATATGGATAATAAATAAAACTTAATGAACATGCCTTTAAAATCAATGATTACCAATTTTAGAATAATGAGAGTATGAAATATCAATACTTTCCATATTTAATATGATAATAAAACATAAAGAAGAAATATTTTGGATGGTTTCATAAAATTATATCCTTAGTAAATAATAATACTCATCCAAGGATTCTGACATATATAAAAATAAATTCAAAAACTTAGTTGAAGATTTCACCTGGGGAATTCCCATTTTCTAATTAAAAAATGGTTATTTAAAATCTAAAATATTCACAAATATTAATGAAAACATTTTATGTAAAAAATATCCTTACAGAACTTTAATGTAATCTATAAAAAAATAGTGTTATAAATTCTATGAACTTATATACATGTCATATAGGTTTTAAAAACATTTTCTTTACACTTTTGTAAAAACCTCAAAAAATACCTCCTTCAGAAAACAGTAACAATATTCATTTTGGAACATATTATGAAATGTTAATCATGGGTAAAAATATGTTTAATAAAACATTTTATAATATCAAAAAAATACTTTCATATATTTTAATGTATTTATAGATAGGAATGTGAATGATTCTCGGTCGAGTATAAAAACAGGGCCATTTTTCGTAAAAATATTATTTTGAAATTTTGAGTACATAAAGAGAGATAAATGGAAAAAAAATTAATTTATATAAATAACTATATTATATGAAAATAATTTTTTTTAATATATAAATATATAATAATTCCCCTAATATATACATAATCATTAAAAATCCTGAATAATGATGAAATTGTGAAATAAATCATTACCACATGTTTGAATTCCTTAATATGTGTCCAAAAATCATGTATAATAAATATAAATTTATTATATATATATATATTAAATAATGATAATAATATATATTATTAACTTAAAATATTTTATCACCCATTTATTAATAATTATTTGTTAAAATCCTTATTCTGTGTAATAACTACTTTATATTTCATGTGTGTTTTTTGTTTTGTAGTTCTGGCAATTTTAATTTTATCCAAATTATATCATATCTGGAATTTTAATCATGATATAAATATAATATATATTCATTTCATATTTATTTTTTTAATTCTATAAAATATAGATACAGTAAAACAAATTACATCATTCCTGGAGACATTATGCCCTCCCGATGCATGAACACTATTTTAATATTTTGAAGGATTGAATAATAGAAAATTAAATGATAATTAAATTATATAAAATATTTTATAGAACATATAGCTCAAATATATTTATTAAATTTATCCTTATTACTATTAATATAAAACTAAAATGAAAAATGGATCACATCGCTTTGTGGAGGTGGTAATCTATACGTATGCATGAGTGACATTATTATTTTACAATGGATTAGAATGTAAGAAGGTATATATTATATTATAATTTAGAAAAGAATAATTATGACATAAATATCATATATAGACATTAAACGAATCATAATACCAATCTATAAAATAAGGTGATAGAAAATTAATTGCATCGCTGTGTGGAGAGGGTAAGCTATACATTCCAACAATCAAAACATTCACTTTCCATTTGATAGAAAAGATGAGGGATAATTATGGTTTTATAATCATAATAAAATTTCAATATATTTAGTATACATAATTTATTTTTTCATAATAAATTTAACCAATTTAGATGTGGTAAAACAAGATGAAAACTGAAAAATGTTGGGTTAGACGATTACCTCTTATTCGGAAGCCCTCTTTTGGATCCATTCTAATAGAACTTAGTGCTGCTATTTTGATGATACCAAAAAATATTGAACGTGGATAAATATTTTTTAAATATAAATAGTAATGTACTTATTGAAAAAGCTCCTTAAAGTGTTGTAATGAAGTTATGGAAGGGGTTTCCTTTTTTAAGGGAGGGAAATGACACACTTAGACTTATTAAAAATATTTAAATATAACAATGTCATTCAAATGAAATGTTCTTCCGAATTGAAATAGATTGAAATTTTATGTATGATATGGTTTAAATATCACCAACCAAAAAAGTTTTATAGGTTTAACATGTATTTGAAACTATATCGTTTGGTTTAATAGCTTAGTTAACCTATTTTATTCTTCACCATGGTAATGCATTTTTAACTCTTAAGGGTTTATAATTGTACATGTATTTTTAAAATTAGCTCAAAAATGGATAAAGGATGCAATTTAATGCCATATAATTTTCTAATTGTCATATTTTTATATTTTAATGACATTAAAATATTTTAATTATTTTTTTCCAGAAAAATCATTATGTTAAATTTTAACATTATTCATTTAATTTGACATCAAATACATCATGAAAAAATTTTATTTCAAATATCAACCATTAAAATTACCCTAATATGTTATATTTATATAAAAAATCCATTTATTACAATAATTCACCCCAAATGTTTTTCTTTTAATTTTTTTAATTTTTTTATTTCTACATTAATTGAATAAATATTATGTCATCATTGTGTAATAATTTTTGGTATTCATATTATTCCTAAAAATTATAATTAAATTAAAAATAATAATTTTATTACTCTCAAAGTAAAAACCTACACTCATTTACAATATATTTTTTCCTTACATGAACACATAAGATATTTATAAAAGTATGAGAGTAAAATATTTTATTTTTCATTGTATTAAATATTATATAGACTAATTCCCTGAAAAATTCCTCATTAAACAATTTTCCAAGATTACTAGCCCTCATGCCTAAAATAAAAGGGACCAAAATACAATATTTGTATCTTCACATTCTAAATATAGAATCCATTTTTTCATATTAAATACCATTAATTTTTATAAACTACATGGAAAATATGGTTGAAAATGTGGAGACAATTGATTTTATGGAAAAATATATTTTTAAGAATAAAATAGGATTTATTCTTATATCATGTATATAAAATATTCAATTAATGTTAGTTTTTTAATGAATATGTCACATTCATATTTAATTAATATCATTCAATAATATTGATTAATTTAATATATTAAGACTAAAAAAATATTGAATAAATACTTGTTTTTAGAAGAAAAATACTCGCTTTTACTTTCAATGAATTTTTATTTTCATTTATAATAATTTAATACTTGATGAATTTATTTTATAATTACATTTTTTATATTTCAGTTATCCATATTGATACCGAAAATTTTAATATCATGTTTATAACTGAATAATATATTACAATTGTTTTAAACATGAGGTTATGTATATCACAAGCTGTCAAGAACATTATATGAATAGAAATATATATAGATATATATATATACTAAAATTTTACTGTGTTTCAATGTAATTGATTTAATGGAATATAAAATGGATTTTTATTATAATTCATATGGTAAATCAATTACTAAATAGATTTCTAGGATTCAAAGGCACTCGTTTCCATGCCCTAGGGATCGAGAATGCCCTTTAGGTCATGCAACACATCTTGCCAAGTCTCTGTTTTGGATGTTATATCGAGAACATTTGTGTAAAAAAAAAGAACAAAAAGGGTGATTTTTGAATTGAACATACCCTTATTCAACCTTCTTTTGGATATTTACACTATTGGGGTAATTATTGGTATTAGATCTAGGTTAATGGTATTGTTTTTTCTCATAGTGGTAGAAATGGATATAGTTAAAATAAGGTATTTTTATTCTCTTATGGAACCAAATTTAAATAGTTGATGAATCAGATGGGGAGATACTTCCAATATTTTGTAATATAATTAAATAACAATTTTATACCTGGGATTTCAGTCAATATGTATGTGGATAATTATTATAAGAAGACAGAAGGAAATTTAATTCTAACATTGTAGGAATCAATACATTAGGGGCAGCCTTATCCAATAAAATATCCATGAAATTTATTTCATGTAAATATGTGAATGAACTACAGTGAATCCTAATTAATATATATGAATCTAATTCAAATGTAAGAGAATTTAAATATCATGTTCTTTGTAAGAGAAATGATAACTTGTGGGAGAACCTGAATAAACCTATTGATGTATTCATTGATCTGGTGAATGTTATTATGAAGTAAATTCATGGTTTAACAGAAAACATTATTTACCCAATATTATAAATCACCTCTTAAGAAAATATTTAACCAAATTAAATCCAAAAAATTCATTAATTGAGGAAAAATATTTAAAAGATATTTCATGGGATAGTTTTCATAGTACTCCTACCACACACTAGATGATAAATGATTATTATGAGGTTGTGGAGAAGGAGAAATAAATGTTGGTGGTATTAAAGGAAAAAATAAGCTTACTAAAGAGGATGTATGGGATGTTTATGATATGGATTAGTTTACTTCACTCCTTTCCTAAAATACGTAATGTTGAAAAGGTTTGTTGGATGGGAAACTTGCACACATTTGTTATTTATGTGAGAAGCTTGTGAACCTTGTGAAAAATAATCCCAAGATTATTCAAGGTGATGAAGTGGATGATTAAATCCCCACAAATAATTCCTCATCCAATTTTAATAATAGGATAATTGGTAAACAAAATTAATTTCAGATGAAAAATCTATATTCTAAAAAAATAATTGTTTGAAACAATTTGAGTTAGAATTAATAAAAGAATGAAAATACTTAAATGAAAATGATAGGGTACATGTTGTGGGAAATTCGATGATAAAGGATACGATAATTGGTAATGATGGAAATTTTGATGGATGAGTTGATCTATAAGTTGATTTAGAGGAAAATATAGAAGTAATAGATGTTCGGAGAGCCAAAAAAAGAAACCTAACAAAGAAGTTCATGTTTCCAAATTCTATATGAAACATCAAAAATAATAAAGGCCATAGTAACTGGTTGAAATTGAAAATATCACATCCAAAAAACCCAAAAAATACTTTGGTAATTTCTAGAGTATAACTTGAAAGATGAAGACACAACTTGGGTTATCAATGGATTGCCTAAACCATGAAAGTTTGGTTGTGATGTATTTATGATCAAGAGAAAGATGTAGTAAGATAGTGAATCAAAATAGAATAATAGAAGATAATATTTATCCCTAGAGAAACATAAAAAATATTATTATAAAGGTGATAGAAGAATTGACAGTTTAAATTAAGATCGAGTAGAATTGGTAATGTACTATTAGTATAAGAAAAATTCATTTATGAATAATAAGTCTAGTATTTGGAAAAATTGTAAATAGAATGTAGTTCTGGTTAATGAAATACCTAATGAACCTACTCCAATTTTGAATTCCTATAAGGCTAAAACTCAAAATATTTATAAAATTGAAGGGACAATTGATGCCACAAAAATGTTATATAGCAGTGGAACAGAAATCAGGTAATATTATTGTGGTTAGATGAGACAATCCTTCCAAGATTATTAATACCAAGGCTTCTCATTCATGGATATAACATATTTCTAGATGAATACTCATAACATTACTCAGAGAAACACATATGAACCGTAGTATTTTAGTGTCATGGGATCCTTGGAAGCATAGAAAATTGGTATAGATGTGAGAAACATCATCTCTTAAATTTTTCTTCATAACTAGAGCCCTTATTAGACATATGATTCAAAATACATATATTTATAATGTAGGTAAAGGAAACATTAGAAATAGTGTGATGAGATTCTCTATAAGGGTATACAAGGTAGATAGGTGATGATAATAATAATATAAGGATATGATAACATGATAATTTTATCTTAAAACCATAATTTGTATATGAAATTTCATAATCTTGGGTCACAACATAATGATCATCAATTCATAAGACATGAATCATAAAGTAATCAAAGAACTTGATCCATTAGAGCATAACATTGGGATAATACATTGATTTGTGTCATACACATAAGGATATAAAATTATTTCCATATTAGTTAAGTCTCACTAACAAGGCTATCATAGATGAAAAAGTGCATTACTAAAGTAGGTTGACACCCAGTTCGAACCCTATCTTTTTAAACAGGGTTCACTTCCCTTTTTATACCTATCTTATTGAACCATGTTCACTCCCAATTTTAGTAATTAATTATTAAACATAGTTCACCCTCCATTCTCACCATGTTTAACTAAACCAGGTTCACTCCCTACTCTATACATGACTTATAGAAAAGGGTTCACTCCCCATTCTTATAAGTATCTGATCGTAAAAATTACATATTTGAGTGGTTTTATCTTTAATTTACATTCAAGGATATTTTAATATTATAGTTTTAGATAATTAGGTAATAATTAATTCATACATCCCACATTAATAAAAATTGGATACTACTAAAATAATATCCATTTTAATTAATATAAAATTTTTATAATTTAACATAGAATTTTTTAGTGGAAAATACTCATAAATTTAAACATGGAATCCATCCTTATATTACCCATCCTTATACATTATTGAAAAAAATTAATGACATGGGATGAGTGAAAAAAATCTCAGTAAGGGACAAATAGAAAGGAAATCATTATTCATGTAAAAATATGAAAACCCATTAATATCTATTTCAAAAAAACTCATTTACAAGAATTGTAGAATAATACAGGTTCTTTGTTACATAACCATAAAAAATCGCTTACATAACACATAAAAAATTATATAATCATATGGTATAATTCCATCTCAAATATACATAATGCATTGGGGAGAAACAATGGGGTTTAACCATCAAATCATGAGTTGTAATAGGGATTAACCTGCCATATCTTAAGCTATAATGGGGATCAACCCATCATATCTTGATCTATAATCGTATCGATACATAATAATAAATGTATGAGGAACATATGATAAATAAAACACTAAAAATTATTTAAACCTAATATAAAAACACTTTGAGTTATCACAATACCCTATTATTGTAAAAATCACTATAAAATTGAGCACATAAAACTGAAACTATTTCCTTTGAAAATAACTCTAAATAATATGAGATAAAAAATTAAAATAACAAAGAATCATGAAAGTGAGAGATATTTCCCATTTTGTAAACATTTTTTTTCAAAGTTTTAATAAGGGTTTAAAATGATACTATAAAAGAGTCCTTTTAAAATAAATTCTCTTACCTTGAGTCTCACTCATCATGTACAATATTTATCATCATCTTCATTGGATGATCTTCATTTCTAAAAACCATAATACCACTATGGTTGTTGGTCTTCCAATAATTAGATCTCTAGAATGTGGATAGGGTTTCTAGGAAGGTATTTGTGTAGATATTTTCTTATCCATGTAGTTTTTGATGTGTGTATAAATGATAGGAAGTGGTTTTGTTTAATATGGGAGGGGGGAACTCTTGGTTATTTTCAAAATTCTAAAATAGATATAATTATTTATTTATCTAAAAATGGTCCAAAATTATTTATTTTTAATATAAGATGATTTTGGGTCTAAATCTATTCATTCAATCAAAATTAGACAATTTTTTATTATTTTCCAATCCTTATATTTTCGTTTTAACCATTATTTTACCCTTTTAAATCTTATAGTGATATAATTTAATTTATAGTTTGAGGGGGAATATAATTTATATAAAATGAAACAAATAACAAAAATTGGATCATGGATGACATTTTAAACCTTATCCCAATTAGTTGTAAGAATTTTATGTTTTTATAAAATTTATATCATTTATTAAAATATAATTTATTTAAAAATGTCATTAATGGATATTTTGACACTATTGGATAATTGAAATTTTAAAAGATCATAAAAATAGGATAAATTAAAAATAAATCTTCTCAAACATTACTCACATTTCAAATTAATATATTAATTTCATCTATGACATTACTTTTCTCAAATTATTTTTATTATAATATGTTTTATATCATTTCTTTGATATTTCAATTAATTAATCCATTACCACATCATCATTCTGGAATCCTTTATGGAAAATATATCTTTACTAAATTATAAATAAATTTCCCTTATTAGGATAAATATTTTAGACTTATAAATACTATTTATAGTAAAAAATACCTTCTAAATAACCCTATATTAAAAATTTTATGGTTATAAAAATATGAGTATGACATCTTTGACTATTATTTAAAATAATATATTATAAAGGGTTAATGTCATCCATGTGGTTCCAATAGGTCATAAATTAGGTAAACATTTTTTATTGAATAAAACTCATTCTATAAAATTAGTTCGAGTGTTAAAGTATTTTCTATGTATTTATAATATTTATTTTATTCATAATTACTTGATTTACCATTGATCGTGGTAATGAAAATTATTAACGTAATAATTATTATAATCCAAAAAAGGGACCTATTTTCTATTTTTGGAACATAATATTCAAAATATTTAAATCGTATTTCCAAATTCAGAACATTTAATTGAAAAAAATTTAAAATTAATCTCCTAGATGGCATGAGAAAACATGCTATTAAAGTGAAATCATTCAAAAGATTTAAATGTTTTTGTATCCAAATTATATATAAAATTCAATGTAAAGATCTATTTTTATTAAATTAATTAAAATATATTCAATGATAATTTTTAAAATAATAAAATATAATTTAACAGTAAAAATAATTGAGACAGAAAACTTGTTTCTAATTAAAATTTATTATTTATCAATATTTGTTAAAAATGAAATTTATTAGAAAAATACCAAAAAATTCAACCAAACTAATTTTGATATTCCTATTTAAAAAATTAAGACTATTTTGTTAAATAAGTGTTAAAAAAGTATAAAAATTTATTTTTAAATCAAGTTTTATATCAAAAGGTGATAAAAATAATTTTTAGAAAAATATAGTTTTTAAACATAAAATGTAATTAATATTAGATTTTATTGAACAAAAAATCATTTTTAATTTTAAAAAAATATCTAATTAATAATAATTTCTTATTATATACTTATATGGGTTGTCACATGCTCCCCCCATTTAGAAATTACTTCCTATAAATATTATTCACTTAGTAAATAAGTGGGGATATATATCCTTCATTTCATTTTTAGTTTATCATGTTTCATCCTCAACCAAAGGGTTTTTCCAAAAAAATTAACATGATGAATCACATTATTCTGAAACACGTTCTCTTTGTATTCAAGAACATGAATTGGATATTCTTCTTAATAAATGAACTCTTCCAACTAAACTACTTCAAGACTTCAAACATGAGTAGGATCAAGTATATACTTTCTTAACATTAAAGCATAAAATACAATATGTTCCTCAAATAAACTATGAGGAAAATCCATTCATAAAGAAATTGATCCAACTTTCACAAATATTTCATAGGTTTTGATAATCCATGAACTTATCTTCCCCTTCTTACCCGAATACCTCAAATTTTTCTATAGATAAACTCTGAGAACGACGTGATATCCTACCTCGAAACAAAGTTCCATCCTCTGGTCATCTGCATAAATTGTTTACCTGCTCTAAGTTTTCTTTGTGTTTTATATAATGAACTAGAAATTTTCATCCATTTCCGCAACCAATTATTGTCACATCATCTTCCTTTCACCTACCTCATCCCAAAATTATGGATTTAGATATAACATTCCATACATTAACTCAAATAGTTACATCTATATACTATTATAAAAAACGTTACTATATGAAAACTCAACTAAAGAAATATTTTGATCCTAACATCCCTTTTAATCCCTGGAAATAATGCATATGATATCCTCCAATATCTGAATAATTTGTTTTGACTGACCATCATAATCAAGATGAAATCTTGAACTGAAATTTAATTTAATTCCCAATGACTTCTGGAGGCTATTAAAAAATATGGAAGTGAACCAGGGATCACGATTAGATATAATGGATAGAGTAACTCCATTTATTATGATTATATCAATAAGATATAATAGAAAAATTTGATATATATATAGAGTGTATCAAATAATAGACAATTGTGATTATATATTTAGTCAATCGAAAATAACCCAAATCACAATGTTACATTGAGATGACTTTGGTAATACCACAATGAAGTCAATGGTTATATTTTTACATCTCTACTTTGGAATAATAAAATTCTGAATCATCCCCTTTGGTAACTATAATTTTTTCTTTAATTAGTTAACAAGTAAAACTTCTCCTGATATGTCAACAGTATCTCCTTTAATTCTATCCCATAAGTAATAATTCTAAATGTCTCTGTACATCTTAGTGCAACAAAGATAAAATAAAAAATGATAACAATGAGACTCTTATAACAACTCGTTCTTCAACTATGAATCATAGGGAACACATCATCTCTTTCTAAATAAATTTAACAATATTTATCAATGATAAATTCTGGAAACATAGTCTTTTATCCAATTAAACCTTTTTTATAACTCACGGTCTTAATTTTGTGCATTTTTAATTCAATCTAATATATACGATTACACTGAAACCAATAGAAAATAGATAAATTTACCACACCAACAACATAAATTCCAAAATTCAACAAATATTTATCCATGTGGTCATATTCCAAACATAACATGTTTAATATAGCGTTATTTTCCTAACTCACAACATCCACCAATTTATTTTTTTTCCAAGATCATAATGAATCATGTAATAATAATCCTTTATTTCTTCCATCCATCTTATCTATCTCATGTTCAATTAATCTTGAGTGAATATATAACTAAAAAATTTATGATAAGAATATATTTTACATTTGAATACATAAAAATGATTCCTTGAAAATTTTAACATAAAAACAACAACAATAAATTTCAAACCATGTGTAGGATAATTTAACTCATGAGGTTTCAACTAACATGAAGCAAAAACAATTATGTGATTATTATGCAATATGAAATAACCAATTCCGCTCAACAAAAAATCACAATATATAACAAAGTAACCATTTTTGGAGGGTAGGTCCAAAACTGGAGAATTCACTAGTATTATTTTCAATTCAAGAAAACAGTTATGTCATTCATTTTTTAGATGATCTTAACTTATTTTCTTGTTAACTTTGTTAGGGTATCGATAACCATTATTTTTTTTGAAAAACCCTCTTGTAATATCTTACTAAACCAAGAAAACTACAAATCTTGATTATACTACATAGTCGTTTCCATTAATCAATAACCATTATTTTAGCAGGATCAATTGTTATTCCATATTTAGAATGAATTTGAAAAAGGAAAGAGTTATTTTGTAACAAAAATCCAAAAATGAATAATCTCCCGTATAGTTCCTTTTCAATTAATGTTTAAAAAAAAACCCTTATATGTATTTCATTCTCTTATTTACTATAATAATATAACAAAATTACATCAGTAAACACAACCAAAATCATATCCCAGAAATCATGAAGAAATGAACTATTCACTATATCAATGAATACCTCTAGTGTGTTAGATAATTCAAATAACCAAATTAAAAATACATAATTACTAGATCTAGTCTAAAATTCAATATTTCGAATTACATCATCATTTATATCAAACCTACATTACAACGACCTTAGGTAATCCCTAAGAAAGTACTCCGATCACTGATGCTGATCAAACAAATAATTTATATGAGGAAAGGATACTTTTTCTTAGTAGTGATGTTATTAAACGCTCTATAATCAATGGAAAGTCTCATTAAACCATATTCATTTTTAACTAACAATACATGATCACCCCATTGTGATGTTCTCGGTTAGATTAAATAGTTATCCAATAACTACTGTAATTTATTTTTAAATTCTAAAATTTATACAAGATCCATTCAATAAGGGGGTTTTGAAAAGGACTTAAAATCAAGTAATGTGTAAATAGTAAACTCAACCTATTGATCAAGAATAACAAGAGGAAAATCTCCCATAAAACATCTAGGTAATTATTTTCCATCAGCACATCATTAATCTTAACAGTTCTATTTTTTAATAATATTTAAAAGATAACATTCATTTCCTTCTTTTAACTATGTTTTGGCTTCCTGACATGTTATTAGTGGTATGGGTTTATTCATGTATACTTACTAAAACTCTTTCTAAAATGAAAATTCATTATATCCAAAATATATCATAGCATGGTAAAAAGAATTCCATTGAATACCCAGAACAACATCAAACACTACTAGAGGTAAAAAACATGGCTTTCATGTAAATTATTACCACGTACAATGATATTAATGTTCTTATAATATCCTTTTTCTTTAATATTTCCCCTATCTTTTTTATCACAAGATATGGAATTATTTCCTGTGGTGGAATTTCTAATTTACAAGAATGTTTCTTAGAAATGATTGAATGTGTATACCTAAAATCAAAAAACACCTTGGAAATATATGTAAAAACAAGCAATGTACAGAATACCACTTCTTTTGATGGAATAACATCTATTGATGTAGTTGTAAATTATTTTTATAAACCATTATGTATCCAATTTTATTGATTTTCCCCTGAGTAAGTAACATTGGAAACACGTTATAAAAATGATGCATCTACTAATAGTTAAATCATCTTACCATCAACTTCTCATTATTATTTTAATTATTTTTCTTACACTCATGATCCATGTGTCCAAAAATTGAACATTGGTAGCACTTCCCTAATTTATAAGTAATTTTCAAGGTTTATTTTTACAACACTTTTAACTAGAAGGGAACTAGATATTCTTATACCCAAATTTATTTGATGAATTATTCCAATATCATGACAGGGTAAATGCTTCTTACTCATTTCATCATGAGGCACATACATGTCAGAAAAATCCATCCCAACTTTATCATCATAATGAACAAGTTTCTCATAGCTTTTAAACTCTATTGAATCCAAATATCTTCATAAAATTGGTTTCAATATAGAGAAAAATATATTATTTTTTATCAAATTCCCGAATAAAATCTGGTACGTAACTATACTATCTTGTTAAACTGGCATCATATACAGACAAAAAATTATTATATATGAATATATGTTCCTGGAACTCTGACTCAATTCTCAGTCAAAGAGATTTTTGAAAATATTTTTCCATAAAAAGGATATTAAAATCATCCCATACTAGAGTATAAATATCATCTTTTCCTCCAGTATTCTTATCCAGAGAACATTATTGATGGTTTTCTCCATCAAAATGATTAATGGATATGTTACCTTTTTCTGTTCTAAGGACACCATGAATTAAAATATCTTTTCCAAAGTGTTCATTTATCCTTCTGTTACCACTGGATCTAAGGTTCCACTAAAATTCGAAAGTTGTTGCCCAATGAAATGCACTACGGGGGTCATATTCCTCTATGGCTGATCTAACTTCTCCCAAGGGTGGATACCGCCACCATTTATATCTTATGTCAATTGAGCCATCACTAAGGAAAACATTTAAATTCTAATTAATACCATCTTAGGATTATAATTTAGAATCTTGTTCCCCTCCTAACGCCTTCCCTCTACAAATTCATTGTTTCTTCTCTGGAAAACCATTCTGAAGAGACATATCATAGATGAATCAACATGGTAATCCTAAAATTTTATATCATTTCAACTAAACATGAATCTAAAATAACTGATAGATATTATAGTAATAGTATCATAACCCCTAAAGATATCTAAACAGACCTTTGATTCCTAATATAATATCTTAACCTTATATATAACATATTGTAGTGTTTTTCAATTATAATTCACATTTCAGGGTCTTTTTAGATTAGGGTTTTATAAAATGTGGTCATAATTCATACATATATCCCACATTCATACTAATTAAATACTGATAAACTAGTATCAATTTATTCTATAATATAATACATTTCAAAATAAAAAATGATTTGTTTTCTTGAAAAATCATCATATCATAAAACCTGTCACCCTTATTTCTCTTACCTATTATTATAGCATATAAAAAAAGAGAAATTTGGATGAGCAAGAAAATATTATTAAATGACATAAAAAATAAAATTTTTAGTCCAGTGAGTACAAGAAAACCCATAAAAACCCCTTTTCTTAAAAACTCATTAGGATGCATAGAAAAATCATGCAGTCATGGGACATCACCATCATAAAACAAATAAAATGCTAAAAATAGTATAAAAATGTTTTTTAATTACATATTTGTATTACCATATAAATTTTAGATCTATAAGGGCTCCATCATCATATCTTGAGCTCTAATGGGGCTCAACCCATTATATCATAAGATTTAATGGGGTTCAACCCATTATATCTTGAGCTATGATGGGATGAACCCATAATAAACAATGTACAAGTACCATATAATAAATAAAACCTTTGAAAACTGTGTTAAAGCCAAGATCAAAACACTTTCAGACATCATAATAACCTTTTTTTGTAAAATGTTCTATATAAAAAATACAAAAATAAAAATGATACAGTTTCCATTGGAAAGAAAATTCAAAACATATAAATAAAACATTAAAGTAATAATGAATCATGAAAGAGGTTCAAATCACTCATGTCATATAAAATAACAAAACCTTAATTTTTACATTTATAAAAAGAGTTGAAAAAGTACATTAAAAAAATTAAAAACAATGTCTCTTAGCTTGAGTCTGACACGTCACGTACACTATTTATGTTCCTCTTCTTCAGACTATTTCCTTTTCATAACACCTTAATACAACTAATGGTTTTTATCTACATAAAATAAGAGTTCTATAATTAGGATATAGATTTAAAGAAGGTATTCAGGAAGAAATTGGACAATGTAAATAGGTTTTTATTTGCGAAGAAGTGATAAGAAATGGTTCCCTTTTATAAGGGATGTGAAAAGAGCTCATGAAATTCTTTAGATATTAAATTTATATGAACTAATTTTATATTTAAAATGGATCCAAAAATTTTTATTTCTAAGATAGAATTATTATGGGTGAATATACATTAATTCAGTTTAAAATTTGACATGTTTTTGTTATTTTTAATTCTTTATCTTTTTGTCTAACCCTCATCTAACCCTTCTAACTCTTACTGTGATATCATGTAATTTACAATATGAGTGTTAATAAAATTTCAATAAAACTCCAAAATAACCAAAAAATGTATCGTTGAGGAAATTTTCAACATTATTCTAATAATTTGACCAAATATAAGTTTTTTAAAAAAATTATTCCACCTAATATAATATTATTTATTTTAAAATATCATTAATGTCAATTTTAACACTATTCATTACTGGTCTTTTTAAAAATACCATTACAATATGATAAATAAAAAAAAACCCCTTCTAAAACATCGATATAATGTCAAATTCATCTATAGAATTAATTTATAACATTAATTATATCAAATTTAATTTATATTAATAATTTTAAAAATATTTATTTTTTATTTATATTAATTAAACAATTATAATAGCATCATTTTGTAATCCATTAAGGTTTGTATTTCTTTTATAAAAAATAAAATAAATTTCCATGATGAAGATAAAGAATTTTTATTTATAAAAACTATTTATAGTCTGATATATCTTCTAAATAAACCTATATTATAATTTTTATAGTTTTTATAGAATAAGAATGACATTATTAACTTTTCATTAAAATAAAATACTATATAAGGGATTAAAGTCATCCATGGGGCTCCATGAAGAAATAAAATTGTACCATGGATGATGTTTTCTACAATGACTCATCCAATAAATTTAGGATAAGTGTTTGAGTGACTGTATAATATTTATAATATAATTTTTACCCTTAATTTCTTAATTTACCATTAACATAGTAATAAAAATTACTAATGTTTCTATTCTTATTTCCCAAAAATATAAGGGTAATATTTAATACATTTTTTCCTTATGATTAAAAATATGTATTCCTTATTTATAAATTAAAAAAAATAATTAGATGAAGTTAATTTAAAATTAATCCTTTTGATGGGGTGGGAAATGGGTTACTAAAGTGAAAATGTTCGAAAAAATTGAATTTTTTTAAATTATAATTCAATGTGAAATTGATTCCAATAAAATAATTTTCATTAAAAGATATAATATTTATCTAATTATACATTAAAACAAAACATTAGAAATAATATTCCACCATAAATTATTAATATAAAAAATATTGTTTTCAATTAAAATTCACAATTTTTCCATATTCATTAAAAAATTGAACTTGTAATAAAAATAAGAAATATTAATCAAAATAAGTTTCGATATTTATCTTTAAAAAATGATGTTTTTAGTGACCCAATCCTATACATCATAGAGTTGGTGTCCATAACCATTACATTGGCATGATTATAAAAAATAAAATTCAGAAGGACCTAAGAGTTTATTACTATAGGTAAATCAGATACATACATGAGTCTTTTATTACAAATTAATACACTAATTAAAACATAATTTTTTTCTTTCAAAGATAATTAATTTAGTACATCTACTATATCCATGAAAAAAATTTATAATTCTCATCATGGATTCATAGGGAAATGATAAAAAAATAAGGGTGAGATTAAATTCTCATTAAGGGTAAATTATTGTTGAAACAAAATGAATCTATTAGAATAATAACTATGGAATTTTAAATAATAGAACACTCATACCATGTAATCAAAAATTGATAAATAATTTCACAAACAATACTTAAAGGTAAAGAAACTTTAAACACATTCCATTAAAGTAACTTTATATGGAAAATCAACACGGCAAGGAAAAAAGTGAAACAAATGAAATTTATTCGATGAATGGAAAATGAAATTAATCCATATATATTGACACAAAATTTCATGGATAAATAACAAATGATGTAAAATGAAGGAAATTCTTTATTATTGGATGTCATGTCTTAGGCACATGAAAACCCCTACTGTCAAGTTCCGTCCTCCAAATAGTTTCGAACTATATATAGAAACTTGTTTAATTTGTTCAACATATCTATCTCATGAGAACATTTTAGTGAATCGATAGGCTATATAAATATAATCTCCACTCATCACTTCTTATACAAATAATTATTCTTATAGATTAATTTATTTATTTAATAAAAAATATTCCTTATCAAATACCATAATTGAATAAAGGATGTGGATTTATCAATATTTCACAAAATAATAAAATAATGTTCAAGGTAAACATCACATGAAAAATAATATATGGTTTAGGAAATAATAACATCCATGAAATACAACATGGATATTTAAGGGAAATTCAATGTCACATGATCATAGGAAATTATATATTTCAAGGAGAATAAAAGGAATCATAGAAGAAAATTCCAATACCATCCATGGAAAAATAAATCAAAAACTATCCATTTGAATAACAATCATGGTATGAATGAAACATATCCCATGTGGAGTAGAAAACATTATTAATAATAAACAAAAATATTATGAAAATATATTTTTTAAAAATAATAAGGAAATATCTTTTTTTGAAAAACATTTTGAAAACATTTTCTTTCAAAATTACTTTTGTAATCATTTTATTTATAAATTTAACATTTAAATATAAAAATTATTCTTCATAGAAATTATGGTGGATTAATCCATAAATGTAGCATGAGGTAAAAATAACATTCCATTTTCATAGTGAAATTGTAAGGAAATTGACTAATTCATAAAGTGACAAGAATATTCCCTTGTAAACATTGGTAAAATAGAAATAGGAAAAAATATAATTAAAAATATTTTTCTAAAAGATAAAAAAATAGGAAAACATTGGTATAAAATAGGGTTTTTAAAAGAAAATTTTTTATCCATAAAAAGAGACAAATGCTGTCTGGTTTTCATAAGGCATTTTCTAGGCCATTATGAGTAGCAAAGAGTACAGAAATAGTAATAATACTTTAAAAGGGTAATTATTAAATATAATATAAGAGAACTAAAGGGTTTATTAAAGAATGGTGCTTCAGTTCTTTTTTTAAATAACTACTTTTTAATGATTATTAAAATTATTTTTGAGGAAAATAATTTTTAAACATTCTGAAGTGTCTCATTCAACATTGAATCATTTTAAATAATAAGCCTCATGATATAATAACAGTAAATGTATGTCTAAAATTCCATAAATATTAAAGGATTAATGACGTAATATATAATAATGGTTTGTATATATGCCACACAAAATTAGTTTATTTTGGATATAACATTCATCTCATAGATGTAAAAAGTGAGATGAAAATATCTTACCTTGAGTCTGACTTGTATCACGTGTCATTATGTTATTGAATAATAAAATTATGATTAATATTTACAAGATTAATAACATTTTTCATTTTCATCTAAACTTTAATTTAACTTATTACCATTTTTTACAAAAATACATAAATAATTATGTTTATGTCTGGTGTTCTGACCAAATCTGATATATGTTTCAAAAACAGCTTTGGTTGGTCAACTATAGTAATGTGTTCATTATATAACATCTTAAAAATAATAATAATGACATATTTATCATATTTATACATAAATTATTCTTTTAAAACCAATAATTAAATGTTTTTATGAAAAATGAATCTATGTTACAATCATGGTGACAATTGGTCGTACGTATGCATTAGTAACATTCCCATTATTTAATGATCATTATAGAAAAAAGGAAAGTAATATTAATTAGTCCATAATAATAATTGTAAAATATATATCATATTACTTAATCATATATATACTTATAAATATACCATTCTTTTCAATTAGAATTAATCACATCATGTCTAGGAGGTTGTAGTCCACACATTCACGACCAATGTTATCACATTTTAGTGTGGAAAAAGGTAAATAACGAAAATGATTTATTATATTTCCTGAAAGGTAATTATTTCATAAATATAATATAAATTATTTTTTATGTATTTTTTTTAAAACAGCCTTTATACATTCTGTGCATTGCGTGAATGAATCACATCTCTTTTAGGAGACGGTAGCTCACACTTCCACAAACAATGTTATCGTATTTGTAGAAAATGGAAATCATAAATTTATGTCTTATATAAAAAAATATAAAAAAAATAAAATATAAAAGTAATATAAATCATATATAATCTTATTTTATTTAACAAGTCCTACTAATAGAGGTGGTAATGGAAGGATAAACAATCGCCGTTTCGTGAGGTGATAGTCCGCCGGACACCTAAACTGTAAGTTCATAATCCATTTGATAGAAGTGTGTTTAAGTGTACTTAAAAACCTTAATATAAAAAATATATAATTATATTTAAGATAATTTTTTATATATAATCATGTAATGATAATATTTTGTTGGGTGGACATAAGAAATAAAACTACAGGGCTTCAGGATAGACATTAGCTCTTCTTTGGGTAACTCTTTTGGGTTTGCACCGAAGGCCTTCCTTAGATTTATTATTTACAAAAGAAGTATTATAGGATGAAGTTACGTATTTATAGAATCTATTTTGGTAAATATTTATCTATTATAAGTGTTTCAGAGTATTGATGAAGTGGTAAGGGTGAGTGCCTTTTTATAGTGGAGGAGGAGTGGGACTATTGTAAATTTTTGGAAAAGGAGTTCCACCCATGTTTTTTCCAGGTCATGTGGTTCCAATAAAGTTGTAATTTTATAGAATGTGATTATATGGTTTAACTAGGGCCATAAAATGTATTTCGTATAATTTTCTAGGTTATCATGGCCTCCATTTTTAAGTGGTAGTCCCATGTAGAGCTTTATTTCACCTTAATCGTGAAAATTTATTTTAATTACATTCAATAATATTTTTGGTAAAAAAATATGTTTGAATTATTATATATTATATTATGATAACAACTATTTAATACATTATTCCATATTAAATTAATAGAATTGACAAAAATTAATTTAAATTTAATTTCATAGACGGGACAACAATACAAATATTTAAATTAAAAATGTTCAAATGTTTTCTACGTTTTTATATCCAATTTCAAAGAAACATTTATTCACATTGAATATATTTTATTAATTAATATAAAATTTTTCAAAATGAACTTTAAAACCCACAAAAATATGATATAGCCTTATACATAAATTAGTAGAAAAATAGTTTTGAATTTATGTTCTATATTTTTCACAATTCATAAAAAATTAAACATTATAGAGAAATACTAAAAAATCAACTAAAACAAAGTTTTATATTACAATTTAATATACTAATTTTATTTTGTCATCTAATATTTATAAAAGTTCCGACTGTTGGATTTAAAAGAGGTTCCCTATTAAAAGGTAGTAAATGTGCCTTTATAAAAATATAGGTTTTATAAGTAATATTTGGTTTCTTCTTATCATCATCTATAAAATATATTGGATAAATGTAAAAAATATTTTATTAAATATATAACATATATATTTAACTAAAATAATTGCCTAATTTTAATTAATTTAAATTATTTGGATAAAATAGTAGTGTGATCACAAGAATGGTATTCTATGCAAATATTCCTTTTATATTATATTGTTTCTTATATTCCTTTATAATTACTTTTTAACCAACGAATACAATTTTTTATAAACCATATATTTTTATAAGTTATTTAATAATATTTATTACCACTAATTTAATGATTATGTTACATCTTATTATATTAAATAATAATACATTAATCATTTGTTGTTGTTCGATAAAAATCGATCATACATGTAATGTAAGATTTCTAAGACAGTTTTTGTTGGGTGAAACAAAAACTAACTCAAAGATTCATTCATTATAAGTTATTCAGTATTTTAAATTTTTTTTAAAAAAACTATATTATAATGTCTCTATATATTATACTACTTTACGTGCTTGGTGTTGCGTGTCATACATTCTATTGAATAATATGTTCTTATTTTATATTTTTATGGTGTTAATACGTTTATTTTGTCTAATATATTTTAAAAAATTATCAAAATTTAGTTTTAAAATGAGTTCTGCATCTAAAGGTAATAAAACTCCTTTTAGAAAAATATATTTTTAAGTGTAAAAAATGATTTATCGTCATTTTTTGTTAAACATATCATGATTTAAATTTAAAATAACAATATAATTCATAATAAATATTTTCCATATCATTACCTTGGTTTTTTCAGTTCTTACCGAATATTACTAAACAAAGTTCACATGCAATTCCATTATTATCTATCTCATGAGATATAAATATTTACCTGATTCATTATAGGGAGATATAGGTCCCACCTATATTTGGATATTAAGTAACCACCAACCTTATTTATAATGTAACCACAATCTCATAATAAATATCATAAATATGTGTTCCACAATATCAAAAAAGCGAATCCTATCAGATCTCATTAAATGAAATTGGTTTTATAAAAATTTCATCTTATCATAACCTCTTAAAAAGTGATAGGTTTCATAATAATTTCATTATTTCATCATAGCATAAACCATGGAAAAGGAAGTGGGTTTCATAATAATATTATCAAGGTATAACATGTGGTAAAGAAGAATGTTTTATAAAAATTATTCCTTTATAATCTTAAAAAATCTAGGTAAATAATGATAATATAACCTCTGGATCATATCCCCAACAAATCATAAGTTATATCATAGGATTTCATCTTAAATGGAGAAATATTTTGAAATTTAACTTGGTAAATGTCTTAAGTTAAATAAAAATTCATTGAAAGTTAATTTCTAAAAATTAAAAAATAAATTAAAATTTTTTTCTTTTAAAATAACATTCAAAACATATTGTAGATTCTTTAAATGTAATTTAACATAACTCTTGAGGAAAGTATCATTTTTCTATGAAAATAATTTTTAAAACATAAAAAAATAGAATCATTTTCTTTGAAAATAAGGTTTAAATACAATTTAAACAATTTTTTAGGAAAATATCATTTCTACTTTGAATTTTTTTTAAATATAAAACCTTTTGAAATAAAAACCATGGTTTTGGTTGAAAAAATGATTTCAACCAAAAATATGTATTTTACTTAAAAACAATATTTCCAAACTCTTGAGTATATGAACAGATAAAAATGAGAGAAACCCCTTAATTATCATGAAATAAAAAGATTTTAAGAAAATTTATGACTTTCTTGAGGCATACATCATAATATTTTATCATTAGAAATATAGTCATAAACCATACTGATAAATATTGAGATTTTAACATAAAATCCTAACCACTTTAGTGACATTTAATTTTAATCCCCATGAAGTAATAATAGTAAATTAAATAGGACAAATTATGAAAATAGCTAAATTAATGATATTACATTTCCAAGGGTCTTTATATACATCTCATAAAATAATATAGGTTCTTAACATGACATAAGTCTCAAAAATAGCCAACTGAGACAAAAATCCCATAACACGTTGATAATGATTTTAATTATAATACCCAAGAAATAATAACAAAAAATTTAACATTAATTATCATGAAAATAATTATATTCATGATATAAAATTTCAAAAAAGAAGTATATACAATACATTAAATAATTTAGTTTTGATCTTCATACAACTCCCAGAAATAAAAGAGAGACTTGAAATCCCTTGCCAATTTGGTCACTTTTGGACCATAAACCCCATAAAAGATAGAGAATAAAATGGATATTTAAATAAAAATAATTTTTATTAAAATATTTAGAAATTAAATTTATTGGTAATATATACACCTCATAAAAGAAACATATGGTGAATATGGCCTTTGTCTAACAAAAAATAAAAGTGAGATAGAAATATCTTACCTTAAGTCTTGACTCTCATCATACACACTAAAAAAACTTGTACAAAAATATAATATTATTATAAATATATTTAATTATCATATTAATATATTTAATAAAATATATGATTTACTAATGACCTTTTCTTAACCATTTATTAACAATTCCATGTAGAAGTTATGTTTATGGTAATAACATATTTCTTTTTCATATATGTTTTTACTTGTTATATTTTTTTCAAATTTAATTGATCATAATTACATTATATCCAGCATTATAATGATGCTATAAATATAATATATTTTCATAACATATTTATTTCTATTAATACATAAAATTTAGTGATAGGAAATGAAATACACAGTTTATGGAAATAGTAGGTCGTACATAAGCATGAATGTTATTTCCATTTTCTTAATTGATTGAAAAAAATAAAAGTAATTAATTTTATTATCATTAAATAATTATTTTTATTTCAAATATAAGAAATATTTTCATTAAACATGTACTTAATATATTACTTTTAAAGCATTAACGAATCAAATCACTTCATGATGTGGTAGTTCGTCATACACACGAACGACGATATTGAATTCCCATAAAATGAAAAGTATGATGTTTTGTTTGATATAATAATTCAAAAATAATAATAACATAATAAATATAATATATATTTTCTTTTAAACTATAAATAAATCAATACAACCACCATTCTTAGGTGTCAATAAAAATTGAATAACATATGTTCGCAAGGCGGTAGTCAAACATACACATGAACGATGATTTCATAACCCATTTGATTGAAGTGAAGATAAATATAGGTAATTATATTAACAAAAAAATCTTAGTATATTTATGATACTATGGTTTTTATATAATCATTATATAATACAAATTTTGTGGGAAGGAGGAATAAAGAAAAGAAAGACATACATTGATGAACAATACCTCTTTATTGGTTAACATCCTAAATATTGCACTGAAATACTTACTAAGATAGATTTATACACAAACAATGGATTCAAAGATAATTTAATGGAATTTTTGAGGTGATTAAGTAAGGTATTGGGTGATCTAAATTTCATGAAATTTGAAAATAAGTGAGGGGGTGAGTTTTCTTTTATAATTGAGGAGAGGTGGACTACATGTAAATACCCAAAATGTATTCACTATTGTGAGGTATCCATTACCACATGTGACCCAAAAAATTAAATAATAATGAAGGTTAGGGTTTATTATGTTTAGATACACCTCCAACAACCAAAAAGAAACACATTTATCTCATTTTATACCTTAGTATCTATGTTACCTAATTTTTTCCATATAATTTTTATCAAGGTAACGTTTATATATTCATTTACCTAGTTAATTTATCCATTAAGAATAATATTAAAAATAAAATTATTTTATAATTTAAACATAATTATTAAAAATATTACATCCAATTAATTATATAAAATAATGTTTGTTTGAAATATTTATTTTCCTAAAATTCATGTAATGCACAAAACCTCATTTTAACTTTAAGCACGTCAATAAATTTTTCTTATCATTGCTAATAATTATTTTATTAAATTATGTTAATAATATTATATAATATAAGTTATGATTATTTCATATATAGAATCCATTTTTAAAAATTCCATTAAAATATGTGGTATAATATAATTAACATTTAATCCCACATACGTGACATGAAAGCTCATTTTAAAGTGAAAAATGATCAAATTTTTTCAATGATTTTGTATTTTATTTCACTATGAAATTGGGTAAATTTGCATAAATTAGATTACTATTTTTATAATTGAACTAATTTTACTTTAAAACCAATTATAATGTATTTTTTCTTTATAAATAAATTAAATGAATGAGTATTATTTTTATTTAAACTCAGTATTTTTCACTACTAATAAAAACATAAATCTTTTTCAATAAATCATGAAAATTCAGCCTAATATGATTTTATACATATTGAATTAAAAAATTATTTTTATTTTATGAAATTTATTTTATGAAATTTTCAAAAAATATTATTGTTATTGTTCACAAAAAAAAAATTAAAAATAGTAATTTTTGAAACATATAAAGACTTTCCTAAAAATTATGTAATCTAATATCAATATGTTTTCCTTATATAAAACCAAAATAATAAATATTCAGAATCTATTTATTATTGTTATTCATATCATTAATTTTAATTCTTTAGTTATAATGGCAAAGTTAATGATATATTATGGTTTTGTTAAAACATATGGTTTCAGGCAATGGAAGATAAACCCATGTTGTTTGTAGCATACTCCTAACTCAGTGTTGTGTTCAATACAAGCCAAAAATAAGAAATTTAAATTATTATAAAATAAAAATTCATTAATGATCAATTTTTTACAATGATTTTAAAAAGGTAATTCTGAAATAGGGGGAACAAAATAGAGTTAAGTATTCTGAGAATTATTTTTATGGTCACTATTTTTAGTGTGGAAAATTTAAAAAAAAGGACAGATATTGATCATCGAAAATTCATAGCAATGTTCCAGAGCATGCCCAAAGTGGTCTCATCATGAATCTCAATGAATCCTGAAATGTTTTTAGAATGAATCATTATATTATATATTTTCAAGATGAATTTGAACTACTAATTTTTAAAGAATATCAAGCATATATTTAAATATTATGTGTGAAGACAAAAAATATGGATCAATAAGAAAATATAGGATAAATTTTTGGTTTCATAAATTAACATTAATGTATCATATCATACTAGTATTGGATCTTTATTATAGTATGTGCTTCTCACATGATATGAAATAAAGATATAATCATAAGCATCCAAAATGAAGAAGAATGTGTTTTCAAATTATGGTATGATAGATTATAAAATATTATTATCTACGAGAAATAAAAATCTGGGGGGGAATACATTAGATACATAGATTTATTGTCAGTTTTTGGTCTTAGTCGCAACTTTTTATGTCTTAGTCAAGTGTGTAACTCAGATCAAGAAACAAATTTCCCCAAGAATTCACGAATCATCAGGGTAAAAGATGTTGAATGTTTTTATAAAGGTGGAGAAATATGAAGGTTAATATCAACATTATTAGCATAGAATAATATTTGTTCCGAAGATCTTATGAAATGTGATGGAGCTTGAGATCATCCCAAACTATCACATGATCAAGCACACACCTAAAATTTCTGTTAACAAGGTAATATAAATAAAAAAATATACATGGTAAAATATCAAAGGTCAACAGGAGTGCCAAAACATTTTCATGTTGAGCTATGTGGATGCATATCACTATGTGATACTAATAGTAAGATATACTATATTATTTAAATTGATTATTATAGTAGGATATAATAGATTTTAGTAATCACCCATAATATTGAGGTGTTTAGTTTCATGACACAATATCATAGGGAAGATTTAATGATACATGAAAATAAAATATTAAAATTAAAAAACATTAATTGAATAATTTTTACAAATAAAAAAGTTGAGGATTACTAAAAACATTGAATAATTCACTGTGATTTACTGGTAATAACTCCATTAAAATATTTTGTTGTTGAGGGGAGAAATTTGATCATAAATAATATATATAAGATGAGTCTCATTAAAAAATATCTACCAAAAAAAAATTAAGGTAAAAGTCTTTCCTTTGGTCTATATATATAAAAGATTTTTATTGTCACTAAAAATGTAAATCCCAATTTGAAGGACATTAAAATATTCACAAGAGTGTTTTTAATTCATAAGAAATATAAACACATGAATTTTTAACCTTTTATAGACAAATAAAAAAATTTGGCTACTCGTGATAAATAAAATAATTTTAGTTATTCAATAAGTAGATAGGGAATTTTGTTCATAGAAATTATTTCAATGTGGTTTAAAATGAACATAATATATATAAATCAATGGTAATTCTAAGAAGTATAATTCTGGTAAGTTTAGTGTCTTAGGGTGAGGGCAGGTGATTCATGAAAATTCAAAATAATATATTGATGATTATTAGAATGATTTGAGACATATATCGATATAGAATTTAATGAATCAACCTAATATTGATTTTCAAAATATCCTCAATGATCAAATTTTAATAATACTAATGAGGAGAATCAAATCTCTATAATAAAAAAAATTCAAATACCAATAAGAGATAAAATTCATCAAAGATGTTGATATAGATAATAATTGTGTTCATGATATGAATGAAGAGCTTGACTTAATCATGTTAAATCATGTTTTGTGTGATTTTCTCAAGGTCTATATAAGAGTATATAATGAGCATAAAATATATCATTCATAAAAAGAAAAATGAATATGACATGGAAATTCAAAACAAATCATGACTCATGTATAAATGATATTCCAAAGATCAATGGAATCAATGTTGGTGTGATATTTTTACTCCTTAAAAATCATTAGACAAGTATAATATTATTACTTATAGTAGTAAAGATTTACTTAAATTTTTTCAAGATGGATTTTAGGTATAAAATCAAAAACAAGGAAGAATGGATGTTGATCAAAAAAAAAATTTGATTTTATTTTTAAAAAAGAGGGGAATATATTTTTTTTAGTTAAAGAATTCCTTTTAAAGGTTTAGCTTAAAGACCCTATTTTTCCCATATAATAATTTAAAATATTTATAAATATATTTATAGAACCATATGATGAGACGGTCTATGATTCTGAGGACTATTGTGCATGGAATTAATTTCAAAAAATATTACATATATGTTATAGCAGGTGGTCATATATTCATAAAGAAAATGGGTTAAATCATAATTTGAATCTCAATTTAAAAATTTATGACCATTTTTTCGTTTGGAATGTGATGTTTACAATAGGTGTGACCTAAAATATGTCAGTGGGGGATGTTTGAAAAAAAGTGGTAATGATCAGGTGTGTTTAGCTAAGTCAAAAAATTATATTTATTTATTTAATTTTAATAAACCTAAAATACCAATCTGATTTTTAATACAGTGTTAAGGATATTTTCGTATGGTTATATATATAAAAACTTGGTGGATCTACATGTGTTCTTCCTCCTTCTATAGAATAATTAATATCTGATGACCACGAGACTCTGGATCGAGGCAGATCAATGTGCATCGAATGAAACGACTCCCATAATTCATCATTGTGTTTGTTTTAGGATTAAGAATTACAAAAAGACAGCTATGAATATTCAATATGTTGTTAATTTCTATATTTATTAAATTATTTGATCATGAACAAGCTTTTAATTGATCTGTGTCCGGTTCAAGACTTTTTATGCACCGATTTATCAAATTTCACGGTTTAAATTTATTAATTATCAATTCTAGTATTTTTCTTACCTTTGGTTTCCCAATTTATACTCTTGGTCCAAGAATGTATGGAAAATAATTATTCTACCCTTATTTCTTTTTCTTTTCCCCTTTTTTATTCACATTCGTCACCATTGGGAAATATATCCATGGTTCCACATAGTAAGGTAGGATCGAGCCTGATTGGACCCCCAGATTCATGGTGGATTCACCTGAGATATATGAACTAATGATTTAGGTAGATATCATGATGTGTTGTGGGATATGAGTGATGAATAGTGTAATTTTGATATATGTTATTGAACAGTGAATGGCAAGAGATGTGTAAGTCATGTGATTCTTTACTGTGGATCAACATGAACCAATTCCTTACCACTGCATGATCAAAAATGAAATAAAGGATTATAAACTCCTATTTCTGATCAATAAAATTCCCGTTTTATATTGGTGAATCCAGATATGGAATTGCGGTTATAGATCTAGATTTTTGGAAAAAGAATGACTACAGACAAGGTAGTCGGAAGAACACATGGATTATAGGGTCATGGTTGCACCAGTTTGGGTTTTGTGAGATTATAAGTATCACACATCATATGGGATCCCCACATTCCATGTGAACTTTTTTTGGAAAACTGGGATGTACAATGGGAGTATTTTGGAGCCAGCATGACTAGTAAAACATCATTTGTCGATGTACATGGACATTGGATGGATATCTTGACACATATAGGGAGAATGGGAATGGACCTGAGTAGCTCGGAAACACTATGTTGGTCCCCTACATGTCGTGTATCCCAACATGTGTAGTGATTTTTATACAAGTATGGGTACATCTAGTTGATGATGTAGGACCACACACTATGTGGGTACCCTTACACACCGTATATCCCCTCTATCCATCTAAGGAAACTTAAATCTCTCATATATATTTCATTTGGACTCTAATTTTGACCCACAAGTAGCCTATCTTGAGTGTTTTCCCATGTAAAGAGTGATAGTGTTTTCTATAGTGGCTATTGATATATAATGTGAACTATTTTAGTTGTGACTATTATTAATATGATGATTGATTAATACAGTGATTAGGTAAGATCACTAAAGAATTTATTGGGACACCCTTCATTGGGGAAAGTCATGTGTCCTCTATTTATTCAATGAGTTTTACCCCCCCCCCCTATGCAATTCAGGGACGTGTCCCCTGTCATTTGAGTGGTACCATCCCCCTATAGAAGTATGGTGTGGGTCCTGTATATATTTATAGAGTGGTAACCCGGATAGATCATGTCATGGTTCTTCTGTTTACTGAGTGGAAACCTACCACGAGGTAGGAAATGGGTCATTGACAATGAGATTGGTACCATCCATATGGTCAATAATGGGTAATCTATCTATAATATGAGTCCCACCCTCCACTTGAATTAGGGAATGGGTCCTCAAATACAAGAGTGGCACCATCTAGCTGGGTTGGGCTTGGGTCTTCTATTGACTATTGAGTGGAACCCTCGTATAGAGTCATTGTATGGTTACACAGCCATTATATTGGAACCCTCTAGGTAGGCTAGGAAATGGTAAACTACTGATTACATGAGTGAAACCCTTGTGCGGATTCATGGCATGGGTATTTTCACCACCCCATGGCCAATAGAGGCAGACATAGGGTAGTTGTGACTCAAGCCCTATTGGGTCAGGTCATTAAAGATTGTCATCAGGGCAGTTCATTCTTTTGGGAAATAAATGGAGGGGACCCCTTATGATGACTTGGGTGGGATTCAGTTCAACAGTATTAATGTATTTCATGTGAGGTTCTTAGGCTAGGTAACCCATCGTTGGTACACTGGATGACATATCCATTCACTAGGAACTTTAATACCTTTTTGTGGTCTTTAAATTCCCAAAAATTGGTTGTAGGGATCAATGGTATATGAATTATATTGGATTGAGTCATTGAATTCCCTTCTTCATTAAAATATCCATTGTTTATATATATGTTCATATGACCATGGTAAATCTGGATGAAATTTTCGAGATTCCTCTTTGATGACATTTATCGAGGTTATTAGTTATGGACAATTTTGATGATTAGATGAGTGATGAGGCCTCAGCTGTAGTTCTATCCTATGATATCCTTCCTTCTAGTGGATTGCTAGCATCACCCTACCTTTTTAGGAAAAAATACATACTAAAAAATTAATCTGAGAATTCATGTAGGCTTACAGTGATCAATGAGTTCCAACACTAGAGGCTACTGAGGTTCCATGGAGAGCAAAATACCTTGGACAGGGTGGTCAACTAGAGTTTGTGGAATGTGTTTTTTGGATTATATAGACATCGACAGATTTATTGTATGCACTAGAATCTAGCCTTTTTCCCTAGAAAATTAGGGTATTGTTGGAGTCTTGTTACCCATATGCATGATGAGTCGACACTCTTATGGCCTGAGATCCAATTACTATTTCATGAGGATTACTACCCATCCTATTTCGGCTCAATTTGGTTTATGGATATTATAGAAGTATAACTACGAGGGATAATAGTGGTTGAGTATTTAGTGAATTTCACAAACCATACATGGTACAACCTTGATATGAGTTGGTATGGCTACTTCTGAGTATGGATTTTTGAGTATGGACTATATATAGGTATCTATGCTATTCTGGTTCCCTTGAAAGTACCCACCTATTTTAGTGAGTTGGAGTGAGTGCATGTGTCGAAGTTATTCTTAATAGAGGTATTTCATGCAGTTCAATTTAGCACTATCTCTTATATGGATGAGTTATCTGATGTATCTAGAATATACCACTCGAAGGGATCTCGGTGCAGGTGGCCTTCCAAAGATCAATTTTGGTAATATGGTCTGAGATACCACATAGGACTATAGAAGCGTGAATAGGGGTGGTGTTATTCTTGTGACGGGAATGGTCACATGGTACAGGAATACCTAATCAAATTTGTTGAGGAGTGCTTATAGAGATAGGATAAACCACCAGGGTATAGGTAGTAATGTGATCAAGGATCTCCTTGAGGTGGTAAATAAGGCAGCACAAGAAGAGAAGAAGTTAGAGCTCCCAAAAAGAGAATTTATAGGGGTGGATAACCCAATGAGATCCCTTCACCACTACCAGGTGGCCCATTCCAAGCTCTAGGAGCATGAGGTCGGGGTCATGAATAGAAGAAGGCTATGAAAACATATGATCTAGTGAAAAAAGTGATGATTAAAAGTACAATATATGTTTATTCAAATCATAACATAGTATTATTAGAAACATGTATGAGTAATTACTTCATCTCTATAATTCTCGATTGAAAAAAGATCACCCAGTTGAGTCACTTTCCCAACATCTTCGCCATTAATTTCATAGCTGTGATGATTGTTTTGTATCCTTTATGTGTGGATACATCAATCTATCCCATTGGTGTAGGGAGGTTCACATGGGACATTTTAATCATCATTATGGATCCCTATGATTTCATATTTGGTATGGATTGGTTATCCATGATCTGATCTAAGATTTATTATCACCAAAGACAATTCCAGTGCCATCACACTGATGAAACAAGATTCTAACTTATAGGAAAGAGTTATCTTATAGCAGGATAAGTGGGTTTTTTAATCTATAGGCAGAAACCCATCACCCATAAGCTGGAGAATGTATCCCTTGGTGTATCATGCTCTTTAGGCATCTGGATTCTTTCAGTCATGCAGGATTTTATGGATTTATTAATTGACAACATTTTGAGACTACCACTGACTGGGGGTGGATTTGTGTATCAACATGCATCTAAGGACTTCTTTGATATCATCAATGGTATATCTGATGGGATGTACCAATCTATATGATCTATGGTTGCAGTTTGAGATCCTTTGAGAGAAGGGTTTTGTCAGACCCAGTTTTTCCCCTTAGGTAGCTCCATTGATGTTCATGAAAAAGGTGGATGAGATCCTAAAACGTTTCAAGTATTATTGATGTATAAACCAAACCATGATAAGGAAAATGTATGGATTTTCAAATATCAAAGACCACATTGACCAGCTATAATGTAAGAGATTATACTCTAAGATCTATCATAGGTATGGATACCACTAGTTGAGAGTTTGTCATGTAAATTAACTGAATATTATTTTTCGATGTCTTTAGGGGCACTATGAGTTCCTGGTGATTCCTTTTGGTGTAAAAAATTTCTCTACCATGTTTACTATTTTTATGAGACGAATATCCCATCTTTTGTAGGACCCATTGGTGGTTTTATTCATTGATGACATCCTCATATACTATTCCTTAGAGGAGGATCATTCAAATCACATCAGGTTGGTCCTAGATTTTAGTTTTGAGCACTGGATGTTTTGAAATATATCGAATTTCCAGTTCTAGAATAGTGTGGTTTACTACCTGGGGCTTGTAATTTGTAATCATTGTTTAGTCATGGACCCGATGATGGTCGATGAGATTATTTATTAGGATACACCCAAAATAATGTAAAAGGTGAAGAGTTTTCTTGGAATACTAGGGTACTAGATGATATTTCAGTTATGATTCTCTAGGATTATAGCCCCTTTAACTACCCTTACCTGGAAAGGGTATCCTTTTACAAAACTGATAAATGCCAGAGGGTCTTCAAGGAGTTTAGGTTGATGCTAATGGTTGATCCTGTTTTTGAGACTCTCGTAAAACGGTGTGGAGTACATAGTGTTTTGAGATTCCTTAAGAACAAGACTTGGTTTCTTGTTGATCCAGGGCTAGATAGTTATTTCATATTGGTTGAGGCAGTTTAGACCCCCACATGAACAACTACACAACTCACATCATACAGCTAGCAGTGGTAGTCTTCACTTTAAGGACGTAGATTCACTATATTATATGAGAGAATTTCATAGTCTACTATAATAATCTATCTATTTGTTATGTCTTCCCAGAGATATACATTAACCTGAGACTACGACATAGGTATGAGTATTTTCAGGAAAATGACTTCGAGAAATTATATATGACGCGGATGGGAAATGTTGTATAATATTTTCTTAGTATTAATTCCCAATCTTGTTTAGTGTAGGAGGTTTCTAAGAAGTTTCATTCCTTGTAGAAAACTCTAGTAGAGCATGGGGTTTCATTTTTCATTATTTGGTGGTGTTGAATATTCTGTTCATTCAATGTGTGAGAAATTATCATCTAGGGAGACATCCAATGCGAGGGATTTCATGACCATATGTCCTTAAAAGATTAACTTTATGTATTTTCTGAATGATGGAATCACGTTATCCTTTTCTAGGGATAGACGATGGTCCTAGTCAGGATGTAGGATGAGGTGATGAGGGAGTTCCACACTTCTCACATGGTTTTACATCTTGGTGTGTGGATGATGTATAGCGACCTTTAGTTATAGTTTTTCTAGGGTGAAATTAGATAGAGTGTATTTAATTTCATCTCACAGTGCCTCACCTATCAGTAATTGATGGCTAAGAACCATATTTCTAAAGGTTTTTTGTAGCCCTTTGAGATAATGGAGTGTAAATGGGGTGTCATATCAATGGACATCAAGATAGGGCTTCCATGCATATTGAAGAGCCACAACTCCATATTAATGATAGTTGAACGACTCGTGAATTTGGGACACATCCTTATTATGTGGGTGTTGAGTTACATAGATCTTTTGGAGTAGACTTGTATCCCTGAGATTTTTCTCCCTCTTTGGTTTCACTTCAACTATTGTCTATAGTCATGATTCACAGTTCATGTCACGGTTGTGGAGAGGCATTTAGGAGGCATTCGAGACCCAAATGAGGATAAGTATAGGCCATCACCTAAAATTATATGGGAAAACTAAGTGCAATATCATGGTTTTGGAGGATATGTTGAGGGATTTCATGTTAGACTTAGGCCGGAGATAGGAGGATCACTTTACCTGTGTAGAGTTTCCATAAAACAATAGTTATGACTCTACTATCAGCATGTTACATTTGAAGGACCTACACAGGAGATCCTATAAGTCACCATGGTGATATATAGAGATCAATGAGGTATCTTTTGTGGGTCAAAATCTTTTTTAGTCAATTATGGAGAAGGTCCATGTCATCTATGGATAGTTGAGGATAACACAGAATATGAGGAAATATTATGTAGGCAGTCATCATTGGCCCTTACAGTTCGATAAGGGGCACCATGTCTTCCTAAAATTCTTCCATGAAGTGGATTTCAAGAAATATTATGTGGAGGAGATATATCCCCAGGTATAATTTGGGCATTCAAGATCATTCATTGGGTTGGAGAGGTTTCATAATACCTCACACTACCCCCACAGTTGGACCGGGTGCATGATGTCTTCTATGAGTCGTACCTGAGGAGATACATGAATAACACCATGCACGATATTATTCATGGAAAGATTGAAATTTAGGAAGGATCCAATTCTATGGAGATCCTTCTGGTGATCAAGGATCAAAAGGATATGTCAATATGTGGATTGCAAATCCCATTTTTTTTCTTTTTGTAGTTGTACGAAAACATGTAGGAGAGCCCATGGGAGCATCGGAGCCAGATGCGAGCTAAGTATCCCAAAAAAAATTAGTATTTTTTTGGTATGGAAACCTTAAAGGAGGGAATAATTTAGATTCCTTTTTTCCCTTGATCATTTGAAATTTTTATACATATTTTTTCAAATCTCTACGTAGGGATGGTGTTGGATTCCGAGGCCAGATGTGTTCCAAATTAATTTTATATAAATAGAAAATATATTTAAAATCACATGTGTAAAGATTATTAAATAAAATTTGTTCAATCATTAAAATAATCACATATCATATATCCAAGAACACATTTGATTTTTAATCATGATATTTAACCTAGGCATAACCTAAAATAGTTCAGTGTATAATGATCGGACAAAAGTGGTCATGGGAGGGTCCATTTAATTAAATATATGATTAAATTCATTTATTTAATTTAAATATCCTAAATCAAAAATTGTATTTTTAATAACCTATATTGAGTAATTTCCTATTTTTATGTGCATAAACCCAAGGTAATTGATAGGCATTCTTCCTCCTATTTGAAAATAGATATCAGACGTTGATGGGACTACAGATCGAGGTAGATCAACGCGCAATGAACACAAAACCTCATCTCATTAATTAGAGAGATTCTTAATTGATTAAACTAAATCAAAACATAGTAGGACTATTAAATTATTTTTAATACCCATATTTAATAAATTTATTGAGCATGATCACTTCTTTCATTGATTTGCGTCAGGTTCATTCCTTTCTATGCACCCATGCATCGAATTTTGTTGTTTATTTTGATTAATTATCATTTTGTTGGTTTTTAGGACCCTTGTTTCCCTAATTTTTATTTTTTGGAAGATGAAATTTATCCAATGGTTGTTTCAATGTTATTTCATGTTCTTTTCACACACAAATTCATTTCATTTTTCACCATAGGAAACAATGTCATGTTTTGACATAAGTTGGTGGGATCGATCAGGATTGGACCATTGGATTTGCAGTTGACTCACATAAAAAATGATGAATGATGATTTGGGGATGGATAAAGATTTTTTGTAAGATAAATGTGATGAATACTATGGTTTTGAGATCTAGGGCCAAATGGTTAAAGGAAGGAGATGCAGAGGTCATGCATTACTTTACTGTCGATTAATGTTTAGCAATTTCTACACCCGGATGGATATAAATGATGAACAAGAATCTTAACCATTGATTTAAGGTGAATATGAGGCTTTATTCAATGTGGTGAGCCTATATATGTATGAAAAAGTGTATATCTAGATTTTTGGAAATAGTACGACTACACCCCATGTAGTTCGGAGAACACATTTCGTGTCGGGACATGGTTGTGGCTGGTAGGGATTCATGAAAATGTAAGTATATCATGATGTGTGGGATATGAACCTATCATTTGACCTTTTTTATAATCCTATAATGTAATATGGTAGTACACGAGCATGGGAGGGGTCCTGAACACACTGGGTGCATAAGTACATGAACACTGGAGGATACATAGACATAGCCAGAGGGCATGAGCAAGATATCGAGTGTCTCATACATGTCAATTAGTTCCCCTAAACACTATATATCCATAAATTGTTATGGATACATTTATATATGGTGATATTTCCCTGAAATGGAGCAATAACACATGTTGTGTGTGTCAACTTACATGTTTTCTTCCACCTATTTCCTTATGTGGAAACTTCTATCTCTCTTATCTCCTTACTTGGATTCAGATTTTGGCTTGTGAGTATCCTATCCTAAACATTTTCTAATGTCTAAAATTTCAGTGGCCTCTTTTGTGGATATTTAGATATGATTTGAGATGTTTTGGGCATGAAACCTATTTTAGAGATTCTATATGATAGTAATAATCAAGTAGGATCAACATGGCCCTTTGGGTGGAACCCTTCAATGGGATTGGCCACGATTCCTCTTACTATTATTATATTGGTACCCCAATATGTAGTTTGGGTGTGGCTACTTTTTCTTATGTGTGGTAACACCCCCCCCCCCATTGAATTTGGCTGTGGTTCCCCTATTCATATACGGAGTAGTACCCCTTGACAGATCAGGGAACATGTCCTCTATTTACTAAGTGGAACCAACCTATGGGGTTGTTTATGGGTCCCCAATAATGAGAGTGTAACCATCCAACTAGGATAGGCATGGGTTCTCTATATGATATTTTAGTGGAACCTTCCTATTTTATCAGGGAAAGGTCCATGACTACTTGAGTGTCACCCTCTAATTGGGTTTGGCATGGTTCGTCTATCGATTATTGACTGTTATCCTCCAATAGCGTTGGGTCATGGGTCCTTGACCATTATAGTGGGACCCTCTTGTTTGGATGGGCATGGGCCCTCTACCAATTACTTTAGTGGTACCCTCTTTTAGAGTTTGATCATGGTGCATGATAATTAGACTGGCACCCTCTTGTTATTCCAAGAATGGTAACTCTATTGATTACATTAGTGGCACCTGTATACTAAGTCATGCAGTCCTAGACCCTCGACATGGAACAATCCTATTTTACCATGGAATGTGTCCTATACATATAAATTTTTTCCCCTTGTTTAGGTGGCACATTTGTGAGGTGTTGCTTGACTTGGATGTTCTCTACCAGATACACGTGCAAGATTCCGAGTGTTGTTGATGGACTTCTGGAAGTAATGGAACTCTTTACTATGATATGTTATGATATAGACATCTCCTTCTCTCAAGTTTGGTTTTCTATGGTTTTATAAAATACATATATGTATATTTTGATGTTCTTGTATTCTATTTAATCATTAACATTGGGTTGAGTTATCAATCTATCTATTCCTATAATGTATCATTCGGTTCCCCCCAATAGCTTTTAGAGGATCCTATTGGGTATGTATGTACGAACCTGTACATGGTATTTTCCCACACGTGTTGTGTATTACATATATAACAGACATTCCATTAGTGACAAAAAAGGATCACACAGATACCTGCCGCATTAGACTGCATACAATGAACATATCATGGATATCAAGAGTCGGACTATTCTCATCATCTTTTCATTACTATTTTTTCAGGTTGGGACATATTTTTGGTTGAGTATATATTTTTTCCTTTTACTTTTATGTTTTCAATATCATACTTTTTGTACAGGATAATGGTTTTACATTAATGGTTATTACTATTGATATTTCATTTTTTTTTATTCCTATGCAATTATTTATTTACATGGTCGGTTGTGTCTATACAGGTACATTAGGTAATGGACTCTAATTTATGTTATGACATTCAGTGCTAGTATTCACCCCTAGCCGATGGATGCATTCTTTGGTTAGTTATGGATCAAGCCTCATTGGGTTGTATCATAACATTTAAGTATACACTTATACTACAGTATTCAATAAAATATCATTACTTGAAAAATATTGGTTACTATAATATACAAGTTTATTGTAACATTAATTTTAGAAAATAAGAATAATCTATGGATTCTGATGTTAGTGTATATGTATGACATAGTATATTATATAGTGGATGAGGTACACTACAAATAGTCTTCATAATTCATGATTTTCACGTTTTAAAAGATAATGGTCATTAAGATGAAATGTTTCCTTATATAGTGTATGACATAATTAAGGGGTCGTATGGTAATTTCAAAAAATAAAATTTTTAAATAAGTTCAAATAAGTCTTGGAATGGATAATTTCCATCAGATAAAAACATAAGATGCTACTCAGATGAAGTTTTCAAGGAATGATGTGGGAAACAAGTTTATTTTGAATGAAATAGCTACATGAAGACATGGTTGGTGAATTCAATATGGACAACCAGAATCTAACTTTATAATTCAAGTGCTACAAGAATTTGAAAAATTACAATTCATCACTCAAGGATGAAGCACATTGAAACCAAATACCACTTTATTAAAAATAAATAAGAATATGGGTCATTGAAATTGAAAATTTTTCTAACTAAACATTATGTAATAGAAATTAAATGAATTCCTTACCCAAGGAATCATTTTAGAGTAATCATATGGCCTTCAGAGTATAGTTGACTCCCCATTCATAAATAGTGTGGATGAGTTTTCCTCATCCCCTGAGTTATGGTGTGATTTTTTTATGTGTTAATATTTGTTCTAAACAATGTTTTTGACTAAAATAGAGTGACATTTGAGTTCATTAAAATTTTATGGATAATTAATATTTCTAAAAGGGAGAATATCTAATTGGCTAGATTAGAGAAGCATGGGGACTTTTTTAAATTCTTATGACGGAGAA